>JAUPFP010000046.1:7500-1207500 GCA_036925085.1 Brachycybe producta | reverse complement strand
GCACAAAACAAAAAAAAAATCTACATACAAACCACCAGAAGGCGCTTTAAACAATACGCGGTTCAAAATTTTACTTGCTTTAATGAGCATCAAAATCTAAATAAAGCGCATCTAATGCTTTTATTCTATTAACATACGTTATATTTACTTAAACATGTATTAAAATAATTAAAATTTATAAATTGTTTTTCAACAAAATAAATCTATTTAACAACGGCGAATGGTTAAAATTCAATTGAATTTCAGTGAGAAATAATAAACTTACACTCAAAAGGGCGTTAACTGATAAAAAAATACACAAAAATGCTTTTAAAATCCTTTCGACGCTACTTCTTTAACTTGCGGACGTGAAATGACGGCACTACGTGACTGCGCGCAATACTACAGGAATAACGTATCGCATATTCAAATTTCTCTCCGTTTACTCCAAGCTAAACCTAACACTACGCAACTCTATGAAAGACCAAATGAATCCGTTCACTCTGCTCAATCGGATTTCTCTAACCAGCTGCGTTCACTCTTATCATTTTACACCCAAAACCATAACATGCGAGGACAAGTAGAAACAAAACGAAACGAAATTCCAGGAAGAAATATTTCCATCCCACCCACTTTTCCTCCCCTATTATGATGAATACACATCATGTTCATACATATCTAATAGAACAGGAAGAGAAAACATTAAAAAAGACAAAACTATGATAAATATCAGACAATAATAATAGGAACTACTTTTATGCGCATTCTTCTTCGAAAAAAACTTAAAACTTGTTTTCAATTTGATTTTACAAGTTTAACTCATTGGAGGGCAATGATGAATACATTGATATTGAAGTCCTGAAGCATATACATTATCTTGACTTGACCTAAAATATACTGTATAGCAATTCGTGGAGTGACCTAATATGGTGTATGATCATCAAAAAGATCTATACTAGCAACGCCATCTTAGAAAACCCAAACAAAATTAATAAGGCTTCATGTCTACATCGTCACGTCTTACTAGTCCTAAATTCAAAATAGCATTTAGACCTCACCCGGGTCAAAAACAAGTTCATTGCGTTATTTGCAATGTAAATTCATATTAATCCTTTCTTACCATAACTAAAAATCGAGAAAAACAGCGTTTTTCAAAACAAAAATACGCCCAAGACTGCAACAAAAAAAACCGCGACAAACAAGACACAAAGACGTTAAAGAGCAATTGGATTTATGCGTAATCCCATAAATTTACAGATAAAACGGCTGAATCGGAGCGCGCACCGATCGATTAACGAAAACATGCTAGAGGTCGCTGCAATCAGATGGGTCAAGTTTCTTTCGTTTTAGTGGAGATCATCATAGAAAGAACTTTGATTAGCTTGAAATTGACTGATCGAAACGAAAAATGTTATCTGTTTTGTAATTTTGTTTACGTTTTGTTCATTTTCTGGGTCGTAAGTGCTACTCTGTGATGATATTTCGCTCTTCTTAACGGTAAAAACAATTCTGGTAAGCCTGAGTAATCATTATTAATATGCGGTAAATGGTGAAAGAAACAGCTGTTTGTCAATAGAATTTACTATAGAAGTCAACCAGCAGTCAAATTACAACCAGACTCTCATAAAAAAGCAGTAAAATCAAGAAGTCTCGATCGATGTTTATGTCAGCTAGTCGGCTAACTTCACAATCTTTCGAACCAGCGGCGGCCAATTCCTTAATGGCTTGTTTATGGTTGCGTAAGTTGCAGGATGACGTCATTTGGGGCGTTTTCTTGTCTTGTGACGTCATCCGGCTGCTTATAGATTGGTTAGGTATCGGTAAACCGTACGCAATTTTATGACTATGACGTCAGTGGGTTCTTGAATGCCTAACCGTTCTACTGTACATTCTGTTATTCATTGATATATTGAATTTTATGACGTCACGTGTATAAAAATATAGGGACGTGACGTCACACCGCTGAACGGATCGATGTGTGTAATATTAACAAAAATAAGAAGTTTTACGTGTCTATATAACTCAGACCCAAATTCAAGAACTCTCGAAGCAGGTTTCCTACACAGAAAAGCCCTTTTGAAGGATATTCTCTAAAAGAAAGTATTTTCAATGAACTCGACACATTGCTTAGAGAGTTCAAGTTGAAATATGACAAGTTTTCTCCTTGAATTTGGCTCTCATCGTACCTTTTTATGACGTCATAGATTATTGACGTCTGTAATATTACGTAATCTTTAAGAAAGTCTAGTTTTTGGCGCGTAATTTGATAAAAACAAAACATTTAATTTAAAATTATTAAACATGTTTTATCGGATTTTATAAATGTCGAATAAAAATGACGTTTCAAGCAATAAAAATTTAGAATTTGTATTGCATTGGTCAAATATTAATTATGTGTGTTATGTAATATTGGGCGTGAGGACAGTTGAAAACTTGTCTTTTAATGTAAATTTTGAAACTTCCGCCCAAGAAACCTTGTTACAAACAATAAACGCCTAGGAAACAAATATATACACACATATAATAACACTGCTTTTTATCTTTAAATATGGTTTTGTGGTGTTTTTGCTGTCGTACTCGAGTACGAAAGCGAAATTCTTACGAACTAGCGTTTAGTAATCGTTGTAATTGCCCTTTATGTCGGGAATGGTAAGGATTTTTTTTTTGGAAACTTTTACTATAGGTGTGAAATAACCAACATTTAATGTGGTTTTAAAATCAGCTATTCATAAACCATTTTAAAAAGAGCGTGTTTTGATTTCATTTGAAGCCGTAGTTTGATTACGATGAGGTTCAACGGAAAGGAACTTGCGGCTCTCGCTCTCCAACCGTCTCATAAATTCGATAAAGAAGGGATTCTTCTCGTTCGTGAGAAACAGGAAGGTCTTTTTAGACGTAGCGAAGGTTATTAAAGAAAAATCTATCATAAATCTGATTTTTAAAATTTTATGCTAATGAACCGTCAATCTTTTTCGTTACAGTTAGTACGGAAAGATGGTGCCGTTTACGAGGAAACATGTTATTCTACTTTAAAAGCCACGATCAAGTGATCTATAGTTTAATTTCACAGACTTTAAATTAACTTCTAAACTTTTCTTCTTTTTTTTTTTAAGTATTCGGAACCAGCCGGAGTTATCGTTTTGGAACGGTGTACGGTACAGTTGGATCCAGTTGGAGATGAGGGTCCTTATTCGTTTGTGATTGGTACAAAATTATTTTACAAAATAATAACAATAATATTGAAATACGAATAGGAAATGGAAGTTAAATAACAAGTTTCAAGTTTTATTTTTAAATAAACTTTTGATGGCTTTATGAAAATGTTTAAATTTCATGGTTTTTGAAAAACTGATTTAGAAACTTATTACAGTGTTTGAAGGTGATGGTGGGTCTGTTCAGTTATACGCTAATTCCGAATCGGAAAGAGACGCTTGGATTCAAGCGTTACACATGGCCAGTTACGAATACATGCGCACACAACTTAGAGCACTTAACGATAAACTCGAGGAAAGAAGTTCAGCAGAAAGGAGTGTTTTAGAAACGGTTAATAACGGAAAGGCCGCCGTTGGTAAGAAGATTAAATTACTCAACGTGTTTGTATTTCACAACATACAGACTGTTTTTGTTCTCTCAATTTGCAGATTTTTCAGAAGTTCCATATCTTGAAATGAGTTTAGGTGAGAAATTTGGAAGAAAAACAGCTAAGAGTTTGTTTCTTAAAGTTGACAACAGCTAACCTAAATCTGACAACAGCTGAACAGGACAAAAATAAAATCTGACTAGTGCTAAACTGCACAAAAGCTAAACTTGATTAACTTTAATGTATTTTTTAATACGAAAAATTGTACCTTTTTGTGATGTTACAATTTACAGCGTGCGACAATCTTCTTTGCGATGGTGATGGACAGCCACCGAATCCGATCGTTTTCATATCGCTTTTGTCTCCAAAACAATTGCAAAGAACGAATTATGCTCAAACTGAAATCATTCAGGTTTAGAAAAAAACAAAACCAAAACTAAATTTAACGATTGAATCCTAATAAAAACAATGAATGAACTTATCTTTAACAGCGAAGTAGCAATCCTTGTTTCTTGACGACTGTCAACTTCAGGTTATGTGACGTTCATTCTTCAGACACCAAAGTCAAGCTGATGGTTTACGACGTACGAGAGCGACTCACGTCCACTGTGAGTGGAGACGAAGACACATAGAAAACAGTTCAAAGTTTAGATTGAACGTGTTTTGTTTATTCGTTTCAGATGACACTTCTCGGAAGTGCAGTTTTCTCGATCAAAGAGTTAATTGCCGTCGAGAAAACAGCATTTCGCTTGACCCTTTCGTAAATATTACATAAAGTGCTACAACTCGAGAAATCTCTTTATGTAACAGTTATTTTTTTATAGATCGGGTGATGGAGTGTCAATCGGGTTCATTACGGTGACTGCCTGGCACGTCACTCCCGAAGGACCTGGAACTGCTACGGTGGAAGGAACTCCGAGAAATGTCCATCGAGAAATCGCGGTTAGTTTCAAAATATGCTCACGACAAACAATTCTGAATTTTATAGTTAAACTTTTCGTTTCAGCAGAGTGTCGAACGTTCGAAACATTCTTCCATTCGTTCTCGGTGTCCTCAGATTGGAAACTTAAACGTTCTATTCGAGCACGTGTCATCTCAGACTTATAGGTTTCATACTGGACTTGGTGCAGATCTCGGCGTTCACGAAATCATGGCCGAAAGTAGACTGTGTTTTACTTTACCACAGGCTCTCATGTAAAATAGGAGAAAAATGAACTAATCGAGACAATTTCTATATAAAAATAGCGTTTCTTCCTACTATTTTTTTCCCGATAGCAAATTGTTCATAAAGGAAGAGAAAGAACTTTTACATTTCTTAACTTCAATGAACGAGGTAGAAACACAAGATGATTCAGATCAAAATGAAAGAAATAACCCCGATTTTGATTGTTAAAATGTGTAGCTTAAAGAAGAATGGAGGAAGAAACAATCAGATTTAGTCGAACGACATCTTCATTTGATAAATACTTACACAATTGCATTACAACATATGGATTCACACTCTGGTTAGAAAATTAAGTCCTTCTGTTTTGAGAAAACATCATAGAAGTTTCATGTTTGTTTACTGAAAACATAAAGGTTCTAACTTCAAGCCAAGTTCAGAGAAGAATGGTCAGGAACTGGAGTTTGTTCCGGTGAATTTGCATCTTCAGAGGATCTGGGTTCATAATGATAGCATAAGAAAATGTACGTTAAACCTGATGAGTGGAGAAGCTGTTATTTTGTGTTTAAGTTGGTTTTAAAGTGTAAACGCCCTTCGAACATTGGTTATTCTGTCTTTCAGGAGCAAAATTAAGAAAATCTTGAATGTGTTTTAAAAACTAGAGAGGGTAATTCAATCACTTAAGGGTATTTTCATGTTTGATATCTTTTAAAATGCACTTTTTATGTCACTTTGATTATAATTATTAACCAAATTTAATTAGATGATATTTTTTAAATTGTTTTCTTATAAGAAGGTTATTTTGAAAGATATCAACACGAATATAATATTAAGTGGTTGAGCTACCATTCTAGTTTCGAACACTTTCAATTTCTTTTTAGCATTACTCTTTTGAAACACAGAATGACCATAATTCAAACATAAGCTGTTTGTAAAACATTTTAATTTTTAATCTTGTAATTTTCAAAACCTCAAAATTTAAACTTTCTTGTCACATTATTTTTATATTTTTATAAATTCTTATTGATAAGCAACCAAGTAACGAACTCGATAGGATTTGAATTTAAAAGTGTATTTTATCTTTTTAGATGGGACATACGATGTGTTTACTGTCGGAGCCTTCACAGCTCATTCACGTAGGTTTCGACACGGTGGACTCTACCGTGTTCTAAATCAAATTAAACAGTCGGGTGATTCTAAAGTGTAAGTGAGGATCAGACGATTCCTTGTGTAAAAATATATTCCCAACTGAGAACTTAAAAGTAGTTGTTTCTTTTCAGAGAGAAGGCTGCTAGTGCCGCTGAAGCAGTTGCTCGAATCAAGCAACTAAAAACTTCACTGGAAAACTTCATAGAAGAGCTTCTTCAACTGGCAGCAAAACGTTGTGCCACTAAAATGTGTATCACGATGACTGACATATCAACAAAAGTTGTTCCAATCGATTTCGGTTTTATTCGGCGCCTCGTAATTAACCATTTAATGATTTTTTTTTCCAGGCTCACCATTTGATCGGAATTTGCGATCCGTCGTTAGTCGAAGAAGCATGTTCTCTTTTGGAAGAGATATCAATTCCAAAAGCTCCGATAGAATCGTTGAATGTAACCGAATCGAAACCCGACGATTTCAAATCTCCGATACAGACCATTAAACGATCGAAAGAGCGTTCGAAATCTCTTGACAGCACACAGTTGAACAATGTCATCGCTCAAGATGGCGATTCGAAGTTATCCGTTGCAGAAATGAACTGCAACCGGTTATTGAACAAGAAGATGGACTATAAAAGAGAATTCGGTTCTCCGAGAAGTGCAAGACGTCGTACGTTGAGGATAACGAGACATGGAAGCCTCAAAGAAGAAAAGATGAGGGCTTTCGGAAGTCCACATCACAAGTTAGCATCGTCGGGAACAGTCTTAGATACAAAAACGGTTGACATTTGGACGAAAGAAGACGTGAAATCACAGAGCGATAATTGTCTGACGGACACTTCGAAACTAGTCCTCGTTAACAATGCAAAGAACGAAGATGACGGAGTTCAAAGCAGCAACAGTGATGCTTCTCGATGTAAAAGTCCCGAAGAACTGGAACCGTGGGCACGTTTTTTTTTTTTATTCCCGAGAGATTCTAGAAGACTGTCTATGAGACTTAAGAGCCTAGACACTCAAGAGTTGCACGTGCTGCGTCTATTTCGGCACGTGCACGCGCAAGTGTGTGTTTAGGCTCATAAGGATTTGTCTTTTATTTTGTAGGATCTCACTCAGTTGAACATCGAAGCAAGCATTATGTGTATGGCGAGCAAAGTTAAGAACTTGTGTCGATCTGCAACGAGAACGAGCGAACAGAAAAGCGGAGGAAGTGATTCGGAACAGTTAGACTGGGTTAAAGAGTTAATGCCAAGCGTTCGGAAACTGTTGCAGGCCTTAGATTGTCTTTGGAGGACGGCAAATCTAATGCAAGCCACTTACTTGCTAATGGTCGGCATCTCTTTCTCTCTCTCTCAGCGTACGATTGGAACGTAGATTTCTTGATTTTTACTGAGTTTATATTTTCAGGAACCATTACAATTGTCGTTTCAAATGGGAACGGTTCAACATCGTCGTGATATTGTTTTCACACACGTCGTACGTTTTGATTTGAAATATTTTGATTTTTTTTAATACTATAATTAAAATTATCTGTAATAATTAGAATTCATTTTTTAAATTAAAAATTAACTTTAAAAATATAAAAACAATTAAATTTTAATTAAAATTAATTCTAATAAACTATTACTAAAACAACTCAATTTTAATTACAAATTTATAGAGTAACCTTTAATTTGACCTTTAATTATATTTTTTAAAAAATTAAATTTTAAAAAATAATTAAATAAATAAATTTTAATCAAGATTTAAAAATTGACAATTAAAATATTAAAAAAAAACAATTCAGTATGAAATTGAAACTTTAAAAAATATAATTTTAAATTTTTAAAATTTATTTTTTAAATGTTTGATTTTAAAATATCACGTGATTAAAATTGTGTGTTAATATAATTTATTTCTATATTGTGTGTTTAGTTAACCTCGATCATAGTTTCGATTCTTACAAGACTCTGGTGTCAGAACGTTGACGTCTATTTTCTGAGTCGCCTATCTAAAGTGGGAATGTTGGCAGTGTTCGAAGGACTCCTCAGTTGTCACGGCGACGAAATGGGAATGTTAGAAGACATGCTCGTAGCAATAGAGGATCTCGGAAGAGTTACGTTCAGAGCGAGACCGACTACGAATACAGATTCACTTCCGACACCGACAATAGAAGGATCGAGGTTTACACGCGACTATAACTCACCTTAAAATTAAGCAGTACTTTAATATAATCCGGCTTTATTCTCAATCCTTAGGCTTCTGATGACCGTTTACATTCCCGTGCCGGAACCGGTTCTTGGAATCCTCTCTCCCGAGTCATCCAAAGGTTTTTCTTTTCACGTTAACCCGGTTTTCTTTAACGTTGGGATCAATGAACAAGCCTCCATCGCTGAACGGTATTTGAGCATTCAAAAATGTTTTCTCTGAAAAGTTGTATATGAATTTGAGTAATTATTTCGAAAGCAGTCCAGTGGGCTTATGGCAGAGGGACTAATAGGGGCATGAGTAACATAGAAGATCTTATAGAAATTCAATTCTATTTTGTATTCTATGCAATTATATGTTGCAAACGTAAACATTTCTAACAGAGAATCGAAGAACTTAAGAAGCAACATTAAACAGGTTATTGAAAGTGTTTTAAAAACTAGAAGATGATTTTGAATCGTTAAATTGAGGATTTTCACAGCATTTTTGATTTTCGTTTTCCACATTAGATTGATTTTAAAGTGTGAGGGCCCTTTGAATTCTGCTTATTCTGTCTTTTAGGAAAACAAAATTAAAAGAAACTTGAAAGTGTTTTAGAAACTAGAAGGGTAGCTCAATCACTTAATGATATTTTCATGATATCATTTAAACTAAGCGCTTTGATGTCAACTTTAAGCATATTTTTTTTTTAATTTGTATCTATAAATAGTTTATTTTAAAAGATTTCAACATGAAAAATACTATTATCTAATTCAGCTACCAGTCTAATTTCTAACATACTTTCAATTACTCTTGAAACTACTAGGTCATAAAACATCTTAAACTAAATGAAACCAGTCGTTTTTGACATGAGTCGGGTTTTTTGGGCCACTTGTTAACATTTAACTGCCCTTTTATCGCATTTTAGTAAATTGTTTACGATTCTTGTCTTCGTTAAGCGATCAAGTGACGTGGAGAGAGTCTGTCGTTTTTTTCTCGCATGCTTTGATTTTGTTTTGTGTGTGTTTGCTTTTTTTTTTTGAAGTCATTGTACAATTTTTGTTTCCCTTGTCGTGTGTTTTTTTCAGGGATACGTGTAATCCTTCGTGCATGTACAGTGTCCCAAACTCGGCAAGGTAAAAATGCAAAACGTTAGTTATTTTTTTTACATACAAACAACAAAACGCTTTTTTTTCTGCTTTTTTTTTGTCTGCAATTTTATAGGAAAAGCATAACATGTATGCATAATACGACTTCAAATCAAGCCAGGTAAAAATGATAACGTCAAATCCCTTATTTTATTCACTTACCCGGGGGTGGGGGGGGGCAGGGTCTGTTGGGAGAAGTTTCAATTTTAAACAGTTTGGAGTTTTTTTAAACTAAAATGCTCGGTTGTTTGTCAACAAGTGGCCCTCGACAATTTCATACCCAACTATTAAATTCTGAATGACGGGTGGTCATTCTAAATTATACAGATTTTGAATGTTTCTTTGAATAAAAGAAATTCAAAGTTTGTTTCAAAATAAAATATGAACTTTGAATTCAAAGTAATTAAGGTTGTTTTTAAAGGCTAAACGTCCCTCGAACTCTGGTTATTCTGTCTTTTTAAGAAGGAAAATTCAGAGAAGAACTATTAACTAGAAGGGTATTTTCAGATTGATGTCTTTCAAAATAAACCTTTTCTGTCAGTTTGAACTTTAAACAGGCGATATTTTTAATTGTATGCCTATAAAATGTTTATTTTGAAAGATAACAACATGAAATACTATTAAGTGATTAAGCTATCATTCTAGTTTTTAACACACTTTCAATTTCATATTAAAGTTGCTCGTCTGAACTGTCCGAATAACCAGAGTTTGAAAATCAAATGTTCATAAAACATCTTTGTCATAATTTTCTCATACTTACTGCTGTAGGTTTGGCGATATTTCGCTACAAGATAAAATCAATTCTGACGGATTAGAAATGTTACGAGAGTTCTACAATCGATATCGCCAAGTGCCGATCGTGATTGGAGAAAAGAACAGACGTAAAATGATTTTTAAGCTGAATATTTGTTCGATTTATTAATTTTGAAACTATTTGCAGGTCCTTCTATTTGCGAATCGTCCATTAACATCGCAGAATTGCTGGAAAAACTTTCTACCAGCGTACATTCAAGGAAGGGAAAAAATGTTGAAATTCTTCACATTTCAGCTCAGGTTTGGATTATTAGTTTAAGATCTTTTATGAGCAGCTGATTTTCGAACTGTGGTTATTTTGCGTTTCAGACGAGCAAAACTTATGAGAAATTGAAAGTGTGTTAGAAACTAGAAGGGTAGTTGAATGATTTAATAGTATTATCGTGTTTGATATCTTTTAAAATAAACTTTTTATACAAAAAAAAAACTAAAAATGCAATTTGAAAATATTTCAAAATAACATAAAAAGTTTATTTTAAAAGATATGAAACATTAAAATATCCTTATATGATTAATTTTTCTAGTTTCTAAAATAATTTCAAGTTTCTCTTAATTTTGCTCTTGAAAGCGATTTAAAATTTGTGAATTGATCAAATTTTTCTCTTAAGATTTGTCGACTTCTGAACGGACTCCGTTTCACGAGCTGCAAAAGTGCAAAAGATCGAACGTCGATGTCTGTCACTTTGGAACAGTGTACCGTCCTTAAAGAACAGTTTGATTTAGCCGAACACGAGTTCATTCGAGCCCTCGAATGTATGAGATGGTAAGAAATTCATTTATGTTTTGATGCCGTTTCACTGTGTTTCAGTGGTTTCGAACTGTTAAACGATCCTAAAACTGTGGTTATTCCGTCTTTCAAAAAGAAACTTCAAAGTGATTTAGAAACTAGAAGGGTAGCTCAATCACTTAAAAGATATTCTCATGTTGATATCTTTTAAAAGTTTATTTTGAAAGATATATACCTTTTATATTTTTTAAAATACTTTCTAGTCTTCTTAATCAGTTTGATCAAATATGTCTTAATAATTCTGTTTTTTTTTTATACAGTGAAGGGACGAGACGAGAAAACACGTTAAAAAACGCGGGCGTAAAGAAATATGCGTTCAACGCTCTCCAGTTGATGGCTCTTCCGAAATTGTACAGACCCCCGGCCGGAACTTACGGCAACGTCCAGACTTAGAAATACTAATTAATAATCTTGTTTTTAAAAGAAAAGATGAGGGAATATTCGATTTTGTTTAAAGAGGTCTTTTTTTTTGTTCATTGACTGAATCATTGAGAGAGACGAACTTCCGATAAAACAGGGTACTTTTACGTGTTTTCTCCCTTCGTTTCAATATTATACAATTAAGATAGAAACGCTTGACGTTAGTAACAAACGTTATTCTAAAGGTGGTAACCGACGTTAGTCGCTTTGATAGTTGGGTCTTTTTCTGATATTTCATCTTTTAAGTTTGGTTCGTCAAGAGGATTTTTCAGATTTTTGAAAAGAAAAAAATCACTTATTGATCCCGATTGGATGTTAAAAAATTAATAAACTAGTTTTAACTGAGAAAAACTTAGTTAAAACCAGTCATTCGTCTTATTCAAAAACCCGTTTCAAACTTAACCAATCTTAACTCAAGTTATTCGGATTTTAACTAAAACAACGAAAACATTTTCTGTGGTGGTAAATGTCATAAATCACATCGAAAACAAAATATTTTCTTGGTTAATTGTAAATTCTATTCTGTATTTCAGGAACAAAATTAAGAAAAGCTAGAAAGTGTTTTAGAAACTAGAAAGAGTATTTTCATAGTTGTTATTTTTTAAAAATACTCTTCTTTATGGTCGGTTTGAAAACTACTCAACTTTAATTAAGCAGATGATATTTTGTTAATGTTTGTCAATAAAAAAAAAGTTTATTTTGAAAGATATCAACATGAAAATACTATAGAGTGATTCAGCTACATTTCCAGTTTCTAAACTATTTTCAATTTCTCTTTAATATTCCTCTTTTGAAACTACAGAATAACCAAAGTTCCACCTGTTTCCTCCTCTTTTTTTAAACTTAGATAATTATTTCTGTTTGTAATCGTTTTTCGTTGTTTTTACATGTTTTAAAGATTAGCCAGATTTGATATTAATTTATTAGATTTGTTTGAGGCACTTCTGAATCAGTCAAAGCTTTATATTTTATTTAAAATATACTTCATTTTTTTAGAATCATTTTTAGTCCTTTTTTAATAAAAAACCGCATCTTTCAAAATGTATAATTTTTTTTTTGCTTTTGTAGTTAAAATAAAATAAAACCTTTTAAAAATTGTTCATGGTTCGCTCGAGCATTATTTATCTGTCATCATTATGTATCTGTCAATCAATAATTGAGACAACCAGAAAAGAGCCTCGTTAGAGGCTTAGACGCCAAATAAGCATTTAAAACTAGTCTGATCCAGACGATAATTCTAATCTCTAACAGGGGTCTTTCACTGAGTGTATTTTTCTGGTTGCTTTTTAACAATGGGCTTAATTTATTAAGCCCTTTTTTCCATAATTAACCAACAATAATAATTAATATAATCAATAATAATAATAAAAATTGACTTAAAAAAAACTTTGGAATGAGAAAAATAGCCTCCCTCAAGAGATGTAAAAATAAACTAATGGAGTATTAAAGCTGCAAATATTATAAAACATATCGCCTTTTTTTTAGAAAAATAAAAATTCCCTTTCCCCTCATTTGCATAACAGTAATAATTAACAATTGAGTATAATATATATTTAAAAACGTCCCTTTTCTTTAGATGTTACGTTTCAATTTACGCAATTTAAACGATCCTCTTTTGATTTCTCCAAGAAGTTTATCGATCAGACATTCTTTTTCACCTCCTCCGTCGATGAAAGCTACAGAACAAAAATAATAAGACGAGAATTTTAAAATTATCAAATAATAATATTGTATTTATGGTTTATGATTAATAAATCCAAAAAATTTTGTGTTTTACGATCAACGAGACTGTTTATATAAAATTTTTAGAATTCAACGATGGTAAAAGGGAGCAAGTGTGCGATTTGCAATTACAGTGAAAACAGTTTAACACGAAATGGAAGAGATCAAAATATTTCTCTTGGTAAAAGAATTTTTATGCTCTTTTAAGGAACCAAACCAAAAAAACATATATTTTGTTATTATTTTGTGTTATCCGTTTTCGTGTATTGTATAATTCTTGAATTCTAGCCTCTAAACAGTCTTGTAACTTAAAAAAACACAATCATTTTGGCCTCAATGATTTTGTTTGATTAAAGTTTAAATATCATCAACTAACTTCGACTTGATTTTTTACTCTTGAATTTGATTCCTTCCTCTTTTGCGAGTTTCACTTTAGCTTCTAATTTACTCCTTTGCTCATTCTCCTAAAAAAATATTCGTGGATTTCAATTTTATTTACATTACACAGTTAAAAATATCGATAATTTTCTCTATATATTTTATTTTACTCGTTTCGCATTGACGATCCTTTCGCAGAACGAAACCAACTGCTCGAAACAATCTTTAAGCTTGAAATCTTTCTTGTCTTCACAGAAATAAGCAGCCAATTGAGCGGCCACCTCTTTCGCACTCTTGAAGCTGCTTTTAAGCTTTTCTAAGCGTTCGTCAATCTCCTATAGTATGAAAAAAAGCGTTTAATAATGTCTGTTTCTACTTTTTAGTCAAATACGAACTTCAGTAAAGTTAGAGAACTTTGATCTAACGTCTTCGGGAGAAGTCATTAATTGCTTCTTGAACTTGTAAATGTTTCTTTCAAGTTTTTTAAACTCATCGTCAATTTCTTCGACCGAGAACCTGTTTAAAAGTTTAAATGTTTTATTACTTTATAAGATGTCAATAATTTAGATAAAAAACCTTCAAAATGTACCTAGAAGCTTTCTTTACAATGGTCACGTCAGATGCAAACGACAACATCTTTTCATCTTGTTTCTCTGCTGTTTCCACTAAATAGTGAAGTAAAGTGACTCCTCGTTTGTTAGATTTAGTATCTTGAAGCCTCGACAACGTATTCAGTCTGAATCCGACCGCAGTTCCAGCATAACTCCCCTATGTAAACGAATTTCAAATATAGCAAAATGCTAAAAATGACTAACTCAACGATCGAAAAACCTACAGCATTTAAAAAGTTTCCAGTGTCTAGAACGAGAGCCAGAAAATCAGCAAGATGTTCGTTACATAACAAAAACTTCGCGGCATCTGTCATGACGTCCAATTGGTTTTCGAGTTCAGAAATGTTTGTCGGAATCTCTTCAACGACGAGCATTCCATAGACTCGTACATCGTAAGCCACGACTTCGGAAAGACGTAAATAAAATCTCTCAGCCGATCCCAAGTTGTTTATATCGCCAGTATAAGATTTCACACTTTCCAGCTACAAAACAAATAATGACAATTTAAACTTGCTGTCTTTAACTAATATACGCTGTAATTGTTAACCTCGGTCTTTTCTGGCATGATCTTTTCTAATCGGAGTAGTTTATCGATTCCAAAAAAACCGCTGTCACATTCTGCGATCTTTGCAATCACATCCGTAACGTCTTTAAACTGTGCCAAGAATATGTTTATCCCGAGACTCTTTTTAGATTCAAGCAACGAGACCTATGATATAATAAAAATCGAAAACTTAACACAAAAATTGATTCGTTTCTTTTATCATTTTATGAACAGAACAGGAAAAACAATAACCGTCATTCTGAAGCAAAATTTTATGCTTTTCTGTAGAAAACTCCCATAAATATTTTAATTTCAAAGATATGCCAGTGAAAATTATCTATGTCAAATAAATCTTGAAATTTCTTCAAAAGTTGCTTTTAAAAGGCAGTTTTCTGCAGAAAGTCCACATATGAAACAATTTCAATCATAAATAAAACAAAAAACTTTGTCACATTGCCTCCATTTTCATCTTTCGTGTTTTCGGTCGATTTTCCGACGTCTCCTTTGTATCATTTCTACTAAAAAGTTGCTCAATTTCTTCCAGATTAAGTCGTCGTGGTTTTTCTGGTTTTTTACGGCTCAACGTGCCCCACACAGATTTCTCAGTAAACTCTTTAAAGTCAAGAAAGTTTCAATTTAAATTGATTTGTTAATGCTGGATACAGACTATCAATTTTAGCTTGTCAATCCAGGCTTGTAAATCCTGGAATATTTCTTAAAATCTCCATAAAAGTTTCAAATCACTACCGGATATTTTTCTTAATTATTCTTTTTCAAATAGTATTTAATTGTCCTTACGATTTGAAAAAATGCGTAAGTTGCCACATTTAGATAATTTGTCAATTTCAGACCAAAAACCGTCCAGTTTCCATCAGTTCAGTTCAAAAATTGAAGTGGATATCTGGCCGAACAGATCGTTCGAGTCAAAATTGAAGAGCATTAAAAGTTGGACTGAATCAACAAAACCTACCACAAACATGATTGAACAATTTTGTTATTGAAAAGCCAGGATTGACAAGCCAGAATTGATCGTCAGTAATCAATTTGAGAATTTCTAAAGTTCATTATACCAACAGCTTGTGGCGTTAACTTAGACCAACTCAAAGTTTTCATCTTTTGAGATGGTTGACGAATTAATTCGGTGAAATGACCGATCATAGTGGAGCATGAATTAGGAGGAGGAGGAGGTGGCGGAGTTGGTCCGAAATGACCAGATCCTGGAATCGGTGGTGGCGGAGGAGGAGGTGGTGGTCCACTAAATGATGATCCTGGCATCGGTGGAGGTGGCGGAGGAGGAGGTGGTGGAGGTCCATTAAATGATGACCCTGGCATCGGAGGAGGTGGTGGAGGTCCCTTAAGTAAAGATCCTGAAACCGGTAAAGGTGGAGGAGGAGGAGGTCCACTACGTCCAGCTGATGGTCCTGGAGTTGGTGGTGGTGTCGGAATCGAACCAAAACTGGCATTTATCCATCCTGGTGTCGGTGGTGGCGGAGGCGGAGGAGGAGGAGGAGGAATTCCAGGTTTAGTAACAGAAAGCGAAAGCGAAGAAAGAGAAGAAGAGCAACTGTTAGTTTTCATAGCTGAAATTTCTGGCAAAATCGGTGAAAAGGGAGGAGAAATGGAAGAATGTATTATTGGGTTTGAAAGTGTTGTTGAAATATCATCGTCATGATGTAAACTAGAAACACAAATTTAGTAAAATAAAATAGCTTTTTGACGGAAGAAAACAAGAACACCGTTTTCGATAAGTCGCTTTTTTCAAACAAGTTACAATGATTCACCTTTTGTCATCGTCATTCAATTCCGGAGGCGTAGAAAACGTTGGCTCCTCGTCACTTAAGCAATCTTTGTTCCTTTCGTTCGCCTCGATATGGAGAACATTTAATCTGCCACGTAACTCTGCAACATCGACTGGTTTCGAGCATACGAATTTCGACCCTCTGTTACCGGTCTGAGTCATCTCATCTTTCGTTTTACTCGTTCTAAGACACGACTTTCTAACTGTGGAAAGTTCTCCAACAGTTGCGGTTTCCGTCATTGCTTCCAATGCAACCCACAGCTCATCACTTTAATGTTTATTTTGGCATAGATTGAAGAACATTAAACATTGTTTAATTTTTAATAAGTCCTAATTTTTATTTCTTAATTTTTTCTAAAATTTCTATTTCTATATTTTTCTAAAAAATTTAATTTCTTACTTTTACTAAATTTCTGATCCTGAAACTGAGTAACTCAAGTTTGAGGGGGGGAACATATTAATTCAAACTAAATTAAGTGATTATTTTGGCAATATAGGTTCTGATTCAACTCAGCATGATAAAATACAGTAGAAACACATCAAAAGCAAAAAATGTACCTTAAAGTAGTCGATTTTATATCTCTCAAGTTCCTAAGAACGTAAGCCAACGAGTATTCATTTGGTGTACCACGAACCTTCAAGAAAAACAAACTCGTTAAATTAACCGTAATAAGACAAAACCATATTGTTAAAACTTACAGAAGAAAAAACCGATTCGAAAAGTGTGTGAACATCCGTATCGATATCGACTCCTTCAGTTTCGGCTTCTTCTTCGTCAGCTGCCATATCCCGATCGAACACATTACACTGAATCGCAACACCGCCGTCGTCTTCGTTTCGTAACTCGCCAATGACTTCGAACAAACCGAGTCCAAGAAATTCGTTACGAATACGAATCCTTGTTTTCAATTCGTCGGAAAAAATGACGAGACAATTGACGAAAGCCAAAAGTGTCGCTTTGTACGGAATAACGTCAGTCGTTCGAATCTCATCAACGATGAAGCCAAAACGATAACGTAAACGTTTTGTGACCTAAGGACAGAATAGTTAAAACCATATCGAAACGTTCTTTTATATGACGTTAATGAGTAGATTCTTCGGAGATGCACCTAGTGCACCTAGATACAGACTAATGAAACTGATTCTGAAATTTTAAACCAAGACATTAATGAGTTAATAGAAATTAACATAGAAAAACAATTGCGCTTTTGCTATTTCGAGAATAAAACAGTAAAAATGATTGCAATAATCACGAAAATACTCTTTGCACTTTCTTTTATCGTCTTCGATGACATTAAAGTTTGTTAGATGAAAAAAACCAAACACAAGTTGAGTTCAGTCTAATTTAATTAACCAGTCCTTTTTATATTGTTTTTAATTGGGTTATAATGCTATCTAATCACAGTTTCTTTAATTAGTTTGAAGTATTTTTCACCTTAAAAGATTCCAAAGCATCTAACGTAGCTGCGTGTCCACCTTCTGAAGAAATAGAAACAGCACTCAAAAGTTCGAAAACTTGTTTCTTAACCAAAGTGTTTTTTGTCTCCAAAGCTGCAAAAAAATTATAAAATATTAAAATATAAACGAACGCTGAAAAAGGCTCTCAATTGACCAACCATTGACTAGGGTCCGAGTACATTCTGGATGTTGGACGATGTGGTCAAGTCCGATCTTTGAGTTCATTACCATTTTAATACAAGAAACGCATTCCAACTGAGTGACGGCATCGGCAAACGAAGAGAACCCTTTGTCGCAAAGTTTTTCGAGAGATTCAAAGAGAACCGTGAGTCCGTTTAATTGAAGAAACTCCGAGAGTCGTTCTCGACTCGAGTTCTCAAGCCACCTCTTCATTCCGGAGTAGTTGTGGGCGCTCGGAAGACGTAACAGCTGAACGCATAACTCAGGATCCCATTGGTCATATTTTCCCTGCGACATGTCATCAAAAAAACTCAATGAACTTCCGCTTCTTACGAGCCTCTTGTCGATACTTCGACTTTCGTCATCATCGTTCTTAGGATCTTTGTCATCTTTTTCTGTTTTTAAGCTAACTTTCTCGATTACTGACAGCCATTTGTTGCGTTTCGTAACGACATCACAACCAATCGGCAGCTGTTCGTCGTCGGAATCGATCGATGCCATTGTTTTATATTAGAATTCTGAATGGAATAGAAAAAAAAGTCAATTTATTCACTTATTAAGGTGTTTTTAAAGTGTAAAAATCCATCGAACTCTGGCTATTTTGTTTTTCTCAGGAAAAATTAAGAGAAACCTGAAAGTGTTTTAGAAACTAGTAAGACAGTTCAATCACTTAAGGGTATTTTCATGTTGAAATCTTTCAAAATAAACTTTTTTTATAGACAAATATTAAAAAATATCATCTGCTTAAAGTTGTGTCAAGTTTCAAACTTGACCTAAAAAGCTTATTTTGAAAAATATCAACATGAAAATATCCTTAAGTGGTTGAGTTACCCTTCCAGTTTCTAAAACACACTCTTCTTTTTCTTAAATTTGCTCCCATGAAGGGCGTTTACATTTTTAAAACCACCTTAACAAATTTAAATGTAATTAACTTTCACTGAAGTTAGTTGTAAAACATGAGCCTCACTTAATAAGAGAAATAACTGAGCGGAACGGAATCAAATAATAAATAAATGTCTCATAATTTTCGTAAAGGATGAATGAATGTATGAATAATTACGTAACAGGATATGTCAATGAGCGATAACAAATAAACTATCAATTTACACTCAAGGACGACCCTCATAAAATTCATAATTGATGTCAATTTCGGATCGATCTTTTAGTAAAATCGATATAAAATCAACTTATAAAGATCGATTCTTTAATTATCTCGAGTTGGGTGGGGAGTTGGGTGGGGAGTGGGGGGGGGGGGGGGGACAGTTGGGCGCAGCCAGAAAAGTTCGTTCTGATTGGTTATTTAGGTTTGTTACGTGTTTGATTCTGTTTGTTATGGCATAAGTTATGGGTTTGTTATTGGTCTGATGCTCATAAAAGGGCGGAGCTAACAGAATTTTTCAGGCTGCGTCCAACTGCCTGTTCCTGGGGGTGGGGGAGGGGAATTAATTTGCATCCTCAATTAAGGTGGTTTTAAAGTGTAAACGCCTCTCGAACTCTGATTATTACGGGAAATTAGAAATCGGAACAAACAGAAGTTGGCTCCGCCTTTTTTATGACGAACGGCAACTTCTAATTGGTTTGTTGTGTGGTTCGACATTGAAAAGGGCGGAGCATGTGGCGTCAGACTACATAACCAACCAATTAGAAGTTGCGTTCGTCATAAAAAGGGCGGAGCCAACTTCTGTTCGTCCCGATTTCTAATTGCCTGTTGATTATTCTGTCTCTTTCAGGTGTAAAATCAAGATAAACTAGAAAATATTTTAGAAACTAGAAGGGTTGTTCAGTGTTGAAAAATATCTTTCAAAATAAACTTTTTATGTGAGTTTGAAAATGCACTAACTTTAAAATAACCATAAAATATTTAATTAAAAAAATATAAACATAAAAATGTGCTCTTAAGTGATTGAAATTACCCTTCTAGTTTCTAAGACACTTTTTAGTTTCTCTTAATTTTGCTAATGAAAGACAGAATAATTAATCAATAATAAATCATTTTTGAATTTGCCCCTCTTAAGTTTTCTTTAGATATTCCGCTAGTAGAGGGCGCTGTTTGCGCAAATGGTGTTTTAATGGTCAATTTCAAAGTTATCAACGAAACAGAAAAATTACAATTCTGACAAAAATCATGAATAAACAGAGATTAGCAACAAATAACAAATAAAGATGACAACTGCGACATCAGAAGAGGACATAAATGATGCTTTTTTTGGCATAACATTAGCAGAAAACAGGTATAAAGTGACTGTTAAATACCCCTAATTTAAAATGCCGACTGTCTAACTCGTATTGTATTTAACTTGCAAGATTTTCAGAGGTTGGATATGAAGAAGGATTTACTAAAGGTGTTCAAAGAGGTCAGCAGGAAGGCTACAGATTGGGAATAACCAAAGGAGCACAAATAGGAGCTGAGGTTAACCTTGAAATAGCAAATCGTACTAGTTGGAACTGTAATTTTTGTCAGCTTCAAATAGCAAATTGTACTGGTTCAAATTGCAATTTAGTAATTTCGTCTTAAAGTAAATTGAACGAGTTGGAATTGCAACTTTGATAGCAAATTATACTGGTTGAAACTGCAATCTTTACTAAAAATGTGCTGACTGGAAATGCAATCTTCGTAATTTCGATATATAGTAAATTGGAATACTCGGAATTGCAATCTTACTCAATTCAAGATAGCAAATTGTACTGTTTGGAATCGCAATACTACTATGCTCGATAGCAGATTTTACTAGTTGAAATTGTTATATAACTAAGCTTAGATAGAAAATTGCACTAGTTGGGATTGCAATCTTTACTAAGTTCCAGATAGCAAAATGTACTGGTTGGAATTGCAACCTTACCTTATTTTTGTCTTTTCCGTTAGGTTTCGTTTTATAAAGGATATTCGTTGGCAGTGAGATCATTCGTTACAGAAAGCGAACCATCTGAAAGGTCCGTTATTCAGTTTCAACTTTGAAAAAGAAAAATATATATTTTTAATTACATTGATAATTATTATAAAGTGACGTCAGAGTTTTAAAGTTCAGCAATCAAAACAGAAACTCTGGTTAATTAGCAAATTTCAGAAAAGCAACATTAATAAGAAACTGAAAATGCTTCAAAAACTAGATAAGCAACTGAATCTTTTTAAATAATCATATTATCTTTTTTCGTTTTTCACTTCAAATTGGGTTAAATAAAGAAAAACAAATAAGTGGCCAATTTACTCTTCTAGTTTCTAAACCACGTTCGGATATTTAATCAGTTTTAAAAATGACGAGTTTTAGTCGTTTTTGACGTAAAATAAATCTTATCTTTACAACAAATGTCTTTAATGGTAACTTTGTGTCTATTTTCATTTTTTTAATAAAAATACTTTTATCTCATTCATTTGCTTTTCTAGTTTCTAAAAAACTTTCATATTTGATTCTATAAAAAGTTTAAACCAATGATTTTTTGACAGATTAATACGAGTTTTAGACTCACTGGACAGCGCATTGGAACAATTTCCGAAAGATTCCACTCCGAATAGTTCGATGGTTGAAACATTGGACGCCATAAGGTCAAAGTTTAAACAGGTTAAAAATAACTTCTGCAAAATATATATATACGAGAAGTGAAAAAGTTCAGCAAATTCTTTTATAATTTTACAGATGTGTTCACTAACAAATACAAACGTCGTGAAAGGAACCAAGAAATCAAAGTTGGACTTCTGACATTTTTAAACAAATTTTAAACGTCATCTATAAGAAATGAAATTTTAATTGTTAATTATTCAATTTAAGTTTGTGATATATAAAATGATATATAAAATAAAACACAAAACTTGTAATCTCTTCAAAATTAATTGATAATAATTTTCAAGTTTCTAATTAGAGGTTAAGATACGATTAAAATGAAAGAAAAGTAAAAAAAAAATTCATAAATTTGTACATTTGCCAATAAAAAAAACCACCGAGAAAACACGTTTCCGCTTAGGATTCGACCGATTGTAATACATCGGCATTTTTAATGCGGATACTTTTATTAGTGCAATCTAGAAATTAAATATTACAATTAAAAATAACCTAAAAATTCATGAAAATCCAGTAAGTTGAAAGAAATTATGCTTTACTTTCAACAAAAGAGACTAGTTAATCTATGATAACTAATTTTTAGAGGTCATTTTTGAAGCATTTCAACTTAAGGTGGTTTTAAAGTGTAAACGCTTCTCTCAAACTTTTAATTATTGTCTTTCAGGTGCAAAATTAAGAAAATCTTTTAATATGTTTTAGAAACTAGAAGAGTAGTTCAATCATCTAAGAGTATTTCCCACATTGTTATCTTTCGAAATAACGACGCTTTTAGTAGACGATGGTTTTTTTTTAATTTTAGTCTACAAAAAGTTTATTTTGAAAGATATCAACATCCTGAAAGACAGAATAATAATGTTCGAAAGTCAGCTGTTCATAAACCAGCCATCTTAAATGTTATATTTTTAATATTTTTCCGCCATTTTTTCTTATCTAAAAAAAATGTGCTTCATAATAATAAATAAGAATTTAAGGAAAAGGAGTGATGAAATGTTCTTTAGAACTTAATAAAGTTATTAAATAATACTTTTTTTGGGGGGGAATTAAAAGTATCGGCACTATATTGGCATCGGCCAATTATTTTTTCTGAAGAATCGGCATATTGGCTTAATTACAGTATCGGTCTAGCCCTATTGTCTGTTGTACTTAATAAGAGATCGGAGTAATTTGATCAAATTTTTATACAAAAAAATATTTAGCTGATTGAGTAAAACTAAGCAACAAAAAAACCCCCCAAAATAAATATTTTCTCGGTTTCAACAACAAAAAATACATAAAAAAAGAGATCCAAAATGACATTTTAAGTCAATTGTTTTTAAAAAAAAAATCTCATTGGCATTTTAAAATTAAACAATAGCAACAACAACAACAAAAAAGAGAAAAACATTTGTATATATATATCGAAGAGCCTCGAGTCCAATTTTTGAGATAAAATATAAATCGGAAAACGTGGTCTCGTACATTAAAAAGGCACTTGTATAAAGAAAAGCAAGGAGTAATTGTAAATCCTGGAAGTCGATTCCGGATTAACAGTGTTTTGTACTTTTACATAAAATAAACAACCTTTAGCTAATAAAAATATAACCCAAAGTAAAATTTTATTTGAAACATTGATGAAACGTCGTCCTTCACTTTAAAAAGACATTCAAATGATTATTTCAACCTCATTTCTCAATTGCGATATCTTTGAAAATAAACTTTAAAGTGTTTTAGAAACTAGAAATGTAGCTTAAGCTGACAATAATTTTTAATTTTTGCCCATCAAGTTTATTTTAAAAGATATTCACATGAAAATACTATATATGATGATTCATTTCTTCGAAGTTTCTAACAAACATTCCAGTTTCTTGTAAAACATAAAACGTTAATGTTCAAATATATTGTCATGAAAATAAAAATTACAGAATTCTTTTTAGTCGTTTACTCATCTGGTTTACGAATAAACATTTGAACTTTTTTTGAAAATTACTTAGAAAAAGCAAAGGACGTCAATCTCTGGTGCATTCCATCTTGCACGAAATGCGTCCTGCACAGCGATGAGGGTTGGAGGTGGAGGCTACCAATCCGTCTAGTTAATGGAGTTCGATTATGATGATTGTGGAGGATGTTAATTTGGTTTCCAGTATGCGACATGTCGACACATTCGGTATTCTCAAAGCTAGCCTCTACCTCGAACCCTCATCACCTTGTCACATAAAGCCCAATCTTTAAATCTATGTCTAATCACAATTAAACTTGAGTTAAATCGGTTAAATAAGGTAAACTAATAAAAAAAAATAGCGACTTCAAAATTTCTCACAGCCATAACCCTTTAAGATAAAAGAGTAGAAGGGTCGGGGCAGTGCTCGAGACTTCCAAATTAATGAACCAAAAAAAAAAAGTGATTCACTTTAAGTTTTTCAAGGGCGGCGGCGGCAGTGTCTTGATTTGGGTTTAACAAATTCTAAGCAACGAGTAGCATCAGAGAGAGAGAGAGAGAGAGAGAGAGAGAGCCACCAATGCAAAGAACGTTTTAATGGCAGTAAATTTAAAAGAGAAAATTCAACAAATCTGAATGAGAGGACCGTTAATTAAATCTGTCCTAACTACAGAGTGCTTAATTAAGAGCTGCAATATATTTCTTCTACTAAGGCAGAGTTTTTTTTTTCATTGTAAAAAGCTGTTAGTTGCAAGATTACAAAATATCATATTTTTAGAAGTAGGTGAGCTACAAACAATGAGTGAATCCCAAACAATTCAATTCCCTTCCGTACCGAAAACTTCACAAACTTTCATCAGAAATGTTTTATATTTGATTTTTTTTTTTAAATTAACGATTTTTTATAAAAAATCAAAACAACTTTTTGAAAAATCCAATTTTTAATATAAATCAGTTTGAAATTTACTTTAAGGTGTATTTTAAAGTGTAAGCGCCCCCCTAAGACTCTTAATTATTCTGTCTTTTGGAAACAAAATTAACAGAAACTTGAAAGTGTTTTATAATCTAGAAGTGTTGCTCAATCACTTAAAAGGTATTTTTCCTGCGTGATAAGATCTTTTAAAATACGTTTCGTGTGTCAGTAGTTTGAAAATGTAGACGATATTTTTCAAATTTTTTTCTATAAAAATTTCCTTTTCAAAGATAACAACATGAAAACATTATTAAGTGATTCAGTTATCGTTCTAGTTTCAAACAAACTTTCAATTTCTTCTGATATTAAATATTTGAGAAAATTAAAATTTTTTAAAAAGCTTATTTTAAAAGATATCAACATGAAAATAGCCCTTAAATGATTGAGCCACCCTTCTAGTTTCTAAAACACATTCAAATTTCACTTATTTTCGCTTCTAAAAGACAAAATAACCACATATTGGTGAAGAATTTACAATTTAAACCACCTTAATTCCAAAAAAATCATGATTTTTTTTTACTCCAACCCCGAGTGCCACATTTTACTTTAGTAGAACTTCAAAATCAATTTAAGTTTTTGTTGTGTGTCCAACGAATCCAAAATTTAAGTTAAGGACGGTGCCCTAGGCCATAGAAACAACGAAAATGTTTCCAGCTCCCGATCAGCAGAGACAGTAATACTAAAGGGCCGTACTGTTTACGGCCAAAATACCATTCTCGACCAGATGATCTTTATCGTGAATCAACAAGCAAATAATCTTCGGATTCTCGGACAAATCAGTGAAAGAAACCGTGAATTTGGACAGACCCGTGTTGGGACTAAGGCGTAGAGCCTGTCCTTTACCGCCTGGAATACAACAGCCGAGATCCTCGACGAAATAACGAACCATTTCGCGAAGAAGACCACCGTGACTTACAACGAGAACATTAGCAGCCGGTCTAGTAACGAGATCTCCATCGTCGATCAAACTATCGACGGAAGCTTTACGATCAGAAAGCCCGCTTGAAACGTTTAAAAACTTATGTTCTCCTAGAGGAGACAACGAAACGTTCGGACAATCCGTATCCATGTAATTCGCCGCGTGTTTCGAGAACGCGGAATCCGATTCGACGGAAGAACAATTTTTAGCTCCATTACGACCAATCGCGTGGCGTCTCGAAGGCACGTAAACGCACAATTGTTCTATCGGTAACTTCGGACCGTCGTCAATTAATTTACGATAGTTCGATTCCGTTGTTTTTTCGAATACGGTTTTTGTATTTACCTCTTTTTCTTCTTCTACTTCATCTTTACCTACTTTTGAACAGACATTTTTCGCTTTGTTATCATTCGATTCGTCGCAGATGCTACTTTGTCGTCTCCGTTTAACGCCACCTGGCGGCTGCTGCTGTTGATCTAACCCGTTACGAGTACCACTTACTTGGAGCAATTGCTGACACAGTTCTTGGAAGAAGAGAACCGCACGATTACGTACTTGTTGCACCGTTTCTGCACCAGATGGAGTGAAGTTGGACATCAATTGGTTCGCAACACGAGCGAGTTTCTTTAATTCAGCAATCGACTTTCCTTCAACTTCACCGAATTTCTGTAAACAAAACAAACGTTCAAACACAGACAATAAGAAAGAATTCCGATTTTTTAGACCCTTTCACGGAGCCTTTCGTCTTTAACGATTTCACATTTGTCGAAATGGCTTTTGTTTACTATCGTCTCAACCGTCTGCAAAAAAATTTAAGAAACACAATTACATTTTTTTAAAAACAAAGTAGAAAAACGACATCAAAACTCTTCGTTAAAGCAACTTATGAAACAATTTTATGATTCATTTGAAAGTAGAAGAGCAAACGAAGTTGCATAAATCATTTTCAAGATGAATATATCTTTCAAGATAAACTTTTTACAGCAGTTTTTAACCGTTTTCCACTCCTTTTTACAATTTTGTAAAAAAAAAATTCATCTTTTTTACCCTTTTCATCACGAAAATTATCTATGTTTAATTCTTTTACTCTTCTAGTTTCAAATAAATTATTTAATGTGGTTATTAAAATGCAAACTGTCCCTCGCACTCCGGTTATTCTGTCTTTCTCAAACAAAATACAGAGAAACTTTTTAGAAACTAGAAAGGGTAATTAAGAGTATCTTCACATTTTATTTAATATCTTCTAAAATAAGCTTTTTATGTCAGTTTGAACTTTAAACAGACGACTATTTTTAAATGTAAAATGTGATTCCGCTACCCTTCTAGCTTCTAACACACTTTCAATTTCTCCTTCGGGTTGCTCTTCTCATACTTCAGATTAATCAAGATTTCTAAAATGAGCTTTTTATTAAAAAAAAACACATTTTAAATTCTTTCGTAAGTTGTTTGAAAGAAACCATTCTTGTCTTGTGGAGAAAAATCACCTGTTGAGCTCTGACTAAATCACTGGCAAAAATGTGTGTGTACTGTTGGTTTCTAAGGCGTTCACCCAAAAGATTCGCTTGTTTGAGTCCAGTGTCGGACAATGGAACATCCATTTGACCTGTAAACATATATAACGAATGGTAATTAACTGGTAACTTATTAATTTTTTTAATTTAGTTTTAAATTTTAAAACCTTGAATGATGTTGTCTTTATTGGCTCCTGTTTCACCACTAAATTAAAATAAAATATAAACAATATTAGAATAGAAATGTTATCATAAAAATCATCAACTTTAAAGCAACCAGAAAAATACGTTTTTTTTCAAAGAACCTGGTTAGAGGATAGCATTAAAATTCTAAAGATGAAAGTATCATATACAAAATAATTCTTACTCAGTTTAGAACTCTAGTCTCTAACCAGGTTCTTTCACTGTTTTGTTTCCTAATTACCTTTAATTTACATTTTCAATGTTACGACTGAATCTTGACCTCATAAAGGTCAAATATAGTTCCCAATTATGTCAATAAATGGAAAATGGTAGAATTATTCAAGATGTCAGGTGATCAGAAATTCAGTTAGGGTCGGTTAGTAACTGGCAAAATTCTTTCCCTTTTTCTTCTTCTTCCATTTGAAATTTTATATTCTTACCATTTGGATCAATTTTTACTTAATCAACTTTAATCACAATAAAAAAAAGGTAATTAATTTTAAGATTTTTAAAAATTTATATTTAAATCAATTACAAAAAAACTTTTAATAATTATATATTTTTAAAAAGTCACAAGAAATTATTTATATAAATTTTGAAAAATTAAAAAGCCGCTTAAAAACTACAACAGGAATTTTAATGTTAACAAAATGGCGGACATTTTTTACAATTGTGATAAAATGTCCGCCATCTTGTTAACATTAAAATTCCTGTTGTAGTTTTTAAGTGTCTTTAATTTTTCAAAATTTATTTTAAGAATTTTTTTAGACTTAACTAAAAAAAATATATAATTTCAACAATAATTATAAAGTGAATAAAATGGCTTGACATTTTTTACCAAGAGATTTTTATAATTATGATGAAATGGCAGCCATCTTTTTCACATTAAAATTATTGAAATTATATTATTATTGGCAATTTTTCCAACTTAAGAATTTTTTTCTTTCTTTCACAGAAAATATTTCATCACTTATGCATTATTTTTTAAATCAACCCAATTTTTATTATTGTATTTATTGTACATTATTGTATTGCATATTTTAATAAAAATTGAATTTGTGTGGGGTTTTTTTATTAAAAGGGGTGAAGGATTTGTGTTGGGATCTTGATCTTTTCATTCATTTAGTTCGTTTGCTGTTTCTTCGAAAATCACCTCCAAAAAGATCACTTCAGGATCACAACTTCGAATAAATGGTAGGTGTCTGGTGTGAGGAAATTAAATATGAAATAAACAATTTTGAATACATACAATGCCCAAAAAATGAATGCTATGCCTGCGCTATATGCCGTTTGTTTTGTGCCGTCTATTGTCCGTCCTGTGATGTCCCCGAACTCGAACCCCGAATTCATAATTCTGATAGTTTGCATTTCATATGAACAGGGATACGGGATGGAGGAAGGACACGGAACCAGCCAGCCATCCAACGTGGGAGCACCGGCAGTGGTGGCCCTGATTCGTCATCCAACGTGGGAGCACCGGCTGTGTGGCTCCAATTAGCCACCTACGAGGGACAACGAACAGAGCCAGAGGCCGTAGCCCCACAGGCTATATTTTTCGATTTTATCATTAAATTTTAAAGATCATTTTTCATTCTATTGTCTTCCTTTTCTTTTCTTATTATTTTCTTCTGATTAAGGTGACATGCCGCTAGAGGACCTAATGAGGGAGGGCAGGCTGTGTGGACGGTGGACCGGATTCGCCATCCAACGTGGGAGCACCGGCATTGGTGGCCCTGATTCGCCATCCAACGTGGGAGCACCGGCTGTGTGGCTCCAATTAGCCACCTACGAGGGACAACGAACGGAGCCAGAGGCCGTAGCCCCACAGGCCATATATTTCGATTTTATCGTTAAATTTTAAAGATCATTTTTCATTCTATTGTCTTCCTTTTCTTCTTTGTTAGGGTTACCAAGGACGATGACGATGTCGATCCAGTCAAGGACCAACTGGACTTCATGTAAGTATATTATGTGTTTATATGTTCTATGTTGTTTATTTATGTGGCGGCGGCAAAGGCAGCGCAAAACGCATTCACGCATAATATGCGACAATTTAATTGTCAAAATGTATTGTATAAATGGGCATTTAATATTACGTATGTATTCAAAATTGTTATGCAACTCTACACTGACCAATGGGCAGCAACTGCGTAAGTGTTGATTCATTTTTCATGTGGTTTTTACCTATTTTGAGTATTTTTTATTTGTAATGGCACGAACTTTTGGTTATGCTTTAATTATTTTACAGGAAACTAAAGTTATTTTATCGTTTTTAATAAATCGACAAAATTCTCGTGTAATTTCGTGTTTTTTTCCCCCATTAATTTTGTTGTTTTTCTCTTAGTCAACCCTGATTTTTTTTTTATATCAGAAACAAGGCGGAACAGTAGGAACAGTCGCAACGAAGGAATAAATAAGTATGTGAACGGCACAGAACCGTTCCACCACTCATCCTTTTTGTTCGGCCCGTTCCTACCGTTCATCAATCCCCCCCCCCTCCCTCCCTCCCTCCCTCAAATTATCATGCAATTTATGATATTCTATTTCGTCGTTTTTTATCATTCAAAAGTACAATTATTTTCATGAAGAGGAGGAGATTTCTGGTATTTTAAACATTTTTTTTTAAATAAAATAATCGTTGACAGGTTCGGGGCTCGGCCCCGACGGCCGGAACACCAGTAGGAACAGTCGGAATATTAGGTTTTGTTAACTTAAGGTTGTTGCAGGTCGCCTGGACGAGGCCCAGCACCCAGTTTTTTTTTAAAATTATTTCATCAAATTGAAAACTTAATTTGGTTAAAAAAAAGTCTTTAAAAACCGGGGGGCTGCCCTGCCCCGCCCCCCCCCCCAGACGCCCGACGACAAGCTTGATCAACTCAAAACTTAATATTCCGACTGTTACACCTTAGACTACTACTTTACTTTACGTAAAGTAGTAGTCTAAGGTTACACCGGTTCATCAAAATAGTTGCGTTCCCATCGTTCATCAAAGTAGCACCCCCGCCCCCAGCATAGGCATTGAAACTAAAATTCCTGTAAATTCTAATCTTTTCAAGCGGTTTTTGATGTTTATACCCAATAAAATTTGCATATTTGTACCCAAGCTGTGGTTTATTTAAATTACCGAGGGGCCCGGCCCCCTATTAATAGGATTTATTACTTAAGTTTTAACAACAAAGCGCATTATTTCGAATTTTGACATGCATTAAAACCAATATACATTTAATGTTAAAACTGTTATAATTAAATAAACACAAATAGAATCGTTTTGATTAAAAGAAAATTAAAAGTTGGTAGTTTTTTTGTTCTTACTGTCGAATTAACGTCAAAGCGAAAACGACTACTTTTCCGCAACAATTCCGTTCCTTTCCTTCTTCCATTGAGTTTCGTTCGTCTTCACAATAAACGACGCATTTAAATTCATTACAAACTTTTTTTTCTCGTTTAAAATCTTAAAAACAACGAAATAAATACAAGGAGAAATAAAATAAAACCATAATAGGCCTACTAGAAAGAAAATGGCCGCTTTTCAGCTAATAAATGTTTCCGGCGCGCCGAATGCAACCATCGGCGGCTAACCGTCGCCGTTATCATATCACGTGGCGGGTAATTCAAGATTTTATACGCGAGTTGATAAGATTTGAAGCTACAACTGGGAACCAAGTGTGTACTAATGTGGCGTATTTAATGTAAAATTATTATATAGCTGCCATATTAGAGCACTCTCGTGCACTTCTCGTGCATAACTAATTTGTAAGTGAAGTACTAGATGTATAGCAAGTAATTCAACAACTATATGATTTCCCTGTTTTTGCTTTAAAAATTAACCAATTTATTTACAAATAAAAATATTTCTGTTATATTGTGGCATTAGTTTGTTTTTTGCAATCTTTAAAATGATTCTTCCAGTCGTTCTGTAAACAGAAAGTACTGCAATAGCTTACTTTGCAACATGTTGCACAATAAAACGAACCATCTCGGTTACAGTTAGCACATTTCTGAAAATAAAACAAAACACAAAATTAATATAAAAAAAATAATTTTTTTGAATCGTTTCTTTGTACTTTTGCATTTGAATCCTTAGTATCGATTTGTTGAATTCCATTATAAGTTCGTGCCGCAAGAAGGACGGCCTAAAGAGTAAAACGTACGATAGGGAACTTATTAAAATGAGTTGTCGAGAAAGCTATAATCAATGACTTCACTTCTCGCTTTTCCTGTTCCATTTGGTTCCGCAACTGCATTAATGCAACCTCTCGTGACACCAAACTTTGTTGTTTTGCTTGTTCAATCAATTGTTTTAACTGCTGGCCGTAATTAATCATTGTATTGACCATCTATAAAAACAACACATTTCAGATATTTGAGTTGTGAGATTTAAATCACGTGATATTTTTTTTTAAATATATAAATTTTATAAAATTAATCTTTATAATTTTAAAAATTCAACATTTTTCATAATTATTTATGTAAAAAATGTTATGTAAATTTTCTTTAAATATACTTTTTAAATCGCAAAATTTTAATATTTTAAAATAAACATAAAAGTCAATAAAATTTTAATAAAATTTTACTATTTTAATTAGTATTTTAAAATAAAGCATTTTAGAATTAGTTCAAATGTTTTAAATATATATGTTTTTGAACTATTTGTAAATTAAACCGATTTAAAATTAAATCTGAGATTTTTTTGGAACTAAATAAAAATTGTCATTAAAATACAAGAAAAAGAAAAACGGAAAATTAACCTCTTCTAGTTGCCACCACTGTTTTTGTTCAGCAAAATCGATTGATGATGACGGAGTTTGTGACTGAGAAATTGGAGTCAACTTTTCTAAACTTACTGCTGCAGTAAAAACAAATAGACGTTTGTAAACAAAAAAAATCGACCTGCAATTCTAGAAGTTCTAAAGACTCATAAATACAAACCAGAAGATGAGACAGAAGCTAATGTTGCGTCCGTGTTAACCAAATGGATTCTTTCAGTCGTTACTGCAGGACTACTGACTGTAAATGACGGCGCCGATGACACAGTTGTTGCCATCGGAGTCAACATGACGACACCTGAAACAAAAAAAACATAAGTTTAGTTGGTTATTATACAAAAAAAAATCAGTATTGTGACCTTACAGTCTTTCAAAGTTGGTGAAAGGCGCTCAGAAGTTGGTTCCGGAGTTCTGATCTGTTCATCCAGACGACTTTCGTTTTCCTTCGTTCGTCTCTTCTTATATGGCATGAAAAGACGAATCGGTCCACTCTGTAATGTATACACAAGTTTAAAAACGACTCGAAAAATTCAGCAAATATATTTAATTAAGTACCGCAACTACTGAAGAGTCGTCACAACAAGCTGAACAAGTGCACGATATTGCGTGTGGTAACAGGAGCCCTTCATCGATGAGACAGTGTAAAGTGCGGCCACCATATCTTATGCTTCGCTTCCAATCCTTGCAACTTCCACGTCCGCTCATGGCTTCAAATTCATTCGGCGTGTACCACTGTCCTCCAACGAGAATACATTTACCACGCCCACCTGAAAGTTATTTCATCAAATATAAACCAACCATAATAAATAACCAAAATTCTAAAATCGTTCAGCGAAACTCGAAATTTTCTTTTATACCTGAACCAAGTTTTGCTTTATGAAGTTCTCCCGTAATATTCTTGCAACGAACAGGTATAACAGGAGCATTAACTGAATGATCCCAATTGTATCTGAAGCCACTTTTATCAACGTAGCAACCAGCTGTTCCAGGAGTAGAAGGTGTACTTGGAGTAACTGGTGTTCTTTGTCCAGTGGCAGTGTCGAAATTAAGTATATTCAGGTTCATATGACTCTGCGTTGGAGGAGTAAGAAGAACCTGAGAGGTGGACGTCACGTAAGGTACATTTGATAATATTATGCGCGGTGTGACTCTTGGTGCAACTTGAGCAACAATCTCGGGTTTGTTTTCAGTTCGGTTCGATTCCACTTCATCTATCGTCGTTAGTATCATTTCAACTTCATCCGTTTTGGTTAAACTGGAATCTAAACCTGTTTTGATTGTACAAAGTGCAATAAATTAAGTTAAACATGTAGAGGATATACGAAAATACATTATAGGCCTATAATTTAAAGTTGATTAACTAAGAAACTGATTAAGGTGGTTTTCAAGCAATTAAATTAATAGCTACGTTGAAAATGTTTTTAAAAACTAGAAGGGTAGATCCTCGGGGTAATTTCATATATTGATATCTTTTAAATTAAACTTTTTTATTTCAGATTGAAAATGACCTAGTTTTAAGCAAATCATATTTTTTAATTTTTGTTCTATGAAAAGTTTATTTTGAAAGATATCAACATGAAAATAGTGTGAAGTGATTCAGTTTCTCAGTTTGAAATAATTGTATTCATCATTGCTGAACGAAAATCTCTAAAGTTCTCTACGAAAATGCGTTTTTATTATTTTTCTACATCATATAAAAAATGAAATGATTTAGGCCAAACGTAAGAAAGTGACGTTTTGAAGCAAAAGGCGTGAACAAAATAACAGAGCCGCTTCCAAGGCCTTAGAGTTCATTGTCGGGGTGAACGTGTATGGCGTCGTCGCTGTGTATAGCAATGCATGACGCCATATGCGTACAACCTTATTTAAAAAAAAATATATATATATATTCATGACGTCATGTCACCTAATCCGTTTCCTTTTAAAAAGAATAGTGTCATTGACCCACACAAAATACTTGGCTTTAAACAAATTAAGTTATTCTCGTTTTATAACAATTACCAGATGACTTCTGTTATATAGTAAATTTGTATTCCTATTCAGTTTCGACGTTATTCATTTCCATTTTCATTCATAAATAGGCTAAAATAGCCATTATTCATATTCTACCTCGTTTACCTTCGTTGTTAATCGCCATTTTCCGTTCAACTTCGCCGTCGACGTTCGGTCGATCTTCGGCTTCACTCGGTTCCGAAACCTGACGAACATCTTCGCCATTATCATTAGCATCCATTAAAATTTCGAAAACGAAGATTCTTCGTTGAAAAACGTCGTTGTTTCGTAACTTCGTCGCGTCACGTGATCACATCGCTTCATCTAATTAAATGAGTTTTAAATTCTGCCACAAGATGTCGCAAATACTTCAAATTGAGCAGAGCCATAGCCCATAGATAGAAATAAATGGCTCTGAAAATTGATTACAAAATAAAAGGTGGAAGCCGACGGCCAAATTAAATCGGCGGCTGCCACAGAACCCACGCCGTTCAAAAATCGGCGCAGCGGGAGATTTAAAGATAACCACATCCATTTACTTCTACGAAAACGTTTTTTGCGACGTCATTGACTGTCATATTATGAACGCTATATTACGGCACCGCTATCTTAGGAAACCCAGTTATTAGAAAAGCGGCGAAAACGGCACAAAGCTACAAAAACACTCAGAAAAAGGCGCGAAACCTATGAGAAAATGCTGCTGAAATGATGAGAAAAAGCTGCAAAAACGCTAAAAAAGAACCGCGAAAACACTGCAAAAACGATGAGAAAAAGCCGCGAAAACACTGCAAAAACGATGAGAAAAAGCCGCGAAAACGCTAAAACTCAGTGCAGAAACAATCAAAAACCCACAAAATCAGGCTAAAGATTAAAACCATAAAAAAACATTATCTTTGAAAAACAACTTTGTTCTCGTAAAAAGTAACAAAAAAACTAAATCAATAAAGGAAAATCACCCAATTTGATGAAAAACAAAGAAATTTTCATTGTAAATGAAAACGAAACTAAAAAGAAAATAATGTTTTCGATAATTTTAACGACGCCTACGGCGTCCATTGCAGAACCGAAGTTCTCTTACGGAATCTATTGCCTAACTGAAGGGCGAAGTGCGGCAAAGGCCATCACAAACGCCGGTAAAAAAAATAAATACGCTTTTAGGAACTTACTGAAGTTCTATACCGAGTCTTTTGCATAACTGAAGTTCCATTCGCGAGTATATTACGTAATTTACGTAAGCTAAGTTCTCTTACCGAATCAACTGCGTAACAGAAGAAGAAAAATTCAGTAACGCAAAGGCCGGCTACTAAAAGAGCCGATGATAAATTGATAACAAATACATTTTGTTCAGCAACTTTGATACAACTCAGTCGCATAAAACACTGAAGCAAAAAATGGGCGGTCTTATAACTTTTCTAGCCTCTCTCCAGAAAATAGGTAGAAGAATTTTACCAATTCTGTAGTCTCTCGCTGAAATTTTTTCAGTCAACAACCAATAAGAGTGTTTCATTTATGATGTACATTGACGTAATATGACGATTTTCCCATCGACCAATCACAAGAGTTACCTTTAACCCTACGATTCGCATCACAAAAGGCGAGGTGGTCAAAATGAAAATTTATTTTTCGATAAAAATAACAAAATAAACTTTTTCAGCACACTCAAATTATGAGTAGCCGTTAGTGACAAAATAATATCGAATTTTTTTTTATATCAATAATTCAATTTTTGATATAAAAAATTGAATTATTAATATATAATTTTTTATATGTATTTTTGATATCAGTAATTCAATTTTTGATAACAAAAATCGATGTATTTTTGACATGAACGGCTCATGATATCAAAGCACTTGAAATTTTTATTTGAAATCCAAATTTTAACCAAAAACGATTTGTGACCATCAGTCTTCAACATTGCACTATTGAATAAGTATTGATAAACTTCAATTTTGCCAATTTCGAGTTAGTTTTATTCCTAGCCTCCAAGCCAATTATGGAGGGACTTCATTATTTGTAACGTTAGTAGACTACAGGTGGTCGCCATGACGACAAATGCGACTTTCGTAGTTAGGAGGAGGCTATTTTCCGTTAGCGCCAAAAAGTTATTTTGAGTTTCGTTTCCTGTTTAGACCTATTGAAAGCTTGCGTTCAAGAAGGCAATTTTCCCACTTGAACTTTAAATGAAATCCTCTAAACAGTGTTTCAACATTAAAAAACAATTTTATTAAACGAAATTTAAATATATAATTTTTGTTTTAGAAGTTGAAAGTTCAAGTCTAAGTTTTAAGTGAAAAGTTTCTTTCTTGTCTTTGGGCCACAGTGTCGTCTTCTTCTAAAATTAACCATTTTGTTTTATTAGCCAAGAAAAAAATCGTCATAAATGCAAACATTAAAGCAAAATAAACACATAAAATTTTATTTTATTAAAAAAGAATAACAATATTTAGTCATATTTTGGATTTAACACATTTCGACTATGCGGCTGTAATCGTGACCGGAAGTCGTCATATTTCAATTTGATAGAAACCGGAAGCTCTACAATGAGATTTTATAAATGGTTGAAATATGTCGTAGAGAAAGTTGTTCTGCGAAAGTAGAGAAGAATTTCACGACAAAATCGTTTCAAAAATAATGGCCGATTCATTTTTCGGCTTCGGAACGGAGCTTCCAGTGAGTATAAGCAAAGTTTCATTGTAAAAAAACACGTTTCGTAGTGTAAGAAATAGGAATTTTGAGTCAATTGCGTAGATTTCAGCTTTCAACAAATTTTCGCATGTTTAGTGGTTTTTTATGTTTGGCGTGGACATAAATCGTACAAAAATACTAAAAAATATCCCTTCTAATGCATGGAAAGTAACTTCAAATCAATTTCAGTAAATTTCAGGATTTAAACGTCTGAAATTGACCAAAAAAAATTGTGGAGGGATAGTCATGACGTCATTGAATTGAAGCGCAGTATTTATCATGATGGTGGATACATATGGCGTCATTTTACGTTGACGTTAATGTTAACTAATCGCCATATTTGATGGCCCTTTCTTTGTCACCCTTTTGGTCACAATGGGCACTCCCTATGCTTCAAATTGTTTTTTTTTCCTAGCCTAATGTCGGTAGATGGCGATTTCGATGGCGCTCGTATTGGAAAAAAACATTTTTACGTCAAAAAAGACAAAATACCCATTTTTTACACGTTTTCGTAACGAAATAAAGTTTTAATTTGAACGATTTGTTATTTAGACTGGAGGTTTGTGCAATAACATGGATCCTTTATCGTCTGAAGCCAAAGAAGAAGATGAATACGATGCTCTGAACAACGAAACGTTTGGTGCCGGAGTTATTGGTGAATAACTAGAGCTACAAAATAAAAACACGGAGGTTCTATCGATTAGGACCCGTTATTTATAGCGTTAATTCTGCCTATTTAACAAGTCGGAAACCGCAGCTTGTAGGCTAATGGTTTTTGGTCGAAAGAATACTCCAGAAAATGATGTTTTAAAAACTGGAAGAGAGAATGTATCACTTTAAACGATTTTCGTTTTTATATTTTTAAAAATAAACTTTATACAGCAATTTCAACTTTTAAAACTCATTTTGACGTTTTTTACCTATCTTACGAGTAAAAGATGAAAACAAGAATTACAATTGCAATGGAAAGTTTATTTTAAGATATCAACTTTAGTGTTTTATTTACTCTTTTAATTTCTGTAATACTTTGTTTCTACTTATAATAATTAAAAAGTATTTAATTTTGTGTTTTTCATTCAAAGATGATGATTGGGAGGAAGATCATGAAAAGTTTGCGGAATTTGAAGGCTACAAGAACTCGCCTCGTACAAAGTCCGATCAGTACGATGGCAAAATAACAACTGTTTACAGCGGATTTCGTCATTCGTACTTGGACGATGGAAACGACAAGGATCTTGAACAGTCAATTTCGCAGCTCGTTTTAGACGACGACGTCGACGATCCGGCTATTATGGGAATGTCCAGAACGAGGCCACTTAATGTAATGAATAGGTACATCAAAAACTTCATTTATCGTGACCTTTGTTTTTGTAATTTTTTTCTAGTCAAGCAGAGCGATGGTTTCGCCACCACCAGCCGCAATTGTCGAATCGGATCATGTGGTTAGTAATTTCTTGTTTTTTTTTTCGTATCGATTTGAAGTTGTTTGAAAATGAAACACTGTTGCAGTTATTTTGATTTATCAATTAGTTGTTCCTCTTAAATTTTAATTTTAAATTGCCAATGAAATTACTGACAAATTTTATGTAAGTTTCACTGCTTTTTAAAGGCAACATTAATAAGAAATTCAGATTTATTTGAAACTTGAAGTGTAATGGAATGCGATAAATAATTGATGTTTGAAATGGGCAATTTTTGTAAACTTAATGGTATTGGGGCCCCAGCACATGGGGTGAGGAGGACAAGATGGTGTTTATTATTATATATTATATATAAATACACAAAAATACAATATAACAGCAAAGAAAATGTAAATAAATAAACTCTTTGATTACATATTAATTAAGTAGCCCTAATCGCTGAACCCTGCAAGTATATTGAAAGATCAACCTCTTTCAACCTCAAGGAGAATATATCTGGGGATGTGAGGAGAGCATTCCATATCGGTGTAACCCTATAGAAAAATGAGAAATTTTAAGTATCCAGTCTCGCCAACTGTGTGACCTATGTTCATGTACAAACAAAAGACCAGCTAAGATTTTTTAGAGCCATAACTCTAATGAGCATAATTTTAACACATGCAGTTTATGAATGTCAAAATTAGGGTTGTATTTGAGGCTATTTCTACCCAATAAAATTTTTTTTTTTTAAATTTACTTTTTCTACTTTGTTCTCTCGTTTTTGCAAAATGCTTTTGTTTGCTTATTTTTTGAGAATTTTATCTCTAAAAATGAATCATTTTTTTAGGGTTCGCCAGCGACGAACTCCATCTGGAGCACGACTCCAAAAGTTGAGAATTTCTTCAAGACGAAGAGTGAAAACGCGGACATGTCTGCTTTTCTCAATTCTATCAAGAGAACAAACCGTTCATACACCGATCTACAAAACGAGGATCCTTCAATTGTCGGAGTTGCAAAGGATCTTCTTTCTGCGAAGAATACTTCATCGCAACTTATACCGAACGTTAAGACTCTTGAGGAGATCGAACGCGATCTTCTTCTTGATTTACGTAACAATTCGACTCTCGTGTCCAAGTCTCGACTTCACGAAGATGTCGAACGTGACATTCTTTTGAAACCAAGAGTTCGAACAGTCAGCGAGATTGAACGCGAGAACTCTACATCTCCGATCAACACATCGAAGGTTATCGGACCTCCACCTGGACTAACAAACGGTGGAATGAAACCACCGTTCAATAGAGTTAAGGAACAAAGTGGTTCCTATCAGATTATGCATCCCGGTTTGCATTCAGTTACTTCGCCTTTAACTATTCGTGGTGGAATCGGGAGATCGATGAATCCAGGTATTATTTTTCGTTTTTGATCGCAGCCGCTTTTAAGTCTTTTTTTTGTTTCCTTTCTGTTTTATATTGAAGTCTTTCTCTTGTCTTGTCTGCTTTAGGATTGAGTCCGTCTCCTCCCATCCCTTCTCCTTCTCCTCCTCCTCCTCTATTAATCTCCATGTCGCCTCATAGTCCTCCTGCCTTTTGCGTGCCGTCTTCGTATGCTTCTGGCGCTGCCGCCGCCATTCGGGTTCAACCTTTTCCCACTCGCATGATACCTCCGCAACTGACAGCCTTTCAGCGCCATCCCTATATGAGTGAGCAGCTCGCTTTTGCACACTTCGTTTATTCAAAGAGAAGACAGTTTACGAGAGCGCAATTTATAGTAGAATCAATCGTTATCGTTTTCACTTTAAAACCACTTTAAAAAAGGTGATCTATTTTGGTTTTTTCTCGCTATCATATCCGGAAAGTTGAAAAAGCAAAGTATTATTTGATTATTTTGTGCTTTTGTGAATAGTTTTCGTTCGTTACTGTCTTCTTTTTTGAAATTTGTGCCACTTATCTATAGACTGAGTTTATTTTACAATGTTAACAATTTCACAACTGTATCATCTTAGATCGTGTTGCACCTGGTCAACGAGCTATACTTTTAAACCAGGTTCGTTATCCGCCACCGTTGGTTGGTCCTACTGGTCACGTCGTACCTTTTGGACCGAATCATCCACGGATGCCTGTCGGATTTTCTGATCCAAGACAAGTGCGTCACTTCACACACTCTGGACAACCTCTTGTGCAACAGAACAACAACCACGTGCGTCCAAGACCTCAACAGAAGAGGAACAGTTGGAGCGAACCTGGATCGATGAATGTCCATGGGCTTCCGCTTCACTATAATAACAATAACCACAACAATAGTAACGGACGGTCTAACGAAGGCTACGGTGGCGATGTTGATGAATACGCAAACCTTATGACTCAGTCGGAAAAGGATTGGATCGTTAAGATTCAGTTGATGCAGCTTCAAACCGATAATCCTTACATGGACGACTTTTATTACACTGTGAGTTTAGCTTCTTGCAGTGTTTTTTTTTTTGATATTCGGGGAAATAATTGAGGTTTTTGTTGATCTCGAAAGCAATGAGAAAAACTTTCAGAAAAAAATTTAATGATTTTTTGAAACTAGGCTTAACAAAAATATTTTATGCAAAGCTAATTTTCGAACTCTAGTTTTTCAGCATTTCAGAAGAGCAATAGTGAACAAGAGTTAAAAACTAGAACGGGTAGCCGAATTACTCAATAGTTTTTTCATATAATTATATATTTTTCAAAATAAATCATTTTCAAATTGACATTAAAGATTTATTTTTAAAGATATCAACATAAAATTACCCTTAAATTATTGAGTTCCTCTTCTGGTTTCTAAAAGTTTTAAATTTCTCTTAATTTTGCTTCTGAAAGAAAGAATTGTTTATACTTTAACTCATTATAAAACGGTATTTGATTCACTTAATAGTATTTTTTGTTGATATCTTACAAAATAAACTTTTTATAGACAAAGATTAAAAACATATCGCGGTGTGTGTTTAAAGCCATCTTAATTTGAAATTTCGCCTGTTTTTATTAGACGTTCACTCTGAAGAAACGAATGAATCAGTTGAATAAATCCGAAGAGCCTAAACTCGTTATTCCAAAGAGGTCAAAAGCAGAGTTAAGAACTTATCAACCTGGTCAGTTTCAGCTTTTTTTTGTTGTTATATTTTGTTCGATTATTAACTTCAACAAGCTTTCACAGCACAATTCGAGGGTTCTTTGGGTCGCCTTCAAGTGATGAGCGTAAATTGCCCTCGTAAAATGATCGATTTGGGCTCCGTACATACGGACGATGGCGATGGAGACTTACATAAAGTTAAAAGTGGAGATTTAAAAAGATTTCGTCAGCTTTTATTGGAGATCGAAAAGGTTAAAACATAAATTTTTAAAAAATGTTCTCTGCTATTTTTTATGTATTTAAATGTTTTTTTTTCCATTTCGTTTTCAGTTGTACACAATCTATTTAGAAATAGACGATTTAGATAAAAAGGCTGCCGCTTTACCAGAAAACGCGCAAGTTCCTTTGTACGAGAACAAATTGCACATAATTGGAAGAATTCACGTGGGTCTCGTTGCCGGCGGAAGCGATCGTTTTGCTCAGATTATGTCGATCCGCAAGGGGCGGAATCTTGTTTCGAGGGCACTGCCTTTATTTTCTGATGTATTTTTTGATTGATGATTGTTGTTTTTTGTTTGAAATTCACAATTAACATGGAAACAATTTTCTATTATAGGAGATGGTCGATGAAATTACAAAATTAGTTATTAGCAATTTAGCCACAATCTTAAAGAAAGATCACATAGAACCGGTAAATATATCTTTATTTAGGTGCAGTAATTAAGGTACTGGAGGTTTTATTTTGAGAATTTCGAAGTTTATTTGAAACTAGATGAGTAAAGGAATTAATGACGTTTTTGTCGGCGAGGTTGTCTAACAAAAGATGATTTTAAATTGTAAACGACCCTCGAGGTGTGGTTATTTTGTCTTTCGTAATTAAAATTAAGCGAAACTTGAAATTGTTTTAGAATCTAGAGGGGTAGCTCAATAATTTAATGATACATTATTTTCATATTAATACCTTTCAAAATGTTATGCAAGTTTGAAAAATGCAGACTAATTTAATTTTTGTCTATAAAAAGTTCATTTTCAGAGATAATATCATGAAAATATTAAGTGATTCAGCAACCTGTTATGATTTCTAATCTTTCCTATTTATCTTTAGTATAAACTGTTCTTGTAGGTTTATTTTCAAGTATATGTTCGCAAAAAAATGTCGTTATTACATTTTTTTTTTTACTTTTCGGGGTTGAAATGTACATATTTGCTTCTAAACAGCAAGTTACCTCAATTTTAATTTGCACCTGTTGATTTCATGTTAATTGCATTGAAAACTGTTTAACATGAAAGATATTAGAATAGCGTAAAATGCTTTTAGTATGAAAAAAATATTTTGGACTCAACTATTTCGAATTAAACAGTTTCTGCAATAGTTAAAAATGTGGTTACTTCATACTCGATTTTGTGTCTTCGGTTCAGGTTATGCCAAGGATATGGAAAGTGGCTACTCGTTTGTTAAATTCTTGGGAATTCAAACGTATTGTGGAGTTAGGACTCAGATTTCTGAACCAAAGTGCCGACGTGGCTGCCGAAACAACACCGACACCTCATCGGACCGTCGTTTCTATTCTTTCTAACGAAGTATGTCATAATTTACTCTTTATAAATGTGGCTAATAATTGACAAATGTTTAACTGTTTCTGTTTAGGTCGGTCTAAGAATCTGGGCCGATTTGACGCAAAGAGCCGAAGAATTAATATTAGATTTAGCTGACGAAAATCTTCTTAAGACGTGGTCTGTAATCGTGTTACAAATTGCGGATTTTCTTTGTAGCATAGCCGATTCATCTTTACCGAGTGGTGTTGTACCGTTTTCGCATTTCGAGAATCATCTTCGAAAGTTCGACTTTGAGAGATCGAAATTAGAGCTTGTGATTCATAAGATGAGGATAATTGATAGTAACGAAAGCTGAGACAGCAAAACCTCAGTTTAATATCGTTGGTCTGCAATCGAAAGCAGATTCTATATTTTTGTTTTTTCTTAATTATTTTGCAAGTGATTTTTGCAGAGATTCGGTTTTTTTTTATTTGTTTTGATTTCGATGAAGTGAAAAGTTTTTCTTTTAACGAAAAATATTTTAATTTGATTTTTATTTTAATTTGTCGTTTTTAGTTTTTTTTTTAAAGAATGTCGAAGTGGTTCTTTATTTTTTCTTTTTGGTATTTTTTTGTTTTCTCGATATTGTTTGACGCAAAAATGAGTTGTCGTTGTAAATTTTTTTTGTTCGTTTTATTTTCATTTCACAATTACTTTGGACATTTGAAAAGGTTTCATAATGATTGTTTTCTTTTTTCATTTGCTATCGAGTAAGATAATGTTTTGTAACATAAGAGTTAAAGTAACTTAAAAATCGGGAAAACAATTAAAAAATTAATTAAAAATTAAACCTGGTCGATTTTTTAAAATAATAATAATGTTTGTTTTAATTCAGTTTTATTTCAGTTGTAAACGTCCGTCAGTTTGTGTTTGTTTATTCTGTATTTCAGAAGCAACATTAAAACAAAAATTGGAAGTGTTTTAAAAACTAGACGGGTAGCATAATCATGAATATATAAAGTGATTGAGCTGCCTTTTCTAGTATCTAAAACACTTAGTTTCTATTAATTTTACTCCTGAAAGACAGAATAACCAGAGATCTAAAAATCACTTAGTTCAGAAACCCATGTTAAAAATGGCGCCAAATTGAATGTTCAGTGGCGGCCAGTTATTGAAATATTTCATCGGCGGCGGCTATTATTTAATGACGTCATGAAATCGATCAATGACGTCAGGTTTCAGTCTGGATTCCACCGTGTTGTTTTGATGTTTTTCTGTGAGTATTAAAGACGTTTTTCACCCGGTTTTTTTCAGTATTCATAAAAATAAGCATGTAATGTATTAGATTATAACTCTAGAATTAACATTTTGTTTTTTTGTTGTTAAGTTTTCGTTAATTTTCATAATTTATTGATCAAAATGGCCCGCGAGCCGTTTGACAGCCGGCAAGGGGCTCCATATTCCGGCTGGTCTTCACTAAGCTCTAACCTAAATTAACATAAACCTTGAAATATTGGACTTGAGCATCTGTGAAATCCATAAATCTCTTTAAATGAATAGATTTTTTCATGTACCCTATGCATTTATGTAGATTTGTAGCAGAATTTTCCAGAATTCTAACAATTTGAGTTTTTCTTCAAATTTCTAACGATTTAATGGGGTTTGTATGGTTAAGAATGACCTCAATTTATTGCTTGAATGTTAAAACAATTAACAAGTCAGTATTGTTTTTTTATCAGGTTTTTAAGTGAATTAAGATGAAGGAACCGGCCAAGACTGAATCCAAACGGTTGTCCGAACGTTAGTTAATTGTTACGGAGAAACCGCCCTATTCGAGAGAAATGGACGGTAGACACGAAAACGGAACGATCGACGTTGCACGAAAGGGTTGTTTCGGCGCATTCGATCCGGTTGCTTGCGTTCGGTAGTATCTACATCGAAACCTAACATAATTCTGATGGTTTCTAACAATTTTTTTGTGCATCGTCATTTATCGTTGCAGAAGCGGAATACTTTCGTTTGTTGTTCTAACAACGGCTCTCTTTTGCGTCGTACGAGTCGTTGAGCTTCATCTCAAGAAACATCCGCAGTTGCATCACTATCTCATCTTTTATGCTGCAACGTTCGAGTGTATTGTGAGGTTATTTATTCACGTTCAATCAAAGTTCACTTTTTGAGCTGACAAATAATTTTTTTTACTATTTTATTATTATTTTAGCTGTGTTTATTGGGCAAGTGGTGGTCGTTATTCGCAAATAGATTTCGTCTTGTCGTACTTGAAGTTGTTACAATTCGTTGTAATATGTCATTTCTACTGGAGTTTAGCGACAAGAATCATACACAAGGAAAGTTTGATCAAAAGGTTTGGATTTGTTATTGTTTTGTTTTAAAATATTTAGTCACCATTTAAAACATCTTAAATTTTATAAATTTGAAGTTAGTAAAAAGTTCATAATTAACGTTTTCATGTTAAAGCATTACTTTAGTTAGAGTATGAAAATAAAAATAGTTTAGGTCGGTTTTTTTACTTGTTTATTGTTTTTTTAGGGTTATCGTTCCGATTCTTTCAACATACGTTGGTTACTTTACAATAGTAGCTGCTCTCGGTGTTTCTGATCCAAAATCGAGTTGGATCGAATGTTTTGGTTTGTAATTTTCTGTAATTTTCCTTCCCTTGCTTTTCTATCCCTTGTTGTTAGTTTTTATTGTTTTGTAATTAACGAGTTCTAACTTTTTTTTTATCAGAACCTGAATGGTTGTTTCTATCTGCTGCCGAATTCTTAGCAGTTCAGTTGTTTGCAGTAGCCGGCATTTACATAACGAAAAAACTGAATCAGATAAGTAGTGATGATGCTCTTAAAGCCATGCAGAAGCGAGATCTTTGGAGGTAATAATGTTTAATACTTTAATTGAACGATTTGTAAACGAAAGATTTCATCTTTTTATTATTTGTCTTATTTATTTTAGCGTTATTGTTGTTTACGAAACGTCCGCTTTGATCAGTCTGACATATGATACGACAATGAAACTTCGTCAGTAATTGTCTTTTTGTAATAAATTGTTATAGTTTTAGATATTAATTACTTTTATTTTTATTTTGTAAACAGTTGGAGACAACGAAATCGGCTGCAGTGGAATATTTGTTTGTTTAATTGTTTATTGAGGTTTTTGGTTTACGTGTTTTAGAATCTTTTTGTGTTTATTTTTTAGGGGCATGCACAGATTTCGTATTCGGTTGTTTTTGCCTTATTTATGGTAAGTTTACAAAAAGGAACTCGTTACAGTTAGTTTGAAACTTCTCGGCTTTTTCTGAAACAACTTATAAGTTGAATTTGTTGAGTCTTAAAATATGTTTTACTGTTTTAAGGCTTTGTATATATCTGTTTTTACAGACTGTGAAGTTCTTAATGCCAGTTTGGGTCGTCCTTTGCGTTTTTCACCCATCACCATCTCAAATTATAGATCATGAATCCATTTTTGGATGGTCTTTCGATGGAGTTCGTAAAAAAAAAATTATCGTTGATTTCATTTAACTTGTATTAAACGTCTCGTTTGGATTTTTAACTAGACGGCTTCAACTTCTGTGTTTCGATCGCAAAGTGGTGAAAATCCTTATTGTCGACAATTACGCTTTCCAACGAGCGAAGGTTACGCAACACAAGCAGCTATTGGTGTGTCACCGTCCGAAAAGGGCGATCCCTTATCTTCTAGTCCCGTTCAAGGCATTATTTTTTTTTTTGCTTTATGGTTATCAACTTATAATGTATCAAGTATTTAGGAAAGGAAATTTAAATTTCCAAACACTTGATTTTTCTGCATTTTCTTTATGAATTTAAGATTAAACTGGAGGTTTTTTTCTTGTGAATTTTATACCGGCGCATGTCGAAGGAAATTTCACAAAAAAATCTATCAGTTTCTCTTTCTTCTTTGAATGATTCGTTTTGAATTTGTCTTTAGGATGCACTGCAGGGTACGTTAAACATTTACAGTCGACACTAGCTCCGATAACGGAAGAAGACGTCGTGTCAGAATCTCTTAGTTCCGAAAGGTCTAGTGTTCCCGATTCGGGAATCTTGAACGATAATCAACCTCTACTTAAACGAGGAATGAACTTTGGCAGAAAATAACGTTAAATAATCGTAAGCATGACAAGGTTTGTTTACATTTTATTTGTGTTCAGTCTACTTTTACTTTAGGTGACAGTTAGCAATACTCATAATTCATAAATCATAAGGTTGTAATTTAAAATATGCTCTTTTTTTGCTATGGTCATTTTTTTTGGATCGCTTTCCACATTTAGCGAACGATCAAAGTAGAATTTTTTTTATTCACTCGTAATAGTTTTGTAATTTGTATTTATTTATTTCGTTGTGCCAAAGAATTGATTTGAAAGTCAAGCCGAATTAGTTAAAACAAATTAATTAATTTTTTCGAACAAAAATGATGAGCACAATTTTCATTAATTAATTCTGACTCTTATTAATAAGCTCTTAGATATTAAATTAAATGCAAATAATTATTTTAGGCAAAAATTTAATGTTAGTATTTTTAAAAAAGAGAGAAGTTGTTGAAGTTGGCGATTTAATTAACACAAAACGTATTTTTGTTTCATTAATACTACTAAAAGTTCAATTTTTATGAATTATACGTATTTGTTTTTGTACGAATTCTTGACTTGATTCGTAGGTCATAAATTGGTTATTCCTGTTATACAATTTGTATTGGAATTTGAAAAAGAACTCGAATGACGTTGCATTTATGTGTGACGTCATTTATGGTGTTCTCACTGATTGCAGAGATTGAAAGGTAAACCGCATTTTAGAAGTTAACTTTTAGATTCCAAAGAAGTTCAAAAGTGTATTTTAAACTATAAAAAAGAGGAATTCCATAATAGTATTTTCCTTATATTTTTGAAAATAAACTTTTTTGACAATTGACGAAAATGAACACGTTCGACAATTAAATGTTTCTTTTTAAAAAGAAAAAAAAAACTATAAAAAGTTTATTTTTAAAAATCTTGTCACGAAAATACTTTTATTTAACTTAATTTAGGTTTCTTAATTGAAATTTATTTCTAAAGTTGCTGCTAAAAAGTGCGAACACTGACAAAACGAGCGACTTTTGGTGGTCGAGATGGGCTGCAAAAAGTGGTCGGCTTGTGGCCGAAACTGACCACTTCAACCAACTCTAAGGCCACTTTTGCAGTTCATTCAATTTCACTAGAACAATTTTGCAACCACTAGCAGTCGGCTGAGTGGTCGGTTTTGGTCGCACACCGACCACATTTTTCAGTCCATCTCAATGATCTGAACCATTAAAAATCGTTGGTCTGTAAACACCATTAATCCCTCAATCTAGATTTTTGTCTAAATTTATTCAATTTATATCTATTGAGCGTGGTGACGTCACAATAATTTTTGATGACGACATTACACTTTATTTCTTATGTTTCGTTATTCTGTCGGTAGAGGTCGTTATAGTTCTTGTTATGGTCGGTGTTGATTGTTAGTTGATTTACGTCGAAATAGTTGGGGGGGAAAAAAAAAGTTGATTTTTGAAGCGTTTTTTTTTGTGTTCTGATTTTGTTTTATTTGTTATTTATATTAAGTGAAAGTCGCGGAATTTGTTTTAAGTGTCTTAATGGTTACAGAGAAACTGAAAGTGTTTTTTGTCAACTTTTGTAAAGTTTTTTCTGTGATGTGACTTCTTATAGAGATAAGTAAGAAAGTTTGTAATTTCGTTACTTTTATTGTACATTTCTGATTCATTTGTTACAAAATGTGTTCTAAATACTGCCAGTTATTGTTTAATTTGATAAATCAATCGAAAAACTAAACTTTTATGATTTTATTATAACTTTTAACAAATGAAAAGTGAAAAGTTTGGCGCTTTTTTTTGGGCGAGTTTCGCGGGACAAGTTTGATGGCGCCACCTCGTGATAAGTTTGAGAATTAAGTTTACTCAATAGAGAGTCAATACAAATAACACATTACAATGAAAAGTTTAATTTAATCATGAAATTTCTTGACACAAACACAGTTTAAAATTGCAAATATTATAGTATCGACTATACAGTATGGTATCCCGCTGTTAATAAATTTGCTTAGACACAAAGTAATTATTTTGGCGCCACATTTAAAGTTGGTTTATGAACAGCTCATTTTCAAAACTGATTATTCTGTCTTTCAAGGAACAATATTAATTGAAACTATAAAGTGTTTTAGAAACTAGAAGAGTAACTGAATCACTTAACGGTATTTTCATGTTGATATCTTTCAAAATAACCTTTTTATGGCATTTTTTTTTTAAAAAATGGGTCACTTTCAAAGTGTCATAAAAAGCTTATTTTAAAAAATATCAAGATGAACATATTTTAAGTGACCGTTCTAGTTTCTAAAACAATTTCAAGTTTCTCTTAATTTTGCAGTTTGTGCTAGATGGTAACTGGTACCACAGCATGATACCATAATATAGATAATAATACTACACGTGATAAAGCTACTTGGTAAGCTGTGTTGTGTAAATGCGCCCGAATTCGGGCCTGACAATGCGATTTTTGCAAGCGAGCAATCCGGTTGGTGAAAAACTCATATCATTGCCACCTTGTTCAATTGATCCATAAAATCCTAAAGGTCCTGATTTAGTACAAACAACTCCCATATTAGATGGAGTTGTACCAGTACACCTATTTTAAAATATTGCAATTTTGTATATTGGCTTTAATTATGGTCACTGGCCAGATATCAGCTTAGGTCCAGATTCAAGAAGGGAACCTGACACTCGAACTTTTAACTTTTGAACACTCTGAGCAGAGGTACAACAACAAAAAACCTTTAATGCTCAAACATACTCAATGAAAACTATCCAGAAAGGTCTAAAGAGGGTTCAAGTACCAAGTTTCCTTCTTGAACTGGACTTAAATTTCTCATCACTTTTCAAATGCATACCTGCAGTAGTCATCTCGACCATCTCCATCTTCGTCTCTCATGTACCACGTGTTGGTGTAGCCGACGTCGAAACGTGTCATGTTCGACATGTAGTTGACGTCACTTTGACCCTCGGTACCCGCTAAAGCACAGCCCAAGTAATAATTGCCTTTATCACCAATAATTCTACCAAAAATAAGGTTAAAATGTATTATGAACTCTGTTTAGAGACTAGAGTGAGCTCACATTAAGAATACGGGCCTAAATAAACGTGTCAACTGAAGATTACTGGTTAAATTATTTAAATAAGCTGCAAGAATGTATCAGTCTGATATTTTGCTGATTGTTATTGTTTAGGGCATTGTGAGCCACTAGCACCTGCACATTTGCAGTGGTGCCATCTGGTGGGATAAAAACAAAAGAAATATCTATAAAGCCACCTTAATGTATGTGGTGCTTTTATATCTGTTGAGGTCCCTAGGAGCTTTGGGATTTACGAGCTCCTGATATTTGACAATTTCTTTGAATGTATTCTTGACTAAAATATTGACCTACTGAGGCCCCTAAAAATACAGGCATCTGTAGACAGCTTCAGAATTTCTTTGGCTCCGTCCTTTTACGAGCGTAATCAATTTTTAATTGGTTTGTTACTGGGTGTGATGTCACATGCTCCGCCCTTTTTATTTATAATTGGTTGATATTTGGTCTGACGCTCATAAAAGAGCCTGAGCCAAAAAAAATTTCTGAAGCTGCCTACAGATACCTGTCTAAAAATCGGGAGTCCTAGGCCGAAATTTGCCACTGATTAAAGGAAGCTGACTACATAAACTAAGTGCTATAATCAGATAATTGATTGGTATTTTACCGGCAATAATCATTCGCAGCTCCTTGTCCTTGAACATCAGCCCAGCCATGAAATAGGCGATCTACTCCCATGTCCATAATGTCGTAACGCCGTGGTTTCGGAGCCGTTGAAGGTGGGGATGCAAAACACGTCAGTTGGTACCCTGTTTAGAAAATACATATATATTTTGAAATTAAAACACAGTGTTCGTTTTCAGATTCTGGTAAAACTTACCACTGATTCCGTCAGCGTTTTCTAGTTGTAGACCACCACCACCCGTTCCCGGTTGAGGGTCTACATTAGCAGCAGCATTTACCAAACCCAGAAAAACTGCAAAATATATCAAGTCGGTTATTACAGCCATTGATGAAAAAAGGTCTGAAAAAAACTAAACCAAAATCGGAACTACTTGTATTTTATATATAAAGGAATTTATTTAATTCAATTTAAAGTAAGCTATTTTGAAAACAATGGAAAACAATCAAAAGTTGCATTCAGAATTTAATTTTCGATTGTACGTTTTAATTACTTTCATTTATGACAAGTCACAACAATTTAATATAAAAAAATGAGAAATATTAAGATTGTTTCTAATTTTAAAAATCAAAATACAATACAAAATAAAATTAAAGTAATAAGTTTAATAAAAAATTAAGACAGTAAATTTCGTTGGAAGCTGTTTTGTTTGTTTCAGACTAGAGACCTACAATGTTGTGTAAAAATTTGGAGCCCAGCCCAGCAGTTCATGAGACTTTATACTGGGCCCAGCCCACCAGGCCGGCGAAGCCCACCAATCTCATGGGCTTTTAACATAAAAATGCCGATCCAAGCTGGGCTGGGCTTTTGTAAAAGCTCGCCAGCCCATGGGCTTTATGTATAGGTCTCAATTTCAGCAGGTATTATTAATTTATATATATATATAAATGTAATTTTAGATATTATTTTTAGTTATTCACTATGAGAGGTGCTAATTAATACGGAGCCCTGTAAAGGACATGAGTTTTTTTATTTTACCTGAAATTTCAAACAAACTATCTGAAATTTCAAACAAAATATCTGAAATTTCAAACAAAATATCTAAAATTACAAACAAAATATCTGAAATTTCAAACAAAATATCTGAAATTACAAACAAAATATCTGAAATTTCAATCATATAATGGTTTATACTTTAGTTAGATATTTTGTTTGAAATTTCAGATATTTTGTTTGAAATTTCAGATATTTTGTTTGAAATTCCAGATATTTTGTTTGAAATTTCAGATAAAATAAAAAAAAAACTCATGTCCTTTACAGGGCTCCGTAAATTAAAGAGCTACATTTTTTAAGTAAAAAAAATTGAGACCCAGCCCATTAAGCTCATACGACCCATGACATGACGTATACAGGGGCTGAATGAAATTGTATACTTTGAAGCTGCATAACTTTTGAATAGTCAATTAAGAATCGAAAATTCGATTATTTTTGGAAAAAAAGTTTTAATTTTTTAGTAAAATGGTGTCTTGTAATTTCCATATAAGCACACTCGATTAACTTTTAAAAGATTTTTAAATGTGTGCGAATTTTTCGACGTTTTCAATAGGTGAAGCTGCATATAACTTTTAGGTAGTAAATGACATAATAGTTATCTAATAGTGTTGATTTCTGAAATAATATTTTCAACGCGTTTTCTAATGTCAACGGCCATACCACGTTGAATGCACTGGTTCTCGTCTGATCACCGAAGTTAAGCAACGTTGGGCCCAGTCAGTACTTGGATGGGTGACCGCCTGGGAATACTGGGTGTTGTTGGCTTCATTTTTGTGCTTTTTATATAATCAATTTTGAACTGCTGATTATTATTTGAACTCATGGTTTATTCTGTCTTTAGTGAACAAATATTATAATAAATTAGAAAGTGTTTCATAAACTAGAAGGGTAACTCAATCACTTAAGTGTATTTTTTATGGAATATCGTTGAAAATTAACTTTTTTATAGACTGAAAACTTAAAAAATAATTGCTTAAAATTAGATCATTTTCGAACTGACATGAAAATACCCTCGAGTGATTCATCTACCCTTCTAGTTTCTAAAATACTTCTGTATTTTCTCTTCATTTTACACCTGAAAAATAGAATTAATCTGAGTTCAAGAGGCGTTTACACTTTAAAAACAACCTTAAGGTAATTTTCACAGGTTTTTTTTATATTCTAGAATCAAAACCCTATTTAATTCAAAATTAATTCTCGTGTGCAAATAACAAGATTATTTTTAAATGACTTTCAAATCCTTGAAAACAAAAAGTAAAAAGTATTTGAACCTTGATTTTGTTTTGGTAGAAAATATTAAAAAAATGGCATTGTTTATTAAAAATTACGATTTTGAACAAAAAGTTTCAACTGTTGAACCACGTCGTAGGTAGGTAGGTAGTGTGTATTACTGAAGGTTAAGATCGACCATCAGGACAAAGGCAGGACACCACATACTGTGAACGTGCAAATAATTCATGAAATCTAAATGAAGATCATACATTTATATGGTAATTTTGTTAACTTCAGGCTTCAGGTAGGGCCCTACTTTATAAATATTGAGCAAAAAAAGGCCTTGCATATAATTTACATTCAAGTAATTTTTGATTGAAGAATCGGCTGTTAAGCCGCGTTTACACGAGGTCAGTTGATAGGCAGGTTTCGACTGGCGTCAGTTGGACGCCAGACGAACCACCTGCCTATCGATGGACATCGTGTAAATGCGGCTTTATGGTAAGAATTTGTTGAATTCTGTTTTTTCTGTATTTCAGAATAGCAACACTTAGTGTATTAGAAACTAGAAAGAGTAACTGAATCAGTTAATACTATTTTCATTATGATATCTTTCAAAATAAACTTTTTTTTATAAAAAAATTTAAAAATATCGTCCGCTTTAAAAATAAAGTCAGTTTCAAACTAACATAAAAAGTTTATTTTAAAAGATATCAACTTGAAATAAATACCCTTAAGTGACAAGCTACTAATATTGGCTAATAACATGTAATTTCGTGTAGAAACAATAAACAATTTCACTGTTTTTTGTTGTTGCATAAATTTAATTTTCAATGAAATTATTTTCTTCATGCGTGATCCATCCCTTAGGCATTCTATTGAAGAAGTGACGAAAGTAATTTTCAAATACATACAATTATAAATCGGGACATACAGAAGTTGGTTCCGCCTTTTTTATGACGAACGGCAACTTCTAATTGGTTTGTTGTGTAGTTTGACGTTGAAAAGGGTGGAGCATGTGACGTCAGACTATATAACCAACCAATTAGAAGTTGTGTTCGTCATAAAAAGGGCGGAGCCTGTAGGTTCCGATTTCTAATTGCTTGTTTTTCAAACACATCACAACTTGCAATTTTTAAGTTAGTTTTTAAAATGACTTCTATATAATGTTGTGGATCTTATTATTTCAATAATTATCTTAATTTTTACATTTAATCTTGTAAATCTAATATCACAATTAGTCTAGTTGACTAATTACAAATTTCTCAAATGTAACATTTTTGTAAAATGTTCAACAATAGCAAAATAAATACATTTTTCCTGTAATTTAGAACGAATTTGACGGTTGAGTTTATCAAAATTTAGGTACATTTATAAAAAGTAACAATAATTGGTTGAGTTTTGATGAAAATATAGGGACATCAAGGTTGAATAGGCTTAAAACTTCAATTTGTTATTTCAATGTCATACAAATTACATTTCCATGCAGTTTTTTGTCTTGTTTCATTGAAACTTTCTATTTAATTCCATAACATGAATGATGATGATCAACAAGGTAAAAACTAAACAATAGACAATAGACGAAAACATATTTATTTAGAATGAAATTAGTGCTAAAGAATAAAATTCCAAATAACCCTTGAATTATTATTTGGTGGACTTGGTGACAACGCGTGTTGATATCTTTTATAATGAACATTTTTTTTAAAAAAATGTCAATTTGAAAATGACCTAAATGCAAACAGAGAAGATATTATATTTTTTGAAATTTTGTTTTTATAAAAAGTTTATTTTGAATGATATCAGAATGAAAACACTATTTAAAATAAGTCATTCAGTTACCATTCTAGTTTCTAAGACACTTTCAAATTCTTTTTTGTGTTGCTCTTCTGAAAGAAAAATTCAGTGTCTTAGAAACTAGAAGGGTAGCTCAATCACTTAAAGGTATTTTAAATGTTTGATATCCTTTAAAATATGCTTTTTATGTCAGTTTGAAAATTGACCCAACTTTAAGCAGACAATATTTTTTTTTTAAATTTTTGTCTATAAAAAGTTTATTTTTAAAGATATTAAACATGAAAATACTATTAACAGCAACCCTTCTAGTTTCTAACACACTATCAATTTTTCTTTCGTGCTGCTTTTCTCAAACTGCAATCTTTTCTAAAATGACTTTTTTCTAAAAATTCTAATTGATATTTAATGATCGTAATTTGTGGAAGCATTTTAATTGAATAACTAATAAATCTACATAGTAAATCGTAATGGGTTTTCTAAACTAGAATATTGATCATTTAAATGGTCTTCACAACAAGATTGGCACATTTGGTCTTTCTAATGCCCGGTCCACATGAAGCTGACAAAAGTGCAATATGAGCTCGAGACAAAAACACAACGAAACGCCAGAAGAAAAAAAAACAGATTTCGAAAACAAAACAAAACTGCAACAACTGTCAACAGTACTCTAGACAAAACCACAACAAATTTGTGACACAACAGAAACAATTTGTGTTTTGTCTTGTGTTTCTATAGCTGTCCTATGTAAACTAAGCAACTGTCCACACTGCACAGACAAAATGTTGGGTAAATACCGAGACGAAACACAAACATTTTGGTGTTTACCGACTTGAGCCGAGACATGGAATAGTTTGTGAAATTGCTGACAAAACAAAAACAAAACACAAAAGTTGCAGAAATGTTTTAAAATTGTCGCTAATTTGTCTTGAAACACTTGAGTTTCTGCTTTGTTTTGTCAGCTTGATGTGGATCGGGCCTAATGGTCATCACAAGTGGACATTGGTCATTCTACCAGCTGATGGATTGATAGTCTAGAGAAATTACCATTATTTATTGATAAATTGATATTAAAATTACAGTTTCGTTCACTTGTGTCACGCAAATTATACTTAACCTTAGAATTTGAAACGAAATTAACCATTTAATATTTCATTGTTTCATTAATGTTTCAAACAAAGAATGTTTAGTTAAAAACTGTTTTTTTGTTAATTTTAAATTAAATGAAAAAACAGTAATTTGACTGAATTTTCACGATCAAGGTTTTCGAAAAATAAACAAATGCAAAAATATAAAGGAATCTATTGAGTTAAATATTAAAACATCTATAAATAATTAAATGAAAAGAAAAATTTAAACTCTAATTTCTGAAATGTCCTTAGAAATCCAACATTGTTTTGTTGGCCTATATTTTTTTTTTTTTTTGAAATTCATTTATTTTGTACTTTAAAAATCAGAGGTAAACTGTGTTAAGTCACTTTAAAAAAAGTCCTATTCCCTTCAATGAAGAGACAAACTTTCAACTGACTCCCCTATCAAAATTTAGGATTTGGGACTTAACACAGTTTACCTCTGAGGCACTGATATATATTACAAGTTCCCTGCAGCCAAAAAGTATTATTTTTTTAATTCTAAACTATGAAAGTTTGTCTAACATTAGAAATTGAGAAGAAAGAGTTAATCTAGATTAATTCTAAAACGAGTAAGCGTGGTTTTAATAAAAAAAGGCTTAGACCCTTGACACGCAAACCACTTTTCGACTGCAAAATGTTGAAGGGTTGTCGCCAAAACCGAGACCACCTTGAGGTCTTTCCATAGAAAATACATCAAAACCACATTGCAATAGAAATAAATAACTAATCTTCGTCAACTGAAAATGCTTTTTATAGATTATTTATAGATTATAAATATTATGACCTTTTATCATCTATTTAAACATCAATAATGCTAAGTTGAAAATAGGTGAATTGATTGATGTATTGTATTGTAAATATTTACACAGACATGTTGTGCACAACATTAGTTTTACTACTGAAACCTATTTATGACAAATTAGATTCAAATAATCAATATATAATCAATTAATTGTTAAAGTTTTGTTCTAAATGAAAAAAAAAACTACATTAAACTATCAATTATTTTATTCAAACGGAAATGAAGTTAATGTTAAAATTGTGTAAATTATATGTATTGTAATAATTATGTCTCATCCATTTGGTGTAATATGGTCCATTGCACGAAATTTACTGTCCATTTCGCGTTTTGTATCAGGTCAATGTATGTGCATTTCGCGAAATGGACAGTAAATTTCGTGTAATGCGTCATACAGTACATATATATATATATATAGTAAATAAGGGTTTTCAGATCTATTTTGTCAATATCAATTGTTGGATTATCTATGATAAATATTATAGTAACATCCACATTTTAGTTTATTATTTTATCTTTAGTTAACCAATATAAAAAGCAATATTTAGGAGTTGCTTATGGCAACTGAACTTCCTGTAAACTTATAATTGAAAGCTATTTTCTTTCATTGTATTCTATGAAAATATAGCTGGTTTGTTTGTGTAATTTTTAATATTGGTTCCTCAAAGGTTATAACACACATCAGTCAACAAATGTCACTGAAGACTATTTTGTTGACAGTTGGTAAATCATAAAAATGTCAATGACCATTGGACAACTATGAATACTCAACAAATTTCAAAAAAATTGATAAAAAAGTCTTCAAAATTTTGATTGTCAACTCATGAGTACAGGTTGAATTATGTAAATAAAATCCCAGAAAGTTATACAGTGCGTTTCATATATATAGACGCACCCCAAAAATTGGTTATAACTCGAGTTATAGTCAATGGATTCACCTGAAATTTTCAGCATAAAGAGATCATCTTATATTCTAAACTTTCTGCTAGGCAGAAATTTTTTTCTTTAAAAGGTAAAAATTAAAAAAATTAAAAACTGGAAAATGACCGTTTCATAATTATAGACGCACTAATGAACTTTTCACTTTTATTAATTATTGTGACAAAATAACATGCTGAATCATTAAAAATAGTAAGGTATACAACTGTTATGATGTTTCAAAACTTAAAACATTCTTTTTTACAGAATTAAACAATATTTATAAGCAAATTTGCAGAAATTCTACCCCGAAACAGCTAAAATGGGACTTTTCAACTCTGCTATTGTAGTATAATCATAGCAATCTGTAAATCATTATTGTATGATGTTGTCCCGAAAGTTCTCTGTAAGATTTAAGTCCGGGGACACCCTGGCCATTCGAGAGTGATGATATTCTGGTTTCGTAACCATTGATTCCTTAGATTACTGGAGCGAACTGGTGCATTTTCTTGCTCGAATGCTAAGCTAACGCTAGGAAATCGACTTTGGCAGGTCAGTAAACACTATCATAATATTGTCTGATAATAAACATTATTTTTTGGTTGGTTCAAATGCGCTAAATACTTCGCATATTGTTAGGCCACCACCACCGACATATCTGAGTGCGTGAAAAAATTCAATCTCGATGATTCTGACGGTTTTTTTTTCTTTCTTCATATTGGAAGGATGTTACGAGAAAAGCACAATATTTTCCTAAACAAAATTTCGGCAGTGGGGGAGCCTAATATTATGGGGAACATTTAGTGCCTTTCAAACGAGCAGCTTAGTTTTTGAAACGCGAGCTTAGCATTTATTTCAACCCAAATAAATATCAGTGATTATCAGACAATGTTACGAGGGTATGTACTGCCATATTACATCGCTTCTATAGCATTTGCTTAGTATTCCAGCAAGAAAATGGCCCAGTTTCCTCCAATAACCTAACGAAGGAATGGTTACGGAACCAAAATATCACCACTCTCGAATGGCCGGCGTGTCTCCCGGACTTAAATCCTGATGAAAACGTTTGGGAAATCATTGTACATGATGATTAAGCAGATTACCATCATGATAATACAATATCAAAGCTGAAAATTGCCATTTTAGCTCCTTTTCAGTAGAATTTTGGTAAATTTGCTTATAAATATTGTTTAATTCTGTAAAAAAGAATGTTTTAAGTTTTGAAACATCATAACAGTCGTATACCTTACTATTTTTAATGATTCAGCATGTTATTTTGTCACAATAATTAATAAAAGTGAAAAGTTCATTAGTGCGTCTATAATTATGAAACGGTCATTTTCCAGTTTTTAATTTTTTTAATTTTTACCTTTTAAAGAAAAAAATTTCTGCCTAGCAGAAAGTTTAGAATATAAGATGATCTCTTTATGCTGAAAATTTCAGGTGAATCCATTGACTATAACTCGAGTTATAACCAATTTTTGGGGTGCGTCTATATATATGAAACGCACTGTATTAATGCCCTCTGTACAACAGAGAAATAAAAGGGGCAGGACTAAAAAGGATCAGGATGCTCCAACAACCAATCAGAACAATACAAAACATAATTATTGCGTGAGGCTTATTTTAATAAACCAAGCAGTAATCTTGAGTTGATAAATGATTATACAATATTATGTATGCTACTTGTCTACTTAGAATTACTGTTTGGTTTTAAAAGTTGAAAATTCCTTGAGCTCTGAGACAAAATTAAGATTAAAAAAATGAAGAGAAACTTGAGTGTTTAGAAACTAGGAGAGTAGCTTAATAACTTAAAGGTACTTTCATGTACAGGCAATTAGAAATCGGGACAAACAGAACTTGGCTCCGCCCTTTTTATGACGACCGGCAACTTCTAATTGGTTAGTTATGTAATCTGACGTCACATGCTCCGCCCTTTTTAACGTAGAACCACACAACAAACCAATTAGAAGTTGCCGGTCGTCATAAAAAGGGCGGAGCCAAGTTCTGTTTGTCCCGATTTCTAATTACCTGTCTTTCATGTTAATTATCTTTTAAAATAAGCTTTTTATGTCATTTATATGTCATGATTCAACTTGAAACAGGCAATACTTTTTTAAAATTTTGTCTGTAAAAAGTTAATTTTGAAAGATATCTATCTACATGAAAATACTATTAAAATTATTTAGCTATACGATTCTAGTTTCTAACAGTTTCAATTTCTGTTTAGTGTTGGTTTTCTGAATGTGCAGAAAATCATTTCAAACATCTTAAATGAGGAAGTGAGGAGATCTTTCATTTGCAGAGTGGCCAACATCCAAACAACCAATCAGACATGGACTCATTTAAATAATCCAAACAGTTATCTTAAGTTGACAAAAAAAATATATAGCATTATTTTATGAAATCTCCTAGTTAATGTTTGTTTTTATACTTATTTTGTAGACCACTAAACCATACTTAATTGATTATTGTTAACCTATAAGAGGTTTTTCTTCGTTTATTTTTGTGGACTTCCACTTATATGTTGGTCATTGGATGGAATTGAGGAGTGGTCATCTCATAGAGAGAGAGGATCGCTTTATAGAGCGAAACTGTGTTTTTTAGAGGTTAAATGCATTGTGGTTTATTTACTTGAAAGTTGATTGTCAGGTTTTTTTTCTTCTTCTTCTTCTTGTATAATATTATAATAATTTAGTGGTTTGGAAAGAGAAGGGAGGAGGGGAAGTTATGACGTCATTAATGACGTTTTGTATGCCTTTTAAGCTAGCTACAGACGATCAATTTGAACTTGTCAATCTTGGTTTTTCAAATTGATTGATTTCGTTAAACTGTTTTTAAAGTCTAAAATGGTTCTCTAACTTTGATTATTCTGTCATTTAGATCGATAATAAAAATGAACTTGAAAGTGTTTTAGAAACTAGAAGGGTAGCTTAATTACTTAAAGGTATTTTCATGTTGATATCTTTCAAAATAAGCTTTTAATGTCAGTTTGAAAATAATTCAACTTTTTAATTTTGGTCAATAAAAAAGTTTATTTTGAAAGTTAGAAATATGAAAATATGATTGAGTTACATTTTCTATTTTCCAAAAACACTTTCAAATTTCTATTAATTTTGCTTCTGAAAGACAGAATTAATCAAGAGTTCGAAAATCATTGTTCATTCAATCCAACTTTTATTGCTCTTCAAACTTGCCTCGAACATTCTCTGTTCACTCTGAAATCCACTTCAATTTTTGGATTGAACTGATGTTTTGTGTTGACTTGGATTGACAAGCTTTATAAAGTGTTAACATAAGCTTTAGTTAAAAATGAAAACTAAAGGTTTTTATAAAAATTTGACAGTTTGATAAACGGTCGTGGTGACTATTTTAAGAGACAATGATAAGTGAAAATGAATCGTCTGTATCCAGCTTTTTACACGGCTCATATGATAGTGTCAGTGGGCTTTGTAAACCAATCCATGGTGTAGTCGTCAGTCTGCGGTCAGTTCAGTCAGTCATTTCAGAAGCAAACAGGTGAATGTGTGTTTGTGGCCGCTTTACCTACTATTTTTACCTTGCCTGAAGTTTAAAAATTCGGCAATGTTAACTCATTTTATTTTAAATCTATCGGATCTGATAACTTTTTTGCGTTAACGAAATTGAACTTATTTTTTTATTATTTGACAATTTTTTTTAAGAAAAATTATTTTGATTATTTTAATTATTAATTTTTTTTAATTATTTGATGTTTCAAAAATGAAACTTTACGCGCCAATTCCATCTTTAGTGTCTGTGATTGTTGGTGTTGCTGTCACTATTTTGGGAATTATACTTAATAATTGTTTTCCGAAAATTATATCCAGCATCATAGCAAAGGTAATTATTAAAATATTAATAAGTTTAATTATTATTTTCATTGTTAACATTTTTTATATTGGTTATTTTTATTATTTTATGTTTTTTTGATGAAATTTTAACTAGAAATTAAAAGATTTCAAATAAAGAAATTTAGAAACTGTGCTTTATAAACTAGAATAATTAGTTAGCAAATTGAACTACGATTTTTTTTAGTCATTTTGCATTTTAGAAACATTTTAAAAGTTGTTTTAAATTATAAACGCAACTCAAACTTTGATTATTTTGTCTTTCAGCAGGAAAATTAGGAAAAAATTGAAAGTGTTTTAAAAACTAGAAGGGTAGCTCAATCACTTCAGGCTATTTTCATGTTGATATATTTTAAATTGAGCTTTTTTATGTCAGTTTGAAAATTACCCAGCTGACCAAGTAAAGACGATATTTTGTAATTGTTGTCTATAAAAAGTTTATTTTGAAAGATATCAAACATAAAAATACTTTAAAGTGATTCAGCTACCTTTCTAGTTTCTAAAAACACTTTCAATTTTATACTGAGTTGAATTGAAATGGAATTCTGAAACGCAGAATTAAACATGAGTTAGAAAATCAGCTGTTCATTAAACAATATAGGTATTATAAAAACTAAAAGTATTTTTTATACTAGAATAGTAACATGGTAAAATAAACCTTATACAGAAATTAGTTTGTTGAAAAACATAAAATTTGATCATTTTCTATATTTCAGAAATTTTGAAAAAAAAAATATATATAAAAATGCATTTACTGGTTTTATTTTTTTTTAAATATACTTTTTACTATAATTTTTTTAATTATAGAAAGTTCAAGATTTTATTTTAAACTTCAAAATATACAATTTTTTTTGGTACGTTATTTTTGATTTTTTTGATTTTGCAAATTTTGCAAGATTAGATTTTTTAAAATTAATTTTTGCAACTTTTTTGCGATCAAAAAATGCCATTTTTTACGCAAATTGTTTAACAGGTTTTATTTTTAACATTTTGTTTTGAAAATATGAAATAACTATAATTCTGTATTTTTGATTAATTATATAAAGTTCAAGATTTTGTTTTAAACTTCAAATTATATATAAAAAATATTTTTTCATCCAATAACTTTGTCTTTTTCAACGAATTAGATATTTTAAATTAAATTTTGTAACTTTTTTTGCTTTTGTTTTGAAAATAACTCAAAATTCAATTTATTAATTGTAGAAAGTTCAAGATTTTCTTTCAGAAACTTCAAAATAATTATGTATATAAAACTATTTTTTAGTCCAATAACTTTGACTTTTTTTTAATTATTAAAATTTATAAGATTAGATTTTTTAATATTATTTTTTTTATTTGCGATCCAAAAATGCCACTTGTTTTTTGACCATATTTTTTTTTGTAAAAAAAAGTTTGTATTCAATTTATTTCAATTGGCTTAGTAGGCCAATGGGCGGAGAAAAATAAGAGAAAAAAACACACTTTAAGGTGACCAACAAAAATATTATTATTATTATTATATACAGGAAAAAAAAATATTCGAGAAATTGTTTAAATTTATTCAGACAACAAGATTCACGTTTTTGAATTCTTCCCTCTTTTTTCTGTATATTTATTTTACAATTCTAATCATTTATATCACATAAAATTATCATTATTTATATTTTCTTTATGTTATTTTCGATATGAAAATTGGCGGATTTCCTACAATTTCAATCATCATCATGTTATATAAATGACAATATTTTAAGAAATTTCATAATAATAATTATGATATGTTCATTTGACAATTTAGACATGACTTGTTACCAAACCCCCTCTATACTTATTTATAATTTAAATGTTTTGCAATGATACAGAAAATAGAACATATTACAATTTACAACGTTTTTTTTATAAAGAAAATTTAAAAAGAAAACGAAAATAATTTTAAAAAACAAGGGGAGAATCACACACACTGAAAAACAGTGAAAAATCAGCAGAAAACAGAAATATGAATTTAAAAAAAAATCAAAATATTTCTATGTTTTTTTGCACTAAAAGGTAGAGGGCGCTTCTGTTAAATGCCTTATAAAGTAAAATTCAGTGGTAATCTTTTAAAATAAAACATTTTATAAAGTTTGAAAACAGAATGTTTTTCAATTTTTTTTTTATAAATTAACTAAAATGGCTAATTTTTAAATTTGTTAAATTTTAAATATTTTCTGCAGTTATAAATAGCTAATTTTTGAACCCTGGTTATTCTACATTTTATGAAGCAAAACTGAAGAGAAATTTAAAATGTTAGAAACTAGAAAGGTAGTTGAATCACTTAATAGTATTTTCATGTTGATATATTTCAAAATAAACTTTTTTTTATAAATGAAAATTTAAAATATATCGTTTTGTTAAAAAAAAGTTTGATTATTTTCAAACTGTCATAAAAAGTTTATTTTGAACGATATCAACATGCCCGTAAGTGAGTGAACCACTAAATTCTAGTATCTAAAACACTTTCACGTTTCTCTTAAATTCGTTCCTGAATGAGTTCAAGAGGCGTTTACACTTTGAAACCGCTTTACAAAAGGATGTTTAACATTTAAATGTAAAATTAATTGAACATTAGTGAAAATTGAAGACGACCCTTAAACACTAAAGTGCCCTAAGTGTACTGCAGAAGTTATTGGCTTCATAAATGTGCCCAAAGAGCCCTATAGAAGTATTTTCAAACTTTTGAATGTTAGTGACCACTAAAAATAGTTTATTTGCCTTTACGAGTAATTGTTTAATTGATAAAATGTATCCGGAGAAATGAATCAAATGACCAAACATTTTGATGAGAAGTTTGAATCTAAAATGGATTTCTTAATTAATAAATTATATGGCATTATATGACGTGATAAGTGACAGTATCACATCTAATTATATGTTGTAATTATAATTAAATGATCATGAACTTCAGTAAATGCGTGAAATAATTAAACAATATAATTAATTCATAAGCTGGTTTTTTGTTGAGATTTTTTTTTGTGTGTGTTCTTTGCTATTTTTAAGAGTTACTGTCAAGATATCTTGGTAGTTATGACTCTCAACGTACATTTAGAAGAAAAGTAATAAATACATTGCAGAAATAATTAAGGGTGCATTCGGAAACGAAAGCAAAAGCTATTATTCTTTAAAGAAAACAGAAAAGTAATGTTTTTAAGAAAACATGTCCGGAAACCATAGCTGGCTCTGCCTACAACTTCTCAAGAAAAAAAGCATTTAACTTGCTTTCTCAAGAAGATAAATTAAAATATGGCGACCTTCAGTTTGAAGGTCAAAATTATAATGAATGTGTTTATGTAGACGTCATGTTTGCACCTTGTTTTCTTCCTATGAAGTTTTCTATGACCTCCTCATATTTGCGAAGAAAATGGCGAAATCAAGCTTATCCGGAAATTCGTTTCTTTTAAAGAATTGTCACAAAGAAATAGTTTTTTGTTTAAGATTACACCCTGAAATAAACATATATCTTCAAAGTTTAATTACTAATTAAAGACAAAGAGGTTGTTTAATTTTGACTTTCAATCATTGACAATTTTGATGACGGTCAAGTGAGAATTAAGTGACCCTTCGTTTCTGTCAACCTTTTTTTATTTTCTTCTCCGAAGTTAAAAAGTCGTTGACCCACAGTTTGAAAAATAAACTGAAAACCCTTGAGGTCAGTTGATGAGTAAATTTTAATAAAAAGAAATCTTAATAAAAAAAAAGGTACAACTTTTTTTTTTTGGGGGGGGGGGGGTGTCTGAGGTGTTAGGGGAGCAAAGAATTTAACCAAAAAAACAACTTTCAAATCTCCCATTTTTGTTTTACTTTCTCGGTGCCCTGAATTCCACAACTTTGGGGTGGAATAAGGGTGAGTTGCTTAAAACCACCCTGTACATTGTGTGACGTCACACCCATATATTTTAATGGATGTGACATTTAACAGATGGAGAAATTGAGGAATAAAGAAACGTGTACAGTTTTACTTAACCAGAGCTCGGATGTTTATGCAAATATCAAGAAAATGTTTCTCAATCTGTGGCCCAATTGTGAAGTATCATAATCATTACATAGCTTATGCTTTTTCTAATCAAAAAGGCTGGTTAGAGGCTAGATGTTGGTAACTATCAGCTGTCAAGTAAGAGTTCTAGCCTTTAACTAGTGTTTTTGATTGAAATAAACCATGATTGTTGGTACGGGATTATTACTTCACAATTGGCTATTGGGCCACACATTGAGAAACATTTGCTTAATATTGCCTAAAAATCCGAGCCCTATACATAATACATGACATTTTACAATTTATAAGGAAGAAGAAAAAACACGTGCAAATATTACTAGATTCAAACAAGTCATTAATGTGTTTTCATTGGTCACTGGTTAGCAATGAACCTAATGATAATAATTGTTATAAAACTTGAATTAATGTTGCAAACTCATCATTAAAAAAAGCTTCATCAATTTGTTTAGTCATTTTTCCTTGAAGTATTTAGAGAAAGAAAGAGAAAAAATGTGACAAACATTAAAAATCCGTGATTTTAATTAAGCCTTGAATTTCCATTTTTAAAAAAAAATTCGGACTCGTTTTCTCAAAAAAACATAAAATCCTTTATTAATTAAACATTTGTATCATAATTATGATAAATAATAACAAAAGATATTTATAACAACATTTTTTACATTGTCTGGAGAATAATAGAAAACTTGATAACATTAACTTGAAAATGAAATTAAAAATTACAAAAATTATAATAAGCTCTATTATATTTATTTTATATTATTAATTATTGCGTTTTTTGTCTAAATTTTATGTCTATAAATCACCATAAATAAACTTAGAAGGAGGTATTTTTAATAATTACTAAGGCTAAAAATATGCCTTTTCAATCGAAAGGACTGTTTAGAGGCTAAAATTCATAGAGATCTGTAGCCTCTAAATAAGTATTTTTTTTATTGAAAAAGCATAATTTTCTAAACTTTTGAACTCTGGTTAATTCACAGTCTTTTAAGTATAAAATAAAGAGAAACTTGGATGTGTTTTAGAAACTAGAAGGGTAGCTTTCATTTAAATATTAAAATAGGCCCAACTTAAACACACATTCACCTACTATTCTAGTTTCTAAAAGAAAACTTTTTTTGTTTCTCTTAATTTTGCTTCAGAAAGACAAAGTAATCAGAGTTCAGAGTTTAAACCATGTTAAACATACAACCCCCAAAAATTTAAATATGCAAATTATGATACTATTTTGGGCGCGTTCAGTCTCTAAGCTTTTTTTTTTAAATAAAAAAAACAGCTGAGCTGAAGAAGCTTGATATGTACAATATGAGGCACTATTCATCTCAAATTTTCATTAATTTATCAAAAAAAAAATGATTTATTAGTATGAAAAAATTCGATTTCTGTTTTGACATGAAAAAGCGCGCCTCATAAATACATAGCAATTTATTTTCTAGGTGCTTGAAAAGCGCTTAGAAACTGAACGTGGGGGGGGGGGGGGGGTGAACCCATTGTGTCTTATTTAGTAAATACAATGATAATTTCTATCTTATAAGACAAAATAAAAAATATATATAATATATTAATTTGATATTTTGGAATTGGTGTCATTAAAAAGAAAAATAAGTTTAGGGAGGGAGGGGGGGAGGGTCGTAAATTTGTGAACTTATATTTCAGTTACGGACAAAACCGTTTTAACCTTAATTATTTTTTTTTTCTTCTTCTAGAAAATATATATGAATTTCTATGCTGACAAATGATTTTTTTTGTATATTCTTTAAGTCAGCCTTAAATAATATTTCGACCTTAAACTACACCACATTCAAACAAACAAAACTCTCAAAATATTTGATGATAGAGAGAGAGAGAGAGAGAGAGGCCTATTGAGTAGGCCTAAATATAGGTTTTGAACATTTCTTATTCTCAGCGTGAGACAGCATTTAAATATCTTATTGAAAGTTCTCCTATATTCAACTCATTTTCTTTCATTTTGGTATGTTGTGTGTGTAAGTTAAAAATGAGTCATTCTTCAAATTCACTAGTCAGTTTACAAAACAACTAAATCGGTAGTAAATCTAAACTTCGAATTGAATTTTAGCCAATGTATAAAAATGCTTGAAACAATAAGAGGTCAATTTATAAAAAAATGGTACACAATGACCCTTGAACTTAGTTTATTCTGTATTTTAGTAGTAAAATTGACAAAAAAAAACTCGAAATTAGAAGGGTAACTGAACTACTTTTTAAATATATTTCAGTATAAAAATTACAAAACTGTGAAGGAGACGTTTTTTTTTTAAACAATTTTATTTTATTAAAATGTTTATTTTGAAAGATATCAACATGAAAATATTATTTAAGTGCAATATTGAGCTACCCTCTGTGTATTGCGGTGACATTTACAGGAAATGATGATGATTGTGGCTACCATTCTAGTTTCTAAAATACTTTCAATTTCTCTTTTGTTTTTTTGCCGTCTGAAAATGCAGAATAACCATCTTAAGATATTGAAACTCTTGATTATTCCATCTTTCAGGATCAAAATCAAAAGAAACTAGAAAGTGCTTCAGAAACTAGAAAGAGTAGCTGAATCATTTCATGTTTAATATCTTTCAAAATAAACTATTTATAAATCAGAAACTAAAAAAAAAATATTGTCTACTTAAAAAGTTGGATTATTTTCAAACTGACAATAAAAAGCTTATTTTGAAAGATAAAAATATTAAAATACCCTTAAGATATTGAGGTGTGTATATACAAACGTCATGTTTCTAAAACATTTTTCGAAGAAGTTTCTTTTCATTTTGCATCTAAAAGACAGAATTTAATCAAAAGTTCGAAATGTGTTTAGTGCATGGTTTACACTTTTTTAAGATAATCGAATTGATGGTTTTTTGCAAATTAGCTAGTGAATTTACAGAATAACTGATTTTCACTTATGACTAAGATGTTTGTGTATTTAGTTTTGTACTCAATTACAGGGTTTATGTTGTATGCATTTTTTTTAGGTTATTCTTATAATAGTTTTGTTTTCTTAGAACAACAAACAGGAGGAGGTTGAAATATTTTTCTTCTTCTTTGGGTTATGGCCACAGCAGCGTTTGTTTGGCAATGATGATTTATCATTATTATCATTATTATTATCATTATTATTATCATTATTATTATTATTATTATTATTATTATTATTATTATTATTATTATTATTATTATTATTATTATTATTATTAAGTGGTTAAAGAGTAAATTATTATTTATGCAAATTCTTTGAATTAATATACAAAGAGGTGGTGGGTATAGAAATACAACCTTATCTTATAATTCCCCCCTTAAATTATTATTGAGAATTTCAAATGATATTTTGAGACAGGCAGTTAGAAATCGGGGAGAACTTCAGTTGACTCCGCCCTTTTTATGACGAACGGCAACTTCTAATTGGTTGGTTATGTAGTCTGACGTCACATGCTCCGCCCCCTTTTCAACGTCGAACCACGCAACAAACCAATTAGAAGTTGCCGGTCGTCATAACAAGGGCGGAACCAACTGAAGTTCTCTCCGATTTCTAACTAACTGCCTGTTATTTTGAGGCCTTTTTTTAAATTTTTTTATGACATTTTTTTTAATAGAAGTTGAAAATTTATATTATTCAATTTCTGCAAAATATTGATAATTAACTTAAGGTGGTTTTAAAGTGTAAACGGGGGAGGGACCTCTTGGAACTCTTGATTAATTATTCTGTTTTTTCAGGTGCAAATTGAATAAAAACGTGACTGTGTTAGAAACTACAAGGATAGTTCGATCACTTTTATTTTTCATGATACTATCTTTCAAAATAAACTTTTTATAGGATCATTTTCAACCTCACATAAAAAGCTTATTTTGAAAGATACAAAACATGAAAATATTTCTAAGTGAAATATTTAGCGACCCTTCTAGTTACTAAAACACTTTTTGCTCCACTGAAAGACAAAATAAACAAGCAGTTAGAAATCGGGGAGAACTACAGTTGGCTCCGCCCTTATTATGACGACCGGCAACTTCTAATTGGTTTGTTGTGTGGTTCGACATTGAAAATGGCGGAGCATGTGACGTCAGACTACATAACCAGCCAATTAGAAGTTGCCGGTCGTCATAACAAGGGCGGAGCCAACTGAAGTTCTCCCCGATTTCTAACTGCCTGTGAAAATAATCAAGAGTTATCCATCTCTGAGGCCTTATTACAGAGAAAAAAATCAAATAATTATGACAATTATTCCTTATGATGTCACTACTTATGCTCTTTTATATTATGACTGTCTATGTCTATTATGTTGTACAATGTACACCAGTTAATTGCAGTTTTTTTTGCTTTTGTGTGTCTTATAAGGTTATGAGCTAGATATGACAATCTTATTATCTTTCTGTAATGAGGCTCCTGGTTACTTAACTTTATTGTTTTATGCAATATGAGAAAGAAATGTAATATTAATTTAAATATTAGTTATCTCAAGGTTAACATGTAAGACATAAGAATGAATTTCTTAATTTTGTTTTGATGGTGAATTGGAAATTCGGTTTGTGATCTGTTTTCTCTCATTAAGAAGTAATTAATAAATTCAAGGTTTTTTTTAAAAAAAAGTATGAACCGATTGTTATTTAGGTTAACTTGTTATGATCCAAATTACTTTGAAGTATTTTTTTAATAAAAAAATACTTTAAAATAGACTATTGAAGGAATTGCTATTATATATATTTTTTTTGTATACCTCATTGTCTAAAGAAGGATTGACCAAGAATTTAGGCTTGTGTCATTTTGAAAGATAGCGAAACTTCTTAAAAGTTTAAAATAAAAAGTTTCTTAAGTATTTTTGTTATTACCCCATTTCTATCACAGGTAGTTATAAATAGGTGAAAACTTCAGTTGGCTCCGCCCTTGTTATGACGACCGGCAACTTCTAATTGGCTGATTATGTAGTCTGACGTTGAAAAGGGCGGAGCATGTGACGTCAGACTTCATAACCAGCCAATTAGAAGTTGCCGGTCGTCATAATAAGGGCGGAGACAACTGAAGTTTTCACCTATTTCTAACTGCCTGTATTTCTATCAGACAAAATTACACAGAAGCCTAAATTTTTTTATCAACCCTTCTGACGTCACAAGCTTCAAGTTACAGTGTGGTGACTATATTATAAAGCTGAGTAACGAAATTTCGAAAAAAATATTGTGAAAATTAAGAAATGATTCAAAAAAGTACATCATTCCCCCTCTCCACCACCAGATTTATTATTTTTTCTAAAGTTCAAAACTATATAAATTTTATGAAGCTTCAAGGTGATTTTAAAGTATAAACACCACTCAAACTCTGATTATTCCGTCCTTCAGGTGCAAAATGAAGAGAAACTTGAATTTATTTTAGAAACTAGAAGGGTAGCAAATATATAGAAGCAAAGATATCTTTCAAAATAAGCTTTTTATGTCAGTTTTAAAATGACTCAACTTTAAGCAGACTGTATTTCTTTAATTTTTGTCTTTTAAAAGTTAATTTTGAAAGATGACTGAACTAATTTCTAGTTTATAAAACACTTTCAAGTTTCTCCTGAAAGAGTGAAAATAAACATTAAATTGCAACAAGAAAAAAAAACTATACGCCTAATAAATTATTTAAAATTTAATTTTAACTAAATTATTGCCTCAAGTAACGTATTTTAAAACAAAAGTTTTTACAATTTTCTCATTTAAAAAAAAATATGTATAAAATTTAAAAACATTTGATTGTAATTTACAATTTTTACATAGTAGAAAGGGTAATTTGCTGTTATGAATAATGCAAATTAATTTCGTTTTTTACTCAGAAATTAGCTTTAGGACCTGATTCTCAAACTCTGCCATTATGGAGAGATGTTCCCATACCAATTTATACAAAGTTTTACATTTTCAACTATACAAATTCGGACGATTTTCTCGAGAATTGGAATTCGGGTGTGAAACCCATTGTAGAACAATTGGGACCTTATACTTACAGGTAGGTACCTTTAGAATTGTTGTCATTTCTATTAGTTAATAGACAAGAACGATTATTTTAACATTTATTTCTAGACAATATCGACAAAAGAAAATTGTCAAATGGGACGATGTGGACGATACAGTTTATTATAAAGAAACCAAAACATATTATTTCGTACCAGAAATGTCCAGTGGTTCTGAAGATGATTTGGTCAATATTCCGAACATTCCGTTACAAGTAAGAATGAAATTATTTATTATAATTTATAAACGAATTATTCTAGAATCAAACATATTTATTAACTAATTCGATTTAAATTCATTAAAATAAATGGCATTAAAGATTGGAAATTCAAATGAAGAGAATATCGACATTAATCCTTATTGTAATTGTTCAAAATAAATAATTGGTGCAACTTTTTTTTGCAAAATAACTGAATAGTATTTTAAAAATTATAAAGTTGAATTAATAAGCGAAAAGTATTTTCTTGTTTATATTCTTGTTTTCTCGCTTTTCACTTCAAGTTGGATGGTCCAAAAAAATCTACAATTTATTCATTTTCAAAATGTCACAAAATGTGTATTTAAAAAAAAAAAAAATTAGAAACTGGAAGAGTAAATGAATAACTTAAAAGATATCAACATCAAAGTGCCGATAAGTAATTCAGATGCTCTTCTAGTTTCTAAACTTGATAGTAATTTCATGTTAACTGACATAATAAGCAAATGATATTTAATGAAGTAAAAAGCTCATTTTAAAAGATTTTTCAATATGATATTACTCTTTAAGTGATTCTAGGCGTTTTTAAGACGACTTCAGCTGAATTTAAAGAAGAAATTTTATTGAGTTGAATTGTTAATATGAGTGTTTTTTGTTTATAATTATTTTAAGGCCATTGTCCAACTTGCGCCTGAAACAGAAAAAAGAGGCTTAAAGGCTGCCATTCAAATGACGAATACGACTGAATTTGTTGAACAAACCGTAGGAAGTTTGTTGTTTTACGGTTACAGAGACGATCTAGTTGATCTCATACAATATCTAACTGGACAAGAGATTTTACCCGGTGCCATGTTTGGAGTTTTTTACGGAGTAATAAATATAAATTATGTCACCTGTTGAATTTTGTTTAATTAAATGTAATTAAATCGTAATTTAGAGAAATGGATCGGATGATGGAGTGATCCGTATCAAAAGAGGAAACCAAAATAGTTTGGAATTTGGACAGATTACGCGCTGGAATAATGACACGTAATATTTTTTTTAATAAATTTTATAAGCCATTTGCAAAATATGCACACAAAAAAACTAGCTATAATAAATTTTAATTAATTAATGATTAATTTTTCAGTCATTTTAAGATGCTTTTAATATTCTGGTCTCTAAGCGTACTTTTAATTGATTTTCGTTATTTTGATAAACAGTTTTTTAGTTATTATTTTGTGTTTGTTTAATGGATTTTGCATTATAAATTCAAAAATAGTTATTATTTATAATCGTTAATTCATTGATTAACAAAATAAAATTTAACGATCAGTGTTTATTGGTTTTAGTATGTTACAGTTGTGGAATGGTTCTTCGTGTAACAAAATTCACGGAACTGGTAAATAAATTAAACATAATTTATGTATAAAAAAATTGCTAAAATTAAACTATTATTTTTTCTATTATTTTACAGATGGAACAATTTACCATCCAAATATTCAGAAAGACGAAACGTTAACTCTTTTTAATTTCGATGCTTGCAGGTTCAGTAAATGAGAACAATTCATGTATTTACGAGCTTAAGATAAAAATTTTGTGGTAATTTTGTTTTTGGATTTCAATCAGGTCTTTGTACGTTCGATTTCAACGCGATTCGGAATATCGTGGAATTCCGACTTATCGCTTCTCGACCGATCTCGCACTTTTTGCAGATGTTAACATGAATCCCGATAACATGTGTTACTGTCATCGGAATGCCGTTGAACACTGTAGCGATGCTGGTGTCATGTCTTTAGCTCCGTGTAAGGAAGGAGCTCCGGTTTTTATGTCTTTTCCTCATTTTCTTATGGCCAATCATAAGACGAGATTTGCAATCGATGGACTGGATCCGAATCCAGATAAACATAAGTTATTCATTGATATCGAGCCGGTAAATTGAGCTATAGATTGGTTACAGTTATGCTTTTGAATTAAATTTAATTAAATTTGTAGAATGCCGGTTGTGTGATGAAAGTTGCAGCTCGAATTCAACTTAATGTACAAATGAAGCCAATTGAGGGCATAGAGTAAGATTTTTGTCACTTCTACGACAGTAACTAAAGTTACTTTTGTGTAGTTACTTTTGTTTTACCTTAAAGTTTACGTTTACTGTTTTGTAACAGTTGTGAGAAAGTAACTGTATTGTATTTGTTAAGTAACTGTATTGTATTTGTTAAGTAACTTAAGCTATTTACATTTAAAGTAACTTAAGGTACTTTTTGTTAAATATATACTTAATTGGATCTTCTTAAATTTTATAAACAAATTTATGACTTTTTTTTTTTACCAGAGGTGTCGAAAATTTGCCAGACATTTTGTTACCTGTTCTGTGGATGGACGAAGTAATATTTTTTAATTAGAAGACAATTTTACATTTTTATACTCTTCAGATGGAACTTTTGATAACTAAAATTTTTTTTGTTGTTATTTTTTTTGTAATAGAATGCTGAACTATCGAACGAAGTATTTAGTTTTGTTAGTTCTCAATTGAGTCTTGCAAAAACTGCAATCTCGGTGGTTCCATTGCTTATACTCATTCTGGGATTGATCCTCGCATCCCTCGGGATCCTCTGTTCGTTCGGTCTCATGTTTAAATCGGTAAACTCAAATTCGAAGGGCTTTTACGCTTTGAAATCATCTTAATTGTATTTCTTATTATATATTTCAAGAATAAAACGAAGGTTTTGCCTCTGATGGGAGAAGAGCCGTATGTGAAACCAAGTCGAGGTTATTTCAACGCAGAGTTCAAAAACTAAGGTATTTTTAAAAAAAAATTACGATAGGAATAATTGAGACGTTTGTTGCATTATGTTCTTAATCAGGTTTAAATATTTTAGGGTGAGGTAAAATCTGGGGAGGGAAGGGGTGATAGATAGCTCCTTTTGAAAACGTTTAGAATCATTGATTCCCTTTGTTTCTAGTCATGTCCTTTTTTTTAGTTTTCTTAAAAATGGCTCAACAGTAATTTTTATTTAAATATAAAGTGAATATAAACTTCTGTTTACTGATGTAAACATTAAGGAGAAAAAATCAAAGTTTGTGAATAACTAATTGTATTTAAATGTACTACAAGTTAAAATTTTTATAACAAATACTTTTAAAATGACAGTTTGTGAAAAATTTCTAAATTAAATAAACGAGAAAAGAACAAAAATTCTGAAGTAAATAAACAAGACAGTGAAAATTTCTAGTAGAAAAACAACGTGAAAAGCGTTTTAAATGAAGTTTTCTTTGTATTTTTCTATTTATTCGTGTGATCTTTAACTTTTCTTTGATATGAGACTTTCCGTTCCGATGTCTTCGAAGTTTTGAACCGACTTCGATACAGATTTGACTAGCTCAAATGGTGGCAAATTCATAGTTCATAACATGTTAACTAGACATGGTTATCAAAATTAGTTATTTGTAACGATGACAATAATTCGGGAAGAATTTGTCGAAAATTATTCTTTTCTTTTAGGAAAAAAATGATTTTCAAATTGCCGTAAAAAGTTAATTTTTAAACCAAAATTGTCATAAACTATGACTCATAAAATACTTTTAGAACATTTGAATATGAAATTCCTAGTATTTTCTTTCTGAAAAGTTTATGTTTATTTTATAAAAATACTTGTCTGAACTATTTTAGCAAATTTACTTGTGAACCACCTTAACGTTTTTTTTTAAAATAATAATAGTACTAATAATATTAATAATGTTAGGTCAATGTGTTTTTAAAACTAAATTTGAAATCTTTGTTAATGAATGAATGCTTATGCACATAAAATGCATTTTTATCCGGCTTGCACTTGTATATTGAGCTCAAATTAAGCAGAGATTTTAAATTAATTTGTGGAGTTTTTTTTTGTAATTAGAAGTGTAATTATCATCTGAATCTTGCAGCCTATATTAGGCTCAAATTTTTGGAACAAACGTAGAAAATAATTGGTAATTAAATAATGAATTCACTATTGGAAATATTGAATAAATTAACTTTTAGTTTGTAACGAAATAAACTTAACGCTTGGAAACATTTGTTTTAAATTTGTTTTCTTGAACTTCAAGAAAAAAAAACAAAGTGCCATGTTTGGCCCCCACACTGACTATTTTGTTGCATAATTAATAAGCCTGAGTATAGTACATTTTTAAAACAATCAGATCATTGCATTGCATAATCTGAACAGTTGAACCGGTTTTTTTTTGTGTTTGGTAAAGTTTTTTAATTTTTGCTTAAGTGATTAAGATGCAACTAGAAAAATTTTCAAATACTTATGAGGTTTTTTGTTTTAAAGTTTATTATAAACTAGAAGAATAAAGGAATTGGTCTGATTATCACAATTTTGCAATGTTTAATAAATTTGGCAAATGGCAAAATTAAAAAAAAAAATTGAATAAATTAGCACATTTTGTATAGAAAAAAGTTAAAACATTGAACCAATGTATTCGTTGACTTTAGTTAATTTTTTTTTAATTATGATTATGGTTTTAATATTTTTATCATGTATTTTTTCAGTTAGGTCTACTTGACAAAAAATGTAACATTTCATTTATTTTTAATTCCACCAAATATTATTTATGCACTTTATCATTTTTGTAGAAATTAGATGAAAGAAAAATCTGTATAAAATATAACTAAATGCATTAATTTTTCATTTATTCCTTTTAATAATGAAATTTTTAAGGTAATGTACAGTAATAGTAGAAAAAATTATGAAAAGAAAGTTCAAATTTCTAAGAGTGGCCACTAGGTGGCAGTGTGTGTGTGTGTTTTTGGTAACATTTATATGCAGATTATAAATGTGGCTAGTTAGATAGACAGGCATCTGTAGACAGCTTCAGAATTTCTTTGGCTCCGCCTTTTTATGAGCGTCAGACCAAATATAAACCAATTAGAAATACAAAAGGGCGGGACATGGGACATTAGATCCAGTAACAAACTAATTAAAAATTGGTGACGCTCATAAAAGGGCGGAGCCAAAGAAATTCTGAAGCTGTCTACAGATGCCTGTCAGGTGTTTGGAGACAGCGGAAGAAGGTCATTTGCCCTACCCTTTTATAAGCGTCAGACCAAATATCAACCAATTAGTAATTGCCATCTCACATAAAAGGGCGGGGCATGTGGCATCATTTTAACAATAAATATAATTATGTTTATTTTAACAATTTGAAAATATTAAAAACAAACAGGGACATGGGACATTAGATCCAGTAACAAACTAATTAAAAATTGGTGACGCTCATAAAAGGGCGGAGCCAAAGAAATTCTGAAGCTGTCTACAGATGCCTGTGTTAGAGAGAGAGAGAGAGAGATACTCGGTCGCCATTTTGAACTCAATGTCGGTTAGAAATCGTCTGTGTTTTGGGTTGAAAATGGCGGCATTGAGTAGTAGTTGGCCATATGGTTGAAACTATGGATTTGATTGTAAAATAAGTTTCCCGCCATTTCTTACGTTCTTGTCTTCTGCTGTTGTCGATTTTACGCGTTTTTAAGTTATTTTTTTAAGTGTTTTTTTTAGTTATTTTGGTTTAAAATAACTGTCGGTTTTCTGTATTTTTACGCGTTTTTTTATACATGTTATTTCTTTCAGTGTTATTATGTTTAATGTATTTCAGCGCGGTTTTTATCTACGTAAAAGGTCCATAATTAAGTCACTTGTTTTTAGTTAAAAAAATAACGCGTTTAGGAACAATATTTTGAGTTTAAGGTAAGGAGATACATTTTTAACGTTTTTTTAATACGAAATAACCATACTTTTGTCATAAAACATGAAAAATTGTCATTTATTTTGTTAATGAGAAAAGGGGGGGAGGGATGGTTGCGCTTAAATCGATATTAGCACGTGAATGTGATATATCGATAATTCTTATGTTGGTTGATATCGATATCGAATTTTATCGCGGGATTTTTAAACTAGAAAAAAAAGGCAATTTTAAAGACAGAAAAATGTTTTAATTATATTACAAAAATAATTTATATAATTATGCATTTACATAACACTAATGAATAATTAAAAAAAAATTAATATAAAATATTCAAATACAGTGAAAACCGTTTTAACAAACGAAAAATCGGATAAAACGAAATATATTTTCGGTCTGGTTCCTTAAATTAATATAAAAATTATTTTAACACGAAAAAATATTTAGGTTTTTTTTTTTTCATTTTGTATTGAACGATTTTCACTGGATTAAAACTTTTATTTGTAATTATAAATATAAATATTAAGTTTATTTATAAAAAAAATAGATAAATAGAAATTTCTAAATTTCGTCCTCATTTTCTTCTTCTTCTTTTTCTTCGGCTTTTTCTGTGCTGTTTGTAACAATTTTACTTGCTGTTCCTATACTGTCTTTTTTCTCTTTGGCTCTTTGATAAAAACTGAAATGAAAACGAAAACTTTTTTTATTAGAAAAAATTGCTACAAGTTGCTGTTCATTTGATAAGAGAACATATCAGGAATAAGGAATTTTAATAAGCCAATTTGCATATTATGCAAATGATATGAAATGAAATGATGATGGAAAACATTTCAGAAACAACGTTAAGTTGGTTTTAAAGTCTAAAAGTCCAATGAATCCTCTATTTATTTTGTTTTGTGCAAAACAAGAACAAGAAAGAAAAAACTCTGAAAGTGTTTTAGAAACTAGAAAAGTACCGAAAAATCCCAAAATTTTCTGGTAATTTTTATCGAAAATGGCGTCTTTTTTTACTGCTTGCGTATAATACGCACAGTTTGTACTCATTTTTACCCGCTAAAACTCGGGTGCGTATTATACGCAAGGTCGCGAGCACTAAAATAAAATGCGCCATTTTCGATAAAATTACCATAAAATTTTGGGCAAAATCAAGCAATTATACGCGCGATTTTACGGTAGCTCAGTCACTTATTGTTTAAAATAAGCTTTTTTATGTAAGTTTGAAAATATATATATAATTATAAAATAAATAAATATATATATAATTTAAGCTTGTGATATTTTCAGATTTAAAATAAAAAGTTTATTTTGAAAGATATTAACATGAAAATACTAATAATAAGTGTTTCACTTAAGCTTCTTCTGTTTCTAAAACATTTTTAATTTATTTTATTTATCGATTTATCCAGCCTCGTGACGTCAGGTTCTATTGACGTGTGACGTCACAATGTTAGATAAATCGACAAATAAAAGAATGTGCGAGTTTTGCCGTCACCTGTTTCGAAACATGCTCGTCCGTATGGCCGTGCAACATTTCCTGCCATCCGATTCACAGCATTTCGATCGGAACATACAATCGACATCCTCGGTACAAGATTGACAAAACGGAATCAAAGTATCTGCTGTTGTATCTTCAGGACATGTCTCCGGTTCTGAAATAATTAAAACAAAGTAAATAAAAACACATTTAAAGATGGCCGCCATTTCTTTGACATGGATTCCAAGATGGCTGCCAAAAAAACCCGGGAATTTAAATAAGAGTGAATGAAGACTTACTGCTACAGCAGACGGAATCTACCATACAACAGAGACGTCGAAAGAGTCCGTAACCACCGCAGGTTTGTCTACAGAGTACGACGAACGGCGACATAATGCTTTGACTTTCGACAAAGTCAAAATGCAAAATGGCGGCGACTGATAGAAGCAAAGGCACGACTAGATATGCCTTCATCATTCTTGAAACAAAAATGGAAAGAGATCGGATTAAACACTGAAAGATTCGAGATTGAATTTCACTTGAACAATAGGCAAACGGTTAAAAGTTTATTAAAAACTAGAAGAGTAAAGAAATTCAATAATGGTATTTTCATGGTATAAACTTAGAAAATGAAAACTACCCACAGACTTCTATTTTTTTCTGCCATTCAGAAGGAACATAAAGAGAAACTAGAAAGTGTTTTAGAAACTAGAAGGGTAGTTCAATCACATACAAGGCTATTTTCACATATCTTTGAAAATAAGCTTTATTGTCCATAAAATAAATTATTTTGAAAGATATCAGCATTGCAGTGATTCAATTACCATTCTAGTTTCTAACACACTTTCCAAGTCCTGATAGCCAGAATAACTAGAATTTCATAAAACATTTTAAGTTGACCAATTCTAGTTTTAAAAAATGTAAATTTTGCCTTTTTTAAAGTTCAAACTGATATAAAAAGCTTATTTTTTAAGATATTTTCACGAAAATACTTTTTTAGGAATATTCTTTTACTCTCCTAGTTTCAAATAAATTGTAGAATTTCTTTTAAAAGTGGCCTGAATATTCCCTGCATGTATAGAATTATCAAAGTAAAATTGACTCCAGTTACCCTGAAATATAAAATACCTCTGAAGTTGTGTGTGTCGTGTCGTAACCTCGGCCAATCCTGAGAAATACTTATCTCTATATCCACATCCGACATGAAATTTGACGGGATTCCGACTTCGATTCGTCGGCCTTTCTCGAGTAACAATGTCGAACAACTTAATATTTTAGGTTGTTTTTATACTGGGGATAATTTGATGGTGACCGGGCAAAGGCTTAGGCCGATCTACGACCCAGGGGGCGTTGTTTTTTTTCTTTCTCTCTTGACAGTTCAATTGTAACGGGGCATTAAGATGATGATGATGATGACTTTTAAAAAAATTTCCGAGTGTTAAATAGAATTTCGTAAGACGGATCTACAAAATGCGGAAGTTAAATAAAGATTTTCTTTTGTTAACACTTGACAGTTCGATGATGGATTATGAACACAAAAGTCGACTTTATTGTTTGTTTTTTAGAGTTCAAAAATTATTCAAGGTTGAGGTTACACATAAAAAAGGGCCAATTTTTTTTTTATAAAGTTAATCTGTGAGGGTGAAACATAAAAAAAACTGATTTTTTTTGTTACAAAGAAGAGGGTTAGGTTAAAATTTAAGAGATGTAGTGTTTAAAATCTCTTGAATTTTTCCTCTAGCATTTTATTTGTTATCCCAATTTTGAAATTTCAGATAATTTTATAAATTCATAAAATAATTTCCAATATTATATAATAGTAAACCCGTCATGCAAGTTGCACAAATTGAAAATGAAGGAGGTATATTTTCTAAAATCCCAAGATTCATTGATTCGTTTGAGTCAGAAGTTGATTTGTTAAGTTGAACAATGAAGTCTAGTTTTATCTGAGCCCTTTGTCCTGAGGGTTCTCTGTTATTTGGGTATTTTATCTTCTGAGTCCTAGGCCCTGTTTCTCAAAAATGTAATTCTTGTAATACAAGGGAATTCTATGGATAGCTGTAAAGGACATAACGTCACAAACTCACATTTTGTCATTACGAGCATCGATGCATGTCCTGATCAGGGCTCCGTAAAGTTCACTTGTATTACAAGACTTGTATTTTTGAGAAACAGGGCACTGGTCTTTTGAGTTTTATGAGTCTTTGAAATTTTGAATCCAACGTTATCTGAGTCCTTTATCCTCTTTTGAGTCCTCGATCCTTTAAGTTTCGGAGTATTGAGTCCTTTCTCCACCAATTACATCACCCAATCCGATATATTTTCGCACCCTATTTTATCCCAGTTCAACTTAGGTCACCCCACCCTACATTTCTTCACCCCACGCTATCCCATCTCACCTCAACCTAACCCCAGTTAACCTCTTATAACCTCACACTCTACTCCATCTCACCCCATAAGAAGTTTACAAGTATTTTGTTACTCCTCTAGTTTATAAAACACTGACTGTTGTATTGACGTTTTGATGACGTCAAAGTAAGCATAATGATCTACTATTTACGACATTTAAAGTAATCTTTATTCAAATAAAGGTGACAATGGATAAACACAACATTTCTGTGGACCATATTGACAGCATTTTTGTGTTCCAAAACAATCATTATCCTGGGAACAAGATTTTCTTAAACATACTGTGACTGTTGCATCTGGAAACCGATCCACTGGACATTGTCCAGCTTTCACTTTGGGACTTTTAACAACTGAAATGATTTATTACAACAACAAAAAATATGAAACAAAAACAGCAATTAATGATCCAATGAAAAATTGGAGTTCTTTTGTGAAATTATCTTAAGGATTCAAGTAGGCTTACTGTGTTTTGTACAAGCATTTTTAAAAGATATTTTAAGTGTATTTGAGACTAGAAAAGTAAAGAAACTCAAGTGGCAGCATTCATATGACGATATCTTTTAAAATAAACTTTTTATAGCAGTTTGAAAAAGACAAAATTTTCTTTAGCAATTAATTGTCTTTATAAATTGCTACAAAAAGTTTATTTTTAAAAAAAAAATATCGCCATGGAAGACACTTTTACCCTTCTAGTTTCAAACAAATTTCGAATTTCTTCTAAAACACTATAATTACTTGAATCCCTCCTTCTATGTTCCCAATTGAAATCCGTAAATGAGCAATTTGTTGCTTTCTTATTTACTTTGCTTGTTGTCGGAACAACAAAGTGCAAACCGTTGACAACATCTTTGAGATGTCGGTGATTTCGGTTGACAGTTGAAACACCCTTGACCACAAACACTGGATGCACAGATGACCACAAGAATGACCGTTAGAAATGCTAACCAATTCACATTAGATTTCAACATTTTATTTTAAATCTATATTGTTTGTAACGAAAAAAATAAAAGTTGCGGAGAAATATTTCAAAAATAAAATATGGAAAAAACTTACCTTAAGTTCCAAATAAAAGTTAAGTTTGTAAAAAAGGAATAAAAATAAAATCAGTAAAATTTTGCAGAAATACAGAAAAAGTAGGAAGGGGAGGGTCAGTCAAGTTAGTTTGAAATGGTCGGTCGTGACCCTCTTTTGTTATTTGACTGGACTCACTTGACCTCTTCAGTTTCTGTTTATGGTGTGTATGTGTGTGTGGGGGGGGGGGGGGGCGCGGTTGACAAAAGAGGAAGAGTTGACCTCAAATTAAAATACAAATCAAGTGTTGCAATTGAAATGCAATTTTTTTTGCTCAGCTTTTTTTAAATTTTGAAACAATTTTAAGCTGTTTTATGAACAGCTTGAGTTTTGAACTCTGGTTATAACCACAAACTATAAGTCTGCAGTTTAGGAGCAAAATTGAAAAGTGTGTTAGAAACTAGAAGGGTAGCTAAATCATTTTACGAGCTTATAGTATTTTCAAATTGATACCTTTCAAAATAAACTTCTTATAAATTAAAAATCTGCTTAAGATGGTTTATGAACAGCTGATTTTCGAACCCTCAATTACTCTTTGTCTTTCAGGAGCGAAATTAAGGGAACAAATTTTTAAACAAATTCAACAAATATCGTCATGTTATTACACTTGAAAATGAACCATTTTCAAAATTACATATAAGGTTTATTTTGAAAGATGTCAAACATGAAAATACTCGTTAAGTGATTGTCATAACCCTTCTAGTTTCTAAAATACATTTAAGCTTCTCTTCAGTTTTCACGTGAAAGACGGAATAACCAGAGTTCGAGAAGCGTTTACACTTAAAACCCCAACTAATTCATTTCTCATTTTAATTTCCATTCAGTAAACATCTTTTATTTTAAAATAATTTGACAATTTCGCACAAATAACAAATAAAACATAACAAATCTCATTATGCAAAAAAAACAGGTTTTATTTTATAATTCCTTTTCATAAAAATTAAGAACTCATTTTTAATCTTTTTAAATTAAAAAATTTCATTATATATAAATTGTTCTTTTTTTGTGTGAAAACATAAAATCAATCCCAGTCGAAGACATTGGCCGAATCCGTGCAGTCGATTTCATTACCGTTCTGAAATCGAATATAAATTTGACATCATCAAAACGTTATCAGAACTATTTATAAAATTCTTGCGTTTTTTTTAGAAACTAGAAGAATTTACAGGATTTTAGTTTTAATTAGTTTCAATTACATTTTGCGAATTTCCATTTGCGTCGAGAAACGGCTGCGACTGAACTACGGCCGAACTTCTGACTAATTCCAAACGACGTTTCGTTTCGTCTCCTTTGTTTGAAATTCGACTTCCTTTTGGAAACACCTAAATAACGGATTAAATGATTAATCGTTACGAAAATTAGCGAAATTATTCTTTTCGAAACACCTTTTTAAATCTTTTGAAGTTTTTTATGGTTTCTCCATTAGTTTCGTTCCGAATTACTGAATTCTTTTTACGAACCAACGACATTAATCTGATTACAACGGAACCGCGGCCACTTTCGTATTCACGGTCGTCATCGTTACGATTATTAATGATCTTCTTGACGTTATGACCATGTAACTGGTCAACGGTTTCGTTCTTTATGACATTTGGTTGGGAATTTCCGGATTTTTTGTAATTTGAACGGGAATTTCCGGATTTTTCGTAATTCGAACGCAAATTTATTGATTGTTCAGAGTTCGTACGTGAATTTCCACATTTTTCATAGTTTAAACGTGAATTTCCGGATTCATCATAGTTCAATGTCGAATCTTTCCCTTCTTCTTCATATTCCATTGGTTCGCATTTACTTTCTAAAAGCGGACTTTGGAGTTTCGGCGTTTCAACGTTCGGCACCGATGGTTCGAACGAAGACTCGACTTCTTTTTCGTTAACTTCGGACACAATTGATGATGAGATATTTTTATCATAATACGACGGACCTGGTCTGCAATCCTTAACATTCAAGAAAAAACAAAACTTTTAAAAATGTCTTTTAAGCTACATCTTAAATAAATAACCTCTGAGCGTTTCTGGACCGACGGTCGAATCGACTCGACTTCTGTATCCACTTCGAACGTATCCATCTGCTCCGTTTTGATAGAACTCGTCTGCGTGTCGTAAATACTAAACATAAAAAATCAATTTTCATCTTCGAAAGATCGAGATGTAAGCAGTTTGAATAATACGAATCTTACGTGTCGTATGACGAACATCGCTGTTGGGTATCGAGCAACGAACCTCGGAATGAATTCGTATCACTTTTGTTTAGACTGGGATTACAGTATTTTGTACGAGAACAGTAAACAACTGCAAGTCCCACTTCACCTTCGGAAACGCTTCTTTTAGAATATCTAAATTTCGAATGGAAAAGCAACGGTTAAAGATAAGTTTCAAATTTTGAAATTTTAGAAGAGCAACACTAAGCAAAAAATTAAAAAATATCGTTTAATTTAAGTTTATTCCTTTTCATACTTATAAAAAAAGCTTATTTTAAACGATATTAATGTGAAAATACCCTGAAATGATAGTTTCCTTCTAGTTTCTAAAAACACTTTCTAGAGTTTCTTCAGAGAATGATAAAGGAGCAAAGAACAAACTTCTTAAGAAAAGTGTCCAATTTCGATTCGAAATCCGACGGAACCAAATTCTTTGGAGGTTGTAACACACAAACGTCGTTGTTTGCGATTGAGGCAACAAGACGAAATCTGGCCGCGTCTTCGAGTTTTAATTCAGCACCGGTTCGCATCAACGTAAACTTCAGCTTCTTAAACTATCCGTAACAAAACAATTCTAATGTTTTTGAAAGCGAAACGACAAAAAAAAAATCGAGCGTTTTACTTGTTTAGAAGCAAAACTTATGAACGTGATTCCTCGGAAAACTGTTTTACGTTCTGTGTTCGGAGTGAAATCGACCGAATCTTCTAAAACGTTTGATTTTTCCAACGGAGGAACATAACTATTAAAAAAAGACAAGAATTTTCACGTCAGTACGACAATAGAATCCGCCTATTAAAACAAGTCGAACTTATTTGGATCGGGATCTTTTCCATTGTTCTTTGCTGCTTCGTAATAATCTTCCAGATACTTTGGAGTTACTATGTTTCCGAGCGAAACGAGGACGTTTACGACCTACAGTTAGAACAGAAACAAAGATTGCCGCGAAAACTTTACAAAGCAACACCTTTTCGTTAACCTTGATGGTGACTGTAAGTTTGTTCATGACGAGTAACGAACATTGTGGCGTCCATTCGTTCACGATCTGACCTCCGAGTTTCGACACAGTACGCTGGACACTGGCCTTCTCTTCTCCGACCAAACATGAAGTACAGCAAACGAAAGGATTCCGTTTGACCCTTTAAAAAAAAAGATAAATCAGTACAATTACAACGGATTCAAACGAAAACGAGCACAAGTTTTTTGCAAACCGCCATCGATTCTCATAGACTCCGAACAAAATCAGATCGTCACAGTTTAGGACAGTATCCACTCCAGTCGCCACTTTTTCACCATTGATTGACGTTCCATATTTGGAGTGGTCAACAAGGATGGCCACGGTCGTACGACAGTCGCCGGGGCCTAACTATAGAAAAAAATAGAATTAAATCAAACATAATAAAAGAAATTAAAGCGAAACCATTATATGATCACCATTTCGGAAACTTTGGAAGTGACTTTGATGATTGCATGAGTACGACTTATGGATTGGTCACTGGTCAGTACGATGTCCGAATCTTTACGGCCGACTACGTATTCCTTTCCAGGAAGAAGTTTCAGTTCTTTAGATTCCACGTCAGAACCTTTAAAAACATAAAAAGTTTATGATCAACGGCTTATTTTTCCATGTTGAACGATTTTCATTGTTTTTAAGAGAGTTTATTCCGAGAAGAACGGGGTTTACGAGGTCCTTAATCTTACCAGTTTTCGAGAAAAGGGGAATGTGGAAGTTCATTTCATTGGTCATTTCAGTCTCTATAAGTATAACTCACCCTCCTTTTTAAGTATCCAAACCATTGCAATAATAAATATCAAATCAACGTATTGTTTTCTGTTCTATAATCTGAAATAATCATTGAATTTAGCACGTTTTCCCTGAACAAGTAATCAGACAAATCGATGAAACTTGACGAGTGAAACGTCACTATATTTCGCGGGGAAACAAAAGTTACGTCATCACAACCACCGATCCTAAAAGAGTTCCAACACTAACCCCACTAACCTACAGGCAGTTAGAAATCGGGGAGAACTTTAGTTGGCTCCGCCCTTGTTATGACGACAGGCAACTTCTAATTGGTTGGTTATGTAGTCTGCCGTCACCTGCTCCGCCCTTTTTAACGTCGAACCACACAACAAACCAATTAGAAGTTGCCGTTCGTCATAACAAGGGCGGAGCCAACTGAAGTTCTCCCCGATTTCTAACTGCCTGTCACTACCCTAACCCCACTAACCTAACCTAACCCAACACTAGCCCACTAACCTTACCTAACACCTTATACATGGACTCTAAGTAATAATTGATTGTAGCGCCCCTGTCTGCACACATTTGAAACATTAATTAAAAAGTTCTATGTTAAAAATCCTATACCTCAAAAAAAAGTTTTTGCTTTTTGGCAAAATTTTTTTAATGGAGACCGTGGCTCCATCTACTTTGGCTGATTTTTTTTTTAAATTTATTTTATAGATTTGTTTGACATATCCTTTGACAAATCCTTAGTATAATGTATTAGTTGAACAGTTGTCAGTGTAGCTGTATTGGTAGCATCTCTGGCTTGTGAATTTGTGTCCTAGGGTTCAAATCTCAGCAGTGTCTCTTTATTTTTAATATTTTCAAATTGTTAAAATAAACATAATTATATTTGTTGTTAAAATGATGCCACATGCCCCACCCTTTTATGTGAGATGGCAATTACTAATTGGTTGATATTTGGTCTGACGCTTATAAAAGGGTAGGGCAAATGACCTTCTTCTGCTGTCTCCAAACGCCTGACAGGCAATTGTAGACAGCTTCAGAATTTTTTGGCTCCACCCTTTTATGAGCGTCATCAATTTCTAATTAGTTGTAACCTAACCCAACACTAACCCACTAACCTAACACTTTATACATGGACTCTATATAATAGTTGATTGTAGCGCCCCTGTCTTCAAACATTTCAAACATTAATTAAAAAAGTTCTAATGTTAAAAATCCTATACCTCAAAAAAAGTTTTTGCTTTTTAGCAAAAACTTTTTAATGGAGATGGTGGCTCCATCTACTTTGGCTGAATTTTTTTAAAATTTATTTTATAGATTTGTTTGACAAATCCTTAGTATAATTTGTTAGTTGAACAGTTGTCAGTGTAGCTGTGTTTGTAGCATCTCTGGCTTGTGAATTTGTGTCCATGGGTTCAAATCTCAGCAGTGTCTGTTTGTTTTTAATATTTTCAAATTGTTAAAATAAACATAATTATATTTATTGTTAAAATGATGCCACATGCCCCGCCCTTTTATTTGAGATGGCAATTACTAATTGGTTGATATTTGGTCTGATGTTTATAAAAGGGTAGGGCAAATGACCTTCTTCCACTGTCTCCAAACGCCTGACAGGCATCTGTAGACAGCTTCAGAATTTTTTGGCTCCACCCTTTTATGAGTGTCATCAATTTCTAATTAGTTGTAACCTAACCCAACACTAACCCCCTAACCCAACACTAACCCACTAACCTAACACTTTATACATGGACTCTATGTAATAGTTGATTGTAGCGCCCCTGTCTTCAAACATTTCAAACATTAAATAAAAAAGTTCTATGTTAAAAATTCTATACCTCAAAAAAAAGTTTTTGCTTTTTGGCAAAATTTTTTTAATGGAGACCGTGGCTCCATCTACTTTGGCTGATTTTTTTTAAAATTTATTTTATAGATTTGTTTGACATATCCTTTGACAAATCCTTAGTATAATGTGTTAGTTGAACAGTTGTCAGTGTAGCTGTATTGGTAGCATCTCTGGCTTGTGAATTTGTGTCCATGGGTTCAAATCTCAGCAGTGTCTGTTTGTTTTTAATATTTTCAAATTGTTAAAATAAACATAATTATATTTATTGTTAAAATGATGCCACATGCCCCACCCTTTTATGTGAGATGGCAATTACTAATTGGTTGATATTTGGTCTGACGCTTATAAAAGGGTAGGGCAAATGACCTTCTTCTGCTGTCTCCAAATGCCTGACAGGCAACTGTAGACAGCTTCAGAATTTTTTGGCTCCACCCTTTTATGAGCGTCATTAATTTCTAATTAGTTGTAACCTAACCCAACGCTAACCCACTAACCTAACACTTTATACATGGACTCTATATAATAGTTGATTGTAGCGCCCCTGTCTTCAAACATTTCAAACATTAATTAAAAAAGTTCTAATGTTAAAAATCCTATACCTCAAAAAAAGTTTTTGCTTTTTAGCAAAAACTTTTTAATGGAGATGGTGGCTCCATCTACTTTGGCTGAATTTTTTTTAAATTTATTTTATAGATTTGTTTGACAAATCCTTAGTATAATTTTTTAAATAAACAGTTGTCAGTATAGCTGTATTGGTAGCATCTCTGGCTTGTGAATTTGTGTCCATGGTTTCAAATCTCAGCAGTGTCTGTTTGTTTTTATTATTTTCAAATTGTTAAAATAAACATCATTATATTTATTGTTAAAATGATGCCACATGCCCCACCCTTTTATGTGAGATGGCAATTACTAATTGGTTGATATTTGGTCTGACACTTTTAAAAGGGCAGGGCAAATGACCTTCTTCTGCTGTTTCCAAACGCCTGACAGGCAACTGTAGACAGCTTCAGAATTTTTTGGCTCCACCCTTTTATGAGCGTCATCAATTTCTAATTAGTTGTAACCTAACCCAACACTAACCCCCTAACCCAACACTAACCCACTAACCTAACACTTTATACATGGACTCTATGTAATAGTTGATTGTAGCGCCCCTGTCTTCAAACATTTCAAACATTAAATAAAAAAGTTCTATGTTAAAAATCCTATACCTCAAAAAAAAGTTTTTGCTTTTTGGCAAAAATTTTTTAATGGAGACCGTGGCTCCATCTACTTTGGCTGAATTTTTTTTAAATTTATTTTATAGATTTGTTTGACATGTCCTTTGACAAATCCTTAGTATAATTTGTTAGTTAAACAGTTGTCAGTATAGCTGTATTGGTAGCATCTCTGGCTTGTAAATTTGTGTCCATGGGTTCAAATCCCTGTAGTGTCTTTTAATTAATTTTAATGGATTTAAAATTTAGAAAATAAACTTAAATGTTTTTATTGTTAAAATCCTTTAATGGGCAGTTGGCACAGTAGCCTAGATGGTTAAATCTTGTAGACGTGAACCTGTGTTTTGAGGGTTAAAATCCCACTTGTACCCAGTTTCTTTGTTTCAAAATATTGGAAAATTACAACAGGTTAAAATGACAGGCAATTGTGCCCAGCGTTAGAATTTTTTTTCTCCGCCCTTTTATGATGTCAGACCAAGTAACAAACCAATTAGAAATTGATGACGTTCATAAAAGGGCGGAGCAAAACAAATTCTTATGCTGGGCACAATTGCCTGTAGGAAGATGGGACATGTGTGTTGGAGTACGGTGAATAAATCGATGAGTAACAGAATGTGCAGGATATATTTTTATGACAGCGAGAATAAAACAGGAAATGACGTTTGCTCATCTGAAGACCAATCAGATCATTTGACGTTCACGCAGCTAGCCTCTAACCTGAACCCTTTTCATAAGAAAAAAAGCATGTCAATTCACGATATAACCGGTTAATAAAGTGACGTATCTTCGATCTTTTGGCACAGTGTGTGATGAAACTTGTTAGTTTCATGAGAAAATAAGACGTTTTTCGTTAATTATATTATATATTTTAAGGTTGTATATTACGTAACAGTGGTGAGTTATGTTTTATTGAGGGCTTAGCGCCTTTGAAACGTTCAGAAAAAGTTTTAACGAAAGTTTAACTTGTCGTATGTTAACAAACGTTGCTGGAGAGGGAGGGGAGGGGCGGAGGTTAATTCCGGTTGTTGTTTTTCTTGGTTACGTCACTTTGACATATTTGTGCAAAATGTGACGTCGGGCGGCATTTGACCGGCCCGTGTTAAGTGACGTCATGCAGAAGACGTTACTGATGACCTGGGAAACTCCGCAAACACTTAAAAATTCTGGAATCAGGCAAAATCTGATTTTGATTCAAGCGTGACTAGGGCTGGGTACATACGATCAATTCTGGCTTGTCAATGCTAACGTTTCAATACAAAAATTGATTGTATATGTGGCTGATTTTGTTAATTTAATCTATCTTTTATTGCTCTTAAATCTTGACTTGAACGGTTTCTCGTCTTAGACAGAAATCCACTTCAATCTTTGGAATGAACTGGCTTTCATACATTTTTCATGAAATTGTTCTGCAATTTCTTGCTTAATTTGGTTTTTGTTTGACTTCATTTGCCGTAAAGGCAACTGAATGTTGAAACACTCAAGAGAAATAAGTTGTTTTTGTTTGTTTCGAAGAAATGTGGAAGGCTCAAGCGGGAAGAGACATAAAATCGAGTGGAGATGCGACCGTTAACGAAGATGACGATTGGGAAACGGATCCAAACTTCGTTAATGACGTCACCGAAGAGGAACAACGTTGGGGTTCAAAGACGATCGAGGGTTCGGGTCGAACGGCTGCTGCCTTAAAGTGTGACGCTCTTTTCGTAGCGGAGAAACTTGAAAATCGTTATTCGGTTCTAATCTAATTATTGTTGTTTGTAGTATGAGTGAATTACGAGTGAAAGTGGCAACCGACGATGCAGAAGTAAAGAAAAAGGTTTATGATGAAGGTTCCAAGGGTTCGTTCGGATACGGAGGCAAATTCGGAGTCGAAGAAGATCGTATGGATAAGGTTTTGAATCGTTGTGGTTTAGTTTTTATTATTTTCTCCGACATTTTCGATCTTTATTCTACGTTTGTTACGTTTGCAGTCGGCTCTCGGACACGATTACTTGGAAAAGGTCGAGAAACACGCTTCACAGAAAGATTACGTTTCTGGATTTGGTGGAAAATATGGAGTTCAAGCGGATCGAGTTGACAAATCTGCTGTCGGATGGGATTATCAACACAAACTGGAGAAACACGAGTCACAGAAAGGTTTTCAATAGATCTGTTGTTCGTTTTATGTTCTTCAGAGTTAAAAAATGCCCATTATTTGCTCTTCTTGCAGATTACTCGGTCGGATTCGGTGGAAAATATGGCGTTCAAGCTGATCGGCAAGATAAATCTGCCGTCGGTTGGGGACATCACGAACAACTGTCGAAACACGAGTCACAGCTCGGTAGCAAAACGGTTTTTTTTAAGAAACGAACAAATCTCAATAAAATAAACTTTTGTTTAGATTATTCGAAAGGTTTCGGAGGGAAATTTGGAGTTGAAACGGACAAACAGGATAAATCTGCCGTGAATTGGGATCATCATGAAAAACTTTCGAAACACGAATCGCAAACTGGTATAAAATCAGTTTGTGGCAAATTGGTCGTTCTTTTTTCCTGAAAAATTGAATCTGTTATTTCTTTTTCAGATTATTCTAAAGGTTTTGGTGGAAAATTTGGTGTTGAGACGGATAAACAAGACAGTTCTGCAAAAGGTTGGAATGAAAAGACACAAGTAGAAATGCATCCGTCGCAGACAGATATGAAGATAGGATTTGGAGGAAAATTTGGCGTTCAGACTGACAGAGTTGACAAATCGGCTCATAATTATCGAGAAGACGAAGAGGACGAGGAAACGTCTGAATCGCAGACTGTCGAAAAACCGAACGTGCCAACAGGTAGCTTTCATTTCTGTTGTTTTTATCTTATATTTTCGACTAGAAGAGTAAAACACGATCATAACTTGTTAGTAAGGCGAAAAAAATTGTGCAAAAAGAATGTATTTAAAAAGGCTGTTTAGAGGCTAGAGCTTTTCCAGAAATGTCCTCGTCATTTAAGAGAGTTGTTGTAGGTTTTAGCCTTGAAAAAGTCTTAGAAAATGATAACCATGAATATTTCCATTGTGTACGTTTGCCATGAACGTTTCCAAAGATAAAACAATTTCCGTTTTGACACGAGTCGTTTCGCTTGTAGGTGGTGCGAAGACTTCTAGTTTGAAGGCGATGTTTGAAAACAAAGCCAAAGAGGAGAAACCCGTTCAGTTGGAACCGAAGAAGAGTAAAGCACCTCCGAAAGTACTTTCAAAGTTCCCTCCCGTTGTCGCTACACCGGTTGAACAACCGGTTTCAGTCAAAGAAACGGTTAGTGGAGAATTTTCTAAATTAATTACAATTAAGTTATTCAAAGTAATTGTAATTAGAAAAGATAATTACAATTAGAAATTAAAAAAATTCAAAAGTAATGTTGTCCAAGCAACTAATTTTATGAAAAAAAGTATTTTAAATAAAGTAATTTAAAAGTAACTCATTATTTTTGGCAAATTAGTTCCAATGCTGGTTTTTCATCTACTAGGTCGTGCCCTCGAAGCCTATAAGGCAATCGAGTCCTAGTCCTAAGCCGGCCGAAGTTGAGGTAACCGAGGAACAAGAACACCATGAAGAACCAGAATACAGTTCTTTATCAGAGCCGGTCAAAGAAACAAAATCTCATTCTTCACCGGAACCAGTCAATAAAAGTAAATTCCAGTCTTTATCTGAACCGGTTGAAGAAGACGAGTTTGTCGATCCGGAACCAGAAGCCGAACAAGAGTCTCACGGAAAAACAGATTATACGGCTGTAGCGTTGTATGACTATGAAGCTGGTAAATTTTGAATTGTCTCGATGTCTTTGTATCGAGAGCAAAAGAAGCTTCTAACTACAAAAATCATCGTTGTTTTCATACAATTGTATTTTTTATTTTAGCTGCTGAAGATGAATTAACATTCGATCCTGGTGAAATAATTACAAATATTGAAATGGTAAAGTTAAGGTCTTTTTTTAAACTGCATTCTTAAGTTGTAACCCGGTTAAATCTTTCAATTTATTCTTGTTCTTTTCTTTAAGGTGGACGAAGGATGGTGGCGTGGAGAATGTCGCGGTAACGTCGGACTTTTTCCGGCAAATTACGTCGAATTGCAATGAAACGTTTAAAAAACCGAAGATGAAAATCAATAAAATATCCTTTATATACTTTTTTCAAAACAGATTTTTTAATATTTTATTTTAAAAGGTTTTTATTAACAGATTATTTTTTGGAAGTCTAATTATTCGGCATTTCAGAAGAACAAAACTGAAGAGAAGTTGAAAGTGTGTTAGAAACTAGAACGGGCAGCCGAATCACTTAAAATATTTAAATGAATAAAGACATAAAAAAGCTTCTTTTGAAAGATGTCAACAGAAAATTATCCCTTAAGAGATTGAGCTGCCGTTCTAGTTTCTAAAACACTTTCAAGTTTCTCTTTATTTGGCTCCCGAAAGACAGAAATAATTATAACCAGAGTTTACAGGAAGTTTACACTTTGAAACCAACTTAAATGAGCATTTAATTTAAAAATTCAGAGTTTTGAGTCTGGTATTTTAGAAGCTAGAAGCGCCGTCACTAATTCGACCGCTTCCGATGCGGATCCCCATGAGAGGGTTACTCCTGTTCCGCCATGTCCATAATTATGAACAACATTTAGATACTTTCCGTCGATTTCAAGCCGTTCCGCTTCGAGACGGATCGGATCTCGATGTGGACGTAAGCCCACCCACTCTTTAACGACAGTTGCATCCTAACAAAAATAGAGAAGTAAATATCAGAGGACTTTAAACTAGAAACTTGATTAGTTTCATTGATTTGTGACTTGCTTTGAGGCTCGGAACAATGTCACAACACCGTTCCCAGATTCCTTCACTGTCTCTTCGATCAATCTTTGTGTTGTAACTATTGTACTGTCTAGTTCCTCCGAGCGCCACTGTATCGGTGCTTTAAGTAGTATAACTTGTTAGCACGGAAAAGTGGTAAAAATTCCTGTTTTAACATCACCTCGGAAGGATGTAAGTGTCGGAATCTCCATAATAGAAGTGTTTGATCCATGGAGCACGGACCTAATTGTTGGCGATATTTGTAAAAACATGAGTTTTTGAAAACTTTTTTTTAGAATAAATTTAGAAGTTTTGTGGAATTAGTCTTAGTTTTTGAGAACAGCTTTCAAAGAAATTAAAAGAAGAGTAAAAGAATTTAATTAATATGATTTTAAAGTGTAAACGCCTTTCGAACTCTGGTCATTCTAAATGCAAAATGTCGACAACGTTTTTTTAATTTTCGTCCTTAAAGAAGTTTAGTTTGAAAAATATCAAACATGAAAATACCTTTGATTGTTGACCCTACCCTTCTAGTTTCTTTAACACTTCTGTAATTTCAAAGTGTTTTAGAAACTAGAAGGGTCGTTGAATCACTTGTTGATAGCTTTCAAAATAAAACTTTTTGTAGACATAAATTAAAAAATGTCATTTGCAAAAAAAAAGTTTGGTCGTTTTCAAACTTACATAAAAAGCTTATTTTAAAAGATTATCAACATGAAAATAACCTTAAGTGTTTCAGTTACCCTTCTAAATTCTAAAACATTTTAAATCTCACCTCATTTTGCTACTGAAAAGACACAAAGAGTTTGAGGATTGTTTTTACACTTTAAAACCAGCCCTTAAAACTAACCCTAATTATTTGTCCTCTCATTGGAACAACTTTTGAATCGTTTACAAACTGAGCAGCTCTTAAACCTCCGCAGTTAACGACCACATCATAGTTCCCTATAAGCTATAGAAAACTAACTATGAATTAAATGTATTGTGAACAAATACTAAATAAGTTTAGAAACGCGCCTCTTCGAAGTTAGTGATGGTTTGTTTCACGATCTGCCCGCCATTTTTAATGAACCTAAATGAATGATTGAAAATTTCCTGAAATCTTAGCTCGTATTTTATACAAGAGATTTTTTTTACTTGTCCGTCAAGAACGGAAGATAACGGATTCCATCAATGATCATCGTAGTAAAGAATATTCCTCCACTAAAAACGGTAAGAAAAGATTGAATATAAGAACTGAAATGAACTGAATGAATACTTTTCTTACGCCCAATTTCCAGGAAATCCTTGTAGTTCTGTGTCGGTAACAGCCCTTACGTTACTATGAAACTCCCTCAGGAACTCCATCTTTTATTTTAAATAGAAAAAATTATAACTAAAGCCCTTTCAATTTCTTCTATTTACCCATGCAGTTTCTAAAACCATGTCAATTTCTTCTAGTTTCTAAAACCACATACAATGTTTAACTGAATACTTTATCTTTCTAGTTTCTATATGACTTTCAAGTTACGTTTTTACTTTTTACCTCTTTTTCTTGACGGCTGCTATCCGTCTTTAGATAATAACCGGAAACTTCTTGTATTCCTGCGATTCCAGCTTCGTCGGATCGCATTAGAGAAGAATAATATTTGTACGAGATTTTTCCCCATTTTCTGAATTTAATTTGGAAAAAAAGATAAACTCTTTTTTTCAATTTAAAAAAAAATGATTATTTAAATTAAACTATAATATCGAACGTGATCGAATCAGGTCGTGGTCCTGTAGTATTCGATGATACTCCAAATATTCCTCCGGCTCCACTGCTCAAAGTCTCTTCGTTGAATTTATCGGCTATGATCGTGATTCGGATCGAATCGCGAAATCTCAGCTGCAATTGTATCGCACACGAAAGACCGACGATTCCAGCCCCAATTACACAGATGGCCATTGTACAATCTTAGACTAAGGTACAATCTTCTGTAAAATGAGATATTTAAGCAATTAGGTGGTTTTAAACTGTTAAAACGCCTCTCGAACTTAGGTTATTCTGTCTTTCAGTTGCAAAATTTGAATCTGTTTTAGAAACTAGAAGGGTAGCTCAATCAGTTTCACGTTGATATCTTTTGTAAGGTGTGTTATTTTCTGAGAGCTTTAAAGAAACACTGAAATTTTTCTTGGCCATGTTATATACAAAACCTTTCTGCATACACTATCCGGGCTGACTGGGGCCCTTACGCCTGCAAATACGGCTAGTAGATGCGAAATAATCAAACATGGTATGATTTACAAAACACGGTTGTGTGTTTGAGCCGTATGTGGCGTCTGCTCACGCCATATCGCGCTCACGTCTGGTGTGTCACGTGTGCGCACATTAGCCTCACGTTCACGCCTGTTTTCGGCTGTGGCAATTCCACTACACACAGTAAAAACCGTGTAAACACAGCTTTACTCCTGAAATGTAAAATAACCAAAATCCGAAAATCCGCTGTTCATACACTATTTTAACCTTCAGTTGTCCGCCGTGCAAATTCCTGAGAACCACTTATACGGACCGCTTCTAAAAAAATATATCATTAATAGCAATTACATAAATTAAACTCTTGGCGCCAAAAATTACCTGTTCCCGCCAAAAAAAAGCGCGTGTTTCGCAATTCGCACGTACTTATGACTTTCTTACGTCACGTTTCACGTGTTGTTAGACCTGTGCGCCGTAGCATATTGATCGGCGGCGGCGAGCGAGGGTAAATACGAGCAGCGGCGGCGGCGACTACCGGCGTCTGGGCGACTACCGGCGTAAGTGCGGCCGTATCTTAATTTGGCGCCATAAGTGGGGATTAACTGTGGCCATATCTTTTTTTGGCGCCTTAAGTGGGGCCTTAACTGTGGCCATATCTTTTTTTAAAACTTCATTTAATTGTGTATGTCCTTTACGGGGCTTCGTAGAAACAAAACCAACCAAAACAGATTTTAATTTGGCGGCCGCCAGTCATACACCGGCGGCGAGTGGCGGCGGGTTTTTAAAAAAAAGTACAAGCGGCGAGCGGCGGCGTTTTTAGCTTCAAAAACACCGGCGGCGGCGGTTTCGCCCGGCGGCGCACAGGTCTACGTGTTGTAAGACGACCATATTTTTTTTACGTCATCATATAAACAATTCTTTTGATTGGTTAATATTTCTGGACGCCATTTTCATGTGAGTTGTCATAAGATAGGCGTGTCTCGATGACGTCACCAATCACGTGTTATTTTACTTGGCTCCTAATTGGTTTCTTTACAGAGAATCCATTGTTTTTTATGACGTAAGAAGTAAACATTGAAGCTGATTCGCCAATCTTTTAGGTGAAAAAAATGGCTAAAATTTGACGTCACAAAACAGGACAATTTTTTGACGTCATACGTTAAGCATATTTTGATTGGCTGCTGTAGAGAAAAACGCGGGAACACTCGTCGCAGCCATTTTCCTACATTGCTTAGTCTTTTTTTGTTTTTTCTAGTTTCTTATTAAGTTGTTAGTAAAAAAAAAGCGATGTCTGTATCAAAGAGTTTGTTAGATTTCTATCATGTGGTGAAAAAGCAAGACGTTTGTCCACCTTCTAAACGGAGAAAAGTGTTAGATTCAGCCGTAGACGATCGATTAAAAGTGGTGAATGCAAGTGAAAAGTTTCGCGAATCTTGGGTTAAAAATAAGCCGAGTTTTCCAGACACAAAAGCGTCAAAACAGCTGACAAACGAAACCTTCATTAAGTCCGGTATTTTGCAAAACAATTGTGAAAAGAGTTTAAAGCGTAAATTATCGGAAACAGAGTCACCGAATGGAAAAATTCCGGAAGAAACCTCTTCGGCTGACAACAAAAACAAGGTAATTATAAAGAAAGCACGAAAAGCACATGGCCTTGTTTACTCAGAGCGCGTGCACGTGCGGTCGGAGGAGAACGTCAGGTATCATCGTGGTGCCATTCGTATTCACGAGGTTGTTACAGACCTCGCATTAAGGTTTGTTAATTGTGTTCCGAACTGTTTCGAGGTCATTATCTTTAAGAAACTGTGGAAATCTACAAAAAGCTTGTAAAAAAGGCTGAAAAAAATTCGGACATTTGCAGAAAAACTGCGAAAAATGCAAATAAATACAAATGTTTGCAGGAAACTTGCAGAAATGCTTAAAAAGGTACCCAAAAGCAAGTGTAAGAAACAGGAAAAAATATGCAAATTTCTGAACGTTAGTATTTTGCAGCCTTGCTTAATATTATAGTGAACTGCGTAAACATGTTATAAAGTTCGCAATCTTAAAAATTAATAAACTTTTTTTGATCACAGATGCCTTTCCTGCAATCAGTTGCGAGCCAATTAGCGAAAAGTACCAAAATACATGAACTAAAGGAAACTTTGAGCCGATTGAAGACTGCAAAGGATAAATTGAATTCGAAATCGTCGACTGTTAGTTGTGCGGATGCAGCAGCATCACAACCGTAAGTTAAATCTGAAAGAATTGATGGAAGACTTGCAGAAAATTAAAAAGAAACAGCTGAAAACCACAACGAAGCAACAGAAAATTGTAAAAATTTCAGAAAACTTGCATGGAACTACAAAGAAATGTGAACAAAAATGACTGAAGACTACTAGAAGTAGTGGCTTTTACTATATTTTAACACGTTTTGTGTTTAAAGGATGCGTTTGATGACTGAAAGGTTATGATTATTTTTTTCAAAGGTCTGTTTCGAGTACCGAATCCATTGGAACGATTCCGGCATATCAGCGATTCAGTGCTCTTGCTTCGAGCGACTCGACATCACAGTTAACTTTACCTTACAAATACAAGTTTCTTGCGGAGGTGTTTCACAGCACCGATACCGTCGCTAGTATCCTTCATAACAGACAGGAGATCTGTACGATAACGAAACTGAAGCCGGCAGTTCAAGAAATGATGCATAGGTTTTTATTTCATCACGATAATCTGATAACTTTTCGATCGCATCTCTTAATCGGTTCGCTTTCTTTTCGTTCTGTAGGAATTTTGATTTGAAATATTTGGCTCAGATTAAAACGGTTTATCCTTTGGCTTATACAATGAGGCAGGAGAAAGTTCGTAATAATCGAGATCGCAAGCTCGAAACTGAGCTCACTGTCTCGATCAATATGGATTGTTTCGACGAAGCTCCAGTTCGGAATGAAAGAAAGTTGGAAAGTGGATTTGTTGCGGTCGATCCTAAGTTCTTGCTGTCGAGACGGCGCGTCTTTCGATCTAATCTGGTCGAGGTGCTCAAGAGACACCATTCGAAGTTTCTATCGAGTCTGAATCCTCCGATCGAAGTTTCGCCCGATAAAGTGACTCGTTGGCATCCGTCGTTTCCGATAGAAGACGTTTCGGAGATCGAACCGTCTCTGTTGCCACAATCGGAAGCAGAACAGAAATGTGTTTCGGCTAAAGACGTTCTCGATAAGATCAAAGGAATATACAGCACCAAGGTTTATCTTTTAACTTCAGCTGCTTAAAAATTATTTTGCACATATAATGGCTCAAAGCAAATTCTTGTTACAGTTAGATAAAGCGTTGGAAAACGTTGCTAAGTTGAAGGCAGAAAGTTCGGCGTCTTCATCTACAGCTGCTGCTACGAAGTTGCCGCAGTCAAACGGCAAATTAAAAGGAATTCCAACAAGTCTTTTGGCTAAAGTATTTCTTAACAACTGACATGGTCTTTGGTTTTGAATAACTTGTTTCTGTGGTGTTGTTTCAGATTCGTGCCAAAGAAGCCGAGAAAATCAAGGCCGAAATCACTCGCAATCCGGTTGCAGACAAGCGAAAAGTAATGATATCGAGACTTCCGGAAATGACGCGCATCTTACGAAAGTATCCTTTGAGCTTTTGCAGTTTCAGCTTAACATAAAAACGCCTGTGTTTTTTAAGCACAGACTTGAAAGAAAAAGTGTTTAAAGCCTTAATTTGTTTCAACAGTTATTTCATTTCCGAAAGAAAAGCGGCGGTTCCGCTTTCTGTTGCAGTTAAAAAAGTGATGGAGAGTTTCGTCGGATCTTTAACTCCCGGTTAACATTTTTCTTTTTTTTTTTTCGTTTAATGGGGCTCGATAGATGCGCATAAACGTCTGGCAAAAACTAGAATGGTGGAAAGTTATGCTGAGAGATTTTTAAATCTTAAAAAATGAACATTTTATGCATCGAGGGTATGAGAAAAAGTCAAAAAGTCCGGTTATTCAATTTGTTCAGGAAATGCAAAGAACCAAATCCTTTTATATTTAAAGAGATAGAAAACCTGAATTTGGAGTAACCGTTACTTTGAGTTTTTTTCTATTTAAAAAAAAACGATTACAGATAACGATTGAGCAATGAAAGTTATTACAAAACTGCAATAAAATAGGTTTGGCCAAAAATGTGGACTTATTGAGTTTTGAAAAAAAAAAGCTCCTTAAAATGGGTTTAAAGTGTAAACGGATCTCAAACTCTTAATTATTCTGCCTTTCAGATGCAAAATGTAGAGAAACTTGAATTTTAGAAACTAGAATTGGTAGTATTTTCACGTTGATATCTTTTAAAATAAACTTTTTATATAAGCCCTAGACAAAAATTTAAAAATATGGTCTGCTTAAAGTTGGAATAATTTTCAAACTTTATATAAAAAGTTTTATTTAAAAATACTTTTAGCAATATTAAGAATTATTCTAGTTTCTAAAACACTTGGAATTTATTGTTTTCATACTGATTTTTCTGAAGAAAATAAAATTGCTCTGAAATTCTTCAATTTTTCTTCGAAGAAACAATTCGGTTGAAGTAAATAAATTTATCTCGTGTATTTAATTTTTTGTCTAGTCGAATTGGAATCTCACTTGATGTTACTTTCCGAACTGGTTCCGAATTGGTTAAACTTGGTTCGTATCAAGAGTGGAGTTTTTCTTAAGATGAATCGTCAGACGGAAGTGAACTCCGTGATCGAAACAATCGTGAATGCCGAGAAACTGATCTCTTGAAGGAAAGTATCTTTAATATTCTTTCGTATTTAATATTATATTTTTCACTTTTGTTACTTTTGAACCAATAAATGGGCAATTTTTATAGCTATTTTTTTAATAAACGACTGTGTTGCTTATTAATTCATGAGAATGACGTCACCTCGTGTATTATCTCATACCACCTGTGGTTTTTATGTTTGTCGTTATCTCTTAAAACAAAACTAGACAGAAGTTGTGTGTTTTTAGTGTAAACATCGAAAGTGGAAACGTTTTGATTCCTCTTAAAATTGTCAACCATGTTTAGTTTCTAAGTTTGTTGCATTCAAATCCACTTGAGAGGTAACAGTTTTAAATAATTTGGGGCAACCCCTTACTTGAGGAGGAGGAGAGAGAGGAGAAAAAAGGAGGGGGAAGAAATACAAAATAGAAATTTTGACCTGCCTTTTGGCTATCATTTTTAAGTCGTGCTACCTTTTTTTTTTCGTTGTTATTGTTAAATTTTTTTTCACTGAAAACAAAGTTCATAGAACCAGTAGAAGAAGAAGATATTTTGGCACAATATTATTAGTATTAATAAATGATTCGTGCGATGAAGAACAAATGTGCAGTTTTGATTCTCCTTGTTTTGGATGCTGTTTTGGCTCAATATCCAACATGCCGTAAGTCGGTTTTAATTTATTTTAAAATTTTTTTTTAGTAAATTCACTTGTATTTACGATGTGTAAAAGATGTATTAGATAATATAATCGGAGTTATGATCAAAGCTTTATTAAGCTAAATTAAGAAACGTTTCTCAAAACTAAAAAGTTATAGAATGGCAAAAATGAAATTAAATTGCATATTAATTTCACCAGAATTTCCAAAAAAAAATGATGTTTAGGCCATTGACACACAAGACGTTTTTACAGAATTAAATCTGATTGTCGTCGAAACCGACCACTTTTGAGTCTTTACATAGAAAATACATTGCAACCACCTTCGACTGGCGGTCGAAAAGTGGTCTTGTGTGTTCCAACTCTTAATTCCCGTTTTACATCTTTTATTGCTATTTTTCAATTTAATTTTGAAACTTTTGGAATTTTTTTTCTTCTCAAATTCAGTAAAAAAATTAAGGAAAGCAAATACAACAATTTGTTAATTAACCAACAGTGATCATAGTTTTAAAATTTCATATTCTGTGTAAATTGTTTTAAATCTATATTTGGATTGTTTCCGCATTAAATTCTGTTTCGAATTTTCAATAAGAAAATTTATTTCTGTAAACTTTGTATAAAAATATTTAAAGATTAAATAGTTTTTTGTGTTTGTGAATTTTTCTATAAAGTTTTCTTTTGAAACAATTGGGTCAATGGGCTGTAATGCCCCTCTCTCTCATGTAGTGATATATTGACCTCAATTAAATTACGCTAAACATCTTTATTCCTGTATTTAAGGTGGTTTATGAACTGTGGTAATGCCATCTTTCAGGAGTAAAAAAAACTGGAATATTTCTTAGAAACAAGAATGGTATCTCATTCACTGAAAGGTATTTTTATGTTGATATCTTTCAAAATAAACTTTTTATAGGGTAAAATGAAAGCTAATTTTGAAAGATATTAACATGAAAATACCCTTTTAGTGGATTACTCTTCTAGTTTTTCTTGATTTTGCTCTTGAGAAACAGAATAATGAGTGTTCGAAAACCAGCTGTTCCTAAACCACCTTAGTTAAATAAGTTATTTTATGTTTGTTAATTAACTTACTATTTGTTTTAATTACAGTGAATGTGGTACCGAGTGGGCAAATTATCAATATGGAAGTTACAAATTGCTCTCCTAACCATCCTCCGTGTATTTTAAGGAAAGGTCGTGATGTTGGCCTTTCGTTGACATTTATTCCGGGTAAATCAATCGGAAATTACAGAAAACAATCCTTGAAATCATAAAAAACGAATAATGAAAACAATTTATTGATTTTAAACTTTGTAGATAACTTTTCAGTTCTTGATATTAAACTCTCGAACTTTTGTTATTCTGAATTTTAGGTTTGATATGAAGGATAAGGCTTGAAAGTGCTTTAGAAACTAGAAGGGTAGCTGACTGACTTAATAGTATTTTCCTGTTTTTGATGTTTTTTAAAATAAACTTTTTAAAGTGTGTGTCAAAATGATCCAACTTTTTAAACAGATTATATTTTAATTGGTTATACAAAGTTTGTTTTGAAAGATAAACATAAAAAATAACCTTAAATGATGCTGCTACTGTTCTAGTTTCTAAAACACTTACAATTTCCTCTTCTGAAATTGCAGAATAACCAGTTTGTAAACGTTTAAAGTTTTTTCATATAAAACATTAAAATATGTTTCATTTTCATATTTTATGTCTTAAAAAAAAGTCCATAAATTTACATAATTATTTTTAGATTAAAACAAAGTTTTAATAATTAGCTTAATTTGGTTTTAAACTTTGTTTGAACTTTGATTAGTCTGTCTTCCAGGTGCGAAATGAATAGAAACTAGAATGTGTTTTTCACGTTGATATCTTTAAAAATAAACTTTTTATTTGAGTTTGAAAATGATCCAACTTTAAGCTGACGAACTTTTTTAATTTTTTTAAAAAGTTTCTCTATAAAAGGTTTATTTTCGAAATATATTAACATAAAAGATACCTTTAAGTGATTAAATTACCCATCTAGTCTCTAAACACTAATTTATCTTAATTTTGTCTTCTAAAAGATATATCAACGTTCGAAAAATCAACTGTCCGTAAACCATCTTAAAAATGACTTTATAATATTTTGTTTTGAAGGCTCCAACTCTAAAAGTTTGTCAGTGAAAGCATTTGCAACAATGGCATTCGGAGTAGAATTGCCTTTTATAACTCTGAGTCCTGAAGGCTGTGGTCCGAAATATGGAGTCAATTGTCCTCTAATAAAAGGGAACCAGTACACTTACAGAAACAGTTTCCCAGTTTTAAATTGGTATCCTTCGGTAAGTTTCATCAGGTTTTTTTTTTTTACAATTTCACAATTTTTATGAAACAATTTTTAAAAAAGTTCGAATAATTAAGAAACGTAAATACAAACTTAATTATTTTAATTCTTTGGTAGAAAATAGCATAATTTTTTTTTAGAAATTAATACAAAAATGAATTAACAAAATTTGTTGTCAAAATTATTTGTCGGTCTTAATGGTCGCATTCCGAATTTTAAAGCTTAACTTAAAAACTCCATTGACTTACAATAGAGAGTTTTGTCTTGCATCATCGTTTAAGCTCAACTTATATTTTAAGCAACATGACAAACAATAATTCGTTTTTGATTATTTTTTTATTATAAGATGCATAATTTCAGTACGAGATGGGTCCTTCTGGATGATGCCGAGGACGAAATAGTTTGTGTAAATGTTACGGCTTCAATAGTTTAATTTACAAAATACTGTTTACAAGTATTTTACAAAAGGTATGTCTTATTTTCAAGTGTAATTAAATAGTGATTATATTTTAAAGACTGAATAAAATATGCTGATTTATTCAATAATATAAAATATGTGTAAGTGAACCGGTTGCTCGAGTGGATCAGTTACACCTTGGCACACAGTTACAAGCTGCCTCCGCCTTTGTGCCATGGTTACCGTCCTTTCATAGAAAATACATTGGATGACAGTCCAGCGACCATCGACTTTATTTTTATAGCCTAAAAGTCTTTCAAAAGTCGCCTGTGTGTTCTAAATAATTGCTTCATCTGAACAACATGGATTTAGCAACAATTTCGAATATTTTCTCGTCAAAGTCCTTTTTTTCTTGTTTTAATTTTTTTTACAGTTAATTCAACTACACTTGGGTCACTTTTCAATCATTTCCGTGGTCTCGAAGTGGTTGGTATTTTTGACAAGCGGATTACATTTTGCAGTCGAACTTGATCACTAAAAAGACAGTAATATTTGATTACAGCGCCACCTTTATCTAAAAATTAATGAAAAACTATTCCCTAAAAATTACAGGCAATTGTGCCCAGCATTAAAATTTTATTGGCCCCGCCTTTTTATGAAAGTCATCAATTTCTAATTAGTATGTTACTTGATCTGATGTCACATGCCTGGCCCTTTTCAATTTCTAATTGGTTGATATTTGATCGTGCTCTCATAATAGGGCGGGGCCAATAAAATTTTAATGCTGGGCACAATTGCCTGTCTAAAAATGTTCATCGTCCAAATTTTAGTAAACTTTTTAATGGAGATGCTGGCACCATCCATTAGAAGCAAGTAAAGACAGGAACACGCAGATGTTTGCTCCGCCCCTTTTTTGAGGGCAGGCAATTTCTAATTGATTCGTTATGTGGTCTGACGTCACATGCCCCGCACTTTTCAATTGGTTGATATTTGGTCTGACACTCATAAAAGTGCAGAGCAAACATCTGTGTGTCTTTACATACCTGTCCATCTACTGGTTATTTTTTAAACTTGCCATGGTGATATATGAAATATTCACTTTTGGTATTAAAGGGGGGGGGGGCGGGGCAAGCTTATTTTTTCAGACCTTTGAATAGAGATATCTAGTGGTAACAGTTTCTCAAATTATTTTTTAGAAATTTGAATTTTCCCAATTATATGAGCTTTTTAGGCCCTTTTAAAGCCTTTTCAAATTGTTTCAGGTCTTATGTCACAGTTGGTAGAGAGAAAAATCTAAAATTACCTAACCCACACCTAACCTAACCCACACCTAACCTAACCCAACACTAACCCCACTAACCTAACCCAACACTAACCCCACTAACCTAACACTTTATACATGGACTCTATGTAACAGTTGATTATAGCGCCCCTGTCTTCAAACATTTGAAACATTAATTAAAAAAGTTCTATGTTAAAAATCCTATACCTCAAAAAAAAGTTTTTGCTTTTTGGTAAAAATTTTTTAATGGAGACCGTGGCTCCATCTACTTTGGCTGAATTTTTTTAAAATTTATTTTATAGATTTGTTTGACAAATCCTTAGTATAATTTTTTAAATAAGCAGTTGTTAGTATAGCTGTATTGGTAGCATCTCTGGCTTGTGAATCTGTGTCCATGGGTTCAAATCTCAGTAGTGTCTCTTTGTTTTTAATATTTTCAAATTATTAAAATAAACATAATTATATTTATTGTTAAAATAATGCCACATGCCCCGCCCTTTATAAAAGGGCAGGGCAAATGACCTTCTTCCGCTGTCTCCAAACGCCTGACAGGCATCTGTAGACAGCTTCAGAATTTTTTGGCTCCACCCTTTTCTGAGCGTCATCAATTGCTAATTAGTTGTAACCTAACCCAACACTAACCCCCTAAACCAACACTAACCCACTAACCTAACACTTTATACATGGACTCTATATAATAGTTGATTGTAGCGCCCCTGTTTTCAAACATTTGAAACATTAAATAAAAAAGTTCTATGTTAAAAATCCTATACCTCAAAAAAAAGTTTTTGCTTTTTGGCAAAAAATTTTTAATGGAGACCGTGGCTCCATCTACTTTGGCTGAATTTTTTTTAAATTTATTTTATAGATTTGTTTGACAAATCCTTAGTATAATTTTTTAAACAAACAGTTGTCAGTATAGCTGTATTGGTAGCATCTCTGGCTTGTGAATTTGTGTCCATGGGTTCAAATCTCAGTAGTGTCTCTTTGTTTTTAATATTTTCAAATTATTAAAATAAACATAATTATATTTATTGTTAAAATAATGCCACATGCCCCGCCCTTTTATGTGAGATGGCAATTACTAATTGGTTGATATTTGGTCTGACTTATAAAAGGGCAGGGCAAATGACCTTCTTCCGCTGTCTCCAAACGCCTGACAGGCATCTGTAGACAGCGTCAGAATTTTTTGGCTCCACCCTTTTATGAGCGTCATCAATTTCTAATTAGTTGTAACCTAACCCAACACTAACCCCCTAACCCAACACTAACCCACTAACCTAACACTTTATACATGGACTCTATGTAATAGTTGATTATAGTGCCCCTGTCTTCAAACATTTGAAACATTAATTAAAAAAGTTCTATGTTAAAAATCCTATACCTTCAAAAAAAGTTTTTGCTTTTTGGCAAAATTTTTTTAATGGAGACGGTGGCTCCATCTACTTTGGCTGAATTTTTTTTAAATTTATTTTTATAGATTTGTTTGACAAATCCTTAGTATAATTTATTAAATAAACAGTTGTCAGTGTAGCTGTGTTGGTAGCATCTCTGGCTTGTGAATTTGTGTCCATGGGTTCAAATCTCAGTAGTGTCTCTTTGTTTTTAATATTTTCAAATTGTTAAAATAAACATCATTATATTTATTGTTAAAATGATGCCACATGCCCCGCCCTTTTATGTGAGATGGCAATTACTAATTGGTTGATATTTGGTCTAACACTTATAAAAGGGCAGGGCAAATGACCTTCTTCCGCTGTCTCTAAACGCCTGACAGCCATCTGTAGACAGCTTCAGAATTTTTTGGCTCCACCCTTTTATGAGCGTCATCAATTTCTAATTAGTTGTAACCTAACTCAACACTAACCCACTAACCTAACACTTTATACATGGACTCTATGTAATAGTTGATTATAGCGCCCCTGTCTTCAAACATTTGAAACATTAATTAAAAAAGTTCTATGTTAAAAATCCTATACCTCAAAAAAAGGTTTTTGCTTTTTGGCAAAATTTTTTTAATGGAGACGGTGGCGCCATCTATTTTGGCTGAATTTTTTTATTTTCTTAGTTGTTTGATATATTGTTAGACAATTCCTAAGTATAATTTTATTCTTTGTTTTGTGACTGTTGCCAGTGTAGCTGTCGTTGTAAAGTCACTGCCTTCTGTGTTGGAGGTCTTGGGGTCGAACCCCAGTGGTGTCTTTTAATTAATTTTAATGGATTTAAAATTTAGAAATGTATTTATTGTTAAAATTCTTTCTTGGGCAGTTGGCACAGTAGCCTAGATGGTTAAAGCTTCTAGACCTGAACCCATATTCTGAGGGTTCAAATCCCACTTGTGATCCTTGCCAATCTTTTTTTTAAAGTTCGTGCCTTAGCTAGCTTCGATATATTTATAGTGGCTATCGATGTTTTTACATCAATAATATTTTGATATATAGGATGGATGTATCGATATTTTTTCGATATATAGAGCTGAAGTAAGTCATTTCCAATGTATTTCAATCTGTTCTATTATTAATTACACGTTTTTTTTTGTAATTTTAGGCCTCTACCTTAAAAAAAAGATTTTTTATTGCTGCTTTAGACTCGGTGAGGTCTGAAACGTCAACAATTGTTGAAAAAGCAAAAAAGTAAAATATGTTAATATATTGATATATCGACATGTGAAAAAAATATCGATTGATACGATATATCGGACAAGCGATATATCGATGTTTTTTCTTGGAATTGTCATCGTGAATTTCAGACTACAAAAATGTGAATTACAATATGTAGATTTCCGACAAAACTGCATTAATGTTTTCATACATTATATATTTTTTTGTTCATAAATTTTTTTCAGGGTCTTTGCAATATGGCCGATAAGCCACACCCCCTGCATTTCCACTCTCAAAACTTGGATTCACTCTATTTGAATTAACCGCCGTCACCGGTTTTATGACGTTGGCTAACTTTAGTTGTGAGTCTTCTCACAGGGTGGCAGTAAGTTCGTTGTTGAAGTTAGTATTATAATCGGTTTCTTATTTCATGAACCGGTTACTAATGAATCGCAATCAGTGAGTGGAATTTTTACGTTGCTTTTTGAAACGTCTTTTTTTTTTCTTCTTCGGAAGTCCACGTCATATTTAGATTCCTTTCATTATATATTTGTTTATTAATTGAGAAGAAGAAGAATAGTACGGCGTTTGTTTAATAGAATGTGCGCTTTTGAATGTGGGACGTTTCAGAATCGATTATGAAGAAGAAGAAGTTGATTTTCTGTTCGTCGTCTCTTTGGTTTGGACGTCGGCCGCCACAACGATTCGCTTTTACGGTCATTCTCCTCCTCCTCCTCCTCTTCCAATGGTAATCGTAATAAATTTAATTCTGTTTTTAAAAAGTGTCATTCACTCTTTCATTCTTGTGTCATAAATAACCCACGTACATTATTACATCGTCGTTATGTTGAAAAATAATTGATGTGGAATCCGTTTATCATGAAAAATCGGATAACACGAAATATATTTTAGGTCTGCTTCTCAAATGGTATCGCATAAAAATTGTATTTCTGATTCTGAAAGATGTTTAATCTTAGACTAATAATCTTAAGGTAAAGTAATAGTCTAAGGTTTAATACGGATAACAAGAAATCACATAACACAAAATATATTTTATATTTAGTTTCTTGGTATTAGCTTAAAAATTCATCCTTTAACACGAAAAATAACAGTGAAAACCGTTTATCACGAAACATCGGATAACACGAAATATAATTTAAAGTACTGTCTCTTGTTATATTGCATAAACTTTGTATCTTTTAAAGCGAATCTCGTTTAACACGAACAAATTCACTGAAGAGGATAACAAAAAAGCGAATAAAATATATTTTATGTTTAGTTTCTTGGTATTAGCTTAAAAAATTCCTCCTTTAACACGAAAAAATAACAGTGAAAACCCGTTTATCACGAAAGATCAAATAACACAAAATATATTTTAAGTAATGTCAGTTACCATTCTAGTTTTTAAAGAGACAATTTTAATTTTTTCATAATATTTAAAAAAAAAAAAAACGTTTGACGTTTTTGCGTCTAAATTTTACAGAAAAAACGTCTATGGAGCATACCGTTTAGCCACTGCAGTGGCGCCGTTCGGTGGGAAAAAAGCAAAATAAATATCTATGAAGCCACCTTTTAATTTTAAATCAAGCACCGAAAATTAAGTCTAGTTTCTAAACACTTTTGAGAAATGTATTAAAAAGTGGATTTGTCTCGTAAAAAAAGGATTATTTTAAAAGATAATCTTGATTAAAATACTCTTAAAAGGGATTCATTTACTCTTCTAGTCTCCTATAAGGTGAACCATTATGGCGTCTAAACACTGTGGATATTAATAGTGTCAGACGCCATGTTTGTACACTTAATTGCTTCAAATTCTTCTCTACGGTATAATAGTCCTTGTTAAAGCAGGGTATTCTAACCTGATTGAGTTATGGTCCCGTTTTTTCGTGCAAGTTACACGACAAGTTTACTAGTTCATATAATAAAAATGGCTGTGAAATTGTGTTTTTCTACCCAACGTTTTACAGAATGATTTAGTAAAAAAAAATAATAAATATACGATAATTATTCAAAAAAATATCGTTTATTTCATGATATATATATATATATAAAGTCGACCCTTAAACTAAACTTGGCCCATTTTAATAAAATGTCGTATAGTCCGATAGGCCAGTCCGGGCCATGTTGGCTTGTCAGGCTTGGGCTCGCGCTCTTGTCAACTGAGGGTTTGAAGAGTTTAGTTTTACTCGAGAGGCTTTGACTCTTATGCGGATCCGATGAGCGACGACGAAGTTTTAATTACCAGTGCACTCGTTATCGAGAGAGACGTCACGAGTACGGCGAAACTGTGCTCGTTCCAATGACTTGCTAGTCTTGACGAGCTCCTCTTTGATGTACGGCCGACACCAAGCGGTGCCGGACGAGTCCCTCCTGTCTTGCGTTACTCGTGCTACTTGTATCGCTGCTTGCATGAGGCAGGCAATTAGAAAACGGGATGAACAGAAGTTGGTTCCGCCCTTTTTATGACGACCGGCAACTTCTAATTGGTTTGTTATGTAGTCTGACATCACATGCTCCGCCCTTTTCAACGTCGAACCACACAACAAACCAATTAGAAGTTGCCGTTCGTCATGAAAAGGGGCGGAGCCAACTTCTGTTCATTCCGTTTTCTAATTGCCTGTGCTTGCGAGTCCGTCCACCATTACTCGGGCTTGTCGACGAGCCACCCGCCCACCGAGCCCGTGTTCGAGCACGAGTAGCCTGGACACGCACCCTTACAAAATCGAACAGAATTATAGCAAATGTTTACATTATCAAAATTGTTTGTTCGAGAAAACTCAATTTGATGCTAATTATATTTGTTTGGATTTTTTTTTGTGTATGTGAATGTTTTTTAAGTATTTGTCGTACAAATGCGTCTTCGGATTTGCCAGAACCGGTTAGTACAGTACCAATTAATTCAAAAGACACGACATTCAACGTGGAGACAGTCGAAACCGCGGAAACTGAAGATGGATCCGAGGGTACGATCGAACTCCGGAAATCGGAATCAAAAGATCGCGAGGCGTTCATTGACGCCAATGAGATCGAGATTAAGGTAACTTTTAAGTCAAATAAATGCACTGAAACACTTGTTTCTTTTAAACTAGAAGAGTAAAATGCAAATATCACAGCAACTGTTTCTCAATTTGTGGCCCGAGTGCCAATTGTGAAGTAATAATCATCATTAGAGAAAAACTGCAATTATGATTTTTTTTTCCTAATCAAAAGGGCTGGTTAGAGGCTAGATGTCTTTTTACTATCAGTTGTTAACTAGAGCGCTGGCCTCTAATCAGTTTTTTTTTTATTGAAAAAGAAAACATAATTGTTGGTTCATCTAAACGAGGATTTTTGGAAATTTTTCCCCTTTTGATCCAACAGATTGCGAAACATTTGCTTGATATTGCATAAAAATCCGAACCCTAATAAGAAAATGATATTTTTGTCGTTTAGAATCGAGCGACATCTATCGAAACATCCGAAATCAAGAAAGATGTCGTAGAAATTGAAGTTCCTGTTTCGGTTTTGTCGAGCGAGTCCGGTTCCGAAGCAGCAACGGCGGCGGCGGAGGACACGATGAGTTCGAATTCTTCTTCTCCTCTTCCGTCGTTTTCTTCGTCATCCGATCAAAGGTTTGTCTTTTATTTCTTTTGTGTTTTGTGTGTCCCGTCAGTGTGTGACCTCGTAATGTCCAGACAAAAATCAAATTTTTTGGGTTTTATGTCGATCTTTTTATTATTTTTATTTATTACTTGAGGATTTATTTATTTTGATTGCTAAAAAGGCTTAAAAATCCGAAAGAATTGTTGTTATTCTTATGGGGGACAGGGTCGTGTCTGTCTCTGATTGAAAAAGAGAAGATGTCAAAGTTATTAATCATGGCTGAATTTTCTCCTGATGTTTCTGAAAAGCGGCTTTTTTTGTCTACTCTTTTGTCGATCAAGGGTAGATTTGTCATTAGATTGATTCACAAATGAAAATGGAGTTTCAGGGGAAGAAGAAGAGGAGGAGGAGGAGGAGGAGGGTGGTTGAGAGAGGTAACTGAGTACTATCTCTCTCGGACACCTGGACAAAATCTCTTTGGGTGGCCCACTAAAAAACGATTAATGACCTGGTTACGGCGAACTATAAAACCATCAATCGAATTTGTAAGAGAGTTAGAGTGTGTGGTTCAGCTGTTTTTTTTGTTGGAAGTTCTCGATCAACGTTTCGAAGAGTGGAAACAATAGTTTTAAAAAAGTTTTTTATTTTTTTCGGAACGGTTTGCGATATTTACGAGATGTTGTCCACTTGTGTTATTGTGAACCGAGCTCTGAGAAAAGTACGAAAGGGTTGTTTTCACGTTTCGCGGTTGTTTCTCTTACTAGGACTTTGGCATACTGTGAATTTTGTGTGGTGAGTTGTTTTTTGTTTTTAAAAAATACGACGACTACGAAATGTGCTGCCGGTTTTTTTTATTCTAGAAAGAAATTTCAATGAAGAAATGTCGAAATTATCAACCACAGTTGTTGGGAAAAAAATGTACTAAGAAGTAATTTGATTGGCAATATTTTTAAAAGAAAACAATGAATTGCAGTTTGAAACTTTTAAGTTGTTTTATGAATAGTTTTTGCAGTTTCAGAAAAGGCAACACTAAGGAGAAATTGAGAAGTGTTAGTGACTAGAATGGTAGCTGTTGAATCATTTAATATTTTTTTCTAAAATTAAAAAAAATATCACCTGTTTCAAGTTGTCATTTTCAGTGTATTTTTTTAAATTAAGCTTTTATGCAAGTTTGAAAATGAACCAACTTTTAAAAGCAGGCGATTTTTTTTATTAAATTTTTGTCTATATAAAAAGTATATTTTGAAAAATAACATGAGTTATAGTGATAGTTACCCTTCTAGTTTCTAAAAATAAATTCGAGTTTCTCTTTATTTTTACTCTTGTCATAGAAAATAACCAGAGTTTGAGAGGCGTTTACACTTTAAAAGGTGTTTTCACGTTGATATCTTTCAAAATAAACTTTATATGTCAGTTTGAAAATGACTCAAATTTAAGCAGGGACACTATTTAAATTTTCTTCTATAAAAAGCTTTATTTTGAAAGTTATTCAAACTTGATTGAGCTACCCTTCTAGTTTACAAAACACATTCAAAGTTTCGCTTCTGAAAGACAGATGAGTTTGAAGACCACCTTAAGTTAAATATTACAACACAAAATAAGAGTTTTTATAATATTTTTGGAAAAATACTTTTTTTTTTTTAAGAAAGTCAATATACGATTCTGTTTTAAAAAAAAAACATTTCAAATTTATTAGTAATTTTTAGGGTTCGGTCGATGCATCAGTATGCCGATTGTGTCGGTACCGATATTGAACGTTGTTTATGCCAAATATTTTAATTTAGTATTACAAAATAAAAGAATTAAGTAATACACAACCTAAAAATAATGAAGAAATTCATTAAAAAAAAGCTGTAAGGCGAATTTCTGTGGAGGCTCAAAACTAGGAGAACAACTTCGAGTTACCATTTGAAGGCCAACTAAGAGTTCTTTTAGACAATTGAGCCTCTAACAAGTCCCTTTCATTGAAGTAATCGTACATTTTTTCATGAATTATCGGCAAAATTATGGTATTTTTTGAACTCATAACTGAGTTCTTTAAAGAAATAAACTTCTTTAAATAATTTTTTAACTGATTTTTTAACTTTTGATTATTCAGTCTTGTCTTTCAGAATAGCAAAATTAAGAGACATTTGAAAGTGTTTTAGAAACTAGAAGGGTGGCTCAATCACTTAAAAGAGTGTTTTCATGTAGATATCTTTCAAAATAAGCTATATGTAAACAAAAATTGAAAAAATAATAAATAGTTGCTTTTAAAATTGGATTATTTTAATACACATAAAAAGTTTATTTTGAAAGAATATCAACATGAACCGTTCTAGTTTCTAAAAAGCATTCAAGTTTCTATTAGTTTTACTCTTGAAAGACAGAAATAATCAAAGAGTTTCGAGAGTTTAAAACCCACCGTAAGTAATTCAGTTACTGCTTCTAATTTTTAACGTAAAAATGATATTGAAGTTACTACGTTAATACATTGATTCGCTATTCTAGTTTCTAACAAACTTTGAAAATATTACTATCTAAAAGTTGCTCCTGTAAAAAGTTTGTTAACTTTTTAAACTTTCGATCTAAACTTTTTTTTTTTTAGAATACGAAGATAACAATTGCAGAGAATAATATTGTTGTTTCGGAACTTTGAGGTTCTTCTCTCTTTTCCGTATTTATTTCCTAATTTCGTAAGAGAGAGAGAGAGAGAGAGAGAGAGAGAGAGTGCACCAAAAATTCGGTTTTTATTTTGTCGGTCACATGGTTCTTTCGGTTTGTGTGTAGAAATATCGAAGGTTTTTCTTTTCTAAGCTATCAAATTTATAACTTCCAAATTTGTATATAGGTATAGATGTGTGTATCCTGAGTAGGATTTAGTACAAGGTCAGTTCAAAAAGCGGTTCTTGGTCTCCCTTCTTATTATCTGCCGTATTTTTAATTTAAAAGTCTGAAGTTCATCACTGAAAATATCAATGAATGAATCTTTTACTTCCAGATTTCTCTCATCATTTTGAAAATTTGTTTTAAAAACTAGAACGGCGGGGGGGGGGGGGGGGGGGGGGGGGTAGCTTGAAACACTTATTTCATGGTTGATATATTTTAAAATAAACTTTTTTTTATGTCAGTTTGATCTTAAATGATTGAACTACATTTCTAGTTTACAGACTTTTAATATTTTAAAAACAATATGAACAGTCTGGAGACTAGAAGGGTAGTTCAATCATTTAAGGAACAACTGATGTTCGAACTCCTATGTTCTGGATTTCAGAAGAAAATGAAAAGTTCTAAGAAACTAGAACTCACATAAAAAGCTTATTTTAAAAGATATGAAGCTACCTTCCCAGTTTTCTTACTTTTGCTTCTAAAAGTATCGAATTAGCCAAGGGTTCAACAGTCGTTTACACTTTAAAATCACCTTTTAAAAATCTGTATAATTTCTACCGGTTATTTTAACGATTTTTAAATTTGATTGCAGAGAGAGAGAAAGATAAGAAATAAAACTGGTTTTACTAATGTTATTTTGGTGTGTATTTTTTTTTTTGCTTCTATTTATAGTCATTTGGACGATTCCGGTTTCGTTTCCGTTGAAGTTGCTCCGACTGTTGAGGAGGAGCCGAAACAACTACAACGGAATGAGTCATCATCATCATCCGAAGAATTCGTACCAGTGAATGGCGATGTCGAATTATCGAATACGACGACTCGGTCGTACGATGATGATGTGGTCTTATCGGATTTGGGATCAGAACCCATTTTGGAGATATTTTCCGGATCTTTTAATACGGTCGTTGTTGAGACTGAACGAGGCATGAACGGCTCTATTGCCGATTCAACGATCGTGTCGCAACACGTGGATCCGACACATAGTATACTCGAAGGTGGAGCTCCAACGGCCACCGAAGACATGCCCTCGTTTAACGAGTGGGCAAAGAAGCGATTGGAAGAACAAGGCACGAACCGGATTCATTTTAAATATCATTCATTCGTGAGGTGTTTTTTAAAAATGTAAACGCCCTTTGAACTCTTCGTTATTCTGTCTTATGAAGAGCCAAAATGTGAATTTTTTTTTTAGAAACTAGAAGGGGTAGTTGAATCACTTAAGTGTATTTTCATTCTGATATTGTTCAAAATAAACGGACATAAATAGTTTATTTTGAAAGATATCATCATGAAATTTACCTTCAGTAATTGAGCTATCCTTCTAGTTTCTAAAACACTTCAAATTTCTCTTAGTTTTGCTTGCGAAAAACAGAATTATCAAAGTTCGAGGATTGTTTAAACTTTAAAAACACCTTAATATGGGAAGGATGCAACTTGTTAAAGAAGTTTCTGATTTTTTTTGGGAAACTAGAAGAGTAAATAAAGTTGTATAATTAGTTTTCATGATGAAATTTCGAAAATAAGAGGTTTTTATGATAAATTTTCATCAAAAAAGATGGACATTTTTTTTAAAAAAAAATCTAAGAAATGTTTTGATAAAAATGTTTATTTGCTAATTATTTTACGCTTCTAGTTTCGAACGAAGATTGCAATTTTTGCAATTTAATTACATTAAAATCCGTTCTCTTAGTAATTATTATACTTTGGACAGGTCAACAACGTCCTCCGGTATCGACTAGTCATTTTTCGAAGCCTCCCGTCGCTTCGAAGAAACGTCACAAAAATTACGCATCTGTCGATTGCGGTGCAAAAGTTCTTGCGGCAAATTCAGAGGCTCAGAGTTCGTCCGCAGTTCTGAGCCATTATCAGGACGATTACATGTTGAATCCTTGTACGGCTAAGATATGGCTCGTTATCGAGTTATGCGAGGCGATTCAAGTGGATCGTCTCGAATTAGCCAACTACGAACTCTTCTCTTCGTCTCCGAAGGAGTTCAGTGTGTTTTCTAGTGACCGGTATCCGTCTCGAGACTGGAATTTTTTAGGAACATTCGAGGCGCAAGACGAGAAATCGGTGCAAAGTTTCATGTTGCATCAGACGTCGTTTAGTAAATACGTTAAAGTGAGTTCGAGGATTAGTTGAGTAGCTACTCTCCGGTCGAATTCATTCTTGCTGTTTTTATTTTTAGATAGAAATGGTTAGCCATCACGGAACGGAACATTTTTGTCCACTCAGTCTTGTGAGGGTATTCGGTACGAGTGAATACGAGGCTCTCGAGACGGAGGAACAAGTTTCGGAAGATGCTGCCGTTCATTCCGGAAATCCGGAAGATGAGGAATTGGAGGTGGATCTCGTACAAGGGTCGACAAATCTGTTCGGAAGTGCAAAAGATGCCGTTATGACTATCGTCAAGAAGGCGGCCGAAGTTTTACGTCCGGGCGATAAATGTTGGTGTCCATTTTGTTTTATAAACATTTAAATAGTTTTAAAGTTTATTTTAAATCTTGGTTTTTTTACGATTACAGCTGCAACTGTTGCTGGTAGCGAGAAACTTGTCGATGGGACAGATTCTTTCTCTGAGAAAAGTTGTGTTTGTTTGCAGAGGTACAATTTTGGAAGTTTCATAAATAATTTTAAGAAGAAATTTAAGAATTATTAAAGATATTGTTGAGAATTATTAATTAGAAATCAAAAGTTTAAAAAAAAAATTAAGGAGAAATAGAAACCTGTTTTAGAAAATTGAAAATATTTTAAAAAACTCTCCTTTTAAACTCTTCTGGTTTCTAAAACACAATACATTTGTTAACTTGTTTTTTAAATACAGAATAATCACTGTTCTTTTTCTGTTTTTGTTTTTTTAGGTTACCGAATGTTGACTGTCAGGGCCTGGAACATACAGCATTGTCCGAACATAACAGCAGCCTTTTGGAACAGTCGGTTTCTTTTCTTTCTTGCAATTACGACGATCTATCGACTCGTGTTTGCGGTTTCCGTATTGAAAACGAAGTCGGTGGCTTCGTCGAGGCTTGTTCCGATCTTTGCTCCGTTTATCTCGGCGACGAAGCAGTTAGAAATAATTGCAAACAACAATCTAAGAAGTGCGCTTTTTATCGCGCCGTTTTGGGAGATACTCGATTTGGCGCTTTTTGTCTTCTCGACAAATTGTTACTCGATTATCAGAAGGGAATTCCTATCGAACAGAAATTCTGTCCGTTTTCTTCGCCGCCGTTTTCAAGTGTTTGTGCGACTTTTGTGTCGACTGACACGTCGGAAATGTCGATGTCAATTTCTAGTCAGCAACTTACTGCAAGTTTAGATTCTGAAAACCAACTTTTATCTCATCCATTGACGAGTCTCGTTATAACCGAGGCTTCTAAAACTCGATCCTCTGTTACTAGTGAAGAAATCATCGTATCGGAAACTTCGATCAAAAGTGGCGTTTTCGTCGCCGAAATCGATCCGACACGAACTCTTGCAACTGATAGCGGATGCGGTGAAGAACCGCAGAAAGTGACGACGGACATCAGAAAAAATGGCGACACGATCGTATCGAATGTCGATTCGTGTTCGTCAAATTCGTTGAGTGCAGATTTGGCCGGTCAGCCAAATGCAGCCATAACGACGGCATCGTTTAATTTATCGCGAGATAAGTTGTCGTCCGTCGATGAAGCGGTTTCGGAAGTCGATGTTGGTTCTTCGTCGTCTGGAATGACGATCGTTTCGGCGTCTGTTTCTGTTTCAGAAACATTGAACGATGTCGATTACGAGGCTTCGAATCACCGTGACGAAACATCGTCTGTAGTTTCGGATGTCGGACAAGACTCTTTGTTTCTCGTTGATGTGGAACAAGATGGTGTCTCGTTGTCGTCTTCGCATTTAGAGATGACCACGTCTTCGAACACCACCGGAAAACCAGGCGTTTTGCCAGGGGGGATCGTGGGTGGTCCGATGGCTCCCGGGCAAAAGGAATCTGTTTTTGTGCGGCTCAGCAACCGTATCAAAGCTCTGGAGCTTAATATGTCGCTCAGTAGTCAATATCTAGAAGAGTTGAGTCGTCGTTACAGGAAACAGATGGAGGAAATGCAGAAAGCGTTTAATAAGACGATCGGAGCTTTGAACGAGACTGCGAGAAAGGCCCACGAAAGAGTCCGTTTATTTATTTAAATTTTGTATTGTATCATGAATTAATATTTGATAATTATTTACTGTAGGATTTGAGACAACAAGAAATGATCGGACTTTTACAGTTGCAACTCGATAGTTTGTCCAAAGTGGTCACTCAAATGGCCGAACAACAAGAGAATCTTCACGCTCAAGTTATTTCTCGGCATTTAGTTTTAATGACGATCGAGGTTTTGGTCATGATGGTCGTGTTCCTAGTTTGCATTCTACCCGGTCAAGCAACACGTACAAGGCAGATCAGATCGCCGGCAGTCGGTAGAGTTTCTCCCGAGAGAGTTACGGATCGAAGTGGCACGACGACGGCAACCACACCGATTAGAGCTATCGCAGGACGACCGCCTAGACGTCGTAATTCCGATCCAACTCTGGTAGAATCTTCTCCCAGTGCATTGCTCAGCGAGAGGCGGAGGCCGAGCACGGAAGCGCTCAATGTATCTGGTACGTTATTTCTTTTATTTTACTCATCTTACGTAAATTTCTTCGATATCACTTGTGTGTTTTTAACTTCGTTAATGTCTTGCAAGCTTTCAAGGAAACTATTGCTCAAGCTCATTTGAATACGATTGGGTAAGGTTGGGGAGGGTTTTTGTGATCGTGGGATTGACTTACGTAGTTTTATGGTTTTCAAATTGTCGTTTTTGAGCTCAAAGGGTGACTGAAAGTTTGCTTCTTTTCTTCGTAGGGACGTATTCGGATCTGTTGATTGTGGAACCGACGATTCCAATTTGGGTCGACAGATGCTCACCGTATAAGGTACGAATTGTGAGTTCGATATCTTTATCGCTAATCGGTTTTGAATTTTGAGAAAACTTATTTTATTTCTATGTCTTTTTCATTTTGTATTACAAGAAAAGGCTTTATTTCAATTTTGTTTTAGAAGAAAGACGAATTTTTTAAAAATATTATTTAAGTATTTTTTTTTAATATTTTAAAATCGTTGTGTAAATTGTTTTACGAACAGATGATTTTCGAAATTGGTTATTATTGTAGTTTTAGAAGAACAACACTGAAAATTTGAAAGTTTTAAATACTAGAAAGGGTATCTCAATTCTTTAAATGGTATTGTCATGGTGGTATCTTAAATTGGATCAGTTTCCTGAAGTGATTGAGCTACCCTTCTAGTTTCTAAGACACATTCAAGTTTCTCTTAACTTTGCTCCTGAAAGAAAGAAGAACCAGAGTTCGAAAGGAGTTTAAAATTTAAAACCATCTTAAAACGAAACCATTAACCAAAATCGGTTTCAGTTAATATAAAAATATGATTAGTCTGGGGTTTTTTTAAAATTTTGCTTCTATATGTTCATAAAGGACACAGACCAATCGAGGCGAACGAGGAGAAAGAAGCGATCTAAAGGACAGGAAAATGCTAATATGGGCCTCTATCGGTCGTTGTCGAACAATTCCCTATCCACAAAACAGTCGGCGCCACCTCAATTTCGGAAGGGTTCTTGTGGTAATGAAGTGAACAGTGCGGGTCTCCTGTTTGCTCCCTCATTCATAGATCACAACCGCACGGAGAATAAGAGACGGACGGAAAAAGAGCGCGGTCGAGACGGAAAACCGCCCTTGCCAAGGCCTATCGCGAACGATTGCAATCGGAGGCGACCGTCTTCGACTTCGGACCGGTCCTCGCCTCTCTGTTCCCTCCCTTCGCTTCCGTTATCGTGTAATCAACCATTTAGCCTGAAAGGAGCTAGCCTCGCATCCTCATTGATGTATTGTGGTGGTTACGACCGTTCTGCGATGGCCGGTGTTGGTGTCGAAGGTCAGTCACAACCGAGAGAGGAATATGTTTACGATAATGTAGGACAGAATGTTTATGGTTGAGTTTCTCGTTACGATTATATGTGTGAGTTTGGAAGACGTTTCGAGGATCTGATTTATAATCGCACCTAGAACATTCGTCTCTGTATTTCTTAATTTATTATCACAAATAAAGATGCAAGAAAATGCAATAGTTATTCAAAGTTTAAAATAAGAAAAATGAAATTCTGGCCCAAAAAGAATGTTTTTGACTTTTAATCTGTGTTCGACAACAATTAGCTTCTTATTTATTTATTTTACGGAAGAAACTTGCTTTTTTTTCTCTCCCCATTGTTGAGGTTTTTTATTGTATTAAAACGGAATTCATTAAAAATGTCACGTTGAAAATGTTTTATGTCGGTTTTTTAATTTCATTGTTTGAGCTAGAAGTATCAAATATTTATTTCGCGTAAAAAGGTGTCAAAGTTACTAGAAACAGATTTCTGTTCTCATTTTCATATTAATTTTAATAGGATAACAATAGGAGCAAATATCTGCTTCTTAAACTTTTGCAGGACAACTATGACGTAACGAATATGACGTCGCTCTATAATACGCAACTAATGACTTATAATAATGTGTGCTAGCTCATTTCTTAAGCGCTTTTTAAGTTGTTGGGATAATTTGCCTTGTATGAGAGCCCACATACATTCCAGCGGCGATTTTCGGTTTATCCGCGCACCTAAAATCCGCGGTTTTCAGGGGCTCCAAAAAGTTAAGTATTTATTAAAATATTATTAGCCACAGGATGACTTTTTATTAACTTAAGATCAATTACTGACATTTGGGCATAAATGGCGCTTCATACCGAATAATCTATACCAAGCGGCTTTAATACCGCTTCTTTACTGATAACATCTACGAGTGCATTCCGGTATTCATCTATTTTATTCAGCAGCGTGACGTCACATTTATGGAAAAATAGGGATTTAACGTCACACTTCTGAATAAATGGATTAATAATGGGACGTACTGATATTACCCCCCATAATTCCAAGCGTCTTCTATCTCATTGGTTGTTTTAGGGGGGAGGAAGTGAAAGATTATTTGGTTGTTGGGGGCAGAAGGGCACTTAATTTAGGTAAGTTTTTTTTTATTTCTAATTATGATTGAAATGCAATCGCTTTATGTCCATTTTGACGCATTTTAGCGTAATTTTTGTATCAAGAATAGCCAATAATCAAGAGAGAGACAATTTTGACATTTTCTATTGTTTACTATGGACATTTTTTTGCTTGCGTTTACCGCCAAAATTATCAAAGCCGAGAAAAACTTTGTGAATCGTTTCTTGATTGGCTCGCTTTCTTTTCATAGTTACATTTTGGACCAATCATAGCAGCGTTTTCATAATTTTATTTGGTCAGTGACGTCATCAAATGGCTAGCAGACGCTTTTCATACAACTGCGCTTGCGCGAATGGTGTTCGCGGGGAAGAAGACGAAGATGGAGGAAACCGCCGACAAAATGCTTTTTGTGATCGGTGTCGATCATCTCAGGTAAAGGTTTTGTTATTCATTATTTTTTATCGTTTTCGAATAGGGAAATGTAAGAATTTGTAAGAAATGAGTATACATGTGCGTAATTTAGTTGTAATATGCGATGACAGCGGCTTTTTTGAAGGGGGGGGAGTTGGGTAGAAAAAAACTGGGTTAAATAACGCGGGATTGACGAGTTTGACCGTGAATTACATTTTGCGAAGACGGCGAAACGAAAGTTGATATACCGAGAAAATACCGATGTTACGCATTCCTTGATATCTGTATCAGGATGAGTGACGTCACGGCGCTTATTGTGTGTTGGGGGTGGAGAGGTGGTAAAGCGCGTGCTCGCCCCGCGTGGTTTCTGGTTTTAGAGGATTCTCGACCTTTTTAGTGTCAACTGGGCCATGTTTGCCCTTGACGTTATTTTCTAATGAGCGCCCATTTGCAACAAACAAAAAATATGCAAATGAACTTACAAGGAATGCAATAAAGTTCAGGTTGTTCTTTGTATTTCAGAAAAGTATCATTAAAAAAGTAGAAAAGAGTAATTTAATCACATTTTTATGTTTATATATTTTAAAATGAACTTTTTTTATTGTCGTTTCGAATGGCGCCATTTTTGTCTTTCATCTTAAATTGGATAAAATAGGAAAATCGGTTACCTAATTCCCCCCAAAATTTAAAATTATCTCGTGTTTCAACCAAATTAAACAGCCTTAAAAGTTTGTTTTAAATTATATCAAAATAAAAATTATGTTTTTAATATTATGAAGGTAATTAATATGCAGTTTTTTTTTATTGAAAATAGGAAAAAGGAAGAGGAAAAAATGGTTCTTCTTCTTCGCCGCCTGGTGACGGCGGCGGCGGCGGCACGTGCAGTAGTAGCACGCGATCGAGTCCAGTTTCTCCAGTCAGTAGTTTTGGTAACATTTGCCGCATTTGTCACGATGGAGACTCCAAAGAAGATTTGGTTTCACCTTGCAAATGCGCAGGTATTATAATAATATGGCGCCCGCGTTTTACGATATGTTAGACCAAGCATCTTTTTGGTTTTATGCGGTTCATAAGCCAAAAAGAAGAGAAACTTGAAAATGTTTTAGAAACTAGTAATCACGTACCCTCACGTGATTGAGCTACCCTTCTAGTTTCTAAAAAACTTTCTGGTTTCTCTTAAATTTGTTCGTGAAAGGCAGAATAATCACAGAGTTCGAAAGTCAGCTGTTCATCGTAAATCATTTGAAGTTGTTTTCCCCGTTTCTTTTGCAGGAAGTATGCAGTTGGTCCACCGTACGTGCCTTGAAAAGTGGTTGAGCGCTTCGAATACAGACGCTTGCGAAATATGCAAATACAAATTCATCATTTACAAGCAGCCGAAGTCATTCTCCGAAGTGAGACGAAGAAAAGCAACGTTTAATACGATTTTTTTCTCTTTTAACTCAATGGTTGTTGTACTTTTTACTAATTGAATCGCAGTGGATTCGTCGTCCGAGTCGACCGGACGATTATCGTAATCTGATGGGTGATCTTTTGTGTTTCACCATCCTGACACCTTTGGCCACCATCAGTTCGTACCTTTGTTTCGTCGGTGCTAAACATTACGCCTTTTGGAGCACTCGGTGGGAGGCCGGCGGACTCGTCTGTCTTTCCGTACTTCTAATCACCATCTATGTCACTTGGTGTTTCGTCACAACTAGGTAACAACCAACGAGTTGGCTTAAAATGACTACTTAATGTAATGCATTAAAATGAGTTAATCGTCTAAAAAAGTTTATTTTAAGGAAATCAGAATGAGAAACTGCTCTTGAATGAGATTCATTTACTATTCTAGTTTCTAAAACACTTTCAATTTTGTGGAAATAAATTTGACTCTTAAAAAAAGTATATATTTTTTTAAAGATATCTTCATGAAAACACTTGTAAAAGGGATTCATTTACTCTTCTAGTCTCTAAAATTATTCAATTTATACTTAAATATATAATTAATATTAAATTATTCATTTAGTATTCTAGTTTCTTGAAATTTGCGCGTAATGTTGCTTCTAAATTGAGTTAAAAAACTTAAAATGAATTTCTTTGTTGTAAAATGTACTCTTCTAGTTTCTAAAACACTTTTGGATTGACACAGGTATCATTATCGCGTATGGAAAGATTGGAGAGTTGAGAATCAGAACGTGCACCTGATTCAGATGCGCCGCGTGACGACCAATGAGTTCCGATTCGTTTCGTCCGTGACGTCAGAAGGAGGAAACGTCGCCGCCGCTGCCTCCGACTACGAGGAGATGATCTCTATGATCGAACCGCACTCAGGTATATTTATCAACGTTCCATCTGGTGGTCGTAATCATAATCGTAATAATAATAATCGTGTTTATAATAATAATGATAATAACGATATTTATGAGAACCAATTACCGTCCGTTGCTTTCCTTTCGTTGGCCGAAACGGACGTTTGAAGAACCGTTCCGGTTAGACTTAAACGTCCTCATCTATTTGTAATAATTGTTAAATTTCGAGAGGTTCTTTTTCGTTTTTTTTTTTGATCGTTTCTTTTATTTATACGAAGTTCCGATTTTAATTGTGGTTTTTTTTTTCGAATTTAAAATTGATTGAAATTGTTGAGTGAATTTTGAAAAGCGAAAATTTAGATTGTTTTAAAAAAAAATCTTTTGTTCTGAAAATGTTTTAGAATTTTTGATGAAAACAAATTACAAAATTTTTTATCAAGTGAGAGAAAAAAGTATTAAAATCGTAATTTTTTTGTGTTTTTTTATGGTTTTAATTTTTGTTTTGTTTATTTTGTGTTTTTTTGCGTTTTAATTACAGAAAATTTAAAATTTTTCAACATATAATTGTGAAATTGGTGTTCTTTCCGAACTTTTGAAAAAAAAAAATATCCGATGAAAAAAAAAACCGGTTTGAAAACGGTTTCAAGTGCTTCCTCATCTGACTGGTAAGTCACCATTATTACGGTTTTTTTCTACTATTTTTTAATCGCATGGGGCGCAAAGAGGCGCAACAGAAAAGAGTTAAACCTTTTTTCTTGTAAAGTTTGTTTTAATCTTCGAAAAAGGAAAACAATACAATAATAAGTTAGAAAATTATAAATAAGGTAGATTAGCAAGCAAGCAAGCAAAAAAAAGAAGTGTTGGTAAAATGAAAATCCACTGGAAATTTTTGTTGTAAAATCAGGCGTCTCTACCAAAAATAATGGAGGGCGCCACTAAAGGTTTTGCAATAGGCGCCAATAACGCCTATAGAAACGGCATTGAAAAAAAAAGTATTAATTCCTGAAGTTCTATAGAAAGTACGGATTTGAATTGAAATATGCGTTTCGTTAAGAAAAATGAAAATGTACACAAAAAATTCTGTGTAATATTATTGATTGAACACTTGTGTCCGAACTTTTTGAAAAGAAAGTTTGATAGACCATTTCGTAAGTATTGCGATTTAAATATTGAAAAGTACAATGTTCGTTGTACGTGTTGCGAAAATTAAGAGAAAGGAAAAAAAAGTCTACACAAAAAAACGTTCTGCGTTTTTGGGCAAAAACACTGTGCGCCCGAATTTCATTGGAAAAAGTCTGACCATTTCGTAAGTATAGCACTTTTATACAGTATTATCGACAAGAAGTTCGATGAAAAATGTATTGCGAAAAGTAAAAGGTAAATGAAAAAAGACCACAAAAAAAGTTATTTAAATATATTATTTTGCTTTTAGAGAAATCAGGGAAAAGTTCGATTTTTTAAGAAAATTTCGAATGAAGTACAGCTTATAAGTCCTGGATTTTTATTGTTTTATCATATATTCTTCCAACTTTTCTAAAACAAAATGTTTACACTGAAAGAGTAGGTGGAGACTAGAACAAAACGCCGAACAGAATATGTTCGCGAACATTTCCAAAGAATATGTTCGTTTTTCTGTTCGCTGTGGCCGGAGTGTTCAAACTTGAACAGAACATGTTTGTATCGTGTTCTCAGTTGGTAACCTCTTAATTTTTTTCCATCTAGCTCAGTTGTGCTTTATTGTTTGTGCTGTCCCGAATATGACGAGTAAAAACCGACAACTGGTGGATCAAAATTTATTACAGTGAAATGTACTGGGGGAAAAAAACCGTCCACACTGTTCGCGAACATTGTTTGCAAACAAGTGCTCTGTTCGTTATTCACGTTCGTTATTTTGGGTTAAATGTCAGAATTCATTTATTTATATTTTTATGTGACTTATGAGTTTTTTTCTGGCCCTATTTCGTTTTTCGTATTCGAGAAAACGTTGATCTTGTGCGTTTTGTCGTTGTCGGTGGGGGGTTTTTTTTTTCCTGTTCGTTATTTGTTGTTTCTCGTGTAATTTTTCGTGATTATTATATTTTTTTTACTTTCTTGTGCGTGTGGCGGCGGCGGCGGCACAAAAAAAAAAGAACAGCAAAAATGCCACTCAAATCAGAATTCAATGTGATCATTTTGAGATTAGAAATTTAATTATATTGGGTGACAGCATTTTTATGCGGCAAACTCTGTTTTTTCGAGAAAAAACAACAACTTGGGCTCGTCAATCAATCTGTCGTTCATTTTTTTTGTTAAATTGTGCTTCTATATAGTTTCTTTTTATATTACTATTAATATTACACTGGAAACTGTTTAACACAAAATATGGAAGGGACAGACATTTTGTTTTTCGTGTTAATAGAATTTTTATGCTATCCTGATACCTCATTTTCACAACGAAAATTAACTGCAGTTAATAAGTTAACCACAGTTAATTTTCTAGTGGAAACACATTAATTATGATGAAATTTCTAAACAATGAACATAACTGTGTTGACACAATTTTGAATGGTTAAATACGTCACTTCCTGTGTTAAAACAAATTTAGTCTATAAACAACATGGCGGATAGTGAGAGCCACTCAATTTTTAACTAAATGAGGAGTGATGAAAATTTCACAAAATGCACAACTGTTTAACAGGAAGTGAAACAAAACAGGAAATGACATAAAATCATTTAACCACAGTTAAAAGTGTCTTAAAAGTGGAAACACACAACCAGTTGCAGTTAACTATAACCTTGGTTATGCAACTACAGTGTTTTTTTAAATGAGTAGTAGATGAAAAGGTGTTAGAAACTAGAACGGTAACTGAACCACTTAATGCATTTTCATGATGATATCTTTCAAAATAAACTTTTTATAGACAATATTTTTAAAAACTATTTTTTTGTTTAAAGTTGGGTCATTTTGTAATTCATACAAAGCTTATTTTAAAAGATAACAACATAGAAGTCGTTTGAATTAAGTCATAGTTCTAGGGACGTTTACACTTTTAAAACCAGCTTAATAAACTGACTCGACTTTTAGCTTATTTAAATTTGTGATGTGTCGTCATAATGTGAAGACTATCTTTCCCATGGTGAGACGCGTTTCATTGAGAACCAGACTAGAATAGATATCAGTATTTCCTAATGATACAATAATAACATGGACACAGAAAAAACTCCCTATTTTGAAGATATAGGGATAAAAGAAGAAGAGAGTGGGTTTAATTGGATGAATATTTCATTACTGCATTAGGAATTTAGCTCATCTGAATATTCAAATGAAGTTTCACATCCTAAAAATGGATAAGGACGGAAATGACATTACTTTAAATGGAACTGAAAGGTGGTGGTAGGGGGGTAGCTAGAGTTTGGGGGTGGATGGAATTTGGTGTTTCCTATCCATCCACCCCCACACAAATATACATCCTCTTGGTATCTGACATTAATAATGATGAATGAATAGACAGAGAGAGAGAGATAGTTAGGGGATAGGTGGCGGGTCTGTTGTGGGTTAGGGGAAATAAGTGCAATGGGGGAGGAGGGGGGGGGGTTTCTACTTAAACTTATATATATGGTGTCAGTGATTTTACTATTCTAGACAGTAAGAGATTTCCATATATTTCTTTTTTTTTCTAGAAAGAGGATTGAAATATGATGATTTAATACTTTGAAATGAGAAGAAATATTTTTTAGTGAAAAATGGGGTTGGAATTGAGAAGAAGGTTGGATTTTTATCTTTATTAGGATTTTGTGTGATTTTTTTAAATCTCATTTCATTTTCAAAAACGGTATTTTTTTTTCTATGACATTTCAAATGATCGATTTCTATGAAATTCCTATTTTTTTTTTCGTGTTGAAATTGGTATCTTTAACAGATGTCGCTGTTTGTCTTTGTCTGTCTTGTCTGGAACGCGGGGTGGAGAAATGAATGTTTACTTGTACACTATACAGTATGTTTGTATGTTATGGTCAAAACTTAAAAATCAGTCATTCTGCAAAATTACTTGCACGCAAATTCTGCAGCAAGTGGGACTCAAAAAAGAAAACATGACAGTCTTCTAGAAAGCACTGTAACGAACTCAGGAGGGGAATTCTGAGGACCAGAATAAACCACAATGAAAAATGTCAAAAAATGAAAATATTCCAAGACTTTTTTTTTCAAAAAATAGAAATCTTCTAGATGCCCTGAAAAGCACTGAACCGAACTCAGGAGGGGTCCCAACAGACTTCTGAAATATAAAATTTCCTATATTCATGGTTACTCATTTTAGTTTTGAGATGAGATTTGTCAAAAATAGGATTTTATATATTTGTCAATTGTTCATTTTAAAAGATATCAACACGAAACTACCTTTAAGCAACAATTGAGCTACCCTTCTAGTTTTTAATATAGTTTCAATTCACTTGAAAGACAGAATAAGAAGAAGAGTTCGAGGGGCTTTTACATTTTAAAGCCACCTAAAAATGGTTTATAAACAGTTGATATTCAGTCACTTTGGAGCAAAATTAAGAGAAATGGAAATATAACTCAAACACTGAAGGCTATTTTTATGCTGGTATCTTTGAAAATAAACTTTTTACAAACAAAAATTTAAATAATATTGTCTTCAGAAAGATGGATATATAATTTTGAAATTTTCACAAAAAAGTTTATTTTGAAAGATATATCAAACATGGAAATACTTTTTAAGTGATTGAGCTACCCTTCTAGTTTCTAAAACACATTCAAATTTCTCTTCAATTTAATCATCATTCCATATTTTATTTTCAAGAACTTAATTCTGATGAGAAAAAAAACCTTCTGATATCAATTACAATTAATAAGTGTTTCGAAATACATCTCACAAAAAATGGAATCTTTCTTAAAAATATTTTCATAAAATGGTGTCCATTTCTTGAAGTGACCAAGACAAAGTGAACAGCTACTTGTAGTTTCCATTTTAATTAAAAAAAACACCCTGAAACCCCCAAAATGACACGAAAAAAAATCTCATTGATACGTTTCGATTCAGGGTCAGAGTTCAAACTTCTGATTTTTTAATTTGCCTTTTGACAGGCTAAGGCCCATTTTTGTAATGCTGCTTCTTGTATTCAATTAACGAGTAGTAAAATTACACCCGGGGTTTTCGTTTTAATTTTTTTCGACCATTGATATTGCTCAAAAATAGACGAATTTTCATTGGAGAAAATTGATCACGGTGTAAGTACCGTTGCGAACGTTCGCATTCGGTGACTGCGATGACGTTTCCAGGTGTTTGTAGGCGCTGAGTGCTGCACGTCTTTCTCCTGATCATCATCATCATGATACGTGGCCACTTTTAGCCTCTCCTCGTAGTCTCTTTTAGCCTCCTCCATACAATCACTCGGACAAACACACTTCAAAATGGACATCACCGGATAAGTGACTAAAGAAGGAGTTTCTGGAATTCCTTTCTGAGGTTCCAGAGCGGCGCTTGTGTCGTAAGGGCACTGAAACTGGGCGTGTAAGGTTGTGGTGTACTGAGGCACGCAACAGGTTCGCGAGCCACAGGAACCGCACCATTTGAGGCTGTATTTTCGGAAGCTTGTGCAGTTATTGTAGGTTAGTTTTGTCGCTTTCTGAGGGTGTAAAGTGGCTCGGCACAAATGAGTTTTCTGCATCGAAAATAAAAGAGAGACTATTATCAGTAGAGCTCGGATTTTTATGCAATATCAAGCAAATGTTTCTCAATCTGTGGCCCAAGTGACAATCGTGAAGTAGCAATACCCCCCCCCCCCCCCCCCCCCCCCTCGGTTTGGATCAACCAACAATTATGATTTTTTAATTCAGTAAAAAACACTGGTTAGAGGCTAAAACTTAGTTGATAACGGATATAGTAAGCAGACATCTAGCCTCTAAGCTGGCATTTTTCATTTGAAAAAACCTAATTGCACTTGAGCCATAAGTTGAGAAACGTTTGTTTGATATTGCATAAAAATCCGAGCCCTAATAATTATCACGTTAGTTAAGAATAAGTGTGAACATTAATTGATTATACCCTGATATGATGGTGGATTTCGTTGTAGTTGACATTCTCTTGGGTGGTCTGACACGGTCTTAGTTGACACAGGCGAGTTTCGTTCACCGTCTGACATGCTTCGTTGTCATTGGAGAGTCGCAGAGACACACCCATTCCGCAGGTGGTCGAGCACGGACTCCAGTCCGTCGAGAATCGATCGCAACTGTCAACTGTGTCCTCACCTAAACGTGTCACGGAAAACTTTTATTTTAGCTCGAAAAGACGCCTGTTGCTAGAGGCTATAAAGTTAATGGATTTCAGGAGCTTATAGAAATCTACACTTTTTATCCTACGCAATGTTTCAAATTTTTTCGTTAGAAGCTGTTTTTCTTAAAAACTAGAAGGGTTTTCGAGTGTCAAACACCCCGCTAACTATGGTTATTATCTTTCTATTAAGAGAAACACGAAAGGATTTTAAAAAACTAGAAGGATAAATTAATAACTAGAATGGTAGAGGAATGAGTCACAGCAATTTTCATGACAGATGGGTTTTAAGGTGAAAACGCTTCTCAAACTCTTTATTATTCTTTCAGAAGGATAATTGAGAGAAACTGTGTGTGAATGTGTTTTAGAAACTAGAAGGGTAGCTCAATCATTTCAGGATATTTTTAAATTTTAAAAGTTCTTAGTAGAGGACTAGGATTTTTTATGCAATATCAAGGAAATATTTCTCAATTTGTGGCCAAAAAAGCCAATTATGAAGCCCTTGGGGCCACAGATTGAGAAACATTTGCTTGATAATGCATAAAAATCCGAAGACCTACTGTAGGTAGGAGGGTTAGATAAAGTTTATCTTTAGCTAAAATTGCTAAATGAAATCCACCTGATGTTATTTTTGTTTAGCAAGTTTTGCTTTCATTTTCGAATTAACTTAATATAATTGGAGACTAGAAAGATCAAAGATGGTAAGGTAACCCGACAAAGAAAAAGAACAAAAAGAAGGAACAAAACTTGATTGTAATTAGTAGTTAAATCTTAACACGATTCAAGTGGAATTGGATCGATGATGAGGATGATGATGATGATGGACCTAGACTTAAAGAGCCTTAAGTTCAATTGAGCTCTAGGGGTCTTTCTAGTCTTTTTTACTTTCTCTATCCCTCCCTCCCTCCCTCCATTTTTACCCTTTCTCTTCCCTTCATTCATTCATTAAGGGCCTAATTTTAATCCCATTATAGGATAGGAGTCTCTCTCGAAAGCATCTTTAATGAACGAGATGATTAAAATATCTTCGAAAGTGCTTTTAACATGGAATCTCACCCTCTCCCCCCCCCCCCCCCCCCCCATTTTGGCGCCCATTTTGCTCCACCCCTTTTGGCTTCCCTTATTTTGAATAATGTACTCCTATAAGTATTATATTGATTTCCTTCGGCTTTTTTTTTTCTCTTAAAAGTAGGTAAAAGTAAAAACTTAAGTGAATAGATGATTACTTTGCTATAAGATTTCGGTCGAAATTCGATTAGTTTCAACGTGAAATTGAAAAAGAAAAGGAAGAAGGGGGGGGGGGGGGGGGGGGGTTGTTGAGTAGAGGGGAGTGATGGGGGCTGGAGGAGGGTTGTAGTAAAAAGTGGGAGCTTTTTTTTTTTGTCTTTTTAATCTAAATGTTCCTTTGAAAATTTTATTCTAAAATAGACAAAATTGATATGTCTTATGTGTGTATACACATTTTCATTAGTTTTTTTTTGACGTGAAATAACTTTTCATCAACTGTTTTGACATATTTAATGTGTTCAATTTGAGATAGTACAAAATACACTATATAAACAAACAGATGACTTTTCAATTTGCGCGGAAGAAGATTCTCTTAATATAAGGTTAAATCTAGTTTTTTAGACTTGAGTAAGAACGTCACTAGAAGAGTTAGTTCTCTTAAAGTGGTTTTTATAAAGTGTAAAAAGGTGCAAACTCGGTTATTCGATCTTTCTGGTGGAGAAAATGACGGGAAACTAGAAGTGTTATAAACACTAGAAGGATTGTTCAATTAATTAAGGGTATTTTCATGTGTGATATCTTTCAAAATAAACTTTTTATGCGAGTATGAAAATGACCTAATTTAAAGCAGACGATAATATTTTAATTTTTGTCTATAAGAGAAGTTTATATTTAAAAATATCAACATAAAAATATACACTATTAAGTGATTGAGCTACCCTTCTAGTTTTTAACACACTTTTTCTTAATTTTGCTTTTTTTTTTCTTAATTTACTTTTATTCCAATTTGAGGTGAAAAAGTAAAACCAAGACTGACCTAAAAAGTTTATTTTGAACGAGAAAATACTCTTAAATGATTGGGTTAGCCCTTCTAGTTTCTACAGAATGACCACAATTCGAGGGATGTTTTATAGTTTAAAACAACTTTAAGTGATTCGTTTACTTTTCTAGTTTCTAAAAATCCTTTCTGTTTCTTTCTTGAAATGTAGAAAAATCAGAATTCAGTTGACGTTTTCAATCTTCAATCGAGGTTTTTAACTTCTCGTAAAAATTTTATTTTGAAAATTATTAAAATGTGATTTAGTTAGGAATTTCAGTTCTTAAAAAAACATTTCTCCTTTAAAGTTCTTTTTTTTACAACTATGGAATTCTTTTTTTCCATTCTTTTTCTGTAATTTGCATATTTTAAAATGAGTTATTATGTAAATAGAAGTCGGTTTAAATGATGGAGTTTTCAAAATGTGTGTCGGTTGCAAAATAGAAAATTTAGCAAAAAAAAAAAGGAAGAAAAAACCGTTCAACGTTTTTTTTTCTCTTTTCCAAAAGAAGAAAATACTGGTTGCAGTTTTGCAATTTAATTGAAACTGAAACGAAATTCTGAATATTAATTTAAATGTGTCTCCTGTGTGAGAATTGTTGAATCGAAATTCCTTTTGCATTCTTAAGCTGGGTGCACACGATCAATTCTGACTTGTCAATCCAAAAAATTGAACATAAAATGTGGGGGTGGATTTTGTTAAGATCTTTTTCATGAACAACGGATTTTCGAACTCCTCTGATTAGTCTGCTTGTCTCAAGATAGGACAATTTAGTAGAAACTTTAGTGTTTTAGAAACTAGAAGGGTAAATCAATCTCTTTTCGAGTTTTTCTTGTTTGTATCTTTCAAAGTAAACTTTTTATAGAAAGCGTCGTCTGCTAAAATAACACAACTGATAATTTAAATGCATTTAAATGCAATAAACGTGTTCTACAGAGCCCCGTGAAGGGCAAACAAACAAATATGTCGAATTCAATTTATTCAGTTAATAATCTGAAAATATTGAGTTAATACTTAATTTAACTCAACTTTTATTGCTCTTCAAGCTTTGGCTCGAACAAACTCTGTTCAGCCGGAAATCCACTTCAATTTTTTGATTGAACTGAACATGAGCAGTTGTTCAGATTGCAAACTTTTGCAATGGTGGGAACATGAGCAATTAGTTAAAATGACCCAAAAATAGCCTCTTCCCAAAAGAAAACTGAAGAAAAATTATTACAGAAAAGAGTTTTGAGAGACAATCCAGGATTGACAATCCAGAATTGATTGTCTATTCTTATAGGAATAGTCTTATAGGAAAGAGACGAGAAAAAAAAGAGAGATTAAATGTGAAAATTTACTAACTCTGTTCTGCTGGAACGATGACTCTTGAGTCACACATCCATTCCCGACAACATCTTCCCGGAATATCAACTAGTCTCGGATTAGAACATCCTCCGGCCGAAGGTCTTATGGATTCCTGAGCACATAATGAAACGCATCCGTAGGTTCCATTTTGACACGTACATTGAGTACGACAGTCTAATTTAAACGATTCGCCATCAGCGTAAGTCGTATTCTGGTTCACCTGACAGGAAGCTCCTTTGATGGCTGATTATTGGATCCGCCATTTTATTATGAAATATATTTTAAAAAATACACTTTTGTTAGTTAGAAAAACAAAACTTGTTTCCTATTTACTAGTAAAGGGAACTTTAATCCGAAATTCGATGAGAGTTTCAGGTGTGGGATACGATTTATTATTATAGGCACTAAATACTAGAATAAGAAATGAGTTTCTTCGATTTTTCTGAAATGAAACAAAGGGGGGTGGGGTGGGGGTGGGTGGAACTTGTAAGAGATATTTTGCCTTAAAATTTATTCTTTAATTTTCAAAGTGTTTTAACCCGTTTTCATTGTTGTGTGTTTGCAATATTTATTGGTTGTTCCATTGAATTTAATTGGGTTTTTCTTAGAATTTTTCTCTTTTTGTTGCGATTCGAACTGATTTTTTTTTTACTTTGAATTTATTTCTCTCGTTTTTTTCGTTCTTAATTTAGAGGCTTTTTCTCTCACATATTAAGAAGATTGAGTTTTTTTGGGCCCACATTACTGTGCATTTTTCAAGTGGGGCTCTAGGTCCTCCTAACCTTTTTTTAGTTGTTACAATGGTGCTGATTAAGCGTAACTTGAACAAGCACCAATTGGATCAAATTCGCTAAACTGACAAAGCGCCGAATCGAACAAACGCCAAACTGAACAAACGCTAAACTGAATAAGCGCCAAATTGAACAAACGCTAAACTGAATAACAACCAAGTTTTTTTTGGCTTTTATTGATATTTAGTTTGGCCTTCGTTAAATTTGGCGCTTATTCAGTTTGGTGTTTGTTAAATTTGACGCTTATTCAATTTGGCGTTTGTTCGAATTGGCACTTAAGGGTATTGTTACACAGACCACTTTTGGTGGTCGATTTCAACTGCAATATGAAGTTTCAAGTGTTTGGGTTGTGGTTTGCAACGCTTTTTGTAATGTATTTTTATGGAAAGATTCGAAGTGGTCGGTTTTGACGACAATCCGACTTTATTTTGCAGTTGACATCGACCACCAAAAGTGGTCTTGTGCGTTGCAACCCTCAATTTAGTCTCTTCGTTCATCATTTACCTCTACATGTTCCACTAGGGGACATGGCCGATGAATAGTCGCAAACGAGACCTTTGTCCTCGTCGCATAAATGCGTCCCATCGCAAATGTCGCCGTTTTGACGTGCGCATACTTGACAGCATCCACATCCGTCGATGATCAGGTGAACTCCATCCTGACATACGGGATTAGGATTAGGACATTCACAAGGATAAGTGCAGTGACTTCGAATCTAAATCCAAACAGAAAAACAAAAACAACAAATAAAATATTCATAACAGATAAAATAATATGCCGTGTTTATAGTTTACTGTATTTTGCGATGACGACCAAAGAGAAGAAACTTCTATTGAAGTTGAACACAGAAAATGCCGACTAGAAACGCAGCATTTACCATTCTTCTTCCTTTTAAGTGGTCGCATAAAGAGATCGTTTTTTATTTTTAGAAGCAACTTTTAGGCAAGAAATTCATAATATGTTAGAGACTAGAAAAGTAGACTTAAGTGATAGTATTATTTTTTTGGAGTTATCTTTAAAAATAAACTTTTTAAGACAATTTGAAATTTAACAACAAAACTGCAATCAGTGATTGCCAACTTTCAGGCTGAATTTGCAGTCAGTGATTGCCAACTTTCAGGCGAAACATTGCAATCAGTGATTGCCAACTTTCAGGCGAAACTTTAAACCTATTTTATTTTTATGAAATACTCTTTTTTGTTTCGAATTTGAAATATGTTTTTTTGTTTACACCTATTTAGAATTCTTTAAATTCTACCTGAAGCTAAAAGGACCAATTTGTTCCTTCATTTTGACGGATTTTTTGTGAGGGTGGATGTAAGGTGTTCAAAGGTCCCTTTAGTAATGTATTTTTTTTTTGTTTAGAACTAGAAGCGCCTTCGAGAATGGTGCATATAGATATATAGTAAGACTAAGATTGATTCTTTTCGTGACTTATTGGCTTAACACTTGAGGCCCTGAGCTTTTGTCTCCCCCTCCCTTACACACACCTACCCAACATAAAGTGAGAAAAACTGCGGAGAAGAAGAAAAAGAAAAAAAAAAGTGGAAACAAAATCTTTCCATCAGTTTCTAACTTGTTTCACATGTCAGTAAAAATTACGCCGCTTTTTCGATTGATGTTCACACGACGGTTGTTGACGTCATTAGATTCACGTCACGCACAACGTCCCATTGATAGAAAAAAGGCACATTTTTAAAATAGGGTTTGGGTTGAAAATTGTGAACACACTTTTCACTTGGTTTCACTTGAATGAAAGGAGAGAGAGAGAAAAAAAAATATGAAAAAACTTGGCGGAATATAAAATCGTAAATATTATTGAAGAAAACGTTGAAGAAAAAAAAAATACAAAGTATAAGGCCCTGTTTCCACTTGACTTAAATCAAGTTTGAACAGGAAAAAAAGGTACAAATAATCGTTTCAAAAAGTAGGTTCAAAGCATAAAGCTGTAAGTAGGGCAATGCGAGTGAAGCACCTGCCTCGGGCGCAACGCTCAGGGCGCGAAAATAGGGCGCAAAGTACCTAGAATGATTATATTAAGGGGGCGCCAGTTATATTCTTACTTCGTGCAAAAAAATAAGCAGCTTCGAAATAAAACTTGAAAACCGTTTAGTACAAAATGGATAACACGAAATATATTTTCAATTCGGTTCCATACAATAGCATATAATTTTTTTCTTTTAACACGAAATTCAGCTAACACGAAAAGAATATTCTTGTTAATTCCATTTCGTGTTAAACTTGTGATGTTGATTCTGGTCACCATTGGTCAGTTATCATTTCAGGGAACAATGCATTTTAATAAGAAGTACAGTGTAGTTAGGATTTAATTGTATTTTTAAATGAAAATGGAACATTATTTCAAAGAAATATACAACTAATAAAAATGTATTAGCTAATTTCAACAGTCTAAACTGACAGGCAATTAGAAAACGGGATGAACAGAAGTTGGCTCAGCCCTTTTTATGACGAACGGCAACATTGGTGGGTTATGTAGTCTGACGTCACATGTTCCGCCCTTTTCAACGTCGAACTACACAACAAACCAATTAGAAGTTGCCGTTCGTCATAATAAGGTTGGAGCTAACTTCTGTTGTAAACTGTAATTTTACTCCAGTTGAAATTTTCACGGTTGTCAAGTGGAAACAGGGCCTTACAGAACTAAAAAAAAATCAAAGAAATGAAATGAAATTGAGTTTTACTGGGAAACATTTCTCAAGTGAAAAGTAAATAAATAAATAGCAGGTTTTTAATGAGTATTTTTTTTTGACTTTCAAATTGGGAAATGAGTTTGGTTGGAAAGTTTAACAAGTGACTTCAGGGGTTTTTCTTCTTCTTCTTTCAAAGGGGTTTCTTTCATTCCGAGTATTCGGTTTCCACTTGATAGAGAGTTAAAGAAAAACCACAGTTATTTTTCCTTGATAATTTGTGAGAAATGTTTTTTTCTCTTCTTCTGTAAATGTAAATATGGAAGGAAGAAATTGAAAGTAGTTTAGAAACTAGAAGATTAAACGAATCACTTAAAATGTTTATTTTATGAAGAGAGAGAGAGAGAGAGAGAGAGAGAGAGAGAGAGAGAGAAGAGAGAGAGAGAGAGAGAGAGAGAGAGAGAGAGAGGTGGCTGATTCTCGAAGTCAGTTTCAGAAAATTATTAAGACGAAATTGAAAGTGTATATTAGAAATTAAAATGGTAGCTGAATCACTTAATAGTATTTTCATGAAAATATCTTTCAAAATAAAACTTTTTTATAGACAAAATTTAAAAAAAATATTGTCTGTTTGGTTCTAGCAATTTTTCTGCTTAAACGACGGAATAACCAGATTCCATAGAATTTAACAACAACAAAAAATTATGTAAAACGTAGAAAATTCAAAGGAATTTATTTTTTGCAATTCCAATTGCAGTGACTAAAAAAGGCTAAAATTGCTATTTTTTCTCTAAAAAAAGCACTAAAGAGGGAGCCCTCTTTAGTGTTTTTTTTTTAGAGAATGGAGAACAGAATCCTGAAAAGCATAAAAAAGCAAAAATTTAAGAATTTTTAAAGTTTGAAAAAAAAAAAAAACACGGGAAAAACAGGGCTGCCGTACAATTTGGTAAACTGGAAAACCCTCGAAATTTCAGCGAATTAGAAAAAAATGTGCACGAGCATTCTCACTCAATAATCGTCTAGTGAGTACTGGTTAGCGAGCGAGCAAACATTCGCTCGCTCGTGTTCAAAAAAAAGATCGGATGGTTGGCGGTACATCAAAGAAAAAAAGACTTGGACGGTGATTATTTTATTATTGAAATGCCTGTGTAGAGTGCTCGCTGTAAACGATGGATCAATTGCGAACAAGAGCAAACATCTTGCTCGCATTTTAGATGAATATATCCGGCTTTACAGTGTAATACCTTCTACAACACATGAGTTAAATGAATTCAAATTAAATGTGTTTAGGTGAATTATACGGAATCCAGTTAAGGACACGTAAACACCAAATAAAAATTGACTTTATTATTAATATTTTAAATTGAAATACTAAATCAATATTTTGTCAATAGTTTATTATATTATATTTAAGTATTAACTCAATATTATTAACTGAATAAATTGAATTCGACGACATATTGTTTGTTTGCCCTTCACAGAGGGCTCTGTAGAACACGTTTATTATATTTAAATGCATTTAAATTATCAGGTGTGTGAGTACTAGGTATTAGGACCTTCTAAAATATCCTACTTTGGTATTTGAAAAACCTGAAGAAAAAAAATCAGAAACTGTGATTCTAGTTTTCTAAAATGTTTTCAATTTCTTCTTAAAAGGATGCTTTTTTCTGAACCAAGTGTAGAATAATCAGAGGTTTTATTGAAGTTTTTTTTTATAAGTTTATACTTAAATTCTGGTTGAGTGAGAACAAGAAAAATTTTGTTTTAAAGTCGTGGTTCCTTTATTTAAGGGTTTCTTTTTTTATCTGAGAAATATGTGAACGATGAGTATATCATAAATAACATTAAGATGAGATACATTATATATATGGAATGATAGAGAGAGAGAGAGAGAGGGAGAGAGGGAGACATAGAATGAAAGAAAGAGAGAGAGAGGTTATGTTATTTCTATATTTTTATTTCAAGAAAAAAAAGTCCCAATTTTTCATGAATTTTTCATGTTCCTTCTTTCATGCAACATGGTCGAAATGATTTTCAGTAATTCGCGGGCACTTTTTTTTGGGGGGGGGGGAGGTATCTAACCTAACTGCCTAAAATGGCAATCCAATTTCTAACTGTGTGTCCATCTCTCCAGACTTCCCCCCTGGGTCTCTTTCCCCATCCCTCCCCCATTTCTACTTTAAACCTATTCGTTTTCGATTACATTGCCGCTCTATTGAATTGAATATAAAGTATATCAGATCTGTATTTACTGCTTTGCTTATGTGGAGAAAAGTTATGTTTTTTTGTGTCTGTGTCTGTGTATTGCATTTCTAGTAGATAGGCTTCAGGGGAAGAAGTTGAAGGGAAATGAATGGGGAGAAAGGTATGACCCCTCGCCCCCTACAGACAGATAGACAGACAGCCCCCTCAATCTTCATCTTAAAAGTCTCCACTCTTAGGTCTGACAGGTAAATTCCGAAATCAAACTAAATTTTCGTTCACGTAATTTTGACGTGTTCAAAGCATGGTTGAGGAATTATTAGAAAGTGTACTAAAAACTAGAAAAGTAAAATTAACTATTTAAAGTGGCTGAATAAATATTTATTTTGTGTAAGTTCACCCAGATGGCGCCACTGTAGCGGCTATTATGTTCTACACGAGGTCTCTTCCCCCACATCCACCTGCAGTTTTGAGAAAAATTCTATTTTTCAAGCGAACACGTTTTTCAGGAGAAACATTACGAAAAAAACAAATTCAAAGTGTTTTAGAAACTAGAATACTGTTGGTGATAATGTTAAAAGGTTTTTCAAAATAAACTTTTTACATCAGTTTAAAACAACAAAAAAAAATAGGCTAAAATAGTTTTCCATGGGGAAAATGGAAAAACAGGTCATTTTTCAAACTGAACTATAAAATTGTTTATTTTTAAAGATATTGGCCATGAAAAAAAAACTTTAACATAATCTTTTACTATTCTAGTTTTGAAAACAATTTGAATTTTTTCGTAATGTTGTTTCTAAACAAGAAAATTAAACAAAAACATGTTTTTATGGTGATACTCGGTTTTATACGGAACCCTGTAAAGGACATGCGATTTTTTTTTAAATTTCGACATTTCGACTTTAATCTCGACATGTCAACTTTTAATCTATTTTATTCGGCCATGTTAATTATGCCATGTTGTGCGCACCATACTCTTAATAATTACATTATTACTGCTACAAGTGGGCGCTTGCAATAATTTAACATGTCGAGAATAATGTCGACATGCCAAGATTAAAGTCGAAATGTCGAAATTTAAAAAAAAAATTACGCATGTCCTTTACAGGGCCCCGTACTTTTATAAAAAAAATACCTAAAAAGTCAAAAAAACAAACAAAATCTAATCTGTTCTTGTAATGTTAGTGTAGTGGTTAGTGTCTCAGTCCATGGTAATGTTGGTCATGGGTTCAATCTAGAGACCCACATAAAGATTATATGGGCCAGGTAGCCGTGTCTGGGCAAAAAAAAGGCAATTTTTGGGGGGGCTTTTGGGCTTGTGAATTTTTTTTCAAATATATTTCAGAAAGTGGTGGACAAACAAAGAAATTACGAAGTTAAAAAAAAATAAGGTTTGCTTGACGTTTTTACATCCTTTTCTGCACATGTGATCCATCCTTTTAAGAGTAAGGGGGGGGGGTGAATGTGCTAGAAATGTTGTTGTTTTTTCATTATGACATCTTTAAAAATAAACTTCTTACACGAAGGATTTAGAAGAAACAACAACAACTAAATGTAGCTTAATATTTTGAAAAGAACCATCTTTCTCTCTCTCTCTTTCTTTCTTTTTCTCTCTATGTCTGTCTGGTTTGTTGTTAATTAATTGGAAGATTTGTTAGAAAACTTTAAAAAAAAGTAAACAAGATTTGGTTATTTGGTTTTTAAGACGCAGAAGAAGAAGAAGAAGAAGAAAAAAAAAGTGACAAATTTCGTTCTTTGAATAATCAACATGTGTAATTACAAATAAGAAGAAGAATAATTATACGAATGCAGTGATTCGTATGCAAATTTTGTTCTAACTTTACTTTTCAACTCCTCTTTTTAAGCTCAGCTTCTCTCCTCTTTCTTATTTTAATTATTATTATTATGATTATTATTATTATTATTATTATTGTGAAAGTTCTTCTTATTCAAATTTTGTCAACTCGATTAATTGGAAATCTTATTTTATTATTAAAGAGAGAGAGAGAGAGAGAGAGAGAGAGAGAGAGAGAGAGAGAGAGAGAGAGAGAGAAATTCATATTAATGATTATTTGATGATCATTAGTCACATGACTGAACGCTGTTTCATTTATGTTTCATTAGATGAACATTCCATTACTTTGCATTATGAAGAGGTGTAATGGTTTTTAAAGGCGAGATATTGTAGACGGGGGGGGGGGAGGGCTGAAACAAAAAAAATGACAAATTATTGCACGTAACTTTATGACACAATTTGTAATCTATTTTTTTTTGGTGCAAGAATATTTCATATATTGCACTAGACAGATAGATAGAGCGAGAGAGAAATGAATCCACTCGAAGAACGGTTGAAAAATTGTAAAAGTTTAAAGGAAGAATCACACACGCTGTAAAAAAAAGTGAAAAACTTCAACAAAAAATGAAAAAAAAAAAGAATCCTGAAGATCCGGAATTTTTTTTAAAAAAAATCTTCTAAATGTCCTAAAAATCACTGAAACGACCCAAAACTAACTCAAAGAGGGCCGAACAGACCCATGAAGACCCGAAAAGCTAAAAAATTTGAAAAAGTGAAAAACTCGGAAAAAATATTTAAAAAATCCTGAAGATTCGGGATTTTTGTCAAAAAATGAAAAATCTTTGAATTTGTCCTAAAAAACGCTGAAACGACCCAAAACTAACTCAGGAGGGCTAAACAGACCCACGAAGACCTTTTCGGGTCTTATAAATTTGGAAAAAGTGAAAAACTCGAAAAAATGAAGAAAAAAAACCGTCAGAAAATGAAAAGTCTTTCACGTGTCCTTTAATGTCTTAAAATTAGACACTGAAACTTACTCAGGAAGGTCCAAAAGACCCGTGATGACCCAAAAGCCCATAAATTTGAAAAAATGAAAAAAAAAAAAAATCATGAAGTTCAGGATTTTTTTCAAAAAAACGTCAAAAATTGAAAAATCTTTTAGATCTCTTAAAATGCCTTAAAATTAGGCACTGAAACTAACTCAGGACGGCCCAACAGACCCATGGGAACCCGAAAAGCCGATAAAATCGAAAAAGTGAAAAACTCGAAAAAGTGAAAAAAAAAATTCTAAAGAATTTTTTCAAACTCAGAATTCAGTTCAAACTCAAATTCGGGGTTCAGAATTTTTTTCAAAAAACCTCAAAAAATGAAAAAAATTCTTGATGCCCTAAAAGAAACACTGAAACGACCCAAAATTATTTCATTTCTTTTCAAGAATTCTAAAAATATTTTCTAGAAATGAAATTCGATTCAAATTTCTGATTGGAATTTGCAATTAGCTGAAAGGAAGAGAAAAAAGAATCTCTTTTTTTGAGAAAAGTTGTTTCAAATAAGAAATAGATGAAATTTTGTTTAAAAATATCATCCTTCAAATAACTCTCTCCATTTTTAATAAATAATAGAAACACAAAACGAAATCACATTTTCATCATCATCTGTGAATAATAATTTCAAGTAAATGGAAATTGTCAGCGGAAAATAAATAAACCTGTTTCTATTTTCAAGCATCTTGAACACACAAATGCATTCAATGAACGGATTTTGATTATTTTCTGCACTTTCTCAATGTGAATTTCGTATATTTATATAAAATATAGAAGAAGATGAGTTTTCTATATTTTTTGAGTTGGATTTTGTTCTCACATTTTCTTCAGTTTTTTTTCTGCTTGTCAGAATAATTTACCATTAAAAAGACAAGTGACTAGGAAAAGGGAAAATGACGTGATGCAATGTGGTAACCTCCCCTCCCCTTAAAGAAAAGGTTTCTCTTCTAAGTTGAAGTCTTTTTTTTCTTCTGTTTTTGGTTGTGGTTTCTGTTGGTTGATGTTTATTGGTTGTGACACAAAACATGAAGCTCTTCTTTTCCATCAAGATTAATATGAAAACAGAGGGACTACTTAACTTGGTCATTTATTTTCTCAGTTGATTTAAGGGATGGTCTTTTTGTTATTTAGGTCAAAGTTAATCTTACCTTTATACGAGTAGCACCTGGTTAGTTTTGAATTTTATAAGTTAGTCAAATGACAACATTCCAAGAGAGTTTTTTTTTGCACAGACCGAGGCATATTACTGGTTATTTGTTCCTAGAATGGATTAAGACAATGATGGAACCTCTCTCTTATAGACAGGCAATTAAAAATCGGGACAAACAGAAGTTGGCTCCGCCCTTGTGTTATGCTGACCGGCAACTTCTAATTGGTTGGTTATGTAGTCTGTCGTCACATGCTCCGCCCTTTTCAACCTCGAACCACACAACAAACCAATTAGAAGTTGCCGGTCGTCATAAAAAGGGCGGAGCCAACTTCTGCTTGTCCCGATTTCTAATTGCCTGTTAAATCTACACATTTTTAATAGCATTTTAGGCATTGTGTAAAATGCTGACTAACAACAAACCATAACGACATAGTTCAATGAGCTTTTAAAGTGGCTCCAAGCTGTGTATGAGGCGCCATTTATGCAAAAAAAAAGACAAGTCTTTTTCGTGGCATTTTTAGAAATACTGCAAATTGTCTAGCAATTATGCAGAATAACTAGGTTTTCACTTTGACGGTAACAATAATTCTCAACAGTAAAAAGCTGCCACTGTGGTTTGTATTATAATACAATGGTTTTATATATTGAGGTCGCAGTGAGTTCATCTGTATTCTGTATAGGGGTCATTTGGAGGTCAAATGAGTGACCTCGCTCATTCTGGGTCAGAAATAATTTCAGTGTTGTATTCTTCTTTTTCTTCTGGGATCTCGTTAGTTATTTTTTTTTTCCCAATAACACGATACATTTTATCAGTTGACCGGAAGGTCCCTTTTGGCCATTCATTACAGTTGACTAACAAGAATAATGGTCAGTCCTCCCTCGAACTGAATAACATAACGGCGGCTACTGCTGCTGCTGTTGACCAGTGGTCAGTTCTCTAATGTGAAAGTATAATGATCGAATGTGTTTTTTTTGTGTTTTATTAATTTTTTTTTGCTAAAATCACGATTTTCTTTTTTTTTGGGGGGGGGGAAGAAAAACAAAAAAATTGTAAATATTTCGGACTTCTTCTAAGAGAGGTTTTCTTTTAAATTGATTATTTTTCGCTGCAATTTAGGGTTGCATTCTTTTTACCTGAGGTTTTTTCTTTTTCTTTCGAGAATTTCTTTATTTTTGGTCATTATTGATTTTATTTTTCTTGTTCGTCAAATTTCTTTCAAGAAAGATATTTTTCTTAAGATATTTTACGGAAAAAACGTTAGACTTGATGAAGTCATGAACAGCTGGTTTTCGAACTCTTGATTATTTCGTCGTCTTTTAGAAGAGCAAAATTAATAGAGAAAAAAAAAACTAGAATGGTAGTGGCTCAATTACTTAAGGGGATTTTCATTTTGATATCTTTCAAAATAAACCTTTTTTTTATATATAAATTGAGTCTTTATTTTAAACATACATAAAAAGTAGAGGTGGGACGAACTTAAATTTTCTCGAATCCGAATTCTAAAAGGTTCTCGAATCCTTCACATAAGAATCATATATTATTCATTAAGAAGATACAAATAAATGAAATTCTATTAAATATTAAATTATTAATAATAATAATAAAACAAGTGTGGCACTCAGGGTGGCGCAAAGTGGTGATATTTGTGTTCCGGATACAACACCGAAATTGCAACAATCAAGGTTTTTAACAATTTTTTTAAGATTCGGATTCGAAAGACAAAAAAAGCGCGAAGATTCGAGTTTTCGAATCTCGAATATTTTTTAAGATTCGCGGAATTTGATGATTCGAATGTCCCCCATCTCTAATAAAAAAGCTTATTTAGTAAGATAACAACATGAAAATACTATAAAAGTGATAAAGATGCCCTTCTAGTTTCTAAAACACGTTTCTTCCTGAAAGACAGAATAATTAGGAGTTCTAAAGGTGTTCAAGAATGCAAGTAGATCATTTATTTTGTGCGTGTAGCGTTAGATGACGCCACTAGCCCTCCTCCCATAGAAAATGTACAGACCTTCCTTTTTTTCCCCACGTGGCTAACGTTTAATTACGTCATCGCTATTTACCTCTACACGTGCTCTCTTCTTCACTTATGTTGTGTTCTGGGTGTAAGTTTGTCCACGTGCTCTAATAATTAAGGATGTTTCGGACGCTTTTAGAGCTAAAAGGGTGCATTCTATTTCAACTGATTGGCGACGAGTGTAGTTGGCCACCTATGGAAGGTTGCATGGCGCCATCTACCGTGCATTTACACAAGTATTTTTTCTATGAAACCCCTCTCAAGAGGTTAAGAGGATAATATTTGATGATTTGACTGTGGAAGTTGCGGTTTTAAGGTAAATTATTAGAATAATTATGTATATTTTGTCTATTTTTCTCAATCGGAAATGTGAATAAATTAATCTATTTTAACGCTTTTTTTTGAAAAGAGCGATGATGTGTTTTATTAAAGTAGTTTTATTTTTGGATAACAACCACTTTTTCATAATAATAATAATAATAAGAAATATATCTTTTCGCAATCAAATTCACAAATGTTTTTTTGATGTTTGCCTTTAAGTTATTATTATTATTATTATTATACATTATAATACATCTTCTTAGTATTCATCTTTGTTGTTTCTTATTCTTGTTGTTTGTTTCCTTTGATAAAAATATGAAATGAGAGGAAAAAAGGGGTGGGGTGGAAAAAGGGAAATGAAATATTGAAGTGTTAAAAACTAGAAAGAGAAAGAGAAAGTGAGAAAGACAGGCAGAAAGAAAGAAAGAAAAAGAGGGGATTATGGGTGCAATTGGAAACAAAAGATTATTTATTTGTGCTGTTAAAGAATCTAGAAAGAAGATGGCTCCAACTCAAGACAATTCTTTGAAAAGAGTTCTCGGATGTACTTGATTTTGCCATTTTCTACTCAAATAAGAGGTCATAGATAGTCTCATATGGAAGGAGGCCATTTTGAAAACATGACGTCTATGTAAACACATTTCCTTACATTCTGACTTTCATACATAAATTCAGTTTTCAGTTCTTCAATTTGGTTTTCAGTTCTTCAATTTGGTTTTCATTTCTTTGATTCAGCTTTTCAGTTCTTCAATTCAGTTTCCAGTTCTTCAATCTAGTTTTCAGTTCTTCAATTTAGTTTTCAGTTCTTTAGTTCAGTTTTCAGTTCTTCAATTTAGTTTTCAGTTCATCAATTTAGTTTCAGTTCTGCAATTCAGTTTTCAGTTTTAAAATTCAGTTTTCATTTCTTCAATTCAAGTTTCAGTTTTTCAATTCAGTTTTCAGTTCTTCAACTTAGTTTTCGGTACTTCAATTTAGTTTTCTCGAGAAAGCGAAGTTTTTGGGATAGAAGTTCTTGCTTTATTAAGGCTTTAGGTTGAGCTAGCATGGTTCCCAGAAACGTTTTCTTTAAAGACTTTCTGCCCATATGTTTTCGAATGCTACTTTTCTGTGGTTTTTTGTTTACAGAGAGGAACTTGTAGTAGTTTTGTTTTCAAATGCGCCTTATATTGGTGTAGATACAAACCGAGAAAACATCATCTCGAGATGATAAACGTGTTCTTTTCCCCCCCAAACAAATGACAGAATACATTAGACATGAAAATGGGAGAATTTATAGTGTGGCCAACCTTTCTTTCATGTATAAAAATGGACAGAACTAAAATTTGGCACTTAAAACTTCAACTCTTTTGAGAAGAATTTCCAACATAGAAAACCTGTGGTCCTAATGGGTACTCATTAAAATAAGGATTTTTCTTTGTTGAAAATCTTATTTTTGAAAGTTCAAGGGCCAAGTTTTCTTTTTTTTTTCTAGTCTCCAGAGGAGAGGTTGGTTATCACTGTCAAATATAAGTTCGAAAGTCTTTCTTATTATCTTTCTCAGTGTGAACATTGAATTGATGACTTTTCTTCAATGCAATTGGCTTAGAGCCAGACTAGGTTTTATTCTAGTCTCTCATCTAGACTAGAAAGAGAGCGAGAGAGAGAACATGTGTTCTATTGACAGATGATGCACCTTGGTCCATCCTTATGACACATACATATTTATTTCCTCTTGTTTTAATGGACAAAGTATAACATCATTATGATGAGGAGGAGGATATGATTATGATGTTATCGTCTTAAATTCTTATTAAGACAAGATTTTCTTCTCGTAGATACAAAACGTCAAAAGTCAAGACATTTCTGACAACGAAATATTGATAAAGCGGAAAAATTCATGCGTTTTTTTTTCAATTAAAAAGATTGTTTAGAGGCTAATTTATTAAGGACATTTTGGTTATAATGGTGGCTGAAAATATATTTATTTTGTTATTGTTCTCTCCCAGACGGCGCCACTGCAGTGACGAATGCTATAGACGTTTTTTTTTTTGATAAATTTGAACGCAAAAACGTCAAGCGAACGTTTTTTTTTAAATAAACAACATTATGAAAAAAATTCAAATTGTTTTCAAAACTAGAATGGTAAACGATTAAGCTACAAATTTCTCTATGGGAATATCTTAAAAAATAAATAATTTTATAGTTCAGTTTGAAATTTAGGTTTTTTTCATTGACAATTCATGAAAAACTATTTTCGCCTTTTTTTTTCAAACTTGTCATAAAAAGTTTGTTTTGTAAGAAACCATCATGGAAAATTTTTTTTTAGCGTTATCATCAACTATTCTAGTTTCTAAAACACTTTGAATTTTTTTTCTGAATTGAAACATTAAGAAAAATATAAATCTTCTCAACACCGCGAGTTGCGAGGGGGACCTCGTATAGAACATACTAGTTACTGCAGTGGCGCCATCTGAGAGAACAAAAAATATCTATTCCGCCACCTTAAAATGTTTTTATTGTAATTTGCGAGAATCCTTGAATATAAAAAGGAATGCAGAAATGTGGCTGAAATTTTATTCTGATTTTCTTTTCTTTTCTACTGAGCCCTGTAAAGGACATGCGAGATTTCTTCCAGAATCTCGACATGTAGACTTTAATTCCGACATGTCGACTTTTAATCTCTTTTATTCGATCATGTTAATTATGCCATGTTGAGCGCACCATATTCTTAATTATTGAAATTATAGCTGCTAAAAGAGGGCGATTGCATTAATTTAATTATTAGAGTATGGTGCGCACAAGATGGCCGAATACAAGAGATTAATAGTCGACATATTGAAAATAAAGTTGAAATGTCGAGATTTTTAAAAAAAAATCTTGCATGTCCTTTACAGGACTCCGTAGTTTTCTATTTGTTGTGGTTTTTCTGCATGTGTGATCTATTCCTAACAGACCTGTTTATTGTCTCTGAGATAACCAATTGACAGTTTTTTTTATTAGAGAGAATGAGGGGAGGGGGGGGGGGGGTGGAGGTGGGCCATGATGGTTTATGCAGGTGGGTTTGTAAGATTAACCGAATTCAGATCGATTTCTCACAACCCTTAATACTAGTTGGGAACTTGGGAGGAGGGTAATAATTTATTAGAAATCTAACCGAATGTAATTTAGCAGAATATTCTACTATATATACAATTTCGCAATATAGAGAATTGATTGTTCCCAGGGAATGGAGGGAGGAGGGGTGAAAGGGGAGTAGGGGAGGGTGAAGGAAAACTCTTTCTAATAAGACATCATTCAATTTTTTTGAAGCCTTTATTTCTCTTCTGTTCCAAGATTAAGATGCCTGACTCAAATTTCGAATTCTGACGTCACAATTATGCAATGACGTTATTTATCTTTCAAAGATTCACAATGAAATAAAAACCGAAATTGTTTCTAGTTTTATAACATAGTGCAACAATAAAAAACTGGAAGTGCGAAATTTCGTGGTCGTCATCATCATCATTATTATTATTTATGATGATGATGATGATGGTGAAGCACCAGTAATAGCGTTTTATTAGAGGCAACGATGATTAAGGTGGTTTTTAAAGGTGTAAACCTGAGAGGGGGGGGCCTCGCGAACACTTGATTAGTCCATATTTACGGTGAAAAATGAAGAGAAACTTGAAAGTGATTTTTAGAAACTAGAAGAGTAGCTCCAATCACTTAAGAAAGTATTTTCATGTTCATATCTTTCAAAATAAGTTTTTTTTTAAAAAAAATAATGCATTTTTAACTAGATAAAAAGTTTATTTTGAAAGATATCACAATATGAAAATACTATTATTACATTTACGCTTCTAGTTTCTAAAACACTTTCAATTTTTCCTATAAAATGTGGTTTTAAAGTGTAAATGGTGTCCCTCGAATTCAAAGGCCTCATTACAGAAATTAAATAAGACTGTCATATGACAGTAAATTGTCATATCGAGCTCATACCCACGTAACAGTCATAAAAGTAAAATTACAAATTATTATTTATGACAAATATTGTCATATGACAGCCATTGACAGGTATAATGTAATAGTCATTAGTAACGTCATAAGGTATGACTGTCACATTTTTATGACTTTTTCTGTACTTGAATTTGAATTTGAAAAATCCAAGAAGGCTTGTAGCAGAGGGACAAAAAGTTTAATTGCAACATGTGAAATGCATTGTCAAAACCCAAAGATAAAAATCCAATGACAATTGTCTGGTTATTCTGTCTTTTAGGAGCAAAATTAAGAATTGTTTTAGAAACTAGAAGGGTAGCTCCAACTTTTACAACTTTTAAGCAGGCGATATATTTTAATTTGTTTCTCTAAAAAGTTTATTTTGAAACATTTATCAACATTTACTACTAGTTTATATTCTGAATTAAAAAAAAAAACATCTTAAAATCTAGAAGAACAAAAAATGTGGGTGGGGTGTGGGATGGATGACAGAAGTTAATTAAAATGTTGCATTTTGTTTTGCAATTAAATTTTAGCCAAGAATGGACCTTAATAATAAAAAATGCGCTTTGTCACGAAAATTGAAACTAGTAGGTCCTAAATAAACACGAGTCCAAAAATTAATCTTGTCTTCTCATCAGTTTTTCAATTAGTTTGTTGAAAACTGAACCAATCGATACTTTTCTGTGTGTGTGTTTTGACCTTTGTTGTTAGTTTGTGGATTTTTTTAAGCTTATAATAAAAGTAAATTAATTCACAATTGTTTCAAACTGAAAAACAACCTCCTCCTCCTCTTCCCACCCCAGTAAACCTCAACCCTTTTGATACATCGAATCCTATTAAAATATCATTATGCAAATTAGGACACTTGATTAACGCAGGATTAAGAAATAAGAAGAAAAATTAACATAAAAACGTCAAACTTAAAACCCATTTGTGGAAAATGTCATCAGGAAACTTAATTTTTCTCTCTTGGTTTCTGAAATTTCTCATCAATTTACACAGTTGGAAGTTTATTTTTGCAAGAGACTCTCTGACAGTTTTAAATTTACTCGCAAGTATGACACTTGAGTGTAAATTATACTTCAAAGGTTGTGTTATTTCATTAAACTAAGCGGTTTATTAGTAAACTACCAAACATTTCAACTAGTGAACCAGAGAACTTCATAAACTAGTTAACCAATATGTGAACTAAAAAGCTAGGGGACCAACTTGTTAACTAGTGAACCAGTGAACTAATAATACAAATCTGGTGAACCAATTTGTGAACTAGAAAACTATTGGAGGAACTTGTTAACTAGTGAACTGGTGAACTAAACAACTTGTGAAAAAAATTTGAACGGGAAAATTAGGGAAACATGTTAATTAGTAAATTAGGAAAATTAAAGAACCAACGTTTGAACTCGCAAACTAGAAAGCTAGTGAACTAACTAGTGAGCTAGTAAACTAAAAAAAAACTAGTGAACCAGCTTGTGTGAATCAACTTGTAAATTCGTAAACTAGCAAACTAATGAACCAAATTGTGAACCAATAAACTAGAAAACTAGTAAACCAACTTGTAAATTAGAAAACAAGTAGAGCAATTTGTGAACTAAAAAACTAGAAAACTTACGAAACTATTGAACTAAAAAACTAGAGAACTTAAGAAACTTTTGAACTAAATAATGATGAGGCGAAATAGGTAAACTTTTAATGATATAAATAGCGAGTGAGTTTTTCTCGGTCTCCACTGACCAATCAGAACAATCCGTGAAAAAAAATGTCAATGTGACTCATTTAAATAATTCGACCAGTAATCTTGAGTTGAGAAATAGTATTAAACTTATGTTTGCAGTGATTGCCATCATTCAGGGGCTAGATTATCTATAAAAGTCGTTTTTTTTTCTTTCTTTTCTTCCATTGAATCAAGTCAATTCTGGTCAGTGTTATTTGTGTGTGTTTTATGACACTATCTTTATTGTAAAGGTGAGTAACACAAGTGTAGATTAAGAGGGTTTTTTTGTGAAAAAAGGAAAATAAATCCTAGAAGAAGAATTTGGGGGAAGATTTTCATCATTTCGAAGTTGAAATTCGTTTTAGTTTTGTTGGCTGACAAGTGTTTTTTTCAGTTTTTCTATTTGTGAGGAACCAACAGCTGCAAAACAAATCGATTTGGACTCGGGGTTTTTTTTGTGGGCAATTTTATACATGTATAATTCACTCTCTTTCTTTCTTTCTAGTTTTTAGTAACTGTACTTTTCAAACAACAGTGTTGCCGTGTCTGGTAACGTCTTGACGGGTTGAGAAAATAAAAATGGATAAGAAACCACTTTTACCAAAGAAATCGAAGGGAAAATTGTCATTTTTGACAAAAAACGGGATTTAACAGAAATTAAGAGAAACTAGAAAGTGTTTAAATGTATTTTTCATGTTGATATCTTTCACAATAAACTTTTTATGAATATTGTCAATTTCAAACTCACATAAAAAAGTTTATTTTGAAATATATCAAACATGAAAATATATTTAATGTGATTCAGGTACCCTTCTAGTTTCTTAAATACTTTCTAGTTTCTTTTTAATTCTTCTCCTGAAAGACAGAATAATAACTAGAAAATTCCAGAAAGCCCCGTTTACACTTTAAACCCAGACTTAAGCCTTCTTTAAGCCTTTATCGTCCATTTTTCTAGTTTCTAAACTTCGAAATTTCTGTTGAGCCACCTTTAAAGTGGAATAAGGAGCCAAAGAAGAAGAAAAAAACATAATTTCCTGGATAACAAAAGAAAGGATTTTCAGAGACTTAAAAAAAAGAAGAGTCCATTGACCATTATGCCCAAATGTCTCTTTTTTTCATTCTCTCTGATCTCTCGTTAAATGATGCAATAAAACAGTGATAAATGAAAACGGCACTTTTTTTCATCCTGTTTCATTCTCTGGGGTTTTTTTTTTCAAAAATTGTCATCTCTTTCAAAAAAAAAAAGACCATTAAATTTGTGCTAAAAGAACGGAAACTGAATGGAAGCAATGAGAGAGAGAGAGAGAGAGAGAAAAAGAGAACGAGAGAGAACCGAAAGAATTGAGTTGACCTATAGAGGGCGCTTTTTTTTAACGAAATCTTCGTTAATGATCATCTTTTCTGTCCAGAAATAAACTTTCAAGTTTTTTCTTCTTGTTAACAGAAAAGGGGAAAAAAAGACAGGCAAGTGTGCCCAGCACTAACTTTTCGTTTGCCCCGCCCTTTTATGAGCGTCAGACCAAATATCCACCAATTAGAAATTAAAAGGGCGGGGCATGTGACATCAGACCAACTAACACATCAATTAGGAATTGATGATATTCATAAAAGGGCGGGGCAAACGAAAAGTTAGTGCTGGGCACACTTGCCTGTAAAAAAGTGTTGAACTTTGATTATTCTGTCTTTCGGGTGAAAAATAAAGGGAATGATGAACTTATTTTAAAAACTAGAAGGGTAGCTCAATCACTCAAGGGTAATTTCATCTTGATTATCTTTCAAAATAAACTTTTTTTGTGACAATTTGGACCAAAATGCTGACATTAGTCACTATGTTACTTATGACTTATTTGAAATTTTGTTTAACATTAAAGCCCTTGGCACACAGACCATTTTTTGTGATCGATTTCGATTGCACATTGAAGTTGCATGTGGTTTGGATGTGGTTGCAAATTGCTCTTCCTAAACAGTCTATTGATGACGTCATTAATAGATTGTGGGTTTAAATTTTCATGACTGCAGGTTATTTTTTTTGACAAAATCCATTTTGCAGCACTTGGATCTTAAGGTCCCTCTGCCATAGGCCCGTATTTTTTTGTAATTGTAATTTTTCTGGACAGATTCGAAGTGGCTGGCTTTGGCGATAATCCGACTTCATTTTGCATTCGAAATCGACCACGAAAAGTGGTCTGTGTGTGAGAAGCAGTTGGGCGCAGCCAGAAAAATTCATTCTGATTGGTTATTTAGGTTTTGTTACGTGTTTGATTCTGTTATTGGTCTGATGCTCATAGAAGGGCGGGGCTAAGAGATTTTTTCTTGCTGCGCCCAACTGCCTGTTTCAATCCTTAGAGTGCCACCTGGTGTCACTTTTAAAAGGAATCAATGTTTGTGAAAGACAAATATTGTGAAAAAGTGAGTGAAATACGTGACATTCCAAATGGATTTTCTTGATTGAAATTGTATGTTTTTTTATTTTTGGGGAGCTCTCTCTCTCTCTTTTAACATTTAGTAATTGTTTTTGTGTCCATTTCATAAAAGGACCCACCAAAAAAAAGGTTCTTCTTCTTCTTCTGTTGAACAAAAAAAAACTAGAAATGGGAAAAACATGTCCACCACATTTATACAAGTGATTACTTGAATGAAAAGTTAGTTCCTAAAGTAATCTTTGCAAATGGAACATAGTCACGAACAAATAACGGACTAGAATCCTCCTCCTCATCGCTCCCTTTTTACATTAACGTGAATGAATGTGAGAATGCCTTCCTCCTCCTTAGTTGATTTCTAACTCTCAGCGGCTGACCCATTATATTACATTGAATCATGTATTGGAGAGTGGGAGGGCCTCCATCCTACACCACATCCACCCTTATATATATTTATAAAAGACTAGAAAGAGAAAAGTTTTGCTTTTTGGCTTCTTTCAAGAGTTTCTCCTTTTGTTTGTTTGTTTGTAGAATTGTTGCTTTTGGTTTCAAAGACTCCTTCTGAAAAGACATACATATCCATCCATCCAGACTAGAAATGGGTTGAAGTGTGGGTAGAAAGAAAGAGAGAGAGGCAGAGGGTTAGAAGGTTAGAAGGTTTTTTGAGGGGAAGAAAGGGAGAGTAAGGAAGGTGAGGGACATTCGATTAATCAAACACACAGAAACACATACTAAAGAGAGAGAGAAAGAGAGATGTAAAGAGGGAAAACAGAGAAAGGGAGAGGGGAAGGGGAGATAGAGGGAAAGAAAGACAGAGACAGAGAGAGAGAGTGAGAGTGATGGAAACAGAGAAGATAGAGAAAGAGAGATGGAAAGAAAAAATGAGAGAAAGAGAGAGTTGTGGCAATTTCAGATAAAAGGTGGACTCGTAATGAGTATTTAGGGAGTAAGTTAGAAAACTAGAAGGGCCCTCTAGTCTTTTTTTTTTTCCCCCTTCTTTCATTTTTGCTTACACTTGGATTCCCCGTTGAGTTCCGAGTCCAGCAACCAACTGAGACACAAGAATTTTTGTTTTTTCAGGATTTTTTTTTTCGGACAGTGATCGATCCTTATTTTTAAGGGACCTTCCTCCTCCTCCAAATAAGGGCCCCTTCGTCTCCACATTCTTCATCTCATTTGAGGCTTTTGAGCCTTATCTTTATAAACATGTTTTTTTTTCTATGAAATTGATAAACTTTTTTTGTTCACGTGATTTACAAGTTTTTTTTTTAAATATCAATAAAACGTCTTAAAGGTGGGTTTATAAATATTTTTCTCTCTCAGATGGCGCCACTGCTGTGGTCATTATTGTTCTATTGAAGGTCTATTCGCTCCAACTTGCGATTTTGAGAAAATTTGTGTTTTTTGAAGCGAACGTTTTTCAGAAGAAACATTACGATAAAAAATCCAAACTGTTTTAGAAACTAGAAGAGTTGCTGATAATGTTAAAAGTTTTTTCAATGATGATATCTTTCAAAATAAACTTTTTCTGACAGTTTGAAAAAGTTGAAAATAGTTTTTCATGAAATGTCAATGGAAAAATCTAAAAACTAGTCTCATTTTCAAACTGAACTTCATAAAATTGTTTATTTTTTAAAAAAACCTTTAACCATTCTAGTTTGAAAACAACAGTGGCGCCGTCCAGTGGGGAAAAAAGCAAAATACATATTTATAAAGAGCCACCTTAAGGTGTTTTATGAAGATGTGAATTTGAAAATGAGAAATGAAAATTATTTTAAAAACTAGAAGGGTAACTGAATCGAAAGTATCGTCTGATTAAAGTTGAGTCAATTTTTCAAACTGAAACAAAACAAAAAGTTTATTTTGAACGATTAGCATCAAGAAAATTGAGTGATTTAGCTACCCATTCTAGTTTCTAACACATGCTTTCAATTTCTTCTTAGCTGTTGCTCTTCTGAAACGTGGAGTAATTAGTTTTTTTTTTTAGTTATTTTTAGCTCGAAAAGCTCCGTTGCAAACTTCTCCATTTGTAATTTTTTCGCTCGCCCCTCCCCTCTCTCCCCTCAGATTGCAAGTCTTAGTAATTACTAATCACTAATTAGTGGTGCCACAAAGATAAAAAGACAAAGTGACACTCCATTGAGGGGAAGAGTCTGGTTTTTTATGTTATTTTGTTGAATGACACTCAGCTCCAACTAACTTTACTCCTGTCCAATTAACTTTGAGCCTCAATTACAGTTACTTATTACACCACCAGGATCTTTCACTCACTCTCTTAAGTCATTCAAAGGATTTTTTTTCTCTCTCTCTCTCTCTCTTTTGGCCCACCCACAAAAATAAGGAAATTTTCTTCACTTTGGATTAAAAGGCTGTGGTGGCATTGACTGACAACAGGAAACAATAAAAAATTAATTGTGAAAAAGCATCGTTTCCACTTATACTCATGAGTCATGAGTAAGGGTTAGAATAAACAACCCCACATTCACTATTCGACACAGGCATTTAGAAATCGGGACGAACTTCAGTTTGCTCCGCCCTTTTTATGACGACCGGCAACTTCTAATTGGTTTGTTGTGTGGTTCGACGTTGAAAAGGGCGGAGCATATGACGTCAGACTACATAACCAACCAATTAGAAGTTGCCGGTCATCATAAAAATGGCGGAGCCAACTGAATTTCGTCCTGATTTCTAAATGCCTGTCTATTCGACTTGCAAAATGAAGTCGAATGTGGTTGAGCTGTAGTTGCAATGTATTTTCTATAGCAAGACTAAAAGTGGTCGGTTACCAGCTTCCATTTTGCAGTCTAAAAGTAGCCTGTGTGCCAAGGGTCTAAGAACGAAATAATATGCGATTAACAATCAATTAAGACTGTTTAAGAGGCTAGAATTCATAGAGAATAATTACAAGAATTTGTGATTCTAGCTTCCGAACAATCTGATTGATTGAAACTAGAAGAGCAGCTCAATAACTCAAGATGGATTATGAACAGTTGATTTTCGAACTCAGAAGAGCAAAATTAAGAGAAACTAGAAGGTGTTTTTATAAACTAGAAAGAAGGCTAGCTCAATTATTTCATGTTTGATATCTTTCAAAATAAACTTTTTATAGGACAAAAATTAAATAACATTTTTACATTACATTTTCAAACTGACATAAATAGCTTATTTTGAAAGATGAAGCACTATATTAAGCACTATATTAAGTGATTCAGTTACCCATTCTAGTTTCTAACACACTTCAATTTCTCCTTAGTGAAAAACAGCCAAAATGACCCGTCGTAGTTCATAAATAAGATGTTCATAAAATATCTGCAAAATGCAAGTAAAATGTTTTACAAACCAGAAAAAAGTTACGATAAACACTGAATTTATGTAACTGAGGTGTAATAAATATGTAATAAAGGTGTAATAAAGATGTATCACTTTGAAAAATAGTGAATATTTACAATCATAAAACACTTTTTATTAGTATTTTACGCAGCGGTTTGCCTCAAATACAATTTTACATTCAGTTTCTTTTGAGAAGAAAACAACATTTAAAAATAATATTTTCTGTTTTCAAACGATAGAATTATTATAAAAGACTTCGGCTTTTATGTTTTATGTTTTTGTTTAAAAAGAAAAATGGAGGTTTCTTTTGTTTTATTAAATTTAACAGAACAAAAAAATAAAAATGGAAACACAGACAGAGAAAAAATGTTGACGAATTTTAACTTTCTAACAATCGTAATATGAAATAAAGAGAAAATACATGTAGTGTGTTAAAGAGAGAAAAGGGGTCCAAGTGGAGGCTATTCTAGGAGGGGGAGAAACATGTTGCCACCTTATTTAAATTCATCTCTTGTCCCTTTTTTCAGTTATATTTTTTCTCTTATGTTATCCAGAAAAAAAATATAATAATTTATACAGAGGAAGTGGGCATTTATATTTAGCATATTTTTTCGGGTTTTTTTCTAGAAATAAATCATATATATTGGAGGAATTTTTTTTTTAAAAATATACAGTAAGTACGACTTTGTCCGCTAGGTGGCAGCACTTTCATTTTTATACATTCTGGTAAGATTATAGAAAGCTGAATTATGGGAAAAAATAATTGTACAGTTGAAAATTTTGAAGGTTTTGGTGTTACTTTGATATCAATTTCTGCAGTTTTTTTTCTTTTGCAGATTTGAATATATTGCATGCTTGATTTCTGCAATATTGCGCAGATTTCAGTTTAGCTGATTTGATATCAGTTCTAAAGTTTTCAGATTTTAAAATTCTGCAATTCTAAAGGTTTCAGTTGTTAAAGCCTGGAACACACACGCGGAATTCCGCTCAGAAAATCAAAACAGAATATTTATTTAAATGAGAAAATTTTCCATAAAAAGTGAACGGAAAATTCATTAAAAATGAGTTGAACAAAGCTCAACTTTTTCCATTCTCAAAATATTCCGTTCAAATTCTCACCAATCAAATAGAAGCACGTGACATCACAAAAAAGCAAAATGGAATCTCATTTTGGCAATAAATGTTTTTTTTTTCTTGTTCAATAGAGGGCGCCCACAACTTTCCTCATTACTTTTCTGTTTCTATGTGCGAACAACACAGATACCGAAAAAGAGAATGACTTTTTTTTTCATTTCCTATTTTCTTTTTCCTTTGGCGGAATCCGGCGTGTGTGTTCCCGGCTTAAGTTCGGTTCAGTTCTGTTGTGCATTTCTGTGCAGTTTTGTGTTGAGCAGATTTTGCATTCTGTAGATTTTAGTTTTGACAACCTACATTTATTAATGGTTTGAAAATTAAAAAGTTTTGAATTTTGTAGTTGTTCAGTTTTACAATTCATCTGTTTTCTGTGCTGTTTTAAATTCTGTAGTTCTGCATTTTTTTAAGATTTGCGTTGAGCAGATTTGCATTCAGAAGTTTTCAGCTTTGAAATTCTACAGTCAGTAATGATTTTAAATTATAAAGAAGTTTTGTGTTCTGTAGTTGTTCAGTTCTTCAGTTCTGCTGTTTTCTGTTCTGTATTTCTGCACAGTTTTGACTTTTGCAAGGTTTTGAAGGTTTGAGTTCAGCACATTTGAACTGTACATGTTTTTCTGCAGATTTTAAGTTAAGTTGTGGCTGTTCTGCAATAGAACCGGGCTTTTATTTAAATAACTTGATGCCCAGCCCAGCTAAAAAACTGTTGATCTTAGCCCACCAAGGTCATTCGGACCAATAGGCCCCCACCTATGCCCATGAAGCCCATGAACTTTAATAAAATTGTCAATTCAAGCTGATGCGTTGTTGGGCTGGGTTTAAGTTTTTCAAATTGCCCATAGGCTTATGGGCTTTATGTAGAGGAGGTCTCTTATTTTGCATTTTTACGTGAAGTGCAAAATTACAAAATTTACACATCTGCCAATCTGTTTAAATTCTGCCAATAAACTGGAAACTGTTAAAAGGTTTTTCTGTTGTTGTTTTTTTCTTTTACCAAAAATGAAAACATTGTCATCCCATTAATACCAGCCATATTGATTGAGTTTTTTTTTTTTTAAGTTCTGCTTTAGTTTGTTGTCAAGAATGATAGACATTTACCAATCACCAATTTCGTTCTAAACTGTCAAATACTTTGAAACTTGACAGTTTTTTTTTAAGTTCTTCAAAATGAAAATGGAAAATGGATGGATTTTTTTTAGCAAAAAGAAGAACCGTGTTGTTGTTACCTTCTTCTTCTATTTCTCTCTAATGGAATCTGAAGGGTTCTTTTTTTTACATTTATTTAGATGTCTTAAATCCAATGGATTTTTACCGATAGTTGAGATGACCCCTTCCCCCCTCAGTAAAATGACATTACCCATCCCTTCCTTTTTTACTCAAATCCTCCCTTAAAAGTCCATATATCGAACCCTTCTTTATTTAAATGTTTTAATGTACCTTTAGAACTGAATTCAACCACAAAAAAATAGTTTTACGGATCTGTTTTTCTTATTTGCTTTAAAAAAATCGAGTTTTTTCTTAAAAAATAGAATTTACAAAAAAAAACCACTTATTCAGCCATTGTAAAATATGCAAATGATGACAGAACAGTTCTAATAGAATTTCGGAAGAACGTTACAGAAAGGGTAAACTGTCATATCTAGCTCATAACCTTATAAACAATTCACAAAAGCAAATTACAAAATATCATTATGACAAATTATATTGTCACATGTACATTGTACAACATTGTACAACACAGGCATCTGTAGACAGCTTCAGCATTTCTTTGCCTCGGCCCCTTTTATCAGCGTCGAACCAAATATCAACCAATTAGAAATAAAAAGGGCGGGGCAGGTGACATCAGACCCAGTAACAAACCAATTAGAAATTGATGACGTCCATAAAAGGGCGGCGCCAAAGAAATTCTGAAACTGTCTACAGATGCCTGTGTTGTACAACATATATTATGACAGTCATAAAACAATAGTACACAAGTAGTGACATCATAAAGTATGACTGTCACAATTTTCAGACTTATTTTTGCAGTGAGGACTCCGGGTTATTCTGTGAGTCAGACAGAAGATACTGAAGGTGTTTTATAAAACTAGAATAGTAAAATGGAAAACACTTAAAATAAACTTTTTATGTCAGTTTGAAAAATGATCAAACTTTAAGCAGACGGTATGTTTAAATTTTCTGTATAAAAAAAGTTTATTTTGAAAGATATCTCAACATGATAACCTTAATAAGTAATTCACATACCCATTCTAGTTTCTAACAGACTTTCAATTTCTTCTTAGTGTTGTTGCTTCCAGAAATTCAAAATCAACAGTTCATAAAAATCTTAAGAATGCAAGTAGATCATTTATTTTGTGCGTGTAGCATTAGATGGCGCCACTAGCCCTCCTTCCATGCCACTCACCTTCTTCCTTCTGTTTCACGTGGCACACTTTTTAATTGCATCATCGTTATTTCTCTACACGTGCTCTCTTCTTCACTTATATTGTGTTCTGGGTATAAGTTTGTCCGCGTGCTGATAATTAAGGTTGTTTTGGACGCGCTTTTAGAGCTAAAAGGGTGCATTCTATTTCAACTAATTGACGACGAGTGTAGTTGGCCACCTATGGAAGGTTGCAGGCGCCATCTACCTTGCAATTTACACGAGTATTTTTTTTTTCCTATGGAGCCCTCTTAAGTGATTGAGCTACCCTTTCTAGTTTCTAAAATACTTTGACGTAGACCAAAGTTCAAGGGACGTTTTATCTAAGAGATATTTCAAAATGAAATATTCTCATTTTTGTTCATATTTTCATAAATTACATATTACATGAAGAAAAATAAATTTTCAATTTATTTCATTATTTTTAAAAGTGGATTTTGAACGAAAAGAGAGATAAAAAGGGGGGAGGAGGAGATTCCCGTTTAGCTTTTTTTATTCCATATTTTTTTCTCTCTCTCTCTCTCTCTCTCTCCCCCTATCTCCGTCTCTAAATCTTCCTATCGTTTTCTTTCTCAATCTTCCTATCTTTCTCTTTCTAGCTTTGCTCTCACTCTTTCTTTCTCTATTTTTCTATCTCTTATCTTTCTGTCTCTCTCTCTCTACCTTTCTATCTCTTTCTCTATCATCCTATCTCCTTCTTTTAATCTTCCTATCTTTCTCCTTCTAGCTTTGCTCTCTCTCTATCTTTCTATCTCTCTATCTCTCAATCTTCCTATCTCCTTCTCTTAATCTTCCTATCTTTCTTTCTCAATCTTTCTAGCTTTGCTCTCTCTCTATCTCACTTTCTCTATCTTTGTTTCTCTTTCTTTCCTTTCTTTTTTATTTTGCAATATTTTCTAATAAATCTCTCCCCAAAAAAAGTTCTTTTCTTGCCATTACTTTGATGCAATCAATTGCAAAGTAATAATAATAATTCTGATGAGAAATAACTTTTCTATCTTTTTTTTTCTTCAGCAAAATCCTTTTCCTTCAACCTTTTTTTTTTCTTCTCAAATTCTTCTTCTATTTTTTTATTATTTGAATCAAGTTTCTAAAAATGAAATAAAATGAAGAGAGATTTTCTTCTTTTCTTTTTCAAGTGTTTAACTTTGAAAATTTAACCAAGAAAAACCAATCAAAAGGATGGGACCCCCCCCCCCCTTCCGCCCTTCCGCCCTTTCTTCTCAGACATAAAAGTGAAAACTTGTAAAAAGATGTTCTTTCTCCTTTAGGGCAACTCAAAGAGGAGGAGATTTTCAAGAATTTTCTACAAAAATGGAAAAAAATCTTAAGAAGTTGTCTTTCATTTTACATTTTTCTCTCTGAAGTTCTTTCTAGTTTCTTTTACTTTATTTACACACATTCTACATATGTGTGTTTTAAGTAGGCAAACAAGAGTGAAAAATAGTTAATCTCAAAATATCACTTTAAATCTCTTATTTATTCTGCCGTTGAGCTACCCTTCTAGTTTCCAAAAAAACACTTTCTAGTTTCTCTTAATTTCGCTCTTCTGAAAGACAGAAATAATCAGCGATTTCGAATATCAGCTGGTTTATAACCCATTTTAAGATTTTCTTGTTCATATCTTTCAAAATAAACGTTTTGTGTCAAATTATAAATAACTCAACTTTAAGTTGCACTAAAAAGTTTATTTTGAAAAATATTAACATGAAAATATTCTCTTAAGTGATTGAGCTACCCTTCTAGTTTCTAAAACACAGTCTAGTTCCTCTTAATTTCGAACTCTTTATTTTACAGTTTCTGAAGAACAACATTATGAAGAAATTGAAAGTGTGTTAGAAACTAGAACGTGTAATAATATTTTCATAATGACATCTTTCACAATAAACTTTTTTATAGAAAAAAATTGAAAAAAAAAGATATTGTCGCTGGTTAATTCTATCTTTAAAGAAGCAAAATTAAGAGAAACGTGAAAATATTTTAGAAACTAGAAGAGTTAGCTTAATTATTTAAGAGTATTTTCTTGTTTTGTATCTTTGAAAATAATCTTTTTATGTGAGGTTGAAAATGACCCCAGGTTATTTTCAAACTCACGTAAAAAGTTTATTTTGAAAGACAATCAACAGGAAAAATTGGAAAATAAGTGATTCAGCTGCCGTTCTAGTTTCTAACACTTTCAAATTTCTCTTCAGCGTTGCTCTTCACAAACTGTAAAAATAACCAGAGTTCGAAAACTGTGATTATTCTATTTTTCAGTAGAGCAAAATTAAGAGAAAATAGAAAGGTTTTTAAAAAACTAGACGTGCAACTCAATCAATTAATTGTATCTTCATGTTGATATCTTTCAAAATAAACCTTTTATAGACAAAAAAAATAAAATATTGTCCACTTAAAGGTGGGTTATTTTAAAAGATATGAAAATGCTCCCTTTACTTTTCTAGTTTCTAAAATAGTTTCAATTTTATTTTTAAAGAAGCAATTTGAAACGCAGAAAATGTGCCGAATTCTATTCTATTGTTCTTTTTCATATTTAGCAAATGATGAAACAGAACTTTTCGTCATTGTTTTTAGAAAAGTTTTAATAACCAGGTTTTATTATGAAAAAATGAAATGAAAATACAAAATTCTCTTTCTATTGTTTTCCTCATTTTAGGTGAAACTTTTTTCATAATCAAGAAAAGTTTCAAAAAACATCGAATTTTTCTCATTTTTCACGTTTGAAAAAGTAGTTCTTTTTAATAAAAAAGCATGAATGAAGTTGGGTGTCTTTTCCTGATAAGATTCTTTTCTAGTTTTTTTTTGCTTCTTCTTTCTAAAGAAAGAAAGAAAGAAGAAGAATGGATCCAATTTTTGCAATGTTTATGGGTGTGAAATTGAGCTCGTTAGAAACTCGAAGAGAGAAAATGTCAGACATAATATAACCCTTTTTTATTTTCCCTGCTGCCTCTTGAAATACAATGATAAACAACAACAACAATTACAATGGATTTTCACATCAAAACAACAACAACTTTTGTTAGAATCGGAAAAAAAAAAGAGAAAAAAGATTTCAAGATTAAATTTCAGGAAATTTCTTTTCACAAAAAAAAAATTGTTTTTGAGTTTTTTTTTTATTCGTTGTTGTGAAAATATGTATAAATTGAATTAAAAATCCATCACAATAAAGATGTGGATTTTTCTATAACGATATCTGTCGAAAAAAACAGTACAGATATCTGCAGTTAACTGTAAGAAACTTGCATAACTCAGTAGAAAATTGCAAAAAGATTTTAAGAAAACTACACTCATATACAACAGGAACTTGTTGAAATACGCAGAAAATTGCAAAAATCTAGAAGAAATTACCAGAAACTATTGAAAAATCAGGATGAATCCGGGAAAATTTGCATAGAAACTTAAAAAGATCTAAAATTAGATAATTGAAAGAAACTTGAAGAAATATACAATAGGGAAATTGCTGAAAAATACAGGAAATTACAAGATACTTGAAGAAATCTTTACAAGGAACTATAGAAAAATAGTGGAAAAATGCAAGTAACTTGAAAAACTACGAGAAGCTGTATTAAACTTGCAGAAATCAGTGGCAAATTGGAAGAACCTTGAAAAGATTTACAAGAATTAGCATTAAATTTTCAAAACTGTGCAATAAACTTGAAAAAAATCTATAATATACAACAGGAAATTGTTGAGATATGGAGAATGTTTCAAGATACTAGAAGAAACAATAGGACAATAGTGGAAATATACTGATAACTGCTAGAAATCTACAATAAATGGTAGAAAAATAGTAGAAATATGCAGAAATTGTAAAGGAAACTAGAAAAACCTACCATAAACAATAGAAAAATGGTAGATATAGGCTGAAAACTGCAAGACACTGGAAAAATCTTTAAGAAGGCATAGGAAAATTATAGAAATATGGGAAGAAAATGCAAGAAACAAGAAAAATTTTTAAGAAGTCGTAAGAAAATTGTAGAAATATGGGCGAAAATGCAAGAAACTAGAAAAAATCTACTATGAGCAATAGAAAAATAGTAGAAATATGCAGAAAACTTGAAAAGACTGAAAAAAAAATATACAGGAAAGTTGAAAGCTATCATCTATATATTAAATATTTCAAAAAATGTGTGCAATTTAGGAATTCCTTAAAGATGTTCATCAAAAATTCATCTTTGTTTTTCTTGTTGAGGTTTTCTGAAGTCGGTTATTTCTTAATGATGTTTACTCTCTCGGATTTTTTTCTTTGTCTCTTGAAAGAATCAATTTTATTTCTTCATTTGCAATTCATCTGCTGTAGATTTTTCTTACAAAAGAAGTGTTTTTTCTGCCCGTCTTATAGAGAGCCCCAGCCCCCTTTTCGTATTTTCCTATTCTTAGAAGTTCGATCCGGATCTTCTTATTTCACAGACTGTCAATATTAAAGAAGTTCGGTGAAATGACAATTTGGAATTCGATCCACCAACCAAAAAAAAAAAAGACACTTTGACTTTTTCTTTATTCGCATCACTTCACCACCTTTGAATTCGATTTTTTCTTCCTTCTTTTTTTTCGGTTGGTTTTTAAGGTCGTAACAAAAGAACCTAACCTAACCACACCACCATCAAAACCACTTCACAGATCTTTTGTTTGTATTTTATACAAACACTTTTTTTTATCCACCTGTAATTTCTACTTTTTTTTTCTGTAATTTGCTCTCTCTTTTTTGTACAAAATGAGGATTTCCTCAAAAGTTTGATTATATTAGGTGAAAAGAAACGTGAGACATACAAGTTCAGGCGTGGACCCTCGAAGGAGGCTACTGATTATGAGGGCTTCATTGTAAAATACTTGTGTAAATGATGCAAGATAGATGGCGCAATGCAACTTCCATAGATGGCCAAACTACACTCGTCGCCAATTAGTTGAAATCGAATGCACCCTTTTAGCCTCTAAAAGTGCGTCCAAAACAACCCTAATTATCAGAGCACTTGGACAAACTTATACCCAGAACACAATTTAAATGAAGAGAGAGCACGTGTAGTGAAATAGCGATGACGTAATTAAAAGTTTGCCACGTGACAAAAAAAAAGGAAGAAGGTGAGTCAAGAGTTGAAGAGTGACATTTCTATGGAATTAGGGCTAGTGGCGCCATCTACAGCTACACACACAAAATAAATGATCTACTTGCATTCTTAAAGTTGGGTCATTTTCAAACGGACCATAAAGAAGCTTATTTTTTTAAAAAAATTGAGCTACCCTTCTAGTTTTTAGAACACTTTCTAGTTTCTGTTAAATTTTTCACCAGAAAGATAAAATAATTAAGAGTTCGAGAGGCGGCGTTGTTTATATTTTAAAACCATCTTGAGTGGTTGAGAGTTACCCTTCTAGTTTCTAACATGAGTTTGATTTCATATTAAAACTGTGTAACCCTCAAAACTATTGAAATCACAACGAAACAACAACATATGAGTCACTTAAGTACGCATATCAATCAATATAAATAACTGAAGGCCGCCGCCTGACTCAGACACACAAAACTCAATCAATGAACAATTAATTAAATTGCTCGCATATTTTTCGAGATCAACAAGTTCTTAATATAAAAAAGAGGCTTTTAAGACTGAAATGTAATACGATGCTTTAAATGGAGTCTCTCTTAAAGCCAGATAGATATACACGATCAATTCTGGCTTGTTAATCAAATGACAAACAATTGAAAATGCATATTGTCGTTTTTGTTAATTCAATTTAACTTTCATTTCTCTTCAATCTTTGGCTTTGAACGATGTCTCAGCTCAGCCAGAAATCCAATTCAGTTTTATGATTGAACTGAAGGAAACTTGGTGTATGTGTGTTAGGCGTGGATTGACAAGCTTTAGAATGTTTGAATAAATGCATTTGTTCAAATTATAATTATTTAGCAGTGCGCTTAGCCTCTATTCAGAAGACTAGACAGACAGCGTTTTTGAGTTATTCTTTAACACATAAACCACTTTCTCACCACAAAATGAAGTTGCAGGTGGTTCGGCTGTGGTTGCGATGGATTTCTTATAGAAATATTAGAAGTGGTTGGTTTTGGCGACAATCTAACATAATTTTGTAGTCGAAATCGACCACCAAAAGTGGTCTGTGTTACAATTCTATAATCCCTTGACTGCAAAATGAAGTCGGATTGTGGCCAAAACGGACCACTGCGACCTTGTGATGAGGACTGACAACTTCTAATTGGCTGGTTATGTAGTCTGACGTCACATTCTCCGCCCTTTTCAACGTCAGACTACATAGCCAGCCAATTAGAAGTTGGCAGTCGTCATAATATGGGTGGAGCCAACTGAAGTTTTCACCTATTTCTAACTACCTGTATGTAAAGAAGGCCTTAAGAGTGACACAAGGCCAGAATTTGATCGTCTGTTTCCAGCGTTTGTCTCGAGCTGAGAATGGTTTCTTTTGGTGATGTTTTATTATTATGTCCCTTGATATTGGGTGGAGTCTATCCGATAATATGTAAACTTATTATTATCATTTGTTTACTAAATTACACTATTGTGTTTTCATGTAAAAATGTAAGGGGGGGGGGGAGGGGTGGACATACAAATTAGTCAACTTTTATTTTCTACACGATGATGGCGGCGGCGGCGGCGGCGGCATTAAATAACGTTATTATTAGATAAATGCTAAAAATGGTCCAATGTCTTTTTAAACAGGCAGTTAGAAATCGGTCAGAACTTCAGTTAGCTCCGCCCTTTTTATGACGACCGGCAACTTCTAATTGGTTTGTTGTGTGGTTCGACGTTGAAAAGGGGCGGCGCATGTGACGTCAGACTACATAACCAACCAATTAGAAGTTGCCGGTCGTCATAACAAGAGCGGAGCCAATTGAAGTTCTGACCTTTTTCTAACTGTGCCTGTCTTTTTAACGTTGACTCTTTTATCGACTTCATTTACAATGTGTGTGTTTCGAAATATCACTTGACCAGAAGATGCGGTCAGTTTGTCCACAACACACACATTGAATAACACCCAACATTATATCATCCTTTTCTGTACATATTTACATATTCATTGAGTTTCATGAAAAAAGATTTACAGACACAAAAAGAAGTTTCATTTTTATGACTGTTTTTAGAGAGAATTTTCTCTCTTATTTATTTCCACATTTATTTCTCAACATTATACTTTACTATTAAAGTCACTATAGACTAGAATTTAACGGGCTTTTTTAATCCTAAATTGCAATTAATTAATAAGTGGCTTCATAACTTAAAATTGGGCGAATACAAAAAATTTAAGAGCTTTTCACGTTTATCGTCCTCATGTTGAAGGCAGGCAATTGGCCCCACCCATTTATGAGCGTCATCAATTTCTGATTGGTTGATATTTGGTCTGACGCTCTTAAAAGGGGGCGGTGCCAATAAAATTTTAATGTTGGGCACAATTGCCTCGTTGTTGAAGTGCTCAGTCTTTAATTTTCTATTTAAAAACTAGAAGGTACACAAGAATTTCCTTTTAGAGTTGTTTTTAGATGTATTTTTCTATTTTTTTGTTTGCAAAATTTCAGTCATTTTTACTCATCTGTTTAGTTTTTAGAAAATATTTCGTGTTTGATCTTCTTTCATTAAGTCTTTATTTTTCATTTAAAAACTAGAAGGTGCACAGAAATTTCCTTTTATGGTTAGGTTTATGTATGCGTTTTCTAGTCTCGTTTAAAAATTTCAGTCATTTCCAAGGAACTGTTTAGTTTTTATAAAATATTTCGTGTTTCGATATTCCAATGTTATGCGTATAGAGAATTGAAGTGCTCAATTTTTAATTTTCTGCTTAAAAACTAGAATGCACACTGGCACACACTATTTTTCAAGTAGGGGGAAAATGAATAAGGTGAGCTAATTTTTCAAGCTACCATAAAACATTTTTATTTTGAAAGATTTCATCACTGAATTATTTTACCGTGCTTCTTTTACTATTCTAGTTTTTAACTGAACTTTGAAAACATCTGACGTGTATAAAAATTAAAAAAAATTTAAGTGGTGTTTTGCGAATTAAAAGTTCAAATGGAAGATATTTTGATGTAAGGATTATAATTTGTTTGACACACAGAAATGTCATTTCTACTTTCTAGTATATTTTTTTCTATTGTTCTTGTTTGTTGTTCCTCTATATATATTTTACTTGCTGTTTGTCAGGAATTTTCTTCATTAATTTAGAGAGAAAGATCTCTTACAATTGTTCTTATTCGGGTTTTTTTTTTCTTCTTCTCTCTTCTTATATTCGATTTCCGCGTGTTTTTTCCGCATCATGGATTAATATTATTAGTCAATTTTCGTATTTATTTTAAGAGGACACGAGAGATAGATAAGGCGATAGAAAGAGAGAGAGAGATAGATAGAGAGAGATGAAAAAGAGGCTATTCCAAAATGAAATATCGAATCATCTCTCATCTACTGCAATATATATATTTTATATAATTCACTTTTATCAAATGAATCCAACTTTTATTATTGTAAAGGCTTAAACTTAATAATAATAAATTAATAATAATAGTGTTCAATAGAGAGAGAGAGAGAGCGCAAGAAAGAAAAAGAAACAGCGAGAGAATGAAAGAGAGAGAGAGAGAGAAAGAATGAGAGAGAGAATGGGAGAGAGAGAATGAAAGAGAGAAAGAGAGAGGATAAAAGAGAAAGAGAGAGAGAGGGAGAATGAAAGAGAAAGAAAATGAAAGAGAGAAAGAGAGAGAATGAAACAGAGAGAGAGAGAGAACTTTCAACGTTGTAAAATTACATTGAACCCAAGTGAAACACTCATTCAACCATGTTTCTCAAGATCTTAAGAACATAAGAAATGAAATTGAACGATTCATTTAACAGTGGAAAAAACATTTAACACAAAAATCGGATAACACGAAATATATTTTATGCTCGGTCTCTCAGAAATACCATAAAAAGTCTATATTTTTTAACACGAAAATATATTCTGGTATTTTTTTTATTTTGTGTTAAAGTAGTTTTAAAGTGTATTCTGTCTTTCAGGTACAGAATGAAGAGAAACTTGGAAATGGAAAGTGTTTTAGAAACTAGAAGGGTAGCTCTATCATCTTAAGGATGTTTTCATGTTTGATAACTTTTAAAATAAGCTTTAATTTTTGGTCTGCATGTATAAAAAGCTTATTTTGAAAGATATCAAACATGAAAATTATCCATAAGTGATTAAGTTACCCTTCTAGTTTCTAAAACAATTTCTCTAGTTTCTCTTAATTGTGTTCTAAAAGGACTGAATAAATCATTAATAAACTATTTTAACACGAAATAATATCCTGTTCCCTTACATTTCGTGTTAAACGGTAAATATTGGCAACACTGTCGCCGGAAGTTTGCAACTCATCGGTTTCAATCTAACCGCTTAACAATCAGTGACGTCACGTACACTTATACACGTATAGATTAATCCAATCACTGAATAAATAGTTATCATCAGTGTTGCCAACTACTTGGCCCAATTTAAATAATAAAGGAGGACAAAATGTCGACTATAAACGCGGCAATTATAACCCGTGTTTTAAATGTAAAGAAAGTACTGACCTCTTCGTAGGGTTTCGAGTCCGGATGTTGCTGTTTGAAAAGTTCGCATTCGTAACATGGAGCTCTTTGAGCGTTGCTTAATCCGGCAACACTGCAACACCATAAGATGGCCGCTAGCAGCGCCCCCTTTAATACTTCACCAAATGCCATTTGATTATATGGATCAATTAAATTACGGTTTGATATGACGGTTGATTTTATTGTTCACGATACTGATGACGTCATTGTGCACGTCTGAAATCGAAAAAAAAAAACACAATAATTATATTTGAGATTATTATTTTTTCCAGCCTGGTTCGCACCATGATGTAATGCAAGTTGGTTCTCTACTACGCATGTGCAGAATGCAGGGTATCATCTCCATTATTTGATGCATTTTAACAACAGGCAATTAGAAAACGGGATGAACAGAAGTTGGCTCCGCCCTTTTTTATGACGAAAGCGCCTTCTAATTGGTTGGTTATGTAGTCTGACGTCACATGCTTCGCCCTTTTCAAAGTCGAACCACACAACAAACCAATTAGAAGTTACCGTTCGTCATAAAAAGGGCGGAGTCAACTTCTGTTCATCTCGTTTTCTAATTGCCTGTTTTTTAACATTGCACAGATAAAGAGACAAATGCGTCACTTCATAGTGTGAACGATGCTAGCTTGAGAGTGGTTTTTTTTTGGGTCTTATTTTCTAGAAAAGCACAAAAGCAAATGCTTCAATTCTCATCGGGATTTTTAGAAACCAAGTGAAAAACAATTGAAAATGTTGAAAGGAATTTTAAACAATTAGTTGGGGGGTTTGGGTTGAAGGGGGGAGGAGTTTGATAAAACATCAGAATAATGGAATTTCAACAAAAACCCTATTTTTACATAAGAAAGAAAAAAATATCAATCAAATTTCTAAAAGATCTTCTTCATTTAAACAAAAATAAAAGAATCTTTTAATTTGTACCATTGTAAAGATTAAATTAATAATTTTTTTTCAAAATGAGAGAAAATTAGTTATTTTTTTATTAGAAAAATCTAAAGGATTTTTTTCTTCTTCTCATTTTTGTTATATTGATTAAGCCTAATTTGTTTTGTTCATTCTTTTAATGAACATCCATCAGATTGCGCTACAATCGCTTAAAAAATTAAGGTCGTTTTAATGTGTAAACACGTCTTGAAACTCCAAATTATTGTTTTTTTTTAGGTGCAAAGTTAAAAGAAACTTGAATGTGTTTTAGAAACTAGAAGGGTAGCTCAATCACTTAAGAGCATTTTCATGTTTGATATCTTTCAAAATAAGCTTTTTTTTGTGAAAATTATATCTTTAAGCAGACGATATTATTTTACTTTTTGTTTATAAAACGTTTATTTTGAAATATGTCAACATGAAAATACCTTTAAGTGAGTTTTACTTAATTTTGCTGTTCTGAAAGACAGAATAATTAGTTCGAAAATCAGCTATTCAGCCATTTTCAGCTGATTTTCAAGTGTAAACACCTCTCTGACTTTGATTATTGCGTCTTTCAGGTACAAAATGAAAAGAAACTCGAAATTGTTTTAGAAACTAGAATGACAACTCAATCACTTAAGTGTATTTTGATGTTGATATCTTTCAAAATAAGCGTTTTATAAGAGTTTGAAAATGACACAACTTTAAGCAGACAATATTTTTTTTAATTTTTTTCTATATAAATACACACTTAAGTGATTGAGCTACCCTTCTAGTTACTAAAAACATTTTCTAGTTTCATCATCTTAAAACACTTCTTGTAAATGGGTTGTTGGTGGTGTTTTCAGTGATTGTCTGTTTCTAAGGGGCAAAAGGCAAAAATAATTTATGAAATCTTTGTTCTGCTTTCGTTCAATTTAGAGAAGATAGAAAATAATATATTATTAGATGTGAGTTAGTGTTTGCTGAATGTGTATCATATATATATATATATATATATATATGATAGCATTGTAACTTATATATTATGAAATATACAAAGAGAGGATTGAGGGGGTATTTTATGTGTTTGTGTTTTTAGTGTCCAATTGGGAATAAGGTTGAAACCAATGAGAAAATCGGAACAATTTGGTGTCCCTATTCATGTCTTAATCATGTTTTAAGACGGTTTGTCAGGAGAATTTGATTGTTGGAAAGGGGGGTTGGGGGGTTATGTGTCTTGTCTCTTTCTCTGTCTGTCTATCTTCTTATCGATCGTATCAGTTTATGAGTTACACATACACACAGGTACAAACATACACACACACACAAAAATACAAATATTTAGGCAGACACTAACAAAACACGCACACGAAACGCACACAACAAACGTAAAACACGTAAGTACACGCTTGCAAACACAGACACAGGTACTGTACACACACACACACACACATACAAAATACGCACAGGTAAAACACTTCTATACAAAATACGCTCAGGTACAGACACACATCAAAATGTGCACAGGTACAAACATACAAAATACACACAGGTACAAACATACAAAATACACACAGGTAAAACACTTATATACAAAATACACACAGGTATAAACATACAAAGTACACACAGGTACAAACATACAAAATACACACAGGTACAAACACACAAAATACACACAGGTACAAACATACAAAATACGCACAAGTACAAATATACAAAATACGCACAGGTACAAACATACAAAATACACACAGGTACAAATATACAAAATACGCACAGGTACAAACATACAAAATACACACAGGTACAAACATACAAAATACGCACAGGTACAAACATATAAAATACGCACAGGTACAAACATACAAAATACACACAGGTACAAACATACAAAATACACACAGGTACAAACATACAATATACGCACAGGTACAAACATACAAAATACGCACAGGTACAAACATACATAATACGCACAGGTACAAACATACAAAATACGCACAGGTACAGACACACATCAAAATGTGCACAAGTACAAACATACAAAATACACACAAGTACAAACATACAAAATACACACAAGTACAAACATACAAAATACACACTGGTACAAATATACAAAATACGCACAGGTACAAACATACAAAATACACACAGGTACAAACATACAAAATACGCACAGGTACAAACATACAAAATACGCACAGGTACAAACATACAAAATAAACACAAGTACAAACATACAAAATACACACAGGTACAAACATACAATATACGCACAGGTACAAACATACAAAATACGCACAGGTACAAACATACATAATACGCACAGGTACAAACATACATAATACGCATAGGTATAAACATACAAAGTACACACAGGTACAAACATACAATATACGCACAGGTACAAACATACAAAATACACACTGGTACACACACACGCACATATACAAAATACACAGGTACAGACACACGTACAAAATACACAGAAGTACAAAATTACAAAACAAGCAAACAAAACACACACACAGGTACACACTCATAAAACACAATAACATATATTTAAGCACACGAAGACACAAATACATAAACACAATTAGACACAGGGCACAGAGAAGAGAGAGAGAGAAAGAGAGAGTGACACCCAGAAAAACACCTTAGTCATGATTTCCATACGATTTCTAATTAGAAAAGTAACAAAAGTTTTGTGAGCTTTTAGTTACTTTTATTTTCTTTCATACATAAGTCAAAAGAGGCAAAGTAATAAAATTTGTCTTTTAAAACTTATAACCTCATAAGTAGAAGTAATTTTAGGTTTAACAATGAAATATTAAGTTTTTTTTTTTTTTTGCAACATGTTAAGAATGAGATAGAGAACTAACTTAACTGTTATTCTATATCTACTTTAATCCAAGTGATGAGATTCTGATGACGGAAAAGATTATATTAGTTTATTAGTATGAGTTACACACCACACACTCAGTCATAGAGAGTTTCCCCGCCCCCCTCCCATCATCGTCATCATCATCATTTGATGACAAGACTAGTAGTAGTAGTAGTATATAGTGATGGAGGTTCATTAATTTTCTCATAAACATTCCTAATCTAACACCAAAATCGAAATCACATCTTTGAAGATGTGTGTGTACTACAGACACACACACAAAAGGAAGGAGATTATCTCATTTGGTGTAGGTTCAACTTGGAGGCTAAACGAGATGAAAACTCGTGAAATTCACGGATATTGATTTTCTTTCAAGGGACGTTTGCATTTTTCTTTTAGCTTTGATCCGTAAGGCAACATAACGTATATACATAAAATGATATTTTAAGTGCTGTGGGTCACTTTTGTCTTATGGTTCACTCAGCCCAGTGGTCAATTAAGTTCCATGGTTCACTCAGCCCAGTGGTCAACTAATCTCAATGGTTGACTAAATCTGGTGATCAACTAAGTGGTCACTTAAGACTATAGTGGTTTTCTGAGCCCATTGGTCGATTTAGCCTAGCAGTGAACCAGTAACCCAGTGGTTCACTCAGCCCAGTTGTCTACTAAGTCCAATAGTCTACATGGCTCAGTTGGTTATTTAGGCCTGTGATTGATTAAACCTCATGGTTAACTTAATCCAGTGGTTTACTTAGCTTAGTTGCCCACTTAACTCAGTGGTCTACTAAGAGCCATGGTCCACTTACTACAGTGGTCTATTTCAACTGAGTCTAGTGGTCAACTAAGCCCAGTGGTCCACTTATAGCACGCAATACAAGCAAATTGTTATATAGATTGTAACGCTGTCTACTGAGAATGAAGAGTGGAAAAAAGAAGAGATTTTCTTCCACTTTTGAAAAAGAGAAATAAGAATCTTATTTCTCTTTTTATATAAATTGTGAAGAGGGGGGGGGGGGAAGAGGACATTCCAAGTGATATTAAATGGGCCCACCAACAAGTTGGGTTCGTTTCTCATATTGGACCCAAACGTGTCCTGTTTCTATAGGCCTATATTTGCGCATTGATCTTGTCATAAAAGACGAGAAGGGCCGGTTTTATATTAGATTGAGTAGTACATTTCAATGAATGAGTGAGAGTTAAAATCACTCTCTCTCTCTCTCTCTCTTTTCACCCAAACTTCCTCCTCCTTTTTTTCATTGTTTCCTCTCTCACTTTCCCCTCTGTATTTCTTTATTTCTTCTAAAGCCCCTTTTTCTATTTGGAAACCCCCCGTAGTTTGTCGCTCAAAGTGCGTTTGTGCGTACATTTTATGTGTGTTTACACTGTTGTTTATGCCATTAGAGAGAAGAAAAAGGTGTTGAGTTTGGAGCACTTAAAACGTCTTTTTTTTAAAAAAGATGAATAATCTTAAGACATAGAAAAACACTTATGTAAATGCACCGTAGATGGCGCAATGCAACATCCATAGATGGCCAAACTACACTCGTCGCCAATTAGCTGAAATCGAATGCACCCTTTTAGCTCTCAAAAAGCGCGTCCAAAACAACCTTAATTATCAGAGCACGTGGACAAACTTAACGTCAGAACACAATATAAGTGAAGAAGAGAGCACGTGTAGAGGTAAATAGCGATGACGCAAATTAAAAAGTGTGCCACGTGAAGAAAAAGGAAGAGTGTCTCTATGGGAGGGCTAGTGGCGCCATCTAACACTACATGCACAAAATAAATGATCTACTTGCATGTTAAGCCTGGTAATTTACCAAGAGAGCAACGTTGAGCGAACAAGAAGAGTGTGCGAGCAACTCACTCAATAATCGTCTGGTGAGTACCGGTTAGCGAGCGAGTGAGCGAACATTCGCACGACGCACGCTTGTTCTCGCTTGTTTAGTGTGGACGGCGATTATTGTATTGTTGAAATGCTTTAAATGCAATGTAATTACTGGATCAACTGTGTAAACGATGGATCAACTGCGAACGAGAACATATTCGCTTTTTTAGGGATGCAAGGTGAGCATTTCTAGGGAACACGAGCAAACAATTTTCGAGCGTGTGCCGGCTTTAGACATAAGTTCGTAACCTGATCCTTTAAAGATTGGAACACAGAGACCACTTTTCGACACAGGCAATTAGAAATCGGGACAAACACAAGTTGACGCCGCCCTTTTTATGACGACCGGCAACTTCTAATTGGTTTGTTGTGTGGTTCGACGTTGAAAAAGGGCGGAGCATGTGACGTCAGACTACATAACCAACCAATTAGAAGTTGCCGGTCGTTATAAAAAGGGTGGAGCCAACTTCTGTTCGTCCGGATTTCTAATTGCCTGTCTTTTCGACTACTAAATCAACCATTTTTGAGTCTTTTCATAGAAAGTACATTGCAACCGCAGCTCCAACCACCTCCGACTTCATTTTGCAGACCTTAAAAACGAGGCCTAACATTTAAGATGTCGTTTTATTTGCGCCATTTCTTCATAGAAATTAACAGCTCATTTAAAATAAAACTAATTAATGACATCAATAGAATTAATGTTGTTTTGGTTTCAATTTTCTTTAAACTCCTTATGAAAAGGAGGAGGAGGAGGAGGAATAGGACAAGTTGGTTTCTGTTGGTCAATGGAGAAGTGGAGGGGGGGGGGGGGTCACATACACAGGCAGTTAGAAATAGGTCAAAACTTCAGTTGGCTCCGCCCTTGTTATGACGACCGGCAACTTCTAATTGATTGGTTATGAAGTCTGACGTCACATGCTCCACCCTTTTTAACGTCAGACTACATAACAAACCAATTAGAAGCTGCCAGTCGTCATAACAAGGGCGGAACCAACTGAAGTTTTGACCTATTTCTAACTGCCTGTGTCACGTGAAGGTTAAATAGATGGAGAGAGAAACCCCCTGAAAAAGAGAGGGTATTTTTTCAGGGATCTGTAAACATGCATTTGACCATTCAAAGTGAATGTTTTTAAATCGAAATTCTTTTGTAAGCTGAAAATATAAAAGAATATAAATATAGAATGTGATTTCGGCTGCGTTTTTTTTTCTCTCTCTCTTTTTTCTCATCTTTTGTTTACTGCAAATAATAAAATTGTATATAATACAACATTTACGAGCAAAAAGGAGAGAGGCAACGGTGGGAGGAAAGGGCTGCTGAAGGAGGCTATTCATTTATTTACCTGAAACCCTGCGTGTGTTGCTATTCATGAAATTTGACGTATGTTTTTTTGGAACATTGAGCCCAAGTAGATTATTATTATTATCGATCCAACACGATATTATATTTTATGGGTGGGGGTCAGTTATAATATAAAACTGACCCACCCCCCACCCACCTTCTTGAATGCATATAAATAGGAAATATATAAAATGCTACATTTTTTTTTAGCCTTAGGGGTTTTTTTAGCTTCAAGTCAAGAGGATTGATTTATTATTCATAAAGAGGTTGTCTTATTTTTCTACCCTCTCTACTCAATCCCTCGAGTGTTGACCAAACTTGTGAACCATTTAAGGGACTTTATACCCTCCCTTAGAGACACACAAGTTGGGTCAACAGTAAGCACTCCAATAGAAAGTCAGGTTGAAATCAAGGTTCGAATTCAAGAAACGATAAACTTTGCACTTGAATGTCTATTTTTGAAACCTTTTAAAAGATGGTTTTATGAATAACTGATTTTTGGAAACTCTTGTTTATTCCGTTTTTTACAAGAGCAAAATTAAGAGAAACTAGAAAGTGTTTTAGAAAACTAGAAGGGTAGCTTCGATGACTGTCGGGTATTTACATGTTGACATCTTTCAAAATAAACTTTTTATAGACAAGAATTAAAAGAAATATCACCAGCTTAAAGCGGGGTCATTTTCAGGCGCTCATAAAAAGCTTATTATGAAAGATATCGACATTGAGATTATCCTTAACCTTCTAGTTTCTAAAACGCATAAAAGTTTCTCTTCATTTTGCACCTGAAAGACTGAATAGCCATTTCTAGAGGCGCCGTTTACACTTTAAAACCACCTAATCACAAAATTCAGTGTCATTTCAAACTAGAAGAGTAAAGAATCTTAAAATCATGAAGATATATTTCAAAATAAACTTTTTATAGGCAAAAATTAAATAATATTGTCTGCTTAAAGTTGAGTCATTTTCAAACTGACATAACAAGCTTATTTTGGAACTTGAAGGTGTTTTAGAAACTAGAAGCTCAGAAGCTCAGTCACTTACGAGGGTATTTTCATGTTGATATATTTCAAAATAAACTTTTTAAAAACAAAAATTAAAAAAATGTCGCCTTGCTTAAAATTGGGACCAAACTGATATAAATATTTTGGAAGATATCAACATCTAAATATATTTAAGTGATTGGGTTACCCTTCTAGTTTCTAAAACACATTCAAGTTTCTCTTCATTTTATACCTGAAGGCAAAATAAACAATATTTTGAGAGGCGTTTACAACGTTTTAAACCTTAAACAATAATTCTAACATAAGAACAATTTCTGATTTATTCAGTACACCGTTTATTTATCTTTGAAACCCTATTTAGAGGCTTCAAGGTTTGAAGTTTTAAGTGTTCCAAGTTTTCATCTTGAAATCTAAACTTTCAAGAGACTCTTTCTTCTCTCAAGAGTCGAATTAGAAGAAAATCTCTCTCTTTCTCTCTCTCTCTCTTTCTGAAATATGCTTATCTTCTACTCTATTGAGAGTTAGGAAGGAAGGAGGTCGAAACTGACTAACTGGTTTCTACTTGACCACAAACATCGTGTTATTTTTTATATCTGGAAAGGTTTTTTTTTACTAACTAATTCATGAATATTAAAATAGAATTGCAACCAAATTACGGGTTTGTTTGTATCTTTTATGGTTTGTTGTTTCTACATGAGTTTAATATATTATAAACAGAAAACAGATGGAGAGAGTTACAGTTAGAGAGAGAGAGAGAGACAGACAGACAGAAAACATAGAGAGAGAGACAGACAGGCAGAAAACATACAGAGAGAGAGACAGACAGGCAGAAAACATACAAAGAGAGAGAGAGACAGAAAACATAGAGAGAGAGAGAGAGAGAGAGAGAGAGAGAGAGAGAGGGGGGGGAGAGAGAGAAATAACTTCTAACCACACTCATTTTTAAAAAATCTTTATTTTGGCTAATTTTAAATTCGCGTCAATTTAAAACTTTTTAATGGACGCAACTTATATTCAAAGGATTTCATGATAATATTTGATATTTAAAAAGTTAAATGAAAGTGAAACTTAAAAAAAACTATGATTTAAACTTCTATAAAAAGTGTATTAAAGATATTAACATAAAATTTCGCTAAGTGATAACTTCACTCTTCTAGTTTCTAAAACACTTTCAAAGTTTTTCTTTATTAAAAGTTAAAAGTGTTAAAACGAAAATAAAGAACTGAAAGTTGCTATAAAAAGTATAAACTTATCAATGTGAACATTTTCTCAATTAAATTGATAAATTTACTCTTCTAGTTTCTAAGAAAAACTTTTTTGTCTTTTCTTTTTTGTCCAACTTAAAGTGGAAAACGAAAATCAAGAAATCTAGTTTCTAAAACACTTTCTAGTATTCTTTCATGTTGATATCTTTCAAAATAAACTTTTTATAAACAAAAAATATTAAAAAAATATGTCCGCTTATGTACATAAAAAGCTTATTTTGAAAAATTCAGAACAGCAAAATCAAGAAAAACTAGATTTTTTTAGAAACTAGAAGAGTGACTTACGTTATGGGTATATTTTTATGTTTGGTATCTTCCAAAATAAACTTTTTATAGACAAAATTTAAAAAAACATTATCTGTTTTAAAGTTTTGTCATTTTCAAACAAGTCATAAAAAGCTTATTTAAAAAAAAAAATATCAAACATGAAAATACATGCAAGTGATGTGAACTACCCTTCTAGTTTCTAAAACACTTTCAAATTTCTCAGATTTTCTAAAGACGGTTTACACTTTAAAACCGCCTTAATTAAGAGAATAACAATTAATTGGTTAAATGAACTCACCTTTTATTTTGTAGTTTAGTTGATTCTTGACAACCGAAAATGTTTTATTTTGTAACATTTACAAAATTATTTTTTTTTCGAATTTTAACTTAATTTTTCTAATAATTTCACACAATTTCACTTTTGTGTTGATCTTTTTTTCTTTGAAAAATCGCCTGAAACTAACTTAGAAAACATTTTTTTTTTCTTTAAAAACTTTAGACCCACAAAAAAAAAACACCCGCCTTTTTTTTCACTAAAAAACTAGAATGTTTGATGAATGATAATGGTTATTTTACATATAGAAAGAAGGGATAGAAAGAGAGAGAGAGAAAAAATCAGAAAGGTTTTTTTTTTAAGTCTTCTGTTTTTTTTTTGTTCACACTTGAAAAACACACAGAAAACAAACACAAACACGGATAGACACCGATAGACACTGATAGACACTGATGAGGATGAGGAGGACGAGGATGAGGAGGATGATCTCAACACAGCCAACTTTTAGATGTGAAAAACACCCTGAAAATAAAACAAGATTATTATATAGTCTATGTGTTATGTCTGTTTTCTATGTGAGTTAAAGGCAAAATCGATTTCAAGTTTTATTTCAAAGGTAGTAAGTCCATTATATACTAGATGTAATAGTAGTTGTAGCTCACTACAGTGGCGCCGCCACACCTTTTTTTTTTTATAATAGTCACACATTTAGACAAATACACTGTGTTCTCAGAACAACACTCACTGGTTTCCAAGTCTATAATTGATCAAAGGGTGAAAACTCCTGAAAAAGATGGCTGAATAGATATTTATTTTGATTTTGGTTCTCGGGATGGGGCGGATCATATGCTTCATAGACGTTTTTTTGTAAAATTTGGACGCAAAAACGTAAATTGTTTTCAAAACTAGAATGGTAAATGATTATACGTTAAAATCAGGGTGGCTGATTTTTTTGATTTTTTTTTTAAAAAAATCAAATAAATCGATTTTTTTGATTTAAATCAGATTTTTTTTTTTTTAAATCAGATTTTTTGATTTTTTTTTTCATTTATATGAAATATTAAATTTTTTTTATGACGATATTTGCAAAAATGAGTAATAATAACATTGTTAATTGTTAAGTTGTTAATAAAATAATTGCAAAACAAGAAAAAAAATGTTAATAAACATTCAAATTTGAACTCAAATTTCAAAGTTTCAAGCACTTCTAATTAAACATTCTAAACGTAAACACAAGCTTTGCAGCCTTTTCAGTTCCCAAAGCTAATCAGTACCTCAGAGGTAAACTGTGTTAAGGTTTTGTTAAAAAGTTCTTTCATTGCATTATTTTAAAAAATCAACAATTTTATAGTTAAGTTTGAAAAAGAACCGGTTTTTTTAGGTTTTCTCATTTCATAAAAAAAAACTATTTTCGGCCTTTTTTTCAAACTGTCATAAAAAGTTTATTTTGTAAGAAATCATGATAAAAAAACTTAGCATTATCATCAACTATTCTAGTTTTAAGACACTTTAAATTTTTTCGTAATGTTCTCAAAGATCACAGGTTGAAGGGTGGGGAGGAGAAAGCTCCTCCTATATGAGAGGACGAAAACAAAATAATTATCTATTCAGCCACCTTAATATATAAAAGGGGGTCCCCCCCCCCTTACTGGACATTGGTAATCGTTGATTTTGAGACATACTGTATTCTAATATAAATTATTATATCTTTTGACAAAATCGAAGAAGAAATCGTGACAAAACTTTGTTTTTCTCTTCGAATTTAATGACTTGTGGGCCACTTAATTTTATGTTACAAATTGTCATAGTTACATTTCGATTAGGTTTCTAAGGCAACAAGTCCTAATGAGTTTCTATTATTGATTATCGATGTTCAATCAATAAACAAGAGATATCAGACACTTGAGTCGCGGTGACACTTTTAAACGCACACTTTCTTGAGAGTTGAGAGTCGTTTGTGTCGATTAATTATTATTTTGTGTCGAAAAGTGAAAAATAAACGTTTCTTTTTTTTACCTTTTTTTTCAAAAGCAACTTTTTAACTTGTTTTCATATTTTTTAAAATAAATTTAAGCTCAGAAGAAAGTGTTTTAGAAACTAGAAAGGTAGCTTAATCAGTATTTTCATGTTTTAATATCTTTCAAAATAAACTTTTATTCTCTGCTTAAATTTAGATCATTTTCAAACTGATATTAAAAGCTTTTATTTAAAAAAAACAATATCAACATAAAAATACCCGTAAGTGATTGAGAGACCCTTCTAGTTTTTAAAACACTTTTTTAAGTTTTTCTTAATGTTGCTACTGAAAGACAGAAATTAAAGGTGTTTAATTTTTCAAACTGTCATAAAAAAACTTATTTTAAAGAATATCAAAACATGAAAATACTCTTAATTAATGGGGCTACCCTTCTAGTTTTTAAAACAAAAACACTTTTTAAGTTTCACATAAACTAATATTTCTAGTTTCTAACAAAATTTGTGTGGTTTATGAATTGCTGATTTTGTAACTTTTAATTATTATGTTTTTCATGAGAAAAATGAAGAGAAACACGAACGTGTTTTAGAAACTAGAAGGGTAAAACTCAACCACTTACGGGTATTTTCAGGCTGATATTTTTCAAAATAAACTTTTTAATGACAAACATTTAAAAAAAAATATTTTCTGTTTAAAATTGGATCATTTTCAAACTGACATAAAAAGTTTATTTTGAACGATATTAACATGAAAATACCTATATTAAGTGATTGAGTTACCCTTACATCATCATTATTTCCTGTAAATGTCATCGCAATACACAAGGGGCAGCTCAATTTTGCTCTTAATTAAATAATAATACTTTCATGTTGATATCTTTCAAAATAAACATTTTAATGAAATAAAATTGTTTAAAAAAGAACGTCTCCTTCACAGTTTTGTAATTTTTAAACTGAAATATATTTAAAAAGTAGTTCAGCTACCCTTCTAGTTTGCAAAACACATTCAAGCTCTTCTTGATTTTACACCTGAAAGACAGAATTAATCAAGAGTTCGAAAAGGCCCCGTTTACACCTTTTTTTTTTAAAAAAAAAAAGAGGTTTAAATTTGACTTTTCTACTCCAGGAAATTACTATTGAGACTACATTAAGTGCAATTAACTTTGTTGTTAGTTTTTTTTTTAAATGATGTTTAATGACGTTCAAATTGATTTATACGACAACTTCATTTTGAGTTGATTAGTAATTATACATTTTACACAATCGAAATTTCCAATCGAATGCAATTTAAGAGTAGAACGAAAATTCGTTCTCAAAAGAAGAGACGATTTTTCTCTTTATTTTTCAGTTACTTTTGTTGTTTGAAAACGACATGAAAATTGCTTTTTAAATTAAATTAATTGCAGTGCAATTTAAATTTCTAATTTATTTTGTTTGTTATCCAATTTGAAACAAATTGTTTGTTGTAATTTGTGTCTGGACTAGAATAGCTTTTTTTTTTTAAATAAGGTTGTTAGCTACAAATTGGAAGGAAATGTGTGTTCAGAATTAACAAATAAAACTTTAAAATCCAATTGTCCAAAATGAAAGCAACAAGTTGCTATTTTTGGTTTAGACAATTTTTTCGTTAGGTTATAATATATATGTAAAGGATTCTAGTTTTTAGTTGTTTTTTTGGAAACGTATTTTAAAAGATACTCAAAGTATGTTTGAAACTAGAGGAGTAAAGGAGTTATGAGGTTGTATTTTTTTTTTATAAACAAATCTTTCAAAATAAACTATTATAACAGCTTGAAAAAGATGAGAAACATAAAAAAAAATAAAATCGTCGATTGCCATAAATACTTTACTTTGAAAGATCTTCAACTTCTAAAAATAACTTGTAATTTCTTAGTAACTAGAAGAGTCGAGTCGGATCTTTGAAAATGAACCCAAATTCCACTTTTTCAAATAAAAAAAGTTGAAATGTTTACTTTTCTTATGTTATTAAAAGTTTTAAAACTAGTTAGAACATTTTACTGAATCATTAAAAAAACATTTTATTTTGATATCTTTCAAAATAAACTTTTTATAGACAAAAATTAAAAACATTATTTTATTTAAAGTTAGCTATTTTCATATTGACATAAAAAGCTTATTTTGAAAAATAACAGCATGAAAATACCCTTAAGTGATTTAGCTACCCTTCTAGTTTTTAAAATACTTTCATGTTTTTTTTCTACATTTTGCACCTGAAAGACAGAATAGCGAGATTTCAAGGGCCGTTTTACACTTTAAAACCACCTGAAAGTTTTATTTAATGTTTAGGGCACTTTGTTTCCTGAAGGCGGGCAATCGGTGCGAGCTTCAGTGTGTGACTTTTAAGCAGGGGGTTCATACATTAGATAAAGCGTCATTGTAGTTCAAAATGTCGTTTCCGATTATGGAATTTAGAGTGAAATTTTCATATCTTTTAAACAACCTCCAGATTGATCAGAGTGCTCGGAGCTGTACATTTGCTTATTCATCGATTTAGCCACCGTTGTGACGTCACATCCATATATTTCTATAGAAGTGACGTCATACTATTAGATAATCTGCTGATTAACAGAATGTACAATATTTTTTAAAAAGACAATTTCGTTTTCGTTGTTATTTTGCGTCGTTTCTTCGTATTTTACTCTCAAATGAAGCTTTTAACGCATAATATGTTAACTTCTCGGTGTATAAAGGGTGTTTCAGTTGGTTTTCCTCTTTTAATTAAGGTGAATATCCTTTTAATTAGCGTTAATTGGCTCTTTAATTGATGACACGTGGTGTGTCCATTGTCATAGGCTAACGAGGTGAAGGTTTCCGATGTCGATTTCAATCGGGATTTCATTTCAAGAATCATTCCTAAACTGGAATGGGACGCAGTTTACGAAGCTGCTCAAAATGTACGTTAAAAGGGAGAAGGAGGAGGAGGGCCCCGAGACCCTCAATGCGGGGGCTCGAGGGACCACCTCCCGTATTTCACGTGGAGAACCACGTGGGTGGCCACGTGTTTCTGTTTCCCGTCAGATTTGTGATAATGAAATATGTTTTGTCCCGGTTTGTTCCGATTTTCTCCTCGAAAGATTGGAAAAAGTGAAGATTTGCCGAAAAGCGTCGTTCCCGACTACGAATCGAACGAAGAGTTTCTAAGAAAAGCTCACCATGTTTTATTAGAGGTAAAGAAAGTCGGCGTCGTTTTTTAATTTACTGTCGTTGAGTTGTTATTTTATTGGTTTCAGGTGGAAATTGTGAGCGGAGATCTGGTTTGTCCCGAAACGGGACGTACGTTTCCGATCAACGACGGGATTCCGAACATGCTTTTGAACGAGGACGAAGTTTGAAGAATGACGAATTGTCACTTCTCGAAGCGTCGAATCCAAAATATTTTCTGTACATAAACAATTTAATGAATAAAAATATTATCTTCTTTTGGTTTTTCGGTTTTTTTGTAATATGGATTATGCGTTTTTAACTGTATTTGTTTGGCGCGATTTTGAATCATTTCTGAGTGTATGAGAATTGAGCCTGCTAGAATCAAGTTCGAGTGTGTACGTATGAGAGTAGAATCTGAGATTGTACATGAGTAGAGTATGTGAGTGCAGGAAAGTCGAGTTCAAGAATACACCCGTGTCGTGTACGAGAGTCGAGTCTCGAAGCATTTCAGTGACGAGAGTTGACTCGAATGAGAGTGAAACCCCGTTGATGAAGATAAGAACATATCTTTTTTGTGTTAATTAGAAAAATTCAAGACATTTTATTTAAATTAGTCAGAATGATGCTGTTTTCCCGAGTTTAAAACGCAATTTTCACCCGCAATTTCATCAAGTGTAAACAGGGTCCTTAGCTTTATCTTAGTTTCTTTTAACACAAAAACTTGACACTTAGCAAAGTCCATTTATTTAATCCTTTGTAAAAACGAAACAATTCCAATGTTGTTACTTTTTATAATAATTAATCATTTTTCACATTGATTAAGTGTCAAAATAAAAGGAAAAAAAACATTCACATAATAAATTCACAGCTATGAAAAACAAAAACCAACTCGTAATTCAAATAGAAGACAAATATTTCACAATATAATAATAATAATACATCGGAATAGAACAACAAGAGTGACCTTTAAGAATAATAATAATTACTTTATATATAAACAAATGCTGTACACTATGAGACACGAGTTTATGTATATAATATACAGAAGAGAGATTTTTCTTTTAAAGATCTAAGGGCTTTTTTTTTCTTGCTCATTCCACATTTTTAATTCTGAGACCTTTTATAATATTTAATAGTCGATTAGGTCTTTTATATATTTTTTTTAAAAAAATCACAGCCTTTCAAAAAAAAAATCCCTTTGTTACGAGAGACCCAAAAGAAAGGTCCCAAAAATGGAGACTTAAGGGGAGGTTCGAGGACAAAATAGTTGATCACCGGTGTTCAATTAATTACAAATTGAATTTCAACTATTTTAAGAAGCGGAGTTTTTCTTCTTCTTCCCATCTCACTTTTGATCCCCCTTTTAATTAATGGTGATGGTCTCCATTCCTTTGTAACACTGGAATTCGTTCTGGTGAGTTACGATTAGTCAAAGCCAAACTGAGTTTCTTGTTTATTGCTTCGAGCCGGTTAATCTTTTGAATAGAAAAATAAAAGATTGACATTTAAAAAAAAACAACGAAATAATAGCTCGAAAGAGTCGTTTCGATCGAGAGCTGTTAACAACGAACCTCCGATTGTGACTCTCCGAGTCTTTCCAAGAGTTCTCTGTATTCTTCATCACTTCCTTTCGATAGTTGTCGAGCTGTCATCAGTTCTTGATGCTTAATTAAAGAACATCAAAATTATTAACACAGTTAAATATGTTTTACAAACAGATGAATTTTCAAACTCTGGTTATTTTACTTTTCAAAAGCAACACTTGGAGAAATTGAAAGTTTGTTAGAAACTTCAACGGTAGCTAGTATTGAGGTTGTTACCCTTCTAGTTTCTAAAATGCTTTCAGGTTTTTTCTTAATTTCCCTTCGGAAAAACAGAATAACCAGAGTTCATAGAGCGTTTTACATTTTTTAAACTATCTCGAGATGTAACTAGAGTAAATTCACTTCAAAATCATATCTTGTTTAAAGTTGGATCATTTTCTAACTGCATTGAATTATTTTGAAAGATGATAATGATTGAGCTACCCTTCTAGTTTCTAAAACACACTTTGGAGTTTCTCTTAAAGAGCAATAGTTTAAGGCACCTTAAAACTACCTGACTAACTGTTTCTAAAAGGTTTCTACAATCGTCTGGTTACATCTCTTAATGGCATTTAAAAACGTTGCTTAAAATAAAGTTACACTTAAACTATGATGCAGGTTAGTTAAGTTTAGCTTTGTTTCAGTATCACTTTGGCTTAAAGCAACGTATTAAGTAAGTCTCTCGTGAAACCGAACTCACTTTACACTCCATGGAGGAGAGTTTCTGTTCGAGCTCCGCAATACTTTGCGATCGTTCCATTTCTCTGATTCTGGACATCATGAGTTCCTCCTTCATCTAAAATTGTCGAACCCGATCGAAGGACGAAAAAAAATACAAACACGGAAAAAAATGGGAACAAAAAAAAACAATGAAAACGTACGAACTTCATGCAGATTTACGAATCAAGCTTAATATTAAAGGTTTTGTACAAAGAGAGAGAGAGAGAGCAAAATGCATGCTTTTACACACATAAATCACGCAATGATTTAGGAGTTAAGATAAAAAGGAACGACTTAAAAGTTCGTGTGTTTCGACATGAAGAAATTATGTCATGCGTTCGTTACGTTGTAATATATATGACAAAGACGAGAGGGGACGTAACTTTCAAAAACGATTTCAATGGCAGCAAGCAAACAACAAAAAACGTTCACACACGCGCACTCTCGGGCGCACATAAAACAAGCTTTCGAAGTCTTTCGAAACTGTAAATTTGCTACATGTAGCGCTGCCTGTACAATCATGCTAATTCGGGGAAAAGCGAACGAGGAATTTCAAAAGGTACGGAAAAGATCGAGCGTCTCAGTAACATATCGTCAAATGTTACGAGGGTCCACTTTGTACAAACATAAAACGGGCTAACAGTAGGACGGTATGAATTGGAGCGTACTAGGGAACGTTACGTAATCAGCAAAAAAGGGGGGCGAGACCTACTTTAGCTCTTTTTTTCAGTCGGTTTGCGATGCGTTCGAACAAACCGACAATCTTCTGTCTCTTGCTCGCATGCATTTTAACGCAAAAAAGCACAACTTGCTAGCATCAGAGGAGCAGCAACAACGGAGAACATCTGGGTTCGATCGGGAATAGCAGGATTGAAAGAAAAGGGCGTACAAGGGGACGAGGGTAGGGACCAGGGTCTCACTTCGTATCTGCAGGGGTTTTTTTTTACCTGCGAGGGTTGTTCGCTTTGTAATTCGCCTTCAATCTGTTAAACATAGCCCAATAGACCAGAATTAATTGCGTGAATATCGAAAATGACATTTAGGGAAAGAGAGTAGGATGGAGGAAATTGGGATTTTGCGGATCATTTCATCGGTTCCTTTGAGAGTGATCCTTATTTTCGAGATCACTCTGATGTCAACTCGCGACGATTCGTGTATTTTTGCACGTTTCAAAGTGTTTTAGTTAAGAAACTGAAAAGAAAAAGGCGTTTTGAAGACGTTTTCATACCTTGGAATCCATATCAACCAGTTTGTTTTGCGATTCTTTGAGTAAATTCTGATGTTCTTTCTCTCGTTGACAACATTCTTCTAATTTTTCTTCGAGTTTTCTTAATTCATCTTCCTGTCTTCTTATCTGATTCAAATATATCTGGTTCTTTAGGAAGAAAATAGATCGAGAAAACAGTTAAAAGTAGTTTTAAGAATGTAAAAACGTCTCCCTCGAATTGTGTTTTTTATATTTCAGGAGGAGCAAAATTAAGAGAAAACTTTGAGAATTTTTTTAAAAACTAGAAGAGTAGCTCAGTCACTTAAAAGGTTATTCATTTTCATGTAATCTTTCAAAATAAGCTTTTTATGTCATTTTAAGAAAATCACTCAACTTGAAGCCAACGATATTTTTAATTTTCTTCTATAAAAAAAAGTTTATTTTGAAAGATATCAACAACATGAAAATATACTATTAATTGATTGAACAGCTGCCCGTTCTAGTTTCTAACTCACTTCGATGTTATTTCTCTTCCAAAACTGCAGAAATAAACTCAGAATTCTTTTATCTATTTCGTCTTTCTATTTCGTCTTATCTATTCGTCTTTATCTATTCGTTTTTTCTGTACCTGACTCTCGAGTTCCATGATCCTGTGGTTGGACTGTTTGAGAGCGGCTGCGACCGTCGCCTCCTTGAGTTTCGCAGTCAGTAAATCCTCCTGCAGTTGGACGACCGTGTTCTTGCCGTAATCCTTCCTTCCGTTCTCTCCCTGATGATTCTCCTTCAAGTGTTTCTCCCAAAGGATTCCCATCTCTTCGATCCGTTGGCTGAGCTCCTTCATCGAAAGCACGCCTTCGGCCTCTCTTAACTTGAGTGTGATGAGTTCCTCTTGTAAGTGAGCGACATTGTTGTCCGGTGGAGTATCTCTCAGTTTCTTGTTAGCCTCTTCCAGATCTTGTATCTTTATCCTTAGATCCTTTTTAACGACATCCGATTCGGCTTCTTTGAGTCTGATGTTTACCAGTTCGTCTTGAAGGACCGTGATGAGATCGTCTGCGTCTTTGCTTCCTCGTTCTTGGTTCGTCTAGACGGCACACACACACACGTACGAAAACCTTAAATCTCGCGTTTTGGTTTCAAAAATTCTAAAAGAAACAAACCAGTTCTAATCCTTTGATTTTGTTCGTAGCCTCGTCTAGACAGTCTTGAAGTTCCTGAGCTTGTTGTTTGATGGCTCCCAGTTCCCTCTTCAAAGCAAACGTCTCCTCAGCCTCCTGAGCTCTCGTAACTTGTCCCTGGATCAGACGATCTGCCAGGGAGGAACTTTCCTGTTTCCCCCCGAAGAAACGACAAAAGGTAAGAATCAGATTTTGTTTTATTTGTGTCGTAAATCTATTCCGATATATGGTTATTACCTGCTCCAGATTGTCAATTCTTTGACGTAGTAACCTGTTTTCCGTTCGTAATCTCTGTCGTTTAGCCATAAATAGAACAAAGTTGGTTAATTTCTCTTGTCATAAAGAGTTTAAAATATGTTTGGATTTTACCCTTATTTCCACCATTTCTTCCTGTTCTTTGGTCCGCTTTGCCGTGTATTCTTTCTCGAGTCTGTCAACGAAAAGGAAAATACAAAGAAAACTTAACGAGGAAATTAGATTTTTATCAACATTTGAATGTTTCTTGGAGTTTTAAGTTCAGCTTAGGTTCAGCTTCTGTTTTACGAACAGCTGAACTTCGAACAATTTGATTATTCTGCAGTTTCAGAAGACCAACAACTAAGGAAATATTTTGAAAGTGTGTTAGAAACTAGAATGGTAGCTGAATCGATTAATAGGATTTTCATGTTTTGATATCTTTTTTAAAAAAAAACTTTTTTAATTTAGACACAAATTCAAAAATTTCGTCTGTTTAAATGTGAGTCATTTTCAAACTGCCAAAAAAAAGCTTATTTTAAAAGATATTAAACGTGGAAATATTCTGAAGTGATACCCTTCTAGTTTCTAAAACACTGGAAAGTTTCTCTTACAGTCGTTCTTAAAAATGTTACTTAAGCCAAAGTGAAACTTAAACAAAGCTAAACTTAAAAACTATTCAGACTCATTATAGAGTGTTATGTCTTGAGTGGTTTAAGCTTAACTTTATTTTAAGCTACGTTTTTAAATTATGGGGATTAATTTAGCTCTAATCAAGAGTTTGCGGTTCGTTTACACTTTTAAAAACCACCTTAAGAAGAAATAAAAAGTGTTCAAGAAACTAGAAGGGTAACTAACTCCATTACTTCAGGGTGTTTTCATATTTGATATCTTTTAAAATAAACTTTTTAGGCCAAATTAGAAAATATCATCGGCTTAAATGTGGATCATTTTGAAACTGTCCTGAAAAAGCTTATTTTAAAAGATATCAACAAGAAAGTGATCGAGCTACCCTTCTAGTTACTAAAGAACTTCCAATTTACTCTTTTTTATGTTGCACCTGAAAGACATTAAGATTAATCATAGTTTGAGGTGCGTTTACACTTTTAAAAACCAGCTTAAGTCTCGAAAGACAATGAAATGTCAGAAACACGAAGTTTCCCCGAGAGTTGATTTATTATTTGCTCTGGAAATTGGATTTTTTTTTTCCGTGCATTTTGTGAAGCATGAATTAAATTAATTTAATTAAAAAAAATAGCAATAATGGACGCATTCAAAGGGATTGTTGATTTCACGATAACCACACACGTCCTTAAAATAAATAGAAATTTCAAGGTGATTATTTCGTTTCTTGTTCTTACTGTGGAAATTATAGGCTACGGATTTAATGTACCTCTTTTCTACTCTCATAAAATAAGGTGCCATTTGTTTCCCCCATTATATTATGTGGTAATAATATAACAATTGATGACAGTTTCACTTTTTGGCAAAAGTGTTAAAACTGTATTTCGAATGTTTTCTTTTTTCTTTTGTCATTTTTTTATCTTTCCAGTTGAGCAACTTTTAAGAAAGAATTTCAAAAGTTTTGTTAGAAACTAGAATAGTAAGGTGATGAATTTGTGAGAAGAAAAAAGTATTTAACTTGGAAATTTTGGGTTTTTCAAACAATAAAAATAACGAATTAATCATTTCAAATTGCTGTCATTATAAATAGGTTTATTTTTTAAAAATATCATTCCTGAAAAATGAAGAAAGTCATTTTTACTTTTATAAACAGGTGATTTTAGAACTCATTTCAAAATAGGCTACTTTTATATTATTAACATATTCACCTACTACTCTAGTTTCTAACAATTTTTCAAGTTTTTTTTTCTTCTTCTCTTCAGGTGGGTTTAAAGTATAAACGAGGCAACTCTGATTATACTGCATTTCAGGTGCAAAATGAAGAGAAACTTGGAAAGTGTTTTAGATTTTCATGTTGATGATATCTTTTAAAATGAGCTTTTTTTAAGCTTAAAATTTGGTTTGGTTTAGTTTTTGTTTATAAACAGTTTATTTTAAAAAATATCAAAAATATGAAAATACTCTTGAAATGATTGAACTACCCTTCTAGTTTCTAAAACATTTTCTAGTTTTTTTTTTAATTTTGCTCGTGAATCAGTTCTTCAATAAACCAATCTTAAAAGTTACTTATTCCAATTTTAAAGGTCATTTTAAAGTTTGCTTTAACCTGGTAGCTTTGATCCGAAATTCGAGATGGAAACTTAGCACTTCAAACCTCAACTTCAACCCTCTAAGCAGGGTTTATTTAGTCCCTAGCATTTAAATATGGTTCCATAATTAAAACCCTCCACCCACCGCACGGTTTTGAGAAAACTTTAGGGTTTTCAACTTTTTCAGGAGAAACATTACAAAAAAAATAAAAGTGTTTTAAAAACTAGAATAGTTGGCGATAATGTTAAAAAAATTTCATGATGATATCTTTCAAAATAAACTTTTTTATGACAGTTTGAAAAAAAAGGCAAAAATAGTTTTTCCACGAATGGAAAAATTTAAATTTCAAACTGAACTATAAAGTGTTTATTTTTTAAGATGTTATCATGAAAAACTTTTAACATAATCTTTTACCATTCTAGTTTCGAGAACAATTTGATTTTTATCATATGGAAAGTAGAAACTTATTTATTAAAAACAGTAATATAATTTTGACGAAGATGCAATCAAGTGTTAAAAAATACGTCAGAAAAATGAAAATGAAAGAAAAGTTTTCTCCAGCCAGCCTTTGTTTTTAATTAATTTAATTAATTAACTTACAAGACTGCTGCATTATCATCATCATTATTATCCTCCTCAATGTCGAAAGGTAATTCGCTTAAACTTAAACTTTCCATCATCGTCGTCGTCGTCGTCATCGTTGGCAACATAAATAAGTTTTAATTTTGGCACATTTTACACCGTATTTTAACCGTTCTAAATACTAGAAAATACGAACAACTACGTTCTCGTAATTACGAGAAACAATGAAAATGATAAAACCAATACTTTATAATAAAATCAATCTTAATAATGAAAAATGAATCATTTTTTCTGAAGTTATTGTTATCATCAAAAAACAAACAAAAACGTTAATCGGTGCCAACAATAAAAAAGCAAATAAGGTTGCGGTTTCGACATAATTTCGAAGATAAAAAGACGGTATTATCACGATCACGTTTTAGATAACGATAAAAATTAATCCGTAAATAGTTCGATGATTAGAAAGAAAAAAATCAAAATGAAATAAATCTAAACTTTTCCTGTAACTTTTGCCGTAAACCGTAATAAAAGAATACAGTAGAAACGGTACGAAAGTAACCGAAGTTCGAGATGTTTTTGAAGCTCCATTAGGCGACGGGCATTACAGAAAGAGAGAGAGAGAGGAGGGAGACCACATGCTGATATTGTACAAAATAAACCATGAAGTCATCCAATGAGTAACTCACACAGGTAGAAAGAGGCAGGTGAGAAAAAAAAAAGGAAGGGAGGAAGGAAGGAGGGAAAAATATAAAACCAAGGGGTTGTTTGGAAAATAACGAGGGAAATTTTGGTATTCAGGACGTCGTCGTCGTAGTGTAATAATACACAATGGCAAGTCCATTTGACTTGTTTGATTTTCAAGGGAAGTTTCGTGTGTTTTCTCCATTTGTCTGTTACCTGAATTACCTGTTACCAGGTAAACAACACACACACATCTAATAACATAACACAAAACAACCAATAATAATACAATTGATTTTTTCTTTCTTCTATATATATTTAACGTTTATAACTATTTATTATTTAAAGCTGTTTAAAGTGTGCCAAATTATGAAAATTGCATTCTCTCGTCGTCACTTTGAAGAGTTTTTATATAATAAATTTAATATTAATGTTGAGATGATGTCGTTTTCTAAGTTTAATCTTCTTGCAAAAATTTTAAAAAAGGTCGAGACTGGTTTTCAGGTGCAAACAAACGCCCCTTTTGAACTCCTGGTTATTTCTGTCTTTCAGGTGCGAAATTTTAAGAGGAAACTACAAGTTGGAAACTAGAAGAGTTGCTCACTCACTTAAGGTGGGCTTGATAAATATATATTTTATTTTCGTCTCCACGGATGGCGCCACTGCAGCAACTAATATGTTCTATAACAGCTATTAGGAGGTCTCTTCTCCTTCCACCCGCGGTTTGAAGAAAAATTTATATTTTTCCAAGTGAACGTTTTTAAGAAGAAATATTGCAAAGAAATTCAAAGTGTTTTAAAAACTAGAATAGTTGGTGATAATGCTAATAGTTATTCTTCAATGATATCTTTCAAAATGAACTTTTTATGGCAGTTTGAAAAAGACGAAAATATTTTTTTCATTAAATGTCAATGGATAATCAAAAAAAAAATGAGTCATTTTTCAAACTGAGCTATAAAATTGTTTATTTTGTAAGATATTGCCATAAATAAACTATTAGCATAATCTTTTACCATTCTAGTTTTGAAAACAATTTAAATTTTTTTTCATGTTGTTTTTTAAAAAAAAAAAACGTTCGTTTGACATTTTTTGTGTCCAAATTTTACAAAAACGCCTATTGAGCATAGCATTACCCACTGCAGTGGCGCCGTCAGGTGGGACAAAAGCAAAAATAATATCTATAAATCCACTTTAAGTTGGTTTTAAAGGCGTAAACTGGGCCTTTTGGACTCTTGATTATTCTGTTGTTTTTTTTCAGGTGTAAAATGAAGAGAAACCAGAATATGTTTTAGAAACTAGAAGGGTAGCCCTGAATCACTGTCATATTGATATCAGTTTGGAAATGTCCCAATTTTTATAAACAAGGCGACATTTTTTAATATTTGTTTTTAAAAAGTTTTATTTTGAAAGATATCAACAATGAAAACACCCTTTTAAGTGACTGAGCTACTTCAGGGCCATCTTTAAGTCTTTTGTGGCCCCTGGCACAAGATTTATTTGAGGCTCCCCAACCATGCCTCACAAATAAACTCATTTTTCCCCCCCAAGGAACCAGTGTTCTATATATAAAAAGTATTGATGATTCCATGATCATTTTCATTGTATATATATATTGGAACAGGACTTTTATGAAGTAAATCACATAAGTGAATAGGCCTATTTTTTAAAATAGTAAAATGTTTTTGAAATCAGATAAATTGAAATTAAAGATTTAAAAAATACAGAAAATAGTGACAATTAAATGACGGAGGCCCTGGGCCAGGGCCCAGTTGCCCCCCAATTAAGATGGTACTGAGCTACGCAGCTACCCTTCTAGTTTCTAAAACACCTTCAAGTTTCTCTTAATTTTTTGTTCCTGAAACTGCAGAATAAACAGCTGGCTGTTGAGACATTTCCTTAAATACTTGACTGATTTCTCTCATCTTAGAAACAAAAATAACCGATTGTGACGTATTAGTTTGAAGTTATTAAAAAGTAGAATTATCGATCGGATTGCTTTTGTTTTTCTTCCTCGAAACGAGAGAATTCTCAGAAGACTTCTTCGCTCTTTTTCTGATGCGAAAAGCGAGTAGTGAACGCCCAAAAGCGTTTTTATTTCGGTCAAGGTGGAGAATACGGAAACGATCCCCCTTTCTTCCTCTCCTTTTGTAAATTACATCCTCTCGCGGTCTTCATTTTTTTTTAAAAAAAGATTTAAACGATGTTTTTGTTGACATATCCATTACCCAAAAGCCAACAACATCAGTTATTTACTATTGATGATGACTAAAGGCAACAACATCAAAAGTCATTTATGCAACATTTTGCATTAAAAACCACTTTTTCAGGCAATTTTGTGCATTTTAGATTTTTTTCTTTTCTCGTAAGCATTTTAGAGAAATAAAAACACCCCTAAGGTGTTTTGAAAGTGTAAACGACCCCCAAATTCTCGTTATTCTGTGTTTCAAGATTGAAATTAAGAGAAACTTGAAAGTGTTTTTAGAAACTAGAAGAGTTGTTCAATCACTTAAGACTATTTTCATGTTTAATATCTTTCAAAATAAGCTTTTTGTTTTAGTTTGAAATGAAACAACTTTAAGAAGACAATCTTTTTAAATTTTTGTCTGTAAAAAGTTTATTTTGAAAGATTTCGACATGAAAATATCCGTAAGTGATTCAGGCACCCTTCTAGTTTCTAACACACTTTCAATTTCTCCTTAATGTTAAATCAGCTGTTTATAAAACATCTTTAGACGTTTTCGAGATGTTATAAATAGAACTCGCGTTAAGATTAGTGAATTGCATGAGAATTTTATGAAATTGTTGACATTTATGAAAAAAGTTTAACTTAAAACTGGTGAAATATTGAAAATACATGAAAAAAAATCAGAAATTCCATTGAAATTCTACGAAATTGTTGTTCATTCATTAGGCAAGTCCCAAGTTTTTCTCTCTCCAGTCAGTTTTAACAATTTTGTTAAACGGCTATAAAGTTATGCAAATTTATATATTTGCATTAAAATCAGTTTTCTGATATCAAAAAAAGCATTTCATTTACATTAAATCTAAATATGCAATTTTTTGAAGGCGAAGTTTGAGACATAAAATATACAGAGTTTCGAAAGGACTTGGTAATAATTCAATTGGAACGGACAATTTTGCCTGCGATTCCTGTTTAAATTTGAATAATTACTCCTCCGCTTCCTCCTCCTCCTCCTCCTCCTCAGACGGCCTGAGGCAGAGGGACTATTTAGTACGAAAAGCAGCTACAAAATGCTATTGTCAAAATAACCTATTATCATCATATATCATAATAATTCGGATAAATATGAGGGAGGAACCATAAAAAAGGAGGAGGAGGAGAAGGAGATCGGTCGAGAGTAGTTTTTAAAAGCCGTAATCCGTAAAATCACTCCCAGCTGAGTTCTCACTGCAAGCTTAAGCTAATGAAGATGCGCCACCGAGTTTGTGTTTTTTATGATAATGAATGAATGTTGTACGGATGCAATTTCTCGAGTTATTAATTTTTTATAACTATAATGGGTGTGGTTGTAATTAATGTGCGTAAATTTAGAACAAAACAAAAATAATTTATGAAAAGAATTCTTACTTTTTCATTTTCTTTGCATTGTATTTCACTTGATAAGCCACATTCATGAGCAATTCTGGGTCGGAGTCGAAAAAGGCCGGCATGTCCTTTTGTAAGAACTACGAACAAACAAGAGAAAGATAGAGAATTAGTGGAGAAAAAAAAATACTGGCTTTAAAGCGGTCAATCATAATTTGGGCTCGAGTGATTTCAAGAAGAACACTTTGCACTTGAACGCTCCAAACAGGGTTCTGACACAGAAAAATCTTGGTTCATTGAATTCTAAGTGGTACCTCTGCTCACAGGGTTCAAGTGCAATGTTTTCTTTTTGGAATTTTCAGAATTGAGGATTTTTGAGGCTTTGAATTTTAGTCAATTCAAGAAGGACACTTTGCACTTGAACCCTCCAAACAGGGGTCCAACACAGAGTTCAAGTTCAAAGTTTTCTTTTTGGAATTTAGGTCTCAGAATATTTATTTCTAGTGAAGTTGGATCCATAATTTAGGTGATAGTCACTTCAAAAAAAGACCCTTTGCACTTGAACTTCAACTTAAACTCTCCAACCAAGTTTATCTTATGTTGGCACCCTGCTTAGAGGGTTCAAATTGAAGTTCATGTACAGTTCTTGGAATTTGGGTCCTCATTTTCCAGACCCGTAATCTGCGCCTCAGCCCCCGAGAGGAAAAATTACTAATGTTACGTCTTAACCGATTGTTAACGTACTCGAATCATTCCCTCCATGTCCTGCGACAGCAATTCGTCCTTACACGTTTGAAGTATACTGATAGCGATACGGAATATCATTTCCATGCCCTTTATAATAAAAGATAAAGAAAATAAGCAACAAGTGGTGGTGATGATGATGATGATGTTAAAAGAGGTGGTCAAGTGTGGTCACCTCGGATATGAAGACGTCCATGACCCTAAAGGCCAGCTGAAGGGAAAGGCTAGTGCTGAACAGAGTGAGATACCACGAGGACGCGTACATTGACGTGTGAAGACCCTGAGACTGGAAATGGACGTGCAACTGAGGGAGTAGCTCCTGTACCAAGCACTCCAACTGATAGATGCACAGTCCGAGTTCAGCCATACTCGGTTTAAACATCTCTCGCATCTTGTAGTCCTGCATGATTTTAACGAGTACGGCAAACGCCTCCTCTTCCGGCATCTGTGGGGTAACAAAGTGCGGACGTTTGTTTGGTTCCAATCGGCACTCACGTAACGATGATCCACGTCACCACTTTACCTGCATCAATAGTAATCCCACAATGAAAGCACTTCCTTGGCAATAACCGACTTCACGATCGTGGAGCGAATATGCCTGAAAAATAACAATTGTTTCAAAGAAAACATTCTTTCAGAAACAATAATATTGCAAAATATACAAAATGGCGAAGGACGATGGAACTTTTTGGTTATTCTGCGTTTTGAAAAAAAAAGCAACTTTAGAATGAAATTGAAAGTGTTTTAGAAACTAGAAGAGTAAACCAAAGACAAAGACCTGATTTTCAAACTCCAAACGAAAAATATAATGTGTGTTAGAAACTAGAATGGTAGCTGAATCACTTAAGGGTGTTTTCATGTTGATATCTTTCAAAATAAACTTTTTGCGACTATTTTATTTTTGCCAATTTCGTTTTTGTTTTCTCACTAAGTTGGGTGAAAAATCCAAAAAAAAAATTCAAAATTTTGGTCTTTTAAATGAAATTACCCTTAAGTTATTCAGTCGCTCTTCTAGTTTCTAAAAACACTTTGAATGTTTGTCAAAAATAGGAAAAACTAAAAGAAAACATCAAAATGGTCAATTTTAATTGTTTAAAACGGCCATAAAAAGCTTATTTTTAAAAGATGAAAAACATGAAAAATTCTTTTAAATGATTCAGTTACTCTTCTAGTTTATAACTCTTCGTTTCTTCGCGTTGCCTTTCAAAATGCAGAACAACCAGTGTGTTCCATTTGGTGAAAGGACCATTTTCCGTACCTTCATCACATTAAATAAACTTTCCTGTCCCGGGCCGTCCTTCTCTTTGAAGAACTCGTGCTCGGGATAAGTACGGGCAATGTCCCGTCTGATAACCTTCTCGCACGGCGAGGAATTCTTAATATACTCAGCATATTTCTCCTTTTCTGGAGAGTTGTGCGCATTACAGAGTAATTGCCAAGCTAATCCACGGAAGTGATGAGGAATCCCTCTTCGTACCAAATCCTGTTTTTTCGTAAAGAAAAAAAAAAAAACGAAACCGTTAAAACAAAACTTAGGTCTCCTTTACGTTTCGAGGTCATTACCTTAACGTAAGACGCCTTTTTCTTGTTGTAAAAATCCCATTCGGCAACGACTCGACCCCAGAGTTGCCAAGTGTCTTCCGGATCATCTTCAGCATTGTTGCTGTACTGGCTCGTGGCTGATGTGATCGAGATCTGACTCGTGTCGGAACTCTTACGAGAATGTCCGGAGGTGTTCGACAACGAGTTCAGTGACTTTGCATCGGCTTCCAATTGCCTTTTGTACAAAAAATACACCAAAAAAAAATTATCAAGTTAAAAAAACTTGGACAATGGCAGCCAGAATTCTCATAGAAACACAATTGGTTGTCACCGAATTTGAATTCTCGGACGTGTTCTCGTAATTTTTTCTGTTTCTTATATCGTAACTTCTTTTGTATCTGGGACAAGTCAAGTTAACCGTGAAATATTTGAAAGAAGGTGGCTTTTTTTGTTCTACATAACGATACATACAACCTAATTAAACAAGAAACTGACGTCACTTATTTAGGAATGTTATTTAGGTTGATTCTCAATTTGTTAACAAAAACTTACTCTGGGTGCAATCGGAAACTAAAGACCACTTCAATATATTACTTAAGATGGCTTATCAACAGCTGATTTTTCGAACTCTTGATTATTCTACCGTCTCAGACAGAAAGAATGTTAGAAACTAGAAGAGTAGCTCAATCATTTATTACGAATCCCACGTACACAATCCATTGGAAGTGACTTCAATTATCGAATAATTGTAGCAAAATTTGTAGTTAATTAAATTTTGTTAAACCTCGTTTACACGGCCACCAATTGATGGCTAGCAATTGATTGTTGTGTAAATATTTAACAATTAATCATTATTAAAATTAATACTACTTTTAGTAAGCCCCGCCCACCTATATAAGTGGTCCACAAACTTCATTAGAATCATTACTAATATGGGGTCCACAAAACTCATGGGCTGTGTTTTTGCAAAAGTCCGCCAGACTCATGAGGCCCACAAGCCTACCGAACCTCGTAAAGCCCACCAGGTCCACAAAGCCCCGAGTAATAAGCCCTCAGTAATACCAAAATATCCTACTATAAAACTGCAAAGTCTTTAAGATGACTTTAATGTGTAAACGGGGGCCTCTTGAACTCAGGTACAAAATGAATGTTTTAGAAACTAGAAGGGTAGCTCAGTCAATTCAACCATCTTAAGATAAACATAGTGCGATACTTTGTATAATAATAACAATGACGTACCTATCTTTGATACTGACGTCACACTTTGTGCCACCAACTCTACTTTTATCCATTTTTGGGAGTAGAAATTCTACTCCTATACATTTAGATTTTAAAACTACAAATATGTCGACCAGTAAAAAAAAGAAAACTTGAAATTATTGTTGAGTGGAACTTTTAAAATTTAAGAGCCACAGTTAAAAGAAATGGTGTTAAGAACAGTGAAAAATCCAAAAATGAAAAATCTGGGCGGAATCCAGTTCTGTATTTTATATCCAATTAGAAATTTATCTCTCATTCAGTTTGAAAGATAGAATAATAACAATAATAATAATAATAAAAAAAAGCCAAACACGAAACCCACAAAATACCTGAATCATGTTTAGATTTAACAGTTTTAGAATTTTGAGAAGGCGTTTGACAAAGTGAATCACAATTAGGTCCAAATTCAAGATAGAAATTTTGAAATTGAATCCTCTGAACAAAAAAAGGTTTCAACAAATGACAAATTTGAGTAGATCATTCATTAAATAGGATTTTTATTTTAATGTTAGAACCCCTGTTTAGAGAGTTGAAGTTGAAATTCAAAAAGGGGACAAATTCTCACTTCTTGAATCTAAGCCTTGATTTATTAGCATTTTTTTGGGAGAAAAGGATGTCCAACCTTATTGGAATGGATTTAAGTTCCTCTATTTAGATTGCCATAGAAACAGTTTTTTCTCTAAAAAAAATTTCAATTGTTTAATTTTGAAACATCCTTTTTGATAGAAAATAACTATGATTTTTTTTTGTGGGGATGTAAATAACCTTGATGTTAATTATTAATATTATTTTCTAAAATGTGTTCGTGTTCATACAATTGTCTCACGTCATTTAAGTGTGTACAAAGTTGTCCTATAAACAAATATACAGGGTGTGCTTATCACACAACTGGTTTTAGAAACCATTAACTTACACCCTGTATATGTGAATTTGAAAATTACCCTACTTTTAAAGCAGAGGATATTTTTTTAAATTTCCTTATTAAAAAGTTTATTTTGAAAGATATATTAACATGAAAATCCTCTTAAAGTAGTTTTCAAGTGTAATTAGCCACTCGAATTCTGGTTATTTCTGTCTTTTAAGAGTAACATTAAGGAAAACTTCAAAGTGTTTTAGAAACTAGAAGGGTATGTCAAGCACTTAAGGCTATTTTCATGTTGATATCTTTTAAAATAAGCTTTTATGTCAGTTTAAAATAACCCAATTTTAACCCAAGTTTATTTTGAACGATATCAACATGAAAATACTATTAAGTGATTGTTATAACCCTTCTAGTTTTTTAAAAACACTTTCAAGTTTTTTTTTAAATTTTGCTCTTGAAAAATGATTAACAAGAATAACCAGAGATTGAGTAACGTTTACACTTTAAAATCAGCTTATAAATCAGTTACTCTTCCAGTTTCTAACGCACTTTTGAATTTCCCCTTAGTATCGTTTTTCTAAAACGCAGAAATATGAACCTTATAATTTTTAAAATTAGAATGCAAAGATCAGTTTTTGGCAGCAAAATGAAGTCGAAGGTGGTTTGTGGGCTGTGGTTGCAATGTATTTTCAATGGTAAGACTTAAAAGTGGTCCAGACTTGACTACAACCCCCTGCATCATCATTTTGCAGTCTAAAAAGTGGTCTGTGTGCCAAGGGCCCTTAGTGTTCTTATGGAGTTCCCTCACCTGACTTTCACACTAAGTTACTAATATGAAAAAAAGGGTCACACATTTCAAACTTATGAGTGAGGCATGACTCAAAAAAAAAATATAAAACATGTGAAACAAAAAAGAAAGTTCGTCTAGAGTAGAAGAGTTCATCATGCAATTTCAATAGTTTGTGTTTTGTGTTCAGAAAAGAAAAAAAATCTAGATAAAAAGATAGAAGAAACAACAGGAAGAACTAACAACAAAATTCAACTTCCGGTTTGAACAAAAAAAATATAATATTTTCAATATGGAGGGGGGAATATAGTGTATATTTATTGTGCCAAGTGCCACCAACAAACAACAGAAACCGTTTAGTGACGTCACAAAACCCAAATCTCTCCACCCAAAATGAAAAGAAAATTCTTTTGGCAAAAAAACACTTTTGGCGAATCACTTCAATTAAACTTCCAATAGAGAGTTTAATTGAACACAATTAAATTCCTTTCTTGTTCAATTTAAATTCCCTTTTTTATTATTTATTATTATTAATTGTTAAATGTTAAATTAGAAAACCACATAATTATACCATTTATGAATGGCTGATTTTTAAAACTCTTTGATTATCTTTCAGAAGAGCAATGCAAAAGAAAATATATAAGAAACTAGAAAGGTAATCACTTAAATGTGTATTTTCATGTTTGATAATCTTTTAAAATAAACTTTTTATAGACCAAAAATTAAAAAAATATCTCATAAAAAGCTTATTTTGAAAGATACCCTTTTAAGTGATTGTGTGCGGCCCTTCTAGTTTGTAAAACACAGTTCAAGTTTCAGAAGGTGTTTATACTTGAATGTGCTGTGAAGTTCAGTAACTATTTAAATATTATATTTTTATTTGGAAATTCAACCCCCTTACATGTGGATTGCCATTTGTAAAATATTGCAAATGAAGGTAAAACAACGGGACTAGAAGAGTAACCGTGAATCACTTCAGTAATTTTCATTTAAACTTTTAATGGTATAATTTCACTATTTTCCAATTTCATTTTTCACTTCAAATGTAATCCTTTTTTTAAAGTTCATATTTGCATATAAAAAGTTTTATTTTTTTAATGATAAAAATGCAAAATGTTTTAGAAACTAGAAGAGTAATCTGTGTCCACAACATGAACATTAAATAAAAAAAGATTACATTTGAAGTAAAAACAAAATTAGAAAATTAGAAATAGGCTTAAAAAGTTGAAATGTCAACGTAAAATCTGCAGAAGAGTAACAAAAATAGAAAGTATTTTAGAAACTAGAAGAGTAACTTGTAGTCAAGTTATCCAGATTCTAAAATGTTTTCCATTTTATTTCTAGCCTTAAATTCCTATTGAAAATGCAGAAAACAAATAGAATAAATTATTATATTTGCTTTTAATTAAGAGGGTGTGGAATGATTTTCTGTCGTGTATAATCAAATATTGAATAATTAACGATCAACAAAATAGTAAAAGCTGCTCAATAATAAGATAAAAACAACAAATTAACATAATTTATTATTATTTATGATTTTTATTATGATTTTTTTTCTTATATTGTTGTTGTTTGGATTTTATTCTCCACCCTAATTCAAGGATGTTGACATTTTTTTTTTATTAAAATTCAGGTTCACTTCCAATGTCTTTAGAAAAAAAAGGCTCACACAATACGTGGGGAGATGGTTAGAGGGTAGGAGTTAAGTTAAAAATGGACACCTACACATAACACACACATATAATGGAATTTTTGTTTTAAGTGTGTCCACCCACTAAACAAAAAAATTTGCTATCACTTTTTCAAGTGACACGAGAGAAAAAATGTTGTATTTTTACATTTTGAAACAATTGAAAACATTTTTACAATGTCTGACTGATTTGCCTGATTTCAGGCACTTTTTAAGGCTGATTTCGTTCGAAAAAGTCCGTGTGATCTTTTTTTTTTTGCACATAAGATTTATTTCAAATTAAATTTTGAAGTGAAAGTTTGAAAATTGTCATTAGAAAAAAAAGTTTATTTTTTAAAGATATGTCAAATATGAAAATCGTCTAAAGTGGCTTCCACAATTACTCTTCTAGTATCTAAAACACTTTCAATTTGTCTTTAGTGTTGGTTCGTATGAAACACAAAAATAAAATATAAAGCATCTTAAGAACAAATTGAAAAAGTTATAGAAACTAGAAGGGTAACTCGAACACTTAATGTTAATATCTTTTAAAATAAACTTTTTATGTCAGTTTGAAAATAATAAAACAGATATTTTTTTAAATTTTTGTTTATAAAAAGTTTATTTTGAAAGATATCAACATAAAAAAATGCTCTTAAGAAGGTTTTATGAATAAACAAGTTCGAACCACACTGACTGCTTCACATATTAGGAGAAACTAGAAAGTTTTATAAACTAGAAGAGTAGCTCATATTAAGTGATTCAGCTATCTTTTTTCTAGTTTCTAAAACACTTTTTAATTCCCTTTTTTCTTCTGAAATGCAAAGAATAAATCAAGAGTTTCATTTGCATATTTAACAAATGGCGCTATTAAGATTTGTATTTCCGGATGATAACAACAGGTGGCCGACGACGAACAGCTGAGTCCCAGATTCACATTCTGTTATTCATCGATTTATCTAGTAAATAGATTTATGGATAAATCGATAAATAACAGAATTTGTGGATGGGATTAAGTTAAAAACTCAACTCACAAATAACTGAGAACTAAATAAGATTTATTATTATTATTTTATATTACGCCTCTCGAAGAATTCTGATTTATTTTCTGTCTTTCAGAAGAGCAAAAATTAAGAGAAACTCTGAAAATGTTTTTAAAAACTAGAAGAGTAGCTGAATCACGTATTTTCATGTTTGAATATCTTTCAAAATAAACTTGTTATGTGACGTTTGAAAATGATCCATCTAGCTTTAAGCAGATGATATTTTTCTTAATTTAGAAGAGACCTGTGGCAGTGGGACTGTTTAGTCCAAAAAGCATAGAAATGCATTATCAACATACCCTTAAGTGATTGAGCTACCCTTCTAGTTTCTAATAACACTTTCTAGTTTCTGTTAATTTTGCTCTTCTAATCCTTTCTTTCTGATATTTCTTTATCTCTCCTTTCTATCTCTTTCACTTTCCTTTTTGTCTCTTTCCTTTCTCTTTCTCTTTCTATCTCTCTCTCCTTTCTATCTCTTTCTCTTTCCTTTCTATCTCTTTCTCTTTCCTTTCTATCTCTTTCTCTTTCCTTTCTATCTCTCTCTCCTTTCTATCTCTTTCTTTCTCTTTCCTTTCTCTTTCTATCTCTCTCTCCTTTCTATCTCTTTCTCTTTCCTTTCTATCTCTCTCTCCTTTCTATTTCTCTCTCTTTCCTTTCAGTCTCTCCCGTCTTTCTTTCTCTCTTCTTTCTATGTTTATAAACAAGAAATTCTTTAATAATAAAAAGCGTGATGAACTACAAATAAAGATGATGATGATAACCGGTCTTGAACAAATAAAACGCACAAAATATAAAAGCTCACATTGAAAAATGAATAATATATTTTTCCGAAAAACTCGTTCTTCCTCCTCCTTCATTTCAACGTGAAATCAAATTTTGTTTCTTCCTTTTTGGAGTCAAGGTTTCTTTTATGAGCAATTTTTTCTTTGTGTGAGAAATGAGAAAATAAATTTGTATCTTAAAAAAAAAAAGAAGTGACCACTATGGGGCGCTGGCCATGTCCATATTCGGAGAGAGAGAGAGAGAGATCTCGTTGATTTTATCTTCAAAATTGGTCACAAATTTCTATCAAGAAAGAAGAAATGTCAACTGTGGACGACAATTTTAATGAGATTTCATGATAAAAGTAGAAGAAAGTCAACGCAAACAAACGGTGTCTGGGTTTGGCTAATCGGCTGCCTGTAATGCTCTGGTTATGTCCATGTGTGCTGGTCTTTACACAATTTTTTTTTCTTCAAAAGGTTACAGGAAATTAGTGATGTCAAATGGCCTTGTCATTATCTACCACAATAATAATGACACTTCCTCTCAGCATGTGTCACTAATTTTCTGTTAACATTTTCAGAATAGACACATTGCCATAACCAGAGCATAACATTATACAGACTGTATGACGTGTATATGATGCTGCTGTCAACTACACTCTGCATACGTTACGGAAAAAGAATAACGCAAGGCGAGAGGCGCTGCGACATAGTGGTAAACAAGGACACAAGACCATTCTAAATTAAATTCTCAGTCTGACATCACTAATCAGTCTAGCTGTAAACCACACATACTTGACCAGACCTTAGACCATGTATAGGGGTCATACGGAATACAGGCAGTTAGAAATCGGGGAGAACTTTAGTTGGCTCCGCCCTTGTTATGACGACCGGCAACTTCTAATTGGTTTGTTGTGTAGTTCGACGTTGAAAAGGGGCGGAGCATGTAACGTCATACTAAATAACCAACAAATTAGAAGTTGCCAGTCCTCATAACAAGGGCGGAGCCAACTAAAGTTCTCCCCGATTTCTAACTGCCTGTTCACGGAATTGATAGGGCTATTCATGGTCTAAGGACCAGAAAATTCAAATACAAACTGCGCCCTCAAGTGGCAATCACATTGGACAATATTTACAGTAAGCTAATGTCTTAATTAAGGCCATACATTTTATGCAAAGAGAATTTTCGACAATTTTTTTTTAACCAAAAATATTGTTTTTTAAAAAAAAAATATTTAAAATGATGCGACTTTAAGCAAATTTTCAAAGGTTATGCATTAATAATTAAACTAATTATTACACGTATGGCATTCATATGGTATCATATTTTTACCAAAAAAGGGGTTGAAACCATTATTTTATGCCAACTTTTGAGTAATTAGTAATAATACAGTTGTGGCTTCTTGCAGATTTACAGAAAGAAAGAAAAAAACAGCTCATTTTTGCAAGAATTTCACAATAAATATTTTTGACTGATGACTCACATGTAAAGGAATTTTATCATACACCGTAACAAAGTGCACTCTGTGACGGCATGATAATTTCTTTATGGAGGCGCGCCGTTTACATAGAGTGTACAGACAGTGTGTATCGTGTTACAGACGATTAACTCCACGACCGAACATCCCCCCTCCCCCTCCCCCTAAAAACATACCAAACGGGAAAAAAAAAAGGAAAATATCGATTTTTTCTTCAACATTTGAACCACAAGACTTGATTTATACAATGAGAAATATCCAGACATTTTTGTTGTTTTTGTGTTTTGCCTGAAAAAAAAATGTCTTTCTTTTGTTTTAAATTCATTTTTATAAAATTCCTTCGTCTGTAATGCCAAATAGATTGGGGGGGGGGGAAATATTAATTATTCCGGCTTCATGATGATGATGATGATGATGAGTTGCACAGAAATTAACCCAAATGACAAGACTCACAATGGCCACAAAAAAAAACACAATTCAGCTCTTTATTTTTTCTCCTTAATGTTACACCTCCTCCTATTATGTATATATATGTTACTGTCAATCTGCAAAATCAGTTAATCTACATATTGCCTAGGTAATTTGCATAACAACCAACCTGCTAGTAAATGAATCTGCAAAATTCAATACATTTTAGGAATTGAATTTTGCAGATATTAACATGAAATTAGCCTTAAGATGATTTATGAACAGCTGATTTTCGAACTCTTAATTATTCTGTCTTTCAGAAGAGGAAAATTAAGAGAAAAAGTGTTTTAGAAACTAGAAGGGTAGCTTAATGTTTTGATATCTTTCAAAATGAACTTTTTACAGACTTAAAAAAAATATCGTCTGCTTAAAGTTGGTTGTTTTTCAAACTTAGAAAAAGCTTATTCTGAAAGATATCAAAACATGAAAATACGCTCTTAAGTGATTGAGCTACCCTTCTAGTTTCTAAAACACTTTCTAGTTTCTCTTAATTTTGCACCTGAAAAGACAAAATAAAGAGTTCAAGAGGCCCCCGTTAACACTTTAATACAGCCTTAAGTAACTGAGCTACCCTTCTAGTTTCTAAAACACCTTCAAGTTTCTCTTGTAAGTCAGAACTTAAATGTATCGTTTTATAGCTTTTAGGCCTTGTTTCCCCACTGGGATGCAAAATTTGAACTATTTTTAAAAATTTCAACTGGTGAAAAATAGAAGAAACGTTGGGGGCCACCTATTCACTATCATAGGCAGAGGGGCCACGTTTGTTCAATTTTTCACCAGTTGAAATTTATAAAAATAGTTCAAATTTTCACTCCAGTGGAAACCAGGCCTAACTTCACAACTTTTTAATTTTCTACATTTTTTTTGTTGTTAATTACGTGTTTTAAATGAATCTACCGTTGTTTTTCAAAAATGTAGGAAGAAGATTTTTTTTTGGCTTTTCATTTTTCTGTTTGCGTTTTCACCCGTTTCAGGAGCAAAACCGTACTTTTGTTGTTATTATTATTATTATTATTATTATTATTATTATTATTATTATTATTATTATTATTATTGTAATAGATATGGAGGTTGAAATAATCACGAACTTTTTTTAAGATGTGTATTTTTTATTATAATGTTATTCAAGGGTGTGGTTGAGATTATATTTGAACACTGAGTGAGTGACCCCAATATTATGAATGCTTATAATAATATTAATAATGATAATAACAGGAAAAAAAACTACATAATGAATGAACTGGAAAAATTTCACTCGGTGCAGAAAATTACATTCAATTTCCTCTTTTTTTTTAGAAAGCATCTTTTGAAAAAAGAAATTCAAAGTGGACTTGAAACTAGAAGAGTAAAAGAATACGACTCGTAGCATTTTATGACGATATCTTTCAAAATAAACTTTTTAGGACAGTTTTATGTTCGTATTTTGGTGACCTGTTTGTCAATTCAAACTGCTATAAAAAGTTTATTTTGAAATATGTCATCATTTTGAGGTAATTCACTCTTCTAGTTTCAAAATCACACTTTGAATTTCATGTTTTAAAAGATACTTTTTAAAATGTAAAAACATCTCGAATTCTGTCTTTAAGTGCAAAATGAAGAGTAATTTGAATGTGTTTTGGAAACTAGAAGGGTAGCTCAATCACTTAAAGGATATCTTTCAAAATTCAAAATAAGCTTTCTATGTCAGTTTAAAAATGACGTAACTTTGAAGCGGACAATATTTTTTAATTTTTGCCTAGACAAAGTTCATTTTGAAAGATATCAACATGAAAATATCCGCAATTGAGCAAGCCTTCTAGTTTCTAAAACACTTTCTAGTTTCTCTTAATTTTGTTGCTAAAAGACAGAAATTATCATGAGTTCGAAAATCAGAAGAAGAAAACCCCCCCTTAAAATATGGCTTCTCTGTAGGTCTTTTATTAGACTGATAGGTAGGCAGCGAGCGCCACCTGGTAACAAGTTTCAGTTCCATCATTTTTTTTTCTCTCACCTGTTCAACTCTTCCATTTTGGCCAACATCCTCATCTCTTCAACTGTTGGATTGGGGTTAACTGGGACAAAAGTTGGTGTTGAAGTTGCACTGATGACGTCATTGTTAAGGGAGTTATTTAGGGACATAGTTCCTGATCCACCTCCTCCCTCTCCCCCGCCGCCTCCTCCTCCTCCTTCTCTGTCCATAAGAACAGAGACCTCTGGCGGCGGAAGTTGTGAGGAAAAGGAGGAGAGGATAAAAGGGAACGCGGAGGATTGGGATCGAGTTTGAGACTGGATGGTGGTGTTTTTGGTGGTGTCCAGTGGTGAAGGTGGGATTGATGGAGCTTCGGTTCCTTCTTGGTCGTCTTCGATGGCCAAGGGTGGGCCATGAGGCTGATGGAGAACCTCAGCCGCCAACGTTGTTGCTGTTGTCGGCAGGTGGCAATCCTCACCCCTGATTAGAATAAGAATTAAAAACAAAACACATGAGAAATCTCATTTCTAATGTCACTAATTGAAAGATAATTTAAGAGGTTGCGCGTTCAGTTTCTAAGCGTTCTTGAAGCAAACTTCATAGCTTACTAATATACTATATATGATGCATCGTTCATGTCATAATGATATTATTTTGATTTCGTTTTGACGTGAACTGTGTCTCATACACATAGCAAATTCGTCAAGACTCGCTTTCAGAAGCGCTTAGGAACTTGAACGCACTCTTAGATTTCTTCGCTGGAATTAGGTTATTTATAGGTTTGTCTGAACAAAACAAAGATGAAACACATGTAATTCTCCCCCTTGACCTCCCCATCCTCTCTTAATTGACCCCGCCTCTATTTTAAATTAGGTTTCGCCTTTAATTAAGTTGAAATGGGGCCATAATAACAAATGAATGGATTTGTACTTGAGAAAAATAAAGTAACTGTTTTCAATAACTAAAAACCATTTTTTTTAAAAAGGCTTTTTTAGCTAAGGTTCAAATTCAAGAAAAAAACTTAGCATGTGAGCTTTGAATCTTAACATCTGCTATGATTTTATTCAAAGTGTGAGCTGAGAGCTAGTTCTGAGTTAAGCATTTGCCTAGCTGAGCTGTGACAATGCTTAACTATAATTATCTTTTATATTTCTTTATGATTGTAAAGTAAAAGCTTATGCTAAACTCACATTTTGCGATCATTCAAATACGACAACTTTTAAGTACACTGAAGTTTTCTCCTTAAATTATTGCCTAAAAAAGGCTCAGATTAACAACTATCTGAAAACACTTGAATAGGTCAATGACCTTTTAAACTGAAGATAGGTGTGCCCCCCCCCCCCTCTGACTCTCAGGTGTTGTCAGGTGAAATTCGCCATCAAAAAACATTCGGTGGCTCTCTCTTTCATAGCTCAAGATTCGAGAAAGAAAAAAAACTTCTCACTTGAACTCTCTCTGAGCAAGGTTCCAACTAGAGTAAACCCCGTGTTTGAATGAGTATTTATTTATAATAGGATTTCTCAAGAGCTAACAAAACCCTTGTTGTGAGAGGGTTAATGTCAAGTTTTCTTCTTGAATTTGGACCAAATCAAAGTGAAAGTGGTTCCTCTCACGTTTGTTTCTTTCCAAGGTGTTCTGTTGTTTCCCACAATAAAAACAACTTTCACCCCCATTTGAGTTTCACCTTTTTCTGACTCCCATTTTCTTAAGAAAAGAAGATGAATAAAAAAAAGACAAGATGATGATGATGATGATGATGATAATATCAAAAGCTAATTGTTCATTTCCTTCCGTTTTCATTTTATTCCCATCATCATCATCCAGCTGATCTCAGATAGGAGGAGGAGGAGAACTAAGACACGTGACCAGTATGATCGTTATCATTATAATTTATAACGAAAATAGAGAGAGAGAGACTTTTATAGAGAAAATTCTCCCCTCCATCTTAATTATTATCCTCCATTTTTCACTTTCGCATGACTGAACTGACTGGACCCATAGCCTCCTATAGATACTATAGGAGGCTATGACACATCCAGTTAGAAAACGGGATAAACAGAAGTTGGCTCCGCCCTTGTTGTGACGACCGGCAACTTCTAATTGGTTTGGTTATGTAGTCTGACGTCACATGCTCCGCCCTTTTCAACGTCGAACCACACAACAAACCAATTAGAAGTTGCCGGTCGTCATAACAAGGGCGAAGCCAACTGAAGTTCGTCCCGATTTCTAACTGTCTGTGCTATGACTGGACTGACCAGTGGTCACTAGGCAAAAGTAGTCAATAAACAAGAAACTGGTGAATTGGGGTCAAAAGTATTACATCCAGAATTGGAAATAACCACAAAAAAATGTAGAATTGTTTATTTTGAATGATCACCACCATTCTCAATTCAATTGTTAAAACCATGCTCTGAAAAATAACTCGGAATTAAACAGTAGTTTTGTCTTTTATGTTAGGGGGGCCCTGGGGCCGTGTCCGTCGCCCCTAGAGAGGCCTCTGTCTCAGAAGTCCATGATGACATGGACAACTGAACACTTAAGGCCAAAATAATTAATAAATTTTTAAATCAATGAGACTGTTTAGAGGCTAGAATAACTAGAAATCTTAAATTGATTGTAAGAATCATATATAGCCTCTAAACAGACTCACTGAATGAAAAGGCGATTTACGTACTATAAACGCGGCATTAATTTCCTTCCGATTCGTTTTAAAACTTTCTCTTTCCGGGGTTCTCATTGTGAGACACACCCTGTAAAGATGCCAGTTGTCATGGCAACGTCGTCTCATCTGTGTTATTGTTAAAATTGATGATAATGAAGTATCTTTCAAAATAAACGTTTTATGGCAGTTTTTCAAAAATTTCACTGAATATTAAGTCAAAATAGGTGAAATTTGATCATTTTAACTTTAAATTGGTTTTGAATTGTTCTTATTTTGTTATTCAGAAACAAAATTAAAAGAAAGTTGAAAGTGATTTAGAAACTAGAAGGGTAAATTCATGTTGATATCTTTTTAAATAAGCTTTTTGTGTCAGTTTGTAATTGACTCAACTTTAAAAACATAATGTTTTTTTTATTAATTTTTGTTTATAAAAAGTTTATTTTGAAAGATATCATATAATGAAAATACTATTAAATGGTTAAATTACCGTTCTAGTTTTTAAGACTTTCAGTTTTGCTCTTCTGTGAAAAAGCAGAAGAAAATAACCAGAGAGTTCGAAAATCAGCTTTTCATAAAACACATCTTAAGGTGGTTTAGTTAATAACCCTTCTAGTTTTTTAACTTTTCATTTTCGTTTGTTATTTCTGAAGCAAAATAAAAGTTTTGTGTTCACTTTTTTTTGAAGTAATATTTTTTCAACTTGGATTTAGGCCTAACTTCATATGAAATGAAAAAAAAAAACAGTTAAAACAAAACAACAGTCAATAAAAATCATCAAAGCAAAACAAAAATAACAAAATTCCAATTGAAATAGGAAACACAATAGAAAAAAAAACAATCGAACCAAAACGAATTGGAGATCAATCTGATCATCCATCAACATCATCATCATTTCAATCCGACTTATTCTTATTTAGATTCCATTTTTTTGGTTGGGAGGGAGGGGGGACAATAACCTTTTCCCATTCTAGTCTTTAAAAAAAAGATGCCCCAAAAAACAAATTAGGACACAGTTCTATTTGAGAATTTGGAGGACCTTATTTGGTTATCTAAAGGCTCTTTAAATTTGTTGTGAGAAAATCATCACCTTGAAGATGAAATTCAAAGTTTATCTTAAAAACTAGAAAGTATTTTCAATGATTACAAATGTAATTTAAAAAACTTTCAGGTGTTTTTTTAAGTGTAAATGTGGGAACTAGGCTTATTTCTGTCTTTCAGAGAAGAGAAACTTGAAAAGTGTTTTAAAAACTAGAAAGGGTAGACACGCCACTATTGTCACATCTTTTAAAATAAGCTTTTTATGTCAAGCTTGAAAATAACCCAAATTTTAAGCGAAATATATGTAATTTTCACCCATAAAAAGTTCATTTTGAAATATGCCAACATAAAAATAATTAAAAGTGATTCAGCTACCGTTCCAGTTTCTAAACAAACTTTCAATTTCTCTTTAGTGTTGCTGTTTTGAAACGTTGAAAGGCTACATTATGAAAAATTTAAAAAAAGTGTTTTAGAAACTAGAAGGGTAGCTCAATCAATTAAGAATATTTTCATGTTGATGTATTTTAAACAAGTTTATTTTGAAATATATCAACAATAAGAAAAATACTATATACAGTGATTCACTTACCATTCTAGTTTCCAAAACACTTTCAAGTTTTTCTTAACTTTAAAAATAAACTTTTTATGGCAGTTTTTGTGTTAAAGAAAAATGATTTTCAAAATTAAAACGGTCATAAAAAGTTTATTTTCAACGATATATCGATATGAAACTACTTTAAAGCCTTGAACTATTCTAGTTTTTAGCAGGCTTTGTGTTTCTATATTTTGTTATACAAATATTATAATAACTTATAATAAATTCACAAAAAAGGAAGGAAGAAATCGAGAAAGACAAAACAAAATTAAATAAGTAGAACAAAAGGTCACTGCTCTACATTTTTATCTTATTTTTAAAAATAATACAATTTAAACGATAAAAAGACGAGATTTTAATAAAAACATTCCAACATATGTTTTTTAATAAGCAATTTGTGTTCATTATACAACAAATTATGGCAAAAAAGAGGCTAGTTAGAGGCTAGATTTAACATAACTGCAACTCTGTTTATTTTAATTCTAAAAGAACTCTAGCCTCTAACCTAGCCTCTTTGATGCTTGCAGAAAAGCATAGAAAAGCATGGTTTTTTATGAGCAGCTGATTTTCCTGATTAGCAAATTTAAGAAAATAAAAACTAGAAAATGTTTTAGAAACTAGAAGGGTAGCTCAATCAATTAAGGGTATTTTGATGTTACCTTTCAAAAAGAAGAAATCGAAAGTGTTAAAAACTAGAAAGGTTAGCTGAATCACACTTAACAGTATTTTCATATTGATTATCTTTCAAAATGACATAAAAAGTTTATTTTGAAATATATCATCAACGTTAAAATTACGTGATTGAGCTACCTTTCTAGTTTCTAAGGTTTCTTTTCATTTTTGCACCTAAATTACAGAAGTCAAAAGTGGAATTTATACTTTAAAAACCACCTTAATCATAATTTCAATGAAAAAGATCGATCAGAGGCTAGCGTTATCTAGTTGACAGCTGCTGGAAAGACTCAAGATACACTTTCTAGCCTCTAACCGGTTCTTCTTGCGATTGTCCCTTTGTCTTGTACTTACATTAGATTTGAAACTAAGAGTTGAATGGAAAATGGAATGAGGATGGAAATAAGTAATCCGAGTCACGACATCAATGATATTAAAATACTGACTGACTGGAGTTGTAACTCTGGACTCTCTCTCTCTCTCTCAGAAGGAGGGGAGAAAAAAAGTCTTAATTATTCGTCTTCCTCTAAGTCACTCCCCCCTTTGTACATTATTATTATTACAAATAATAATAAAAATTAATAATCCCAACCACATTCATTGACTAGAAGAAGGAAATCTTTGAGAAAAGAATGAAGTCACACACTCACTCACTCACAGTCATAATAAACACAACTAAAGCTGCTGCCAACTGAATGAGTATGTTTTTTTTTTTTCTTTCTTACATTCATGACTCAATTCCATCATCTTGCATCAAAATCCGCCTTCTTATGATTTTTACAACAGTTAAATAAGTCTTTCCTTATCACACACACACACACACCTAGAAAAATCCCCTTCTTTGACATTCAAACACCCACTCATAGACTGCGCATGCGCACGTACGAATACACTCCACTTTAAAACGCGGCCCCCTTTTGGTGACAGTTTCGATTTCTCAGTGATGTTGACAGAAACACCAAGTGCGCATGCGCACGCACGAATACTTTTCTTTTAAAACACCCTCATTGGTTTAGTTCCGATTTGAGTGATTGTTGACAGACACACACCAACTGCACATGCGCACGCACGAAGATTTTTCTTTAAAAACGCCCCCTTTGTGTGGTAGTTTCTATTTGACTGATGTTTATAGACACACTGATTGCGCATGCGCGCGTACGAACACATTTTCTTTAAAAATGCGTTACACTTTCGGGTTGTAGTTTCTATTTGAATGACGTTGAAAATGGATGACATTTTTTCTTTCATTGTTACATTTTTTTAAATACTGGGATCATTTTTCTCTGTTTTCGTGTCTTTTTTTTTTGTTCCGCTTGCTCAGTTTCGTGCAAAAAAAGAAGGGTTAATTGCGTCGGACGTCAGTACAACAGTGAGCGGCGGGGGGAGGGCGTCCTCCTTTCTCCCTTGAGTAACGATGACATTCAATATGTGTTACCATCAAAGTGAAGAAAGGGAGAGAAAAAAATTAAGTCATTCTACAAAATTACTAGTCAGTTTGTGAAAACTGTTGTGTTCCACCTGAAAGCAGGAACCCATCTAAGGGTTGGAAATAGAGGCTAGCAGTAATTCCATTCTAGATTTTAGTTAGCCTCCACCTCCAAGTCTCGTCATCATTTAGGCCATGGACACAAGGACAACTTCTCGACTGCAAAATAAAAGTCGCGTTGTCGACAAAACCGACAACTGCGGTTCTTGGCATAGGGACACATTCCAACCACCGCAGGTGACTCGAAGACAGGCATCTGTAGACAGCTTCAGAATTTCTTTGGCTCTGCCCGTTTATAAGCGTCATCAATTTCTAATTGATTTGTTACTAGGTATGATGTCACATGCCCCGCCCTTTTATTTCTAATTAGTTGATATTTGGTCTGATGCTCATAAAAAGGGCGGAGCCAAAGAAATTCTAAAGCTGTGTACAGATGCCTGTGACTCGAAGTGGTCGGTTTTGGCGACAATCCCACTTGATTTTGCTGTCGAAAAGTGGTTCGTGTGCCAAGAGAGCCTTATAAGTCGGTATTACGCGATCGCCTACTCTCTGATTTGTGCACAATTTGTATACAAATCCGACAAAAAGAGTAAAACAGTTTAAAACATGAGTATAAACGCGGCTTCAATCTGCACAAAGGCTAGAGTTAAAATTTGAGGGCAAATTTGCACTCAGGTCTCAGGATTTTAATTTAAATCATAAATAAACACCTTGATTTTTTTTAGAAGTTTTTATAATAAATGTGAAAAATATAATTCACACGTCTTTATTTTAAAGCAATAAAATTTTATGTTTGCACTTTTAAACTTTTAAAAGATTTTTATTTAAAAAAAATTATCCCAAAAAAAAAAATTCTAAATGAACTTTTTTTAATACAAAACGTTTTTTTGTTGATTTTTTTTTCTCTCTCGTTAAAATTTGAACGGTTTAATGACTGAAATAAATGTTGTCAATTTAGAATTGTTTTTCATTATTCACCCATCTAAAATAGGCCAAAAGCCAGGAGAATAATAAAAATTCAATGTGCGTTCCATAATGAAATCCATTGTATAACATCCAATTGGCAAGGAGAGAATCCATGGATTTTGATTTCTTTTTTTTTTGCAATAAATAAAAGTGCAAAATGAAAAGAAACTTGAATGTGTTTTAGAAACTAGAAGAGTAGTTCAATCACTTAAGGATATTTTCATATTTGATATATCTTTCAAAATAAACTTTTTTTTATGTCAGTTTAAAAATAACACAACTTTAAAAGCAGACGACATTTTTTTTTTAAATTTCTGTCAACAAAACGTTTATTTTCAAAAAAATATCAGCATCAAGTGATTGAGCTGACCCTTCTAGTTTCTAAAACACATTTAAATTTCTCGTAATTTTGCAGCACACGCAGATTTATCAGGTGGCAATGCCCACTGCGCATGCGCGAACGAAAACCGATCGGGTCAATGATCCTTTCTTCTGTCTCGTCCTCATTGTATTGTACTCGGTGGTAAGTGATCCGATTGCCGATTAATTAATTTCAACAGCTGCTGTATTTTTCTTCCAATCTTTTTATATTTTATATAAAGAAAAAAAAAATCCATTATTCGCTCGCGAGCCGCCATTTTTTTTTACCCCTTCACCTCTCAACCAATGAGGTTGCCATGGAAACGGAAGGAGAGATGCAGTGCGCACGCGCACGTGTTAGTGACGTCATCACTTAGTGGCGTTCGAACTTAGAAGGAGGAAGAACTCTCTCACGAGGGGGGGGGGGGCCCTCATAAAGGAAGGAAGGATGGAAAAAAAAATCATGAAAGATCTGTTTTGGCCCTGACTGACTTTCATCTCTCTCTCTCTCTCTTTCTCTCTCACACACACTACTCTCATCTGTCCCTCTCTCGATCTCTACTCTCTTCCATTCCTATATTATGCATTAAATTGAAAATAGTTGCAAATATGCAAAATGACACGATTGCAATTTAAATGCAAAAGAAACGAAGGAAATTATTTCAATTAGGAGCTGCTTAGCCTCTATGCAGGATATTGCCTTATAGCGCGCTTTCGACGTAACTATATTATAACAACTTTGCAGCCTTAGCTTGGAGGTTAGCGCCTTCTAATTGAAAGAATACCAAAGAAATAAAAGCTGACATCATCATTGTTAACCGCATTTATTTTTTTTTTTTTTTTGGAATTTTTCCTTGTTTTCATATTTAAAAAATAAATAAAACACTGAATGAAAAAATTGAAAATAATTTTCATACCTTAGCCAAATGTGACGTCAACTGTATCACACACACACACAAACAGCAACCACCGAATAGATTGTCAATGATAAGATATGTAATCAAATACATTCATCCTCTAAGCAGAGACCGCACGTCAAATGCACTAACTAATATCAGCCTAGCACTGAAAAACGTATACAAATACACAGAGAAACCAAACAGATTCTTCTATCCAGTTAGAAAATGACAGAACCCGTCTTTAAGGCTAATCAATAAATTCTATTATAATAGTTTCATATGTGGCATATTTTATATAGCCTCTAGTACACCTCTCATTCTCTAAAAAAGAAAACACAAAAAATGAAATCCGTGTCTTACTATTGGATTCAATAGGATTCATAGCGGCTGAAATTCAAGAACTTAACCTGCCACTTGAAATTAAACTTGAACCCTTCTGTGTAAAAGTCCAATATACAAAAAAAAAATGATATTTATATGTACTCAATATTGTAAAGTTTTTAATCTAATATATTTTTTATTTAAAAAGATTCAAGTTGTAAGTTGCATTCTTGAATTTTGACCAGAGGCGGGATAGGAAGGATTTTATTATGGAACGATACTGTGTATGCCTGCCTCATTATATGAAAAAGCTGGTGTCGTCATAGGAGTTTAACGTAAGATTTAGAATTGTGTCATTTAAACTCATAGAATAGGAATGATATAAACAATTTAAACTTTAAGGGTTTTTTACTTGGCATTCGTTTGTTATTACTTTTTTTTAATTAGAAAAATTAAACAAGCCTAAATTGTTTGTCAAACCCGTCTGACGTCACAATCTTTTTTTTTTGCTTACAAACGCGGTAGCTATAGAACTTTGGATTTTCTCGCAGCATTTTTGTTCAAACTATGAAGGAATCCTGTTATTTTAGGAACGCTTTTGAACCATTTTAGCCGTTTGGATTCCATTTTAGAACATATGAATTTAGATTGGCAGTGGCTTTGGGTAGAGGCTATTTTGAGAGCTTTTGACATTGACGGTGGCGTCATCAAGTAGCAATATAGTGTATTTACAACAGTGGCGCTACCTATTGATTTTAACAGTAAACAACCGGCAGATTTATGCTAATTTTTCTTTATAAACGATAAAAATGTCGGACGAGGAGCTTCCCAAAGGTTGGGAACAACGATTGAGCCGATCCACCGGTACGAAAACACATACAGAGCATTTTCCTATCATATTTCATCAGTTTTTTAACATTAAATCGTATTTTTATCCACAATAATTGGGTTTTTAATGAGATTCCGCATAAAAAAAAGCAATCTGTGACGTCATGTACCGTATTAACGAACATGGGGCTGTGACGTCACTCGAGATGCTTGCGGTTGCGTGGAGACTTTACCGATGCAGCCAAACGAAAGCGATTTGTTGTTAAATCGTATTGTTTTGTGTATTTTTCAGGCCAGCATTATTATTTGAACATCTATACGAAGGATAGTCAATGGGATCGTCCGACCGAAGAAGCGGAACAACCGAGTTCGGACGCAGAACAGGTTCAGTGTTCCCATCTGTTGGTGAAACACTGCAAGTCGCGTCGTCCTTCTTCCTGGAGAGAGGAGACCATCACTCGGACTGTCGAAGAAGCCGTCGAACTTCTCAAGGGTCTCTCTTCCTATTTTATCTTTACGAAATATCTAATCAAACGCAGAAATTACAAAGGAAAAAACTAAACTCTTGTAGGAAATTTGCATAGAATGGCAATAAGCAAAAAAAAATTGTTGAAGGCTTAAAAAAATTACAAAAAAAACCTCATTAAAATTAAATTCTACTGAAAACTGCAAAAAAAAAAAAATAGCAGAAATAAACAAATTTTCATGAAACTATGAGAAACGAAAGAAACGGTTGAAAACAACATTTTTACAAAAAAAAACTTACAAAAATAAACCAAAAATTGCACAAATAGATGAATACTGCAAAGAAATTTGTATAAAACGACCGGAAACAAAGTAAAACTGTTGTTAAATTTGCAGAAAATGGCAATAAGAAAAAGGAAACTGTTGAAAAATCAATTTGGAAACATTCAGAAACTAAACAAAATCTACTATAAACTGCACAAATAGGCGGAAAACCGCAAAGAAGTCACAGAATTTGACAGGAAATTAATATAAAATGGCAAGAAACGAAATAAAATTATTAGACAACCAGAAATTGCCAGACAATTGTCTAAAACTGCAAGAAATTTCAAGGATATAGAAAAGAAATTTGGAACAAACTTAAGTAAAATCAGCAAATTTAGAGCAGTTTTGATAATTTTTGCATTTTAGAATTGCCTCGAACTTCTAACTCATAAACTTTCTTCGTTTTTTCTAGAATACAGAGAACAAATCGATTCGGGCAAAGCCGAGTTTGCCGAACTAGCTTCCGAGTTCAGCGATTGCAGTTCAGCCAAGAGAGGTGGTGACTTGGGTTTTTTCGGACGTGGAGCGATGCAGAAACCATTTGAAGACGCAGCTTTCGCTTTGAAGGTTGGAGAACTCAGCGAACCGGTTCACACCGATTCGGGAGTTCATATTATTCTAAGAATCGCTTGAATTATTCGTAGTTAAGTGTGATGTGGGTAGATGAAAGGAGGGGTTTGAAAAATAGGGACTTACCGGGTTCCTCTTTTTTTTTGTCTCTCTCGTTTCCTCTTAATCGTAACTTCTTAAGTGTCGCTTTCAATAAGTTTAGCTTAAATGTGTCTTCTCCAGAAGAACAGACAAAAAAAAAAGAACAGTCTAATCCAACTATAAATCGTAGTTTTACGTATCATCTATCATATCTAGCCTCGTCCCCTCACACCTTTTTCTTGTTTCTCTCTCTCTCCATCTACCTTTGTGTGATCGATAGTCGTATGTAGGTTACGAGTAAAAAAATTAAGTCTTCGTGTTTTTGTTTTTTTTGCGCTGTCGTCTCGTTAACAAAAACTAAAATTTATGTCTTCGATTCGTAACGAAAAGAAAAAAAACTTTCGTCTCAATTCTTTTCTTCGTTAAATAATTTGCATTCCCGACTTTTTCTTTATATTAACAATTCTCCATTTCTAATCGAAACTTACCAAATTTTCTGTTGTTTTTTTTTTAAAAAAAGTCTTATTTCTGTTTTGTTTGCAGAGCAAATCATATTTACAGAAAGAAAAAAAATAATTGATATTAAATGTTATTATAAGTAGAAGAAAACTGAGTTAAATGTGACATTTAGAAATTTAAATGTCGGTTTCTATATTCCAAATGAACAACATACTAAAGAGAAATTGAAAGAATGTTAGAATCGAGATTGGACAGCTGAATCATATAATGTTATTTTCATGTTATCTTTCAAAATAAACTTTTTATAGACAAACGTTATTTTGAAAGATATCAACATGAAAATATAATTAAGTGATTAAGCTACTCTTGTAGTTTCTAATTTCAATTTTCTTCCTGGAAAAACAGAATAACCAGAGTTTACATTTGAAAACTAGCTTAAATAATCGTCGACGAGACTCGAAGGGTTAAATTAAAAAAGTAAAACTGTACACGGAGGTTGGTTTTATTCAAACAGTAAAAGAAGATCCGAAGGTTTCACAAAAAAAAAAGATGGATGGATGATCCCCAGGCTGGAAATTATTTTGTCGATTAGAGAATTATTTCGAGTTTTTAACTTAACATTTGACCCCTCAAAACGGGGTTCCAACATAGAAAAAAAAACATGGTTTATTTAGTATCTTTGAACAGGATTATTATAAGTTGGAACTCTTGGATCAGAGTTGAAATTCAAAAGTCAAGTTTATTTCTTGAATTTCAACCTCATTCAAGTGCTATAAAACTCAAAAAACTTTCAACTCGAAGCCTCTAAGCAATGGACTCCAGCACAAAAAACCTGTTCAAAGGAACTCATTAAAATAGCATTTCTTTTATGTTGGAACCCTGATCGAGGTTATTCTAATGGTTAAGAGTTTTCGTCTCGAATTTTGAGTCTCAGAATGTTTACTTTGACTCGTAATCTTTAACACTCGAAAGATTACATTAGAAACAGTCTGGCTTCATTCGAAAACGGCTAGGTATGGTCAAAAATAGCCTCAAATACACCCATATTGATGACCAACTCATCTATGGACATCACTATGAGATTGTGAAGTGTGTATTCGATCGAACCTAATCATTTTCGAATGAAAATCGGGCAAATAACAATCCATCGAAGTAATTACTTTATGAAAATAATTTGAGTAATGACGTTTTTACACTTTTAATCCCTCCCCAGTCCAACAAAAGAAGAAAAAACACACAAACGGCAAAAAAATACACTAAACAGGTTGTTTTTACGAAGCTTCTAAGAACGATCTCGACTAAAAAAAATTCTCGTTTTGAAGAAGAGAAAGTTCCTATACGAATCTTTTAAGTGACAACGTCAACGTTTTCCATTGTTGTAACTCATCGTTCTCATCGGAGCCTTGAAGTTAGTTGCAGCTTGTTGCTGTATTTGATAAGCTAACGGATGAATCTTAAACCCGTACAACCTGAATAAAGACAGAAAAAGAACCGTTCGATTCGACTCGAAAGTTGGAGATTGTTGGGGTTTCGATCTTACCTGGGTATAAATTGATTTGCCGGACGTTTTGGTCTGTATTCCGGATGCACCATAAACAACATGTGAGGAAATCCAGTTCCGAAATAAGCGCCGTCCGTATGGTGATGACGAGTCGACTTCGGAGTGTAAACGTCCATGCATTTTGGACAGTACAATTTCACCATCGCTTCACCAGGAACGTCGGAAAGACCTTTAAAATAAGAAAACGTATGTTAGATAGAGATCGTCTCTTTCGAGCCGTCCGAACTGAAATTAAAACGGTTACCGATCGGTAACATCGGCTGGTTTTCGCAGTAAACTCGTGGGCAGTAACCGAAATCGCCGTTCTGATACTTCTCGATCTGGAAAAGAACAAACGATAAAACCAGTTAAGTACGATAAAAAAAAATGTAAACAGAATCCTGGTTAATTTGCACTTAGATGCAGACAGTAGAAAATGAAAGTTTTAAGAAACTAGAAGGGTAATTGAATCACTTAAGGGAATTTTCACGTTCATTAATAAACTTTTCATGGCAATTTTTACATTCTCTGTTTTCGTTTTTCTCTTCAAGGTGAACCAAAAGAATCAAATTTAGTAATACTTTTTTTCCCTTTTCAAAGTACAAACTGTCGTTTTAAAGTTCTGAACATGAAAATTCCCTTAAGTGATTTATTTCCTCTTCTAGTTTTTAAAACATTTTGAATTTCTTCTCAAAGTTGCCTTCAAGAAGGGTAAAATATCGAAATTTCTATATTGTTATTCTCATATTTTGCATTTTAAACTGTTATAAAAAGAAGTAAGAGAGAAACCATCTGTGCGATTCCGCGGTTTGTCAGAATGTATCGAGCGTGAATGAGTCCGTACAACATCTCGGCCGCCTGTTCGATGAGATCGCTCTGATTCGGATTATCCTCGAGTTCATCGTCCGGTTCCAAATCTAAAATCATATCTAGAGCTTGTCTATAATGCGGAACTTGTTCATTTAGTCCGGTTAAGTTGAATTTGTCTTGAATGTAGTCTTCGTCCACCTACAGGAGTCACGCCCAATTCAAAATGAATGATTTTAGTTTCTCTTTTTTGCTATCTTTTAAATTAATCTCATTTAAGGAATCACTAAAACGCAGAAACTTGCAACATTCTTAAGTTTCTTTCAGATTCTTGTAAATTTCTTTCAATATTTCTTTCAGATTTGTACAGTTTTCCGAGGAATCATACACATTTCGTACATTTTTCTGTAATTTTTTACAGAGATCTTTCAGATTTCTGCAATTTTTTTTCACATGTCTTCAGAATTGTTTTCTTTAAATTTGTAATTTCTTTTCTGTTTTCTGCAAATTTGAACAGATTTGTACAGATTTCAACCAGATTTCTGTAAAGAATTCTGCTTTTTTTTAATAAATCTAATTAATTTTCAATAAATAGCTGTGATTTCTGCGTTTTAGCAATCTGTATCATCATTTTAAAGACTTGCTTCACAAAAGAATTCATTTCCACGTAGACCACAGAACCAAGAAATCCATGAAACTTCTTCTGAACTACTCATTCTGAAGTCCTTCAAGGAAGAGACAAAAAAGGAAAGAAAAAAACGGGTTAAAAATTAAGTGTAGGTCGATGTGTTGTTCTCATTATATTTACATAGAAAAAGGTCATCGCCTTTTTATGCGAAAATAACCAATTTTAAGTCGAAAAAACGACGTTTTTATACATTTTAAAGCATTCTTTATATATCTCGCTATTCTATATAATAATAATCAAACAAAAATCTAATAATATTTACCTTTTAGACGATTTTCTTGAGAAAAAACGAAGACTACCTCAAAAACACCAAACGAAAAAAAAATCCAAACTGCAACGAAGAACCGGTTACTAGAAAACAAATCGATATTCACAAATTTGTAAGTTACAATCACATCAATATTTACAATCTAAATCGATAATATCATTTTTACTGATAGGCGGCAGCACAGGTCAATTAAATTTCTGAAATAAAAAAAATACACATTATGTCTATATATTTGAATACAATTATTGTGGAATAGCTTTATGATGAGTGAACAAACATGGCGTATTTATTATGTTAGTTGCATAAACTATATGCGCCATATTCGTTTTATACGCGGTCTTCTTATCGAGAAATTGTGCTTCAAAATGTTATCCGTAGGATGTTTACTGATGACCTTGCCGTAGAATTATAAAGAATTAGGGCCACTTGAAAACAGCTGAAATTCGGACGTATGGGTGCAGAAAACAGCGTTTTGGAAGAAAGTCAGATTGAAAAAGAGTATTTCCAAGTAAGCGATTGGAATTTACATAATGGGACGTGGAAAAATAGTTCGAATACGTTTGGTTCGTCATCTGATTTTCAAGAAATGTCCGTTTTTAAGAGGACATTTGGACAAGGGAACGGTAAAAGAGACATTGCCGTACATGAGAACTTAGGAAAGGTAACTATAATACAATACGCACATTCCGTTAGTCATCGATTTAATCAGTGGTTTCACGTCACTACATATATCTTTATGGACATGATGTCATGCTGGTAGACAAATCGATGAATATGCGAATGTGCAGACAATTTTACGATATTTAGATAAGTTTTTAAAGCTGTTAACTTGTTTTTTTTTAAAAAAAAAGAGTCTGAAGTTGTTTCGTCATCCTGGAATCGTGAAATACTTCGCAAGTGGTCGTAAAAGTGACGAAATTTTTGTTGTGACCGAAAGAGTGACTCCGATCTCGAAGTTGTTCGAATCTTTTACGTCTTTGGAGATTTGTGCGGGACTTCACAGTATTTTACAGGCGTTGGAGTTTTGTCACCATAACGTATTAAACAGTATACATCTCTCAGGAATTTTGATCTAATGAACGTTTTTTATTTCAGTGTAAAGTTTGGCACAATAACTTCGGAATCGATTCCGTTTTCGTTACGTCTGATGGCACTTGGAAGATTGCAGGAATGGAATTTTTATGTCGTAAGGAGGAGCTAAACGAGGAATTTCTGCAGAGGAATCGAGCGTTTCGTAACGAAAGCCTCATTCCTCCCGAAGAAAAGGTTTTAACAATAATTTCATGTTGATATATTTAAAAGTAAGCATTTTTTTATGTTAAGTTTATTTTGAAAGATATCAACTATGAAAATTCAGGGCTAAAGTGATTGAATTACCCTTCTAGTTTCTAAAACATTTTCAAGTTTCTCTTAATATATTTTTTTGTTCAGGACGGTCGTTTCGCTCATTTGGCTCAACACGGTTATGCGGGTGACGTCTACGCTGTTGGTCTTCTCATCAAAGACATGTTAGAATACATATTGAAGGTCGAGGACGTTCCGTACGCTAAAGAGTTCTTGAGTCTCGTGAAGAGAGACGTTCTCACTTCCGATCCGACTGTGAGACCAACCGTCGGCAAACTCATTCAAAACGAGTTTTTCAAGTGAGATTTTTCAAAATTTCGTTTCGTCATCGAATCATGTGAATTAATTAACCAATTAAATTTACAGAAATGACTTCCTGGAAATTGCAACGTTTCTTAAAAACATAACTTTGAAAGACGATTCTGAAAAAGAAGAGTTTTTTAGGTTCAGAATTTCTTTTTTTAATATTTTACTATGATCGAAATAAATGAAGGGTAAATCTTTTTGCAGGACGTTGACGAAACGTTTGTTAGATCTTCCTGAATCGTTGATTGCGACACGATTATCGACACCACTCTTGGCTCGGTTCGTTCTACTCGATCGATCGGCCGAACTTCACTTTCTACATAACTTTTTGAGACCCTGTAGAGGTTTAAACGGCGATTTTCGACGCAAATCTTCTTTAGGATGTTTATTTTTCTTTTCTTGTTTTGTTTTGAAGGTGCGAGTCGGTCGGAAGAATTCGTTGATGGACGTTCGAATCCTCTTTTGACCGTACCTCTATTTAAAGCACACGTCATTCCGATATTGACCAGTATATTCGAAGTTCTAGATTTCAATATAAGAATGGTTCTTCTTCGACATTTCGAGTTTTATGTCGATCTGTTTGATCGTGACATTCTCACTACTAAAATATTACCTCAGGTGAATTATTTCATTTTGTTATTTGTTATCCGAAGCTGGTTTAAACGTGTTTCTTTTTACTGAACGTTTGGTGGTTTTAAATTGTAAAACGACTCTCAAACTCTTGATAATTGTGTTTTTCAGAAGAGCAAAATTAAGAAAAACTAGAAAGCGTTTTAGAAACTAGAAGGGTAACTTCATGTAAATATCTTTCAAAATAAGGTTTTTACAATCTTATGTGAATTTTGAAAATTACCCAACTTTAAGCAGTTTAAATTTTATCTATAAAAAGTTCATTTTAAGAGTTTCATTTAATTTTCGGATTGTTTTTGTTTGTAGGTTCTTCTGGGAATAAAGGACGTGAGCAATGAGCTCGTGACGTGTAGTCTTCACGCGCTCGCATTCATTGTGCCGGTCGTAGGAGGAGATGTGGTCATTGGAAAACATCGCTGCCATTATTTTTCAAAAGCAAAACCAAAGGTCCAAGTCCATAATTATAAGTCATTTTTGACACTGAAATTGAAATTGTTTCCAGGTTATAACGGTCGAAACGCCAAAAGTGGGACTTAGTAGGCAATTGTCAGACATTTTAAGCATTAGTGCGGAAAAGGTCGAAGTGAAACTGCAATCCAAAGAACTAACGCCACCCGATATTACTGGTATTCACTTTTTTTCTTCTCATCTTCCGTTTGATTTCACTTATAATTATGGATTTCGCATCTGATAGTTTTGCAAACCGAGGTGCAGTCGAAGGTCGTGTCTTGCAGCGACGAAATACCAGACGAAATTCACGATCTCGAAAGGAGTTCTCCCGACGGTAGTGAAGCGAGCGACGTCGAGGCTCGTACGATCGAAGATTGCGAATGGTCCGATTGGGAAGGTTTACCGGAAGAAGCAGAAGAGGATCGAACGATCGAAAAGTGGACGCCAACTGATCTAGACATGTCAAAAGATGGCGACAGTAAAACCGAAAAGATTGATGACGTACGTTTATCGAACGTACGGTTAACCTCGAAAAAATTAGGTGAAGAGTTCGATATTGTTGCCAAGAAGCAAGGATCCGACGACGATTTCTTCTTGGACATGCAACCGGTCCTAACGAAATGTGTGACGCCGACTACGACCGTCGAAGAAAAGCAACGTTTTACCGTCAATCAGCGGCTGTCGTATGCAACGGTCGACGAAGTAATAAATGTGCTTCTAGTTTTTTCCGTTTTCAGAGTTGTAAATCGTTGTTTTATTTTAGGACATTCCAACTGGAGCTGGATGGGGTGAAGATGATCTCACTTGGACGGACAGTTTGTAAAAGGTGTTGTATTTTAATCTAGTCGTAAAAATCGGTGCGAGGGATCGTTTAATTTGAAATATCAGGGTTGCTAAATCATCGAAAGGTTTTACGTGAAGATCATTGCGCATTTTTGGTTGTCACAATGATGCAAAATTTCCATTAGGAGTCAATTTATTCAGTATGACGTTACGAAAACTTCAAATTGTATTTTTAAATTTAGAAAATTTGAAAAGTGTTTTAGAAACTAGAAGGGTAGTCAATCACTTTGGGGCTGATAAAAATCTTCCAATGTAAGCTTTTTGTGTCATGTTTGAAACTGACTACAACTTTAAGTAGATGATTTTGATAAATAAAAAGTTTATTTTGAAAGATATCTAAATGAAAATATTTGAGCTACACTTCTAGTTTATAAAGCACTTAAATCCTCATTGAGAAACTTGTGAAAGTGCTTTATAAACTAGAACAGCAGCTGAATCACTTAAAAGTTGGTTCATTTTCAAACTTGACATAAAAAGCTTATTTTATAAGATATCAATGTCAACTTTGAGAATAACCCAACTTTAAAATGATTCAACTACTGTTCTAGTTTTTGAAACACTTCAAAGTTACTTAGAAATAAGAAACAAAACTGCACATTCCGTTATTCACGCGATTTGTCCATCCACGTGACATGAAGTCCATAGCAATATATGGATGTGACGTCACACCGCTGAATAACAGATTTCGTCATAATTTCTTGCATAAATTAGCATATTTTACAATCTTTACGACGTTACGAGAAAAGCGACTTTCAATCACAACCAAAAATCAATTGTTTTTTTATCTAATTGGTGCAAATATTAATTTATAATGAAACAGAAATAAAAAAACCATGTGAAAAAAAAGAAGCTCCATACCAAACTTTCATTTATTTATTATTATATCTCAACGATACAAATTCAATTCTGAAAGTGTTAGGAGTTTTTAATAAACGTAATAATATTAATCTTTGCCAACTTCAAGAGATTTAAGAAACTCTTCCTTCTGCTTAGCAATTTTCTCTTTACGTTGTTGTGAGGTCAACTTCGCAGCGTTCCATCTGAAAACGAGACACGAGGAAAAAAAAGGGTCAATATACTGAAGGGTTTTTCTTCTTCCAGATCGTTAGAAACGCGCGTTACCTCTTCTTAACGATCTTCGACTTATCCTTCTCCGCAGCCTTGCGTTCCGGTTCTTCTCTGATTGCCGCTTGAGCCTTCTTATACATGTTTTCCATCTGTTTCAGGGTTTTAATTAACGAGAGAAAAAGAACCCTTAAAATAAAACGATACGGAGAAGACAAAAACAACAACAGGGATTCGAAATCCTCACGTCATCCGGAACAACTCCGAGCTTTATGTACTGCGAAAACTGACGTTTGTACGCATCTTCATCTTCGTCGAGCAATTTCCGCATGTAATTAGCAACGTGTTGGCCGAAGATGTGACTACGATGTGTTTCGGCGTTTAGATTCTTCGATTCTGGATCGTAACCGGGGAACCTTAAGGACCGCGAAACACGGATTAATTAGTTCATCTTATAATAGGCTTTACTTTCTAAAAAAAAATTGTTCCTCTGTCACAGGCTCCTTCTGAGCTGTTTGCAAGAATAATTTATTTAAATTTCAACTTTTAAACCTAGAAACGCTATGAGGAATATCGATGCCGCCATCGACGGCTCCCTTCATGGCTCCAAAAACGCGAGCTCCGGTGGTCGTACGTGAAAGTCCAACATCGAGATGAGCTCTAAAAGCTCCCGGCTTTCCATCGACATCTTCGACGCTGTAGTCTTCACCCGTCGGAGCTTCCTGTCCGACGTAAAGTTTATCCAAATTCAACTTCTTCAGAAGCTGCAAAAGGTAGAAAACGAAATTTTGTAACAGTAAGTTTTGCTCTTTAAATCTTTCGAAGCCTCGATCTTTTTTTTTCTTTCCGTACTCTTCTAGCTAGTAGGAGTCCTGTTAAGTATGCTGCAGCGTAGTTAGTCAACCCGACCTTAACGCCGTACCGAGGCAGCTCGTGTGAATATGCAGCGCATATTACCACGTCTCCTTCAATTCGAGCGTACGCTATCTAGAAAAACGAAAATTCCCCCGCACAGTCGTGAATTAACGGCAACGAAAAACTAAATCTACTTAAAAATTAAATAAAAGGACCGAGAACCTGGCACGTAATATCCATATTGGAGAAACGAACGATCATACGATACTTCGGTGTGTTGTACTTATTCTTAGCTTGTACAACTAAACGACGACGAGCATAGTAATCAGTTTTACCCTCTGAGAAGAAAAAAAAAAACAAAATATACAAAATTAGTTCGTTTTCGAGTTTTGATTACGAATTATTTCCGATATTCTTGCCTCGTCTTCGCTTCAATTTCACTTGGAAGCGCTTGAAGTACGCTTTATTCTTTACAACCTTAACAAAGCCCTTTTCGAAAGAGATGAAAAAAAAAAAACAATTAGAAATAGAAATTGCATTAAAATAGGAGTTACTAAAATTGAAACTTTTCCTGGAAAAAACTGCTGAAAAGGCAAAGAAAACTGCGGAAAATCTTTCTGTATTCAATATGAAATTACAAGAAAACTTCATAAATTTTATAGAGAATGCAAAAACTTTGCAATTTTTCAGGAAAAATATGAAATTACAAAGAAAATGTAGCAATAAATTTGCAATTTTCTTTAAGTCGGAATTCTGATTTTAAAAACCGGAAATACACGAAAACCGGAAAAAAAAAATTTGAGATTTTCTGTAGCTTTTCAAAGTTTTCGCTTTCATTCTTGATATTTAAACGACTTAAAAAAAGTATTTAAACATACGTTTCTAAGTTTATAACATAAAAAACTTTAAAAAAGTTCCAACGTGGATGTCATGTTTCAATAAAAGTTTTTTTTCCGGTCAAGTAAGTTCGGAAAAAAACCCCCCCCCCCAACTTTTTCAAGCTTTAATTGACAAGTCTGTGGGATTTTTTATTAATGTGATTTATAGCCGAATGAAAAAGTAGAAGAAAGACATTTTCTTGCATAAAAATGGTGGTCCTTTTAATTTGGGGAGGGGGAGGAGGAGGAGGAGGGTGAAATAGAGAGAGAGAAACTCCTCCATTTTGGACGTGACACGCTTAACATTGCATTACGAACAACGAAAAAGAGAATCGAACTGCAATCGAACCCATTTAGAACCCATCATCAACTTAAAACCAAACAACACACATCAGGACACATTAAACAACAAATATTAATCAATTTATCATAGAAATAGCTCACCATAATTGCAAAATTGTCGATTCATATAAGAAATAGATACAGGTAGCATCAGCCGTAAGGACTTCTAGAGGGAGGGCCACTATATACACTGGGAATGCGCACAAAAAAGAACACTAAATAATTCCTAACTGCGCATGTTCTTCCCCCATCGTATCATTATCGATATGCACCCCCCTCCAAAAAGAAACAAATTTATCGATTGTGCTCTGACGTATATTTTATTGAATCTTCTTAAGATGTACGAATATGGCGTATTTATAACCTGTATTTCTACGTGATTATGCCACCATATTACATCACTTATAATTCAAATGCTCTGTGCTTCAAAAAAAAAAAAAAGTTTCACATAAGCGAACGCCATGTGACGTTCTTGTTCAGCATTTAAGTTGCTTTAGGAGCGTGACGTCACGGTGTTAGGTGGATTCATAAATATTAGAATGTGTAGAACGTTTTTCTCAAGAATATTGACGGTTTGATCAATATTATAGAAGAACAACTGCCTTAAAAAATCAGGCTTCCATATTAAGTTATAATTAGAACAACAAAATGTTTTTGCACATTCCATTATTAATCGATTCATCTATCAGTATGACGTCGGGTTCACACAAATCTAAGGATGTGACGTCACACTGCTTTACGAGTCGAAGAATAAAGTAATTTTAATTTTTGAACGAGACTCAAGTTTGCTAAAATGTTTCGTTGAAAGAAAAAATTCAGAATCTTATCACATAATTAACTAATTATGCAAATATTCTTCGTTAAGTCTTAGGAAATTACTGTTATTTACAAGGGAGAAGACATTGGGGTGAAATCTCGTACGGTACGGCATGCTATTTAAGTTTTTATCCGTGTTTTCAGAATTTAATTCTAGTAAAACGCCGATAAAACAATAAAATGGCTTTCTATACAATACGATCTTCTGCGAATCTTTATAAATCTTAGTAAATCTCGTACATGATTTTCTTCAATGTCGACCCGTTTGATTATTTAACGTTATCCAAGGAGGAAGACACTGGGGGTGAATCTCGTACAATATGGCAAGCCATTTGACTTTTTTCTACGTTTTACTGGATTGTCAGTTTTTAATGCTTTTTTTTTTGGAATCCAGTGAAACGCGAATAAAAGATTAAAAATCGCTTTTTATACGTACGATCTGCTGTGAATCTTTATAAATCTTAGTGAATCTCGTACATGATTATCTTCAATGTCGACCCGTTTGATTACTTAATGTTATCCAAGGAGTTGGACACTGGGGGTGAATCTCGTACAATATGGCAAGCTATTTGACTTTTTTCCACGTTTTACTGGATTTTCAGTTTTTAATGTTTTTTTTTGGAATCCAGTGAAACGCGAATAAAAGATTAAAAATCGCTTTTTATACGTACGATCTGCTGTGAATCTTTATAAATCTGAGTGAATCTCGTACATGATTTTTTTCAATGTCGACCCGTTTGATCATTTAATATTATCAGTACAATACCGATATAAATTAACATTGATCGATCCTTATAAAAAGATCGATCAACAATATAAACAAACAAATATGATGACGTTGATATAAATGTTAAAAAGTGGGAGGAGTTTATAGTGAAGAACGTCATAGAAAAGTGTGTTGTTTGTAGAGAGAGAGAGAGAGAGAGGCTAAAAATAAAGGAAGGGAAGCTATAGAAGGAGGAGGCGGTTAGGAGAAGAGGAGGAGGAGGAGGTTTTTTTTTGTTCGTTGTTTCCAATTGTGCGGCCGCCGCCATTTTTGTCTTATAAACTAAAATAACAAGAGAAGAAGAGGATTTTAAAATCCAATCTAGAAAGGGGAAAAAAAAAACCGAAACAAAACGTAATCCATAAGAATCTATCGGCATCCGTCCGTTGTTCTTCGAGTGGAGATTATTTTCCATTTGTTTAAATCATCACCCAATCGAACGGACCGACGTAAGTCACATTTTTAAACTCCGTAATATTTTTATTTCTTCCGATCTTTGAATAGAAATTTCACCTCAGAAGCACTTTTTTTTTTTAAACAAAAACTCAATTAAGACAAAGAAAAAATATCCTTTTTCTTCATCACTTTTGACCTTTTTCTTATATTTTTATTCATATTTTATATCTTTATTAATTAGAAATGTCATTTAGATGATGTTTTTCTATGATTTTCATCGTCAAATCTGAGGGTTTTTTTTTTCTTTTCGCAAATTTCTGACTAAAACGGAAAAGCCGCCATTTTGCTTCTTCTTTTACTTTTTACGACCATTTTTCTCTTTTCTTTTCTTATTTTCTCATTGTTTAGATTCATTTTTCATATATTTTCTTACAAATTGAATGAAATTATATGTTTTATTCTTGTTTTTAATATAAAAATAAGCTTATTTTAATCATTTTTCTTGATTTGTTTTGACGTCGTTTTGTTGTTGTTTTTTCATTGTGTTTTTTGAATCTTGTCATTTTTTTTTTGTTCAAAAAGGGTTACCGACCGCTGTGTTGTTGTTACTTTTATAACTAATTTCTATCAAAATCACATTCAACGTCATCTTTTTTTAAATTTTAAATGCGCGTTAAAATAACAGGTATTTCTAATTCGTGTTTCTCAACAAATTAACAGCAGTTTAAACCATTTTTTGTTTGCGTTGAAATAATCTTCTTGAAAATATTTATTTTAATTATGTCGTTAAAACGTCACGAGAAACGTAATTAAGGTGGGTTTTTTTACAAGTGTTAACGACCTTTGAACTCTTGGGTTATTTTTTTTTCTATAATGAGGAACATAAAATACTAGAAATTTCTTTAGTTTAAAAACTAGAAGGGTAGCTTTAATCACATGATATTTTCATGTTTTTGATTATCTTACAAAGTAAGCTTTTTTTATTGCGATTTAACACAAGATTTAATTTTTTGTCTATAGATTTATATGAATTCATGAAAATCCTCTTGAAATGATTTGAGTTCTCCTTTCTAGTTTCTAAATAACACTTTCTAGTTTCTATTAATTTTGATTCTGAAGAGACAATTAGTATTTTTGAGGCGTTTATTTTATGTCAGTGATTTTTTTTTTATTTTTACTCATTTTGATTCAATTTGAAAATTAAAAACACGAAAATTTAAAATTAGAAATTGCTATAACAACATAAGAAATTTCTCTAAATAATAGTTACTCTTCTAGTTTCTAAATCACTTTAATTTGTTAATTTTTCATTTTTGAAACGCAAATCTAACCAAAATTATTATTCCATTGTTTGATTTCATTCGCAAAATGGCAGCAGCTTTATAAATATTGAATAAAATAAATACGTTTGAATTATGCAGAGTGGAAGACGTTTTAACTCGGAAATTGTGGGTCACAATAAAAGGATGACCCATAAAATTCGGATAAAACGAAATCCTTTTTTGTGTCCATTCATTAGAAACTCATAAAGATTCTCTCTTTAACACGAAATTTGGTAAAAGTGGTTTTAATATAAAAACACAACCCTTTTCGAAATCTTCTGTCTTTCAGAAGAGCAAAATTAAAAGAAACTAGAAAATGGTTTAAAAACTAGAAGGGTAGTTTATTAGAAAAATATCTTAAAAAGATGTTAACATGAAAATGTGGCCTTAAGTGATTGACAGCTACCTTTCTAGTTTCTAAAATACTTTCCAGTTTCTAGTAATTTTACTCTTCTGAAAAGAATAATCGGTTTAAAAAATCAGCTGTTCATTCCACGAATTTAATTTAATCAAGGGTTTTCTTAACGATTTTTAAATCTTTTTTTGCGTTTTTTTCGACATTTAGGTGAGCTTTTATTTTTGTTGACGCTAATGTAGATGGCGCCACTCGTCGTGCTATTGCGTTTTTTTCCCCATTCGATTTCATTCAATTGCGCAAATGATTTAATGATTAGATGATTAATGTTTTTGTTTTTTTGTTCAAATAGTAATTGCGGACCGTTCCTAGGGTAGCGCTTAGCAAAAACTCAATGACTGCTTCTTGTCAGCATGTCAACATTTTCGGGGATTGCTTCAAAGGGGGAGAAAGGAAAGACAAAGTACTCGTCACTCAACATAAATGACGTATTTCGTGGTAAAAGTATAGAAACTCCCAAAGCCGCAGGTAAGAAAAACCCTCAAATTACTCTTATTTTACAATAAATCGTATTCAATATTATATATTTTGTTTTCTTGCTAGAGGGCGTTGCAGTTCACAGCGATTTGTTTTGTTTTATTCGCAATAGATGGCGTTATCTGCATTTTAGAAGTGGTTCTTTTAACTGCCGCTGCGTGGCGCTTTTTCTCTTTTGTGGGGGGGGGGGGGGTGGAAGATCATCAAATTGGCATAAAACGTTCATTTTGAGATATTTCCGTGAAAATATTCTTATCATATAAACATGTTTACTATTCTAGTTTTTAATGTTTTCATGACGAGAGGATATTTTTTAAAATAAACATTTTGTTTCATTTTGACGTCACTTTTAGCTGCTGTTAGGCTTTTTTTTTAAAAAAATATATAGATGTGTTAAAAGGTATTTTTATGACGTTCTCTTACAAAATAAGCCTTTTAATGACAAAATCTTTTAAAGTAAATGTTGCTCATTAACATAAATGAGAAAAATGTTAATTAAAAACTCATAAAAAGTTTATTTTTTAAAGATATCGTTATGACATTATAGCTTTTATTTCTGAACTATTGTTAGGTTTGAAAGGTTTTTGAAGCAAAGTCATTCTGTTTATTCGCCGATTTATCCAGCGAGTGTGACGTCACGCTTATTATTTCTGTGAGCTTGACGGTCTTTTACTCTTGGACGAATCGGTGAATAACGGAATGTGTTATTTTCTATCGGATTTCCTATTCTTGCATTTTGTTAAAAGGTTTTTTTTTAAATTTTTGTTTAGTCGTTCAGAAACATGGCCTCCAAAGCCTTGGTAAAGTGGCGGTCGTCCGTCGCATGCCACCTCCAGCAAACCTTCCGAGTTTGAAGAGTGAAAACAGCGGAAACGATCCCAATATCAGTTTAGTTCCTACCGGAGGCACAGGATGGGGAAGTACGAACAAGGACAACAAGACAGCGGACGACAACGGCAACACTGGACAACAGCAACAACAACAGCAGCAACTGCAACAGCCGTCGTCATCGCCATTGCAGCAGCAATCTACTACGCAATCGTCAGCACTGTCTCAAGTGCAAAATTCACAGAAAGTAAGTAATTTATTTCTAGCTTTTTGTTTCCGTTCGTTTTTTGTTTTGTTTTTAGTTTCCTCCTTTTCCATCTACGTGGTTTGCGCGTTTCTGCCGCCGAAGTCCGAGAGAAAGATTTAAAACTGCGCGTGAAAGAATGATTGTGATTGGGCGCCGCTCGCAAATTGCGTGCTACCTTTTATTTTCTTTTATTTTTCACTTTTTTTGCTTGCTATTTAATTGGGATGGGTCAAAAGGGTGGGGCGGTGAGGTGGGGAAGGATTGGTGTTGGCTCTGAGGTTGCAGACCGTTTCTTCCCGGTTTTCGCAGACCAATTCGGGGGCAAATATCGGTGGAGCTGCTTCGGCTGCTGGGAAATCTTGGAGCAGCGTGACCTCAAGCCACGTGGATGGCGGCGGCGGCGGCAGTCAAGCCGCTGCTCCCTACTTAGCCCATCAGTCGCCGTTTTTTCTTCAGGAGTTTCCAAAGTTAACTGGTGGCGATGGGCAACCAGCAGATGGAACTACAAAAGCTTCGACAGAAACACAATACGGACCTGGACCGAGTCTTCGTCCGCAAAGTGAGTCGAAAGAGTTCAATCCTAACGGTAGTCATTCGGACGTGTTAAAGATTGTTCTTGTTTATTTTCTTAAGGCGAGGGCAGCTGGAGCCAGGGTGGAGGTTTAGGTGTGATGCAGCCGCCACCGCAGCCGTCTTCTTCTTCGTCTGGTACACAGCACGGATTGGGCCCTCAGCAGAGTGGTGGTGGAGGCGTTGGCGGCATAGGTGGCGCCGGTGGTCCACTGAATGGCCAACAGGGACTGGCTTCTGTTCAGTCCGACCAACAGACCAAACCCACGAATCCTGCCTTGGCCCACCAGGGAGCTGCACAGGTGCCTGGGGCCCTGGCAGGCCATGGTGCTGGTGGTCAGGCCATTTCGGGAGCAGTACACAACCTCGGAATGGCTGGAGGACCCATCGGGCATGGAGCCCCTCATCCGTTGACCCAGTTTAGGGGCATGATGCCACCTTACGTCAGTCGTTTTGTCGATTGGGTTTTGTTTTAATGACGGTTCTCGAATTTGAATTTTTTTTTTGTCTTGGCAGATGGTTGGACGTAATTTTCCTGGTGGATATCCACCTAATTATCCTGGTATGCAGGGCCATCAACGCCCTCCATATCCTTTCCAAGAGGGGAGGTAAGTTGATTCGTCGTTTTTGTTTTAAAATAAGCTTTGATTGTTTCATCACGTTGAAGCAGTTTAAAAATAATGGAATTAAGATAGTTTTAAAGTGTAAACCGGTTATGAACTCGTTTCAATCGTTCATAATCAAAATTAAGAGAAAATTGAATGTGTTCTAGAAATTATAAAAGGTTACCGAATCTTTCAAAATAAACCAAAAATAGACCAATAATTAAAAATATCGTAGTTATGCTTCTGAAAGACGGAATAACTACTTAGAAAACCATTATAAGCCTTAAGGTTTTCAGTTTTCAAACTGACATAAAAAGCTTGTTTAAAAAGAAATCGAAGCCCTTCTAGTTTCTTTCGTTTTGAGTTTTTTTGCGTTTATAGATACAGGTCTCCGATGCGCCAGATGAATGATGATACTACTTATCAGAGACCGCAAGCGATCATCACAGAAGCCGACCTGAAAGGCTTCGACGAGATCATGCAGGGTGACGCTCACGACGGTTGGGCGTCCGCTCAAGCGGAAATTGATTATAGGTAAGACTGTTGCTAACTGATTCTTAAGTTTAAATTACAATTTTTCTTCTTAAACTCGTTTATTTAGTGCTAAGTTGAACTTCAGTGATGATGAAGATGCTCCGCCAACTCATAAGAAAAAGGAATTCAGGTTTGGGTTCTTATTAATATTGTTCAGGGCGTGCGCCTAGTTCGGCAAGCCATTGTTTTTGCGTTTTAATCGTTATTCTTGTCTCAATATTCAGAGATGACGAATCTGGACCTGTTAATCGCAATCATTTGCCGCCCAAAATGGAGCGTGAAATGACCAAAAATGAGAGTAACAAAGATGAGCGCCGTGATTCTGACGGTGAACGTCAAGACGCTTACAATCGTTCGAGGGTATGCTTTGCTTCAATGAGGCTTTTGAAACATTGTTTTAAAAGCTTTTCTTTTGTAATAATGAAAAAGGATAATCGTGATGCTATGACGGGCAATAAATCGTTTATTGCTGCTAATCAGAGAGTTGTACCGCAGCAGCAACAGCAAATGGGGAATCAGGCGCCGCCTGTAGCGCCCCAACAGCCCCTTCCGACACCACCTCCGCCTTCACCGCAACAATCGCCACAGTCACAAATGATGTCTCAACAAAAGTCTCCACAGCAGCTGCAGCAACAACAGCAGCAGCAGCAGCCACCGCCGCAGAGATCAATGCAGATGCCTTCGGAAGCTCCTAGGTCTTGGAGGGTTCCTTTTGACTTCCGTAATGCGCCTCCGCAAGGGCCGCCGTATCAGCAATCGATGCCAATGAGAATGTCGCCTGGACAACAGGTGAATCATGTTCTTTTTTTTTTTTTGGAAAACAGTTTAATCGAACATTGTTTTTGCATATTTTTCAGCATCCGTATCCTCAGCCTCCAGCTGCTCGTTCTCGTCTTCCTGATGTCGATGAGGACGAATTGTATCGCCAGCGTCGCCGCCAGCAATCCGACGAAGTGAATCAAGCCGTCGAGAGGGCTAGGCAGAGACGTGAAGAGAGCGAGAAACGTTTTGAGCAAAGCAAAATGGCTGCAATGGACCAGCTAAAGGTCCCAGATGAAAAGAGCGTAAATACGGGTAGTAAGAGCCCAGAAGAGATTGAAAACAAGGAGAACTTGGCTCGCGAGGAGAAGGATCACTCTTCGCGTACGAGTAGTGAGAGTCGCGACGATAAGATTCCGATTCCGAGAGATTCAATGGTCGGAGGTCGAGAAAGGGTTGTTGAACGTGAATACGATCGACCGGATCGAGATGCCTATGGCAGACAACAAGGATTTCAGGTATGGAACGTTTCGTTAGTTGCTAGTTAAAGCGTTCCGTTTAAATTTTCGGAGCCTAGTCACATTTTAGCGTGTCTTATGTGGCGCATGATTGTATTGTTTGTTTTCAACAAACTTACTAATTGGTCATTATTTCAATTTTTATTTAAGAGTAACGTTTGCTCGGCATCGTACTCTCGGCAGTTCATGTCGAAACTGCCACCCAGATTTCAGCGACAGGAACGTATGAGACAGGAGTTTTTGCGCCAGCAGCAAGGTGGTCAAGGAATGCCACCTCCACCTCATACTGTTACAGGAGGTTTAGTCCCTTCTGGTCCCGTATCGGGACAGGGACCACCGTTGCCAAACCAACCCCCACCCATGGGAATGAACTTTGATCCACGTTGGGGCGGAATGCCCGCTCCACCTCCTCCGCCCCCTCAATACATGGGGCAAATGCAGGGAATGCCTCCCATGATTCCGAATCAAATGCGCCCTACTCGTTCTGACAGTCAGGGTTCTGGAAACGACAGCTACGAAGGGGGAGAGTGTCCTCCGTTAGAGCACGGTTCACAGTTTGAGCGTGATATGTACTGGGGTGCGTCTCGTGAACGTCGTATGGTGCCCCCTCCTTCGGGTCCGCCGTACGAGTCGTGGAGAAGAGCAATGCCGCCTTCGGCCTATTACGAACAAGTTCAGGACTATGGTCGGAGTTTTGAAAAGCGGCCCGGTAATTTTGAGAAAGAGGAATCTGGTTACGACCAGCCACATCCTGTAGATTACGAAAGAAGGTGCTTAAGACGTTTACGAACATTTTTTTCCATTCCGAACTCATGGTTAATCTGCGTTTTACGAAGAGGCACACTAATAAAAAAAATTGAAAGTATTAAAAACTAGAACGGTAGCTGAATCAAGTGTTTTCAGGTTATCGTTCAAGATACCCTTATAGCTTCTAAAGCACTTTCAATTTTCTTCCTGAAGACCAGGATAACCAGAGTTTAAAGTTAAGAGCTAAAGTTCGAAACCACTCTTTAATTTCATTGGGGTTTTTTTATTAGGGAACGAGAATTTGCTGGTTATCACTTTGCGGGAGATCGTTCTCAAGTGTACGAAGAACGGCAGGAATTGACCCCCGGAGGATCACGGCCTCAGAGGAACAAAGATGGTGACGGCCGGCAACAGGTTTGTTGTTTCTCAAGGCTCAATTTATTTTTTTTTTTTACAAGTTTCCTTTGTTTTATATACATCCGGGTTTTTCTAGGATCCATTTGATGAATCTGAGTTGAGTGGTGGTGGTGGAGGAGGAGGAGGAGGAGGAGGAGGAAATGTCGGCGTTCTAAGAGAGAACAACCGACCGCAGAGACCCGAAAGTAGAGACAGTAGAGGAAGTCGAGAATCGTACAGAGAAGAGCAACGGATGCAGTCTGATGATCGTGGTCCACATTCATACGAACGAGAACGAAAAACGAGTTCTTCTATGAATTCGAGAGATGACAGAGATCGAGAACGTGGAGCGCCAAAAAAGGAATGCGTTCAGGAATCGATGTCTTGGGCCGACACACCGTATCCTCCTCCCAAAGAACCATCGAGAGAGCGATGTATGTTTTTCATTTATAATTTGGGAGCCTAGAGACACACGCCAGTTGCACGTGGGCCGTTAAAGACTTTGCTGTTCCAAACACGTTTCAAAAACTAGAAGGGTAGCTCATTCGCTTAATGGCATTTTCATGCTAGTCTTTTTCAAAATAAACTTCTTATAAGTAAATTAAAATATATCGTATGCTTACTTTATTCAATATGAAAGGGAACAAACTTGTATAAAAAAGCTCATTTTGAGAGACACCAACATATGAAAATATCCGTAAGCGATTGAGTTACCCTTGTTTCTAAAAAACGTTCAATTTTTTCAGTTTGCACCTGAAAGACAAAATAATCACAGTTCAAGAGGTGTTTAAAGAAGCTATATTAGTAAAAATGGTCGTTTTTGAGGTCAATGGCCTTTAGGTTTAAACGTGGGTCAAGTGAATTACCCATAATTAAAAGGGATGTAAAATAAAAATAAAACCTTTGAATATTGCAAACAAGACCCTTAAAAATTGGCCACAACATTCAAGAAGCTTTGTCAATTTTGATTATTGTTAGAATCGAGATCACGCTAGTGTCTCTAGGCTGTTACTGTCATTTCCAGTTTTTATAATGTTAACGTTTGTGTTTCAGGGCGTAATCATCCGCCTCCTCCAGTTACTCAGCAACAGTTTGATGCTGGAAATCAGAAAAAGAACTTGACACCTTTGAGACGCTCGACTTCGTCCACTTCTTCAAATACTTCCGATTGGAAATCAGACACGTTCAAAGAACAACAAGAGCAGCAGATGAGATTACACGAAAGATCTTCCGGTGGCAACGATAAATCTTGGGCTGCCGATGTTCCGTCCGATTCGAAGTCTGTCGAAGATCAACGAACGCACGAAGTGTTGCGTTCTTCGGTCGAAAGAGAAAAGCAGATAGAAGAAAAGGAGAAACACAGCTCTGTGATATCCGAAGGGAAGAAAGAGTCGTCGTCTTGCGAACAAGTTAGATCTGCCGTTGACAATCATGATAGAATGAAAGACGAAAGCGACAAAGACCGTCTTAAGGGCGGTTCTTCGTCTTCCATTCGACGTAGGGAAGAAGAGAGGCCGATACGGAAGAAAGACGATCGTGGGACGAGACCGAGGAGCCGTCCTCGATACGACAGTGGCGGTAGTCGAGGTTCTAGAGGTAGCTACAACACTGGTTTGCGTGGTAGAGGTCGTAACGACTTCCGTCGTAGGAACGAAAGAGGTCCTAGGTTCGAAAGGCAACAGAAGGAACGGTCTAAGGACTGGGCGGAAAGTGAATGTTCAGAGATCGAGGACAAACCAGCTCGTCTCAGAGTCAGAGACGAAGATAGTGATGTGTCGTTCGATGAAGTCAGCGCGTCCACTACGGAATCTGGACCAACCGATAAGCAACAAACCGGAAGCGATGTAAGGACGCAACGGGAACGAGAATCGATTCGTAGTCAACAGCAACAGCCGCCAGTTTCGTCATCGGGAAGAGATCAGAGATCTTATCCGAGGCTAGACAGGGATGATCGTAACAGAGAACAGGTTAGGCGAGATGGAGAATCGAAGGATGGATTAAAGGGGAAAAATGGAGGTTTTAGTCCAAGAGGTGAACCGTCACGTCGTGGTCGTGGAGCCAGTAGCAGTGGTCCTAACTTCAGGTCCCGTGGGAACACGCGTCGCGTCAATGTTGCCAACTACGGACCGCCGCCGGCTAAAGCTGCGTTCGGCATCGGTCATCGTCCGACCGGTGGCGATAAAGACGATGGATCTGATAGAAAAGAGGTTAAAGTTGAAGATAAGCAGCCAAAAAAGGAGGTACAGCAGTCACCAAAGGATTTTCCGCCTCCGTTATCGGGAAACGGTCCACTTTCAAAACCGGACTATATTTCGAGTCGAAAACCGAACCGACTGGAACGAATGCCTCCCAGATTTCAAAGGAATCGCGAGGCTGTCAACCGTAGATACGATGGCCCCGATTCGAGTTATCGTGGCCGCGGTAGGTCGTCCGTTAGTAGTAGTGCAGCTCGAGGAAGCGGCGGTCCGAGTGGGAGGCGAAGTACCGTGAACAAACCGAGCAATTCGGAGGTCGCCAATGAAGAGTGGGAGACTGCGTCTGAGAGTAGTGACGTCATGGATCGTAAAGAGCGAAAGGATGATGGCAAACGTGACGAAAGGGATAAGATGGGTGGCGATAGGGATCGTTCAAAGAAAAGCTTCTCTAGTCAGAGGCCGAGTGGAGGCTTTGGAGCACGTCCTATGAGACGTCCGCCTAATTCTGTGTCCGATAACCGTAATAAAGTGCGGGATGGTTGGGACTCGAGACGCGATGTCTCTTCTTGGAAGAATTTCGATGGAAACAGTGGCGGCAACTCTGGAACTGCCAATAAGAGAATCTCTAACAACTGTCAGAACATGACAGTAGCTCATGGTAACATTGGAAACGGTCGTGTTGGAAGCGGTAGTAGTGGAGTAGGAGGAAGTAGTGCTACGAACCACCAACTACGAAACAGTACCAATAGCAGTGGTGGTGTCGGAAGCGGAAGTCCACCGACGTTCAGTCAGGGTGGAAGTGCGAATGGTAGCGGTAATAACGGCAACAGTAGCAACAACCAGCATACTAGAAGTAATGGTGGAACGAAGAACGAGATGTTGGTCTATAGAGTGGACACAGTTGTCCCTAATAACCCTAGTGTCGTACAACAGGCTTTGGCTGATCTCAGTATTCGGTTAGACCATGCTTTCAGTTCGATTTTGTGTTCATTTGACGACTTCTGTCTTATTTTTTTTATTGTTTTATAATCTGGAATTATAGGAAATTAAGTACTAAAAAGGTTGCGGAAACGACCGAACACAATAAATTACAGCAGCCGCAACCGGTTCCGATTCAACCTCAGCAACAACCAGCGACACAGCCGCAGCCAATACCGAAAGTAGAAAAGGAAAAGGCGAACGCTTTGGATGGAATCGACCTTAATAATTACGCAAGTAAGTGGAGTTTTTACAATCTGATTTTGTTTCTTATGGTTTTTTAGAAGATATTATAGAGGTAGTTTCACTCTTGTGATAGAGAAAAATGGCTAGGGCGAGTTAAGCAAGTTGCGATTTTTGGCGGCGGCTTACTAGAAGCAAACTTTTGGCCTTAGTAACCATTGTTGCTGTAACTGAGGTGAATTGAGCTTTAAGTGGAGTTGGCGCCATCTATTGGCCTTGCTCGGCTGTAGCACTGATTATTCTCTAGGCATCTAGCTTTTGGTTGAGCTACCTCTGTTGTAGTTAACTTGTTTTCTGTTGTGATGATGCTTTTTGTAACAATCTGTCAATCCCATGAGGATATCCAATGAATAAAAACAGCAAAAAAAATGTGATCTGAACTGAAAACTTTCGTTCTAGTTATGTTAAATGAGGAAAGGATTTTCGTTTTTGTAATTTTGATGTTTTCGGTTGAAGGTGTAGTCATCGTCGACGACCAGCCGGAAGTGACTGTAGATGATCCAACGTTTATCTTCGAGATGAACGAAGGTTTTCGAGAGGTTATGTCGAAAAAGACACAGAAAGAACGACAGAAGGCTCTCATTTTGGAGGCCGAAGTGAAGAAACAAGTTCAACCAAAGAAAGAAAAGGAGGTTCGAAGACTAGAGGTTAATTTTTTTATTTAGTTTTTTAAGATTTTAAAAAAAGATTTTTGGTTTTGATTTAATGTAGGAGAAAGTCAAGACTAAGAACAATAGAACATCTTACGAACACAATCGGCAAAAGTTACCTCCGAGACTTCTTGCGAAACAAAAGGAAAACAACAGAATGAATTTGGTGAAATCTGGAGTTCAGCTTTCGTCGCTGGGTGCCATCGAAAACGTTGTCGAAAATAACCAAAAAGCATCGCAACAGATGTTTTCGAAAGGTGACGCAACTTCCGGTTTTTTTCCCCTCGAATTTTATTTTGTGCGAACGAGTTTACAATGATGAACATTATCTGTCAATCCAATGAGTTCAATGAACTTTGATTTGAAGATTTAAAACTGAATGAACAAAAATATCTACGGTTATGTTTAGTCGATTTAATCAGAGAAGCGATTTTTCTCAAAAATTCTGATTCGTTTAAGCGATTTATTTAGCAATCATTGTGTAGCAGAATGTGCTTCATGAAGTGTTAGGAATGTTTATCAATCACTTTAGCTAGTAATCAACACAAAATAGAAAGAAGAAAAATTAAAAAGAAAATTAATAAAAAAAAAGTCAAATTATCAGGTAAAATTATCGATCTTTAATCGGAATCAAATCATAAGAATCGATTAATCAATGACAGTATGGCTATCCCTAGTTCAGCTTTTGTGCCAAGTTTTTTTGTCTGTGTATATTGGCGATTTTAACATATTTTTTTTTTGTGTGTCCAGATCCGACTCCTGCTCCTCCACCTCCAGTAAATGCCTGGGAAAAACCAATTACAACTGCTCTCTTGTCTCAGTCGCCGACTCCGAACGGCATTCAAAATAACTCCGAAATCAATGCACAGCTTAATCCAAAATCGAATAGCTTCGATCGTGGCGACAACCACGACAGTGGGATCGACGTTAGCGATCAACCGGCTTCGGCAACGTCGTCTCAACGCAGTTCGCCCAGTAACGACTGTAAAGCGTTTAGCAAGGCGATTGGAGCTACTAGTCCGGGCATGCTCATGAGTGACGTGTCCTCTCAGCACGGAATGGTCGAAATGGGTCATGGCGACGCGGCTCCCGTGTCGACCATTGTTTTTGAAAACACCAACTTCAAGAACGAGAATGCCGCAATTATGAAGGCGAAATTTAATTCACCAATTTCGTCTGATACGAAGGTGCGACACCGTTAAGTTTCTAGTTTTTAGTTGATTGACTTTTTTTGGGTTTAATTCAGAGGAGTCATATTCAAGGAAAGGAAGGCATAATATTTGAGGCTCTAAACGGCGGAAGTGCCGTTGATCTTGTCAAGTCTTTTAAGAAGGAAAGTCCGTCTGTCGTTGGAGCACAGAGTCCAAAGTCGTCTGAATCGCCAAACGAGGTTCCTAAAGAGAAACCGGATTCACTGCAGTTGACAGTCGGATCCGGTGGCGGCTACAAATGCTCGTTTGTCAAGGTGAGTGGTTTGCGAACTTTGCCGTTTTTGTGTCCGATACATGTGTCCGGTTGAAACGAATGTCGGGTTAGAATTCAAATTTTACAGATTCTGATGGATGGTAACGATGTTGAAACAAATCGTAGTTAAGGGAATTTAGATTTTTCGGGTCTTAATTGTTTAACCGAATTTTTAGAACGAAGACACCGGAGATATAAAACTGGACTTTGGCTTCGGCACTGACGGCAACAACAAGGCGCCTTCTCAAACCGTCGTTATGTCTCGTTCTATACAGTTGCACACTGCCAGCACGGTTGTACAGAGTGGACCGACTGTTGGTATCCATTCGCCGATATCGCCATCGGCAGCCGAACTCAATCTAAAGATTGCTTCAGTAAAGAAGGTCTGGGAGATGCCGACCGTCCTTGAACATCCGTCTTCTGGTCCCGACGAAACCCCTGTGGTCGTTGCGTCTGGTTCGGTCACGTTCAACGCTTTCACACCTGGCGTCGAGGCTTCTTCTACATCTTACGTCGAGGTGGCGACACCTAGTTTTGTTCCCACGATGGCTGTCGGGGTCACTTCGGAGCCTAATTCTTGTGGATTGTCTGCCGAAGTCGCTTCGTATCGGTAAAAGATTTTGCTCAAAATGGGCCACCGCCAATATAATTGTCAAATGACAATTCTTGTTTTTTGTTTTTTTTAGATCCGTTTCACCTTTGCAGCCCGTAAGTCCGAATACGATGACGTATTCTCCCGGTTCTAATGCGATGACTGGGAAAGTTGTCATTTCGGAACATACTAACGTCTGCAAAGTGAAGCCGCAACAGTTGAGTCATCCGCCGCCAACTCATCAGACGACGAGTCCACCTCTTCAGCATCAGACGTGTACGATGGGTGGATTTCAAGGGCTTTCGACGGCTGTGCCTCAGTTGACTGGATTGTCGACGATTCCCAGTCCACCGACTACGGTTCTTTTCAGTTCGTCTCAGCAGGTTTGTAGCATCTTTTTGTTTTGAATCTCGGTTAATGAACAGCTGATTTCCAAATTTTAGTTAATTATGCGTTTCAGAAAAAAATTTTAGGAGAAATTGAGTGTTATAAACTAGAACGGTAAATTACTAAACCTGAAGCAAAAAGCTTATTTTGAAAGATTTCAACATGAAAAATCATCTTCAAAGTAACTTGAGCTACTTTTCTAGTTTCTAAAATAGTCAGGTGTCTCTTTATTTTACTCAAGACAGTCAGTTTGAGGATCGGTAACACTTGTAAAACAGCTTAAATGCTTTTTAGAGACTAGAAGAGTAACTGAATCATTCATTGATATTTCCATGATGATCTTTTAAAATTAACTTTCTAAGGACCGAAAATTAAAAAAAAATTACTAGTTTTGTCAAACTTAACAGTTTATTTTGAAAGGTCTCTCCAGGATAATTGGCCTACCGTTCTAGTTTCCTAAACTTAGTCTCAATTTGGCTTATAAAAAGCTGAATAACTAGAGTTCAATGAGCGGTTTGCACTTTAAAACCAGCTTATTAAGTGATTTCTTTTGTTAGTTTCCTCAGTCCGGATTATATCAAACATTTCCTATGGATGGAGGACCAGTTCAGGGTCAACAACCAAGGGGCCCAGCTCAGTTTTCTCAACATGGCTACCCCCATTATGGCCTATCTCAGGCGCAGGCGCAAGGACTTGCTCAGCAACAGATGTCTTCGAACACATTTGCGGCTCAACAGAGTATGTTCATTCAGACGCCTCCACTGATACCTTCGGCCGCCGAACTCTACTCTTCGGGACAGTTTCGTTTTCAACCTCCGTATCCGCAAACGCAGCACGTTACTAGTAACCATAACACCGTTATCATCTCTTCCGGTGCCGGTGGAACTTCTAGTTTGATTTCAGCTCCGATTAAACCAGGTCCGACACAGAACTTTGGTACGATCGGTACGAAATCTGCGAACCAGTTACCAGTGCCGCCACCTTACGGTCAAAGTGGACTAACTGGTACTCAACTTCCTCCTCCACCGCCGCCTCCTCCTCAGCAGTCTCAGCTTTATATTCAGTATGATCCAGCGCATGTTTTAGCAGCTCAGCAGCAGAATCAACACATGATGAGTTCGCAATTGATTCAAAGATCTGTTCCACCGAATGCGTCTCTTCAAGGATTATCTGCAATGCAGGCGATTCAATCACCGGCTTCTTTCTATTCGTCAAACTCTCAGAATGCAACTGGGTTTTATCAGCCGACACCCGGTTCACCGCTTCATGGGCCACCGATGCCGCAACATCAACAACCTCCTCCGCCGCCGACGTTGCAACCGCCTCATCATCAGTACGGAATTCAGGCGTTTACGACTCAATCACAGATGAGCGTTTTGCCACCGTCTGTGATGGCCCAGTCGTATCGAGCTACGAGTTATAAACCTCAGCCACCGCCGCCTCCTTCTACTCAACACGATATCAACAATACGATACGATCTCATTCTCGTTCGCCAGCCAGTTTCGAAGGTGCGGCTTCTCACGTTTCGTTTAATTCTTCTCCTGCCGGTACAGTCGGTGCTACAACTCCGAATAGTTCTTCTCCCGTTTCCGGTTTTACGCACATGACTAATGCCAAAATGGCTGCCGCACTTGGTCATAAACCGGTGACGAAACCACTTCAATCCGTTCCTCCTCCTCCGCCGCAACAGCAGCATTTTGCAATCCAGTCGCCTCCGATTCCATCTCCGAATGCTAGCCCTTTTACACCGAAGCAATTCTCAGGCTACATTCCGGCACAGCAGCAGCAGAATACTGGAATCGGATCAGCACAGCCTCAAGTATCGGCTCTTGCAACACCAACCAATCAGATCATAAGTTCGTTCCGTCATAATGCAGGTGTTGGTGGCGCTAGTGGTCATTATCATCCTAATCCGAATTCTCATGGAACCGCAGCCTCCGTTCGATTTCCGTCTCCGATACAACGGCCAAGCGGTGGGCACGGAATGATGCCACCTTCGACGCCGCAACCGCTTAATACAATTCAGATGCAGGCGCAGCATCAACAACGTCAATCCATGACGAGATTTACTAACAGCCTCGTGAACAAGCCTACACCTCCTCTGATGTCTACGTCGACTGCGACGACGCAACCTCCCAACTCGGCGCAGAAGGCAAAACTTAGAGCCGAAGCTCTTCAAACCACACAGTTATTTTTCAGTCAGCAACAAGCTGCAACGGCAGCTGCCATCGCATCTGCAAAGGAGCGATCAAACGCCGAAGCAAAAGCTAAGGAAGAAGCGATGTTATCTGACGGTTCCGTTAAGGCGAGTGGCGTCGAAACGGCCGTCAAAGTCTCTTCGGCGTCGGAATCGATAGAAACGGTTTCTTTGGCAACTGTCGAGACACAGCAGCCGCAGAATACCGAAGTTACGGCGACGGCTGCGGATCCGGAATGAAAGAGGAGAAAAATTGTAAAAGGGAGTATTTTAATTCGTGCTATTTTTTTGATTCTATCTTTAATCGTCAAATTTGGCCTCCTGCAGCAGCAAAAGGTTATTGTTTTTAATTTTCTTTTCTCACCATCTTCGAAGTGATTTTGAAAGCCAACAACAGCAGCAGCAGCAGCGACATTATATTTAGGTGTAAGTTAACTTTTTTCCTCCATTTTTCTTTTTGGGCGCGCGGCGCCCTGTTCACACAAAACACACCTGCAACTGTGGGATTGAAAGTTTGGACACATTTTTTAACCGTCGAATTAAATCATTCATTGTAACGATCTTTTGATTTCTTCTTATCCAGTTTTTGTTTGTTTTGCGCCAACGTGATTATTTTTGAGCTCTTAACTGCGGAAACGGAAAATGGTCCGTCTTTTTTTTTCCGTTTGTGTGTGTGGTGTCTGTGTGTTTTCACCCTGTATCCTTTCGTGTGCATAAATTTGGTTTTGTTTTTCATATTTTTTTTTGGGGGGGGGGGGTTTGTTCTCTGAATGGATATATGGGAATAGTTCGTGTGAGAATGTGTTTAGTTTTTTTCTTTTAATTTCTGTTTATGATTACACACGGTAATATTATTATTATAGAAAAGTCTTTTATGATTGGTGTTGACGAGGTTTTGGGGGTTTTTTTTTGCTTGTGACTTGGGTGTTTTAGTTTAAAGAATTTAGAATATGGTCTAAAAATGCAGCATTTATATCATTATATATATTTAAAAAAAGGAAAGTCGATCCATGGGATTTTGGTTAGAGAGTGAGAATTCGATCCAGTTTTGGATCGAGACTGGGATTTCGGTTCAGTTTTGATTTGAGAATTTGAAGGCTCTCTGAAGTTGTGTTGAGTCTTTGCAAATTCGCTTTAATTACTTTAAAGAACTAGATTAGGATCTAAAACACAGCATTTTTATCATACGAGATATGGGTAATTCGCTGCAATTTTGACAGACTTTGGAGAATTGTTGGCAGTTTTTGTTGAGACTTTGAGAATTTGATCTGTGCACATTACCAGAGGTAATTTTTTTTCCCTCAATTTGACTTGATGACAAAAAAGAGGGTGTATTTGGGTTCACGGAGAAGAAGGGGGTTAGAAATTAGATTAGTAGTACTTAAAAAAGTCTCGAGAAGGATTTCCGTTCCGTGATAGTACAAAAGTAAAATTATCTCGATTTTTCAACTTGCGCGCCATCGAATTATTTTTAATTACTTCTTTCATGAGCTTTTTTCAGTGAGGAAAATGTTATGTTTTGGTTATAAATTTTCACATTGAGAAAAAGAGGAAAAATCTCGAAGTCACTTCATAAGTTGTCAATGAAGATACTTTTGAATTTTGATTTTGATTGAGAAAACCGGTTTGTTTTCTCTCTCCCCCCTTCGAAGCCACCCATTATTATTAAACTGGACATACACACGAAACTAATTTTGAATAACCAACTTGCCTTAAACTGTAATTTTTTAAAAAAAATGATAAACAAAAAATCGGTTTATTGGTTTGTTGGTCGATTTTAATATAAAATTAAACTGATTTGGTAAAAAATTGGTTTGATAAATCGTAGGTAATTCATTCGAGTCTAGTTTATTAGGAGTAAAAAAGAGATGTTTGGGGGTTGGGTGTGTGTAGGTTTTTTTCTTTATAGATGGTGAAAAATCGACTTTTTCCGGGTCATTTATTATTTAATTAGGTGAAATATTAAGATTTTTTTTTAAAAAAAAAGTTGCAAGCTTTTTCTTTCTCCGTAAAATCTTTGTGTATTCAACTCGGTCACATTTTGTTTTTGCAAATGACTTTTTTTGCCCTCCTCTCTCTCCCCATAGTGTTTTTTTAAAATGAAAAATCTGATATTTATAAAAGAAAAATTAGCATTTGGTTTTTGTTGGTATTTTTTGTGTTGGCAGTTTCTATTTAAAAGCATAAATTGCCTTTTATTATTGTTCTTCGCAAATTCATTTGCTTTTGATGTCTCTTTTTAATTTGTTATATTTGTAACAAATTATAGACAGCAAATAATTTGATATCTTTTTTATGGAAAAACAAATATATTGTGGGACGTGTTTGGAAGTTCGGGATTTTTTTTGGCTTCCTTCGTTTTGTTGGAGACAAAATATGATGAGTCAAAGATATTTCATCCTTATATATTCTCCCTTTTTTGATGATAATTGATCGAGTTTAAGAGGTTTTTTGTTGTATGTTTAATTGTAAAAAAAGTGATTTCTGGACAAATCATTTCTTCAAACTTATTATTATTCATTATTTCATTTTTGTTTTTATTTTCTAGAACACTTCTCGACACGTCTTTGTATGTATGTAGTTATATATAGCGGCAATAAAAGTTTGAACATAATTGAAAAAAAAAATATGAAAGATAAGTTTTAATTTATGGTTTTTTTTTAAAAAAAAAGTTAAAAATCCCCCTTCAAACTACTGGTTATTCTGTCTTTCACGGGCAAAATTGTGGTAAACTTAAGTGTTACAGTAACTACTGTATAAGCCTGGTAAGCTCAATCACTTTAGGGTGTTTTTTTTACATTGATCTTTCAAAATAAGCTTTTCATTTTAGTTTTAAAATGAATTAATTTTATAATGCAGACAAAATATTTTAATTTTTGTCTCTAAAGTTATTTTGGTAATTGGTAGATAACATAAAAACCTATTACATTTATAATCAATCTAAACTAGAAGAGTAAATAATGAATCATTTAAGATTATCTATGCATGTTATATTTTAAAATAAACTTATGGCAATTGTAATTCTTGAAGTTAGGACAAAAGTTAATATTAGCAATATTAAAATTGTGTTAATTTAAAAAATCAATGATATGAAAAATTGCATTGAGTCATCTTAAATGTAATTTTTTAGATGAATCATTTAAAATGTAAAATTATATTCTTACGTTCATCATTAGCATATTTTGCAATAACCTACTTAGCAACAAAAACATAATAATTCTAATGAATTAGAAACAAATAATTAATATAAATTCTTTAATGTAGTTTTTAATATATTTTACAAGGAATATCAGGAATTCTCTGAGAAATAAAAATGGAATTAAAAGGTGAGTTTTTATATAACTATAGTCAAAAATAAGCTACAAAACAATTTATTTACATGTTTTAAGAAATGATATTTGTTCCCCCAGTTAAGTAAAATTTCTATTTAATTAATGAAATTAAATCTGTATAGACAATTACTAAAAAAGCACATTAATTTTTAAAGAGATAACTGCAAAGAATCTGTGTTTAAAAAAAATATACGTGTTTAAAAAAATGATAATGAAATTACTAAATTATATAAACAAAAATATACATTAAAATATATAATATATAGCTGCACTATTTTTTTGTAATATAATGGTTATGGCGCATATTTTGCATTTATTTTACATAGCAAAACGAACCAATAAAATCCTTTTCATCGCCATTTCGCGGATGGATTTTTAATGTGTTTTTTTTTTTACATGCGCGCATTAATATCTAATACCCTTGCGCTTCCGTTTGAGTGTGGTCGTAAATGAATGCACAGAGTGCACAATCTTTTATTGGATCTTATAGGGTGTGAAGCGGCTCGTGCTGTAATAAACGATCACTATTGGTCACAAGCCTCAGTTGGCGCTAAAATAGAAATAGTTCGTTTGCACGGTTAGCCGAGAGTCCGGCATTTATTCACGGCACAGTTGATCGCTTCCGAGACGTCTTCGAATACAGGTATACCATCTCTATTTGCTAAATCCGATAGATAAACTCTTCCTCTGTTGTAATCTCGAATAGCTAATTGAGACATCTAAAGAAAACAGGAAAAAATGAACTTTTGATTTCAATTGCCGCGTTTCTAAAAACGTTGATATTTCGTAGAAAATAGCCTCGAAGACATCCAGCTCTAATCACAAACTCATAGACGTTATGGTAAGTCGACTTAACATTACTTCTATGAGTAAGTGACCAAGTCGGGTTGTATTTGAGGCTAATTTCTATCGAGCATGGCCAGATAAGTGTGAAAAATGGCGGCCAAATTACATGAGATTGGCGGTAATTTCCACGCAAATGCGTGAAAATGTATTTCACGCCCTTTAGCGAGCGAATCTCTAATATAATTTTATTTTAAATTTTATGAGTATTTCGTTAAATTATAAACATTTTCTGCCAAAAACGGGTAAGTATCAAAAATGGCATCGGAGATGGATCTTGAGAATCTCATGAAGAGAAAATGACGTCATAGCCGCTGTCAGTATCAAAATCTAACAGCTTCTGTGACGTGGGTATTTAATTTATGAAGCTGGTGTCTAACGAATACTAGGGCTTACAAATATGGTAGATTTAACATTTTCACCGTTATGCTTTTTATTAGAGGCCATGTTGGTTCACCTCTGTGGCTTAAACGGTAGTAAAGTAGGCGCTAATTAAGTTTACTGACTTTTTCGTTGGCGATGACGCAACCGTCCTTTAGATACTGAATACATAGAACTGTGTTGCAACCCAGACCAATGTAATGGGCGGCCTAATTCAAAGGGACAAATAGGGTACATTAATTATTATGAATAAAAATGTTAAATGAAAACGACTATAAAACCAAATTAAAAACTGCTTTAGTTTGAAAATGATCTAAATGTTAATTATTTTACACGATAACCAATTCCTTGTTTGCTTTCATTTGCATATTTTACAAATGTTGCTACATACATTGCGTACGAGGGTAGGGGGGAGTAAAGGGAGGAGAAGGGCGTGTTTGCTTACGAGTGCCATTGCAGCGAGAGATCTCGACGTATTTGTAATGACAAATAGAAGGACTCTGCAATTCTCGATTGCCGCAGCCTCGATCGGAATCAGACGTTTGCTCCAACGACTCGTCTGCGGATTGAAATACGTCAAACCGCTCTTTCTAAAAAGAATAATCTTTTAACTGTTGCTTCTTCAGAGAGTTAGTGTTTGGGTTCGTTACTTTAGCATCGGAATCGCTTTCTCTTCTCTCCAAGTCGTCATTCTGTCGCAACTTCCGCCCAAGTAGACGTCCCTGACCTTCGGAATGGATGAAGACGACGTCGTTTCGATACGGTCCAATCTACGATACGGAAGGATCCACTCTTTAAAAAAAAAAAAAAGACGGAGAACCGAAATTGAAATTTTAAGTTTCGTTGCAGTCCGTCCATTTTAAATACGATCGTAAACCTAGAAAGCGGACTAATGGCGCCGTCATTGCGTAGAATGCGTCCGTTACAGTTGTGACGATCAATTCTAAAATGCCGCTGCTCGCACTTTTCTTTGAAATGAACAACACAATTAGAAAAATAACTAAACAGAAACATACAAAAGCTGAAACTGAAATTACGGCACGGATTTCAAACTCTGAATTTTTAAATAACTGGCGGGGGTTTAATTTAATTAAATATTTTTGAGATTTTTTTAAACAGTTTATTTATTTCAATAATTCAAGGTTGTTAATTATGAAAATATTTAAATTAAACTAATCTAAATGATTCAAATTCAATACATTTGATTTTCAGCTTTCGTAATTTTTTTTATTTTAAAATTTATTATTAAAGCTTATGAATTTTAAATTTGTTTATTTAATTATAAATTTTAAAATTTATGAATTTTTGACATTTATGCATTTTAAAAATTCATAATTAAATTTATAATTAATTATGAATTAATGTTGTCTAAATTATGCGATTCAAAAGAAACAAATTGAAGTCGCGAACTTAAATCTCGAAATAATTCAGAATGTGAAATCAAGTGCCAGTAATTTTTTTTTAAAATTATTCGTACTTTGTCCTTAAATTCAGAATAGAGGCAACAGAATTGGTCAAAATTGACGTATACGTCATCCAAGGAGATCTCGGTCACATTCTTATGAGAGTGTCTCTTGTGGACTGTGACGATGGCCTTCAGGTCATCGAACGACAGTTCACGGTCAGTCAAGATCTTGAAAGCCATACAAACCTCGAGAATAAGAACGAGAGAGAAAAAAATGGACTTAAAACAAAAAAGTTCAAAGAAAAAAGTTTGCCTCAGAAAAGAACGGTTTTCGTAGGTACTTCTCTGAGGTTGAGTTGGCCGGTTCCGTTGACGTCCAACGAATCGAACGTTTCCCTCAGTTTGCTAAAAGACGAAAAACATTTATGGACGAAGTTGAAATCAGTTTTCAATTTTCCTCACATGAGCTTGTCTCCGAGTTGAACGTGAGCCATTTTGACCGGTTCAACGAAATCATCCATTCCCAGATCCTGAACGTTCAATCCCTCTTTCAGGATCTTGGCCGTGCAATCCAGTGCAACGGCGATGTTCTCAAATACGGGAATTCCCTGTTTTTCGACGAGATCCTGAAGGATTTCATGAGACCGGTTTAAATCCTGATATTCTCTGAAAAACAGGAAAAGGTTTAAGGTGGTTATAAATTGTAAATTCCCCTCGAACTCTGGTTTTATTCTATCCTTGAGTTCAGGGAAAATAAAGAGAAACTTGAAAGTATTTTAGAAACTAGAAGGGGTAAGGTAGTAGCTAAATCACTGAAGAGTTACTGTCCGTAACGTACTTTTCGGACAAAGGTTCTCCGAGGACAAGTTGACCCGGTCCTTCGTAAGGTTTGATGACCAGAATTAGTTTTCTGCGACATCCTAAAACAATAAATCCAACCTATTATTGTGTAGCTAAAAGGTCCGACGGACAACTCAATCGTGATGTTTATACCGTACCAGAAAGGTGAGCCGATTCGATGATGGAAGCCACCGATCTGGTCTGATTGTCCACAACGAAAAACAACACTTCGGCCGACTAGAAATAGAGGAGGTTTTTTTTTTTGTCAGCTTCGCGAGGATCATTGGAAAACACTCGACCGACCTGTTTCGCTTGACTTTCAAGTTCTATTAACTCTGGGCCCCAATGTGTAACTTGCTGTTCGAAAATTAAAAATACAAATTTGGAAAAATGAAGATCGAAAGTATCTTTTTTTCGTCTTTCTTACGGGATTGTAGTAAGTGACTCCGAGGTTCTTTAACGTTGGAATGGCTATGTCCTGCCTCCACGTCGTTGGATTACACGAACCTCCGAGAAACACTTTAGTTAAAAGAAAGAGACGAAAATGGAGTCGGTTATAATCGGTCAAGTCTTGAGCACATGTCTCGTTGTTTCGTACCTTCGTACGTCATCTGAGATTCTACAAGGAGAAACAAGATCGAAATTTAAGTCAAGTTTTATCGGTTAATATGACGGATCGAAGCAAAGATTTCGGATTTACTTGATCGACGGAAGTTCCATATCGAACCAGAGGTGTTATTGGTGGTGGTCCTCGTTCCTTTTTTGTCAGGCATTTTAGATACTGGAATGGGTCTTGGAACGCTGAAAACGAAACAAAAAAACAAACTGGATTCTTTCTCGTAGTCTCTCTTACCCTAGAAATTACCATTTTCGATATTTGGACTGGAGTTCCGATGAGAATACGCAGAATTCTCCGAACGTGATGTAATCTGCATTGGAACGGTGAGAACACTCACTGGCACAGTGTAACATTTCGTGGACTTGAGATTTTGATGGAAATAACTTCATATCATGAAATGTCATTGGGATTATCTGACGTTTGATTCTTGCATCGCTCTTCTCGGCTCTCGAGTTCCAAACTTCAGAAATGCCTCTTTTTTTTGCGTCGGCGAATTTTCGAAAATGAAGACGAAAAATGCGGATCAATTAGAAACTCGGAATCGTTCATTATAAACATTTATGTGTTTCTATAGTGTCTGACACTTGTATCTATCTGTGTCTACTTCATATGTGGCGTGACACTTATAATTGTGTCTTTCTATCTGCCTCAGGTGTGTCTGAGTCTGACACTTGTACTTGAGTGTTTGTGTCTTGGCATTCTTGTGTGTATCTGTTTGTGTCTGACACTTATATTTGTCTGTGTTTCTCTTTTGTGTTTAAAATCCTGAAGAAAACACAAAGTTGTATTTGTTATTTTGTTGCAATTTTAATGAACTTTAATAATAATAAAAAAAAGAAAATTCCCTTTATTTTTTATCAATGTTATTAAAACTGCCTGTTTATTAATAACAGTTATAAAAATGTTTGAACAACATTTTTGCATAAATTAAATGCGGTACTCCCCCCCCCTCACACACATAAACAAATCCTTGTGATTTCTTCTTATAAATAAAAAAATCAAAGGATTTACTTTTTTGTAGCTTGAGTAGTTTGTTAAATGTTTATTTAAAAATATGTGTGTGGGTGGGTTTTTTTCTCTCCAAACAATACATTAATTCAACTCACGCCTACATTAAACCAATGGTGGTGCATTTTGAACAATTTTACATTTCACAAAGGGGGGGGGGAGGGTCACACCATAATGAAACAGAAGAAGAAAAAAATTGAAAGAATTACAAATTTCTCAATTTAAAACAATAATAAATGTGTGACGTTATGGAATTTGATATATAAAAAAGGAAATTTATGATGTATTTAGTCATCGTTTTAAACGAAACTAAGGTAAAATACAGGTGTACAGGGTGTTCTCTTAAAACACAAGTACAGGGTGACAACAAAACCATACTGTTTTTTTTTTTGGTGAAAAAAAAATCTAAATTTTCTTTATTTTAAATCACATTTGAACTTTATTTTTAAATTAATTTTGATTTTATTAACGAAATTTTGTATTTTAAAATGCATTTTAATATAATTTACATAATTAAAAACATGTTTTATGAACAGTTAGCTGATTTTGAAACTGTGGTCATTTTGCTTTTTAGAAGAAGTTTTAAACCACACTTGTAACACAATTAATAGTATTTTCTTATAGATTTCCTTTCAAAATAAACTTTTTGTAGTCATAAATTTAAAAAAAAACCGTCTGCTTGAAATTGGATCATTTTCAAACTGACAATTAAAAGATATTAACAAGTAAATGCATCCTTAACTGATTAAACTACCCTTCTAGTTTCTAAAACACTAAGTTGCAACTTTCTCTTTAATTCTTCATTTGCATAGAAAACGTTGTAAAAATTAAAATAAACGCAATTCAGTGAAAACATATTTTCGGCCCTTAGAACAACAGCATACAAATTCCTTCATTTAACACGAAAAAAATATTTTGTTCTCTTTTTCATTTGTACAAATGAATTGTTGAAAATTTAACAAGAAAACGGATAACACGAAATATTTTAGTCTAGTCTCATAGTAATAACATAGAAATTATTTCTTTTTTTTTTTAACAAACGAAAAATATTCTGATCATTTTAATTTCGTGTTAAACGGTTTTCCACTGTACATTCTGTAATACCTAGTAACACACTTGATAATTTAAATGCATTTAAATAATAAACGTGTTCTACAGAGCCCTGTGAAGGACAAATAAACAATATGTCGAATTCAATTAATTCAGTTAATAATCTGAACATATTGAGTTAATACTTAAATATAATTAATATAAACTATTGACATTAAAATATTGATTTAATATTTCAATTTAAAATATTAATAATAAAGTCAATTTTTATTTAATGTTCATATGTCCTTAACTGGATTCCGTATAATTCACACCTAAACACATTTAATTTTGAATTCATGTGGGTGGTGTACAAAGGTATAAGATGTGAAAAAGTTGATATTAATTTTCTTTTCAATTCTAGGTTTGAAAGAAACACACCCTGTACAAAAGAGAACTTAGAAAAGTAGGCCTCGTATACAGTACGTCACGTGCCCTATAGGGGGGGGGAGGGTGGTTGCCTAGCAACCAAACCCAGGCGTAGATTACGATGTTCATTACTTTTTTGTTTATGAACACCCTGTAAGTATCTTTTATTATTTTGAAATTAATAATTTTAGTAGTTTGGGGGGGGGGGGGGCAGGCAGATATAGCTGCTGGTTAATAAATATTAAGAATGTCAAAATAGCTAATTTTGAAAAGAGAAAAACTAAGCTTTATATTATTCGATATAATGAGTTATAACTAGTTAAGATGGACTTCTTCTACCCACGTGACCGCCACCTTCAAGCAACACCCACCCACATACAACCACCACCACCACCCACACATGCAAAATTGCAAAAAATGGCGAAAAAAATAAATTTAATTTTAATAAACCTACCTGGTGAATTCACCATAAATTTTGATTGACATATCGCATTGTTGGTTGGACACGCACACAACTGACCATTAAAAACGCACCTGTGTGTATATATATATACACATTCTGTTAATCATCAGATTATTCAGCGTTGTCTGACGTCACTCGTTCATATACGTATAATATGAACGAGTGACGTCAATTTTACTTAATAAATCGATGGAATAACGGAATAATGTTGATAGATAATAATAAAAAAAAAAAAAATTTAAGATGATATTAAACAATATTAAAACGTGACGTCACGATTTATTATGATCACACACAGGCACAAAAGTGAATTCTTAGATTTTTTTGGCAAACTGATAAATTAGGTTTTGGGGTTTTCATGCCAATTACAAATCGATACACATTTTGTATCTACTTTAGCCTCTATGCCAAACCCCTAAAATGTCAAAATTTCTTCTCTTTTAATTAGGGGGGGGGGGGGGTCCTAGCCCCCAACTTAACGCCCCTCCCCCCCCCCCCTCATACAACAGATGTCATCTCTGCCAGGGATTTGTTTAAGTTTATAAATAGAAATTGCTTCAAAAAAATATTCCGTACCCCAAAAAAAAACATTGGAAATAATTATTAAAATGGTAGTCTTTTGATTAGGAGCCGCTAGCCTCTAAGCTGAAGCCGATGAGTTTATATATTGGTTGGACCGAATGCGTACAATAACATATACATAAGAGGCTAAACGGCTCTCTAATCAAAAGAATTTACACATTTGAATTAGAAGCTGTTAGCCTCCTATGGAATTGGTATATGTACGTTGCGCCGAACTGGCGCTTAATACGGCTATACAATGTCCTGCATAGAGGCTAAGCACCTCCAAATGAATGGGGGAAAAAATCCCAAAATAATCATTGACACAATAATGAACATTTTTAGCCTCTATGCATGCGATTGTACAGCTTATTTGGCGCAACCTGTATTTAACAACGCAGCCTTAGCTTAGAGGCTAGCGACTCCTAATCGAAAGAATACCCTTTTTGTTATTTTCAATGAAGCGACATTTGCGAGCAAAATAAAAAATAAGCACGTAAAATTGAGCACATTATAGCGGAAAACGAAAGGGACGAACGTGCGAAAAGCTTGCGTGCGCGTGAGCTCAATCATTCACTGTTAGTTTGGCCTGTTAATAATAGCACAAAAATACTATACTAACTAATAATAACCATTATTAGTTAAGTGTAGTATCATCATTGTTAAGTTATATAGAAAGAGAGAAGAAGTGAAACACTTAAAATTAAGTGTCACACTTCCGGTTTCCATTTGTTGTTATTGTTTACCTGCTTCACATTAAGAGGTGGAAACACGCGCGCACATATAGAAGAATATAAACAAACGTACAGATTTCCAGGTTGTGTTTGTTGCACGCGCAAAAACATGCACACCACTGCTCGCGATTTATCAATTGAGGTTTTTTTTTGTTTTGCTTATAGTTGCGCCATTAGTTGCTCCAATAAACAAATGGCACTAGTGATCCATGTTATAAACACATATAACATTGTATACACACACACGATGCTCTCTTTCTCTCTTCTTTGTTCTGCTTTCTGTTTTGGTTTGTTGTACGTGTTTACGACGTGCGCGCGCGCGCTCTTTCACTATACTACGCACACCTACAAGACACCCACGTACTTTTTTATGCATAAATCAATGTTTTATTTAACAATACAAATATGGTGAAGATGGAGGGGGGGGGGTGAAGACAGAAGGAGAATTTGTTTCTGGTTTTATTATTATATTTATATTTGAAGAAGGGGGGGGGGGGGTGAATAAGTAAGATTTCGTCTTTGTTTCTTTATTCAAGAAAATAGTCAAGTGTCTCTTGAACGTGAACGAAAAAAAAGGCGCTTCCTTCGCATTTTCAATCCCTTTTTAGAGGGGTTTTTTTTTTTGGGTCCACCCAACGCCCTCGTTGTAATCGTCATAATTCAGCCCTCTGTGTACAGAATCCCACTGACATATGTTGTTATGACGTCAGCTAATCGATTCTCAGCTCCACTATCGATTACAGAGGTGTAGAAACTGCTTTGGAAAATGTGTTCTCGTTTAATGTCTTGGCCACTAGGGCGGCGCTGCATGTAAGGATGTTAAATTACGCCGTGAGGATGGTTCGTAGTTGTCAGCACGGTCAATTTGGGCGACAATCCGATTTCATCTTGCAGTCGAAATCGACCACCAGCGGTAGGCTGTGTGTTCCAACTCTTAATATAAGACACATTTTTTATAATATTACAAGTATACTTCACATTTTAATCGTTAATCATGACTAAATGACGAAAATGACACAAAAAACGTATATTACAATGTAAAAGAGTCACAAAAGCGGCCCCTGTGGCATGCAGCGCTACCCTATTGGGAAGATACAGAAACAGAACAGCTAAGCAGCTAAGGGAAGTTTTAACACCTTTTATATTACTTGAGTGATTGCAGTGCACCAAGTGGCGAGTTAGGTTATCATATGCTTATTATCAATCCTGTGACGTCAGCTGCGTTCATGGTTGCGGCTCAGATTCAAGAAAACAAACCTTAGTTTCCGGAACTTTTATCTTAAAACTCTCTACGCAGGGTTTCAACATATAGAAGTCCTCGTTAACTGAATATATTTAAAAAGGATTTTTCTATAAATTGGACCTCTTCTTAAAAGTGTTCAAGTTATAGTAAAAGTACCAAGTTTTCTTCTTGAATTTAGGCCCTATGTTGCATTACATGTTTTTGGAGAGAGTGTCCCTCATTATGAAGATGTTAGGCGTGGCTTTTTGGCATTACGTCACTGTTCTGATAAGTACCAACATTTCCTTTTATGGCTCAAAAACAACGTGCAATGGGAAGTGATGTCACTTGTTATGTCGAAATGTATGATAGATAGTTACCGACAGTTTTAAAATGGATTGCCGTGAGAGGAAATTGCAAGTGACATGTTGGGGTAAAAGGTGTACAAATATGGCGTATTTTTAACATTAAATTGAGTGGTTAAGACGACATATTAGTCTACCCTTTTTGAGGTTTTTCAGTCTTTAAATATATGGCTTCAATATTTGAATTTACAGCAATACTGCTGATATCATTTACTGCTAGGATGTTAATATTGGCAGTGATTTTGGTTCATTCTTGGCCTATTTATACTGATGTGAAACCGTGCTATGAGCCGCCACATGGTGTGGAGGTGGTGAAACGTTTATTTTATGTTGAACGTTGCTGTCCTTTGCCGCCCACGTGTCGGCTGCTTGGTCCTTTTAAAAATGGCCGCCACCTCCTCCTCCTCCTCCTCCTCTTCTTCCAATGTCCACGATGTTCCAATGGAGGTCATAATTCGACCTATACCACCTGTTCTGGATGAAGACAAGGTCCTCAGTCTGATGGAGACCATAAGTGTACGTATATGTTAACGTAGACCTTGCGGCTAAATGTAATGACCCTATGAAATAGGATCCATTGAAGAAGGACCAGTTGGTTCCTGCTATTGACATAATGTGGATCAGAGGTCGAGACGGTGGACATTACTATTATTCTTTTGGAGGTTGTCATCGGTATGAAGCTCACAAGAGACTAGGACTGCCCACAATCAAAGGGAATCTCATTGAAGCCACAAATAAAGACCTTTTCTGTTATTTGGGAGCCGCGACACCTGACCTCAAGTGACCAAACGCATCTTGGACCAACAAGAACTAGAAACATTCCATAATTTGTATTTTTCTTAAAAATTTAATAAAAGAAAACATGTTTTAAAAGCAAAATTTCGTTCATTTCTTCTTATGTAACCGGATTTATACTGATGTCTTATTTTGTCTAAAAGACAATAATTTATGATTGGGCGAAATACCCCGCTGCCACATGGCTTTTAAGCTGATTACAGGCATACTGAGTTGAAAGGAATTTTCAGTGGCGCCTTTATATCTGTTGAGGCTCCAAGGGGCTGTTGGATTTAGGTGCCCCTAAGTGTTGAGATTTTGTTTAAATTATATTACTCGACGAAAATTTTGAATTTTGGAGCCGCCGAAACATTGGGGGCACTAAGCGCACGCCTAGGCTGAAATACGCCGTTGAAAAAATCACTTTAAAATTCTGCCCTGCTATTGAACTCCATTAGAAACCCTTAAGTGTAAAAAAAAGCCTTTATTCGTACATAATTTTATTGGCCATTGATTCTCTTTATTCACAATATTTGTATTTTCGTTAAAAAAAATGCGAGTGTCGCCCCCATACGGCCAAAAAAATAGGTTCACACAAAAGTTCTTCTAGGGTAATTTTAGTGTTTTTTATTATCGTTTTCGAACTTCTTCTTCAACGAATTCTTCTTCCAATGGTTCCTCGGGTGGTACATCACCACCTTCGTCTTCGGGCAACGTTTCTTCAACCGGTTCCTCTGGTGGCAATTCGGTGCTGGGTTTCTGTGTTGCAGGTGGCAAACGTCGTGGAGGAAACTTCGGACGTTTGTAAGTAGACACAACTTCTTCGGTGGCATCGGGGTCTTTAGTGGTCGTTCTTGAACTAGCTGGTGTGGTCCTTGTACGTTTCACTGGTTTCTCTGTGGTAGTGGTCGTTGTCGCTTTTTTCGGTTCGTCGCCAGGGTCGCTGCTGTCCGCCTTAGTGGTGGTCTTGGCTCGGTTCGCATTTGTGCGCCTTCGAGCTGGACGAGCACTGCTTGTTGTTGGTGGGAGCGGTTCTTCTACGAATTCTTCTTCGAGAGCTGGGTCTAATTCCTCTTCAACTGCAAGAAAAAAATAAATGTTGAAATGGGCGCCATCTTTATTTTTTGCAGCCTACATTTGAACTTTTTTTTTACATTTTTCAACTCTTTCAAAGTGTAACTCATAAAAACTGGTTCTTTTAACCCAAAATATGAAGCACACTGACCTGCTGCTGTCTACACAGTTAGACAATGCGGGTTTTTTTTACAATAAGAGTGAACCAGCACTTTAAATTTAGGCCTACATCCCCCCTTTTACCCTTTTTAACAGAAGTAATTTTTTTGAATTAGTTTTAAGTTTACTAGAAAAAATAGTAGAAACTAGAAAAGTAAAGAGATCATTTAAAATGTTTATGAACAGGTGATTTCAAAACTAGTTTTTCACTATGAAGAAATTGAAACTGTTATAAACTAGAAGGGTAGCTGAATTACTTATAAATAGTAATTCCTAGTTGTTATCATCTTTCAAAATAAGCTTTTATGGACACAAACATAAAAAATATTGTCTGCTTAAAGTTGGTTTATTTTTTTAAAAATGTCAACATAAAATTATCCTTAAATAATTGAGCAACCCTTCTAGTTTCTAAAACACTTTCAAGTTTAAATGTAGTAGATCATTTCTAAATATAAAATGAAATTTACATAATTATTTTACTCTTCTAGTTTCTAATTTAATAAATTTTAAATTTTGTCTTAATTCAATTTTCATTAACATGATTTGAATCAGTTGACCGAAAAGTGCAAAATCTGATGTAATTACATTGAAAATCGGATAACGCGAATTATATTTGTGTTTGGATCTCTGAAAATATTCGAACCTGAGCTACTCATAAAAGGGTTCTGAGTTGTTTCTACGGTTCAAAGTGAGACAAAATGTGGTATTTATTAGGAACCAAGACTTTTAGAAAAACTAAAATTGTAAAAATTAAAATCGTTGATTTTTCGTTTTTCGTTAGTTAACCTAAATATTTGTTGAGAGATGATCATAAATGCAAAATCGTGCAATTCATAAATTTTATATTTTCTTGGGTTAGTGTTAGGTGGTGGTAAGGGGGGGGGGCTGTGTAAAAAAAAGGGGTAGTTGAGGGATGGAGGTTACCAGATATTAATATGCATATTGTGTGCCAGTTTAAAGTTAAGGTGGTCGACAGAACGGAGGACACACCTTGGAACTGGTCTTTAAAATGTGGTTTGGCCGGTTCATGTCGGATAAAAAAATGTATTTTTTAAAATAATAATATATGGATAATTATTATTCTGTATTTTCAAGAGAATTTTTCTTTGGTTGCAAATTTCATAGTTTTGTTTAAAAAAAAAACAGAAGCAAAATTTTCTACTTTTAAAATTTCGATTCTTGTCGTCCTTGTCCCATTAAATTTCTTAAATTTCTAGAAATTTTTCTTGAAACTAATAAATGTTTTTTTTCTGAGAATATTTCTTATTCACAATGAATTTCAAAAGGAGATAATAAAAGAGATGGTTAGAGGCTAACATTATCTATTTGACAAATGCTAATAACTAAATAACTTCTTACCAGAACTCACTTGTAGATCAACCACAATGATGCAGACTCATCTTTTAATAAAAATCACTGCTTAGAGGCTAGAGTTATTTAGTCAGTAGCGTCTATCAAATAATAAGCGCTAGCCTCTAACCAGTCTTCTTGATTATAGGGTTATAGGCTAGCGTTTTCTATTTGACAGATGCTAGTTACTAAATAACAACCTCTAACCCAGAACTCATTTGTAGAGCAACCACAATGATGCATAATTTACTTTAATTAAAAAGGCTGACGTTAGAGGCTACAGTTACTATCATATATCAAATATAAAGTGCTAGCCTCTAAACAGTCTTCATGGTTAAGGAAACAAAAAGTATGCATAATGGCGTGGTTGGTCTACTAAGAGCGTTTTTGCATTTGAGGATTGACATATGTCATCTACTCTCTCCCCGAGGGTCTCTTAGTTTTTAGCGCCTCCTGAATCATCCCAAATAATTTAAATCTTACCTGCTACTTCACCCTGAGGAAATGCAATTGCAAAGACTGCAAAGACTCCAAGCGTCAAAGCCAAAAATACGAAATATTTCATTTTTAAAAAAAAAAATACAAATATTATAGAGAAAATTAAAAAAAATCAAGATGGCGCCCTCTTTTTTAAAGAGAGTTTCACCTTTCTAACGGAACGAACTTCGCTCTAATGTGGAAATAACAGTTTTCTTTTGGAAACTATATATGGAACACAAGGTGGGCCACTTTTGTTGGTCATCATAGATAAAACACACTTTGGGCAGTTTAAGCTGCACGTTTTCAACTTGCTCAACCAATCAAAACGAGAATTGAAGTGCGCATGCGCGCTGTATGCCGTTTTTTCGTATCTAGGCCTATAAGAAGTTAGTTTTATCTTTAAAAAAAAGTTTTAGAATAAAACAAGATGGTGGCTTATTGATGCTTATGGCTGAATTTGCATGTAGGGCAATTGGATTTCTTTTTTTGAAAAAAGAAAATTAATTTTCAGTAAATTTTATGATCTGTTTTTGGAGATTTTGTCTTTTTGTTTGAATGTCCTCCTTAGAAATTAAAGAGCTTTAATTATTCTGTCTTTCAGGTGCAAATGGAAGAGAAACTTGAATGTGTTTTAGAAACTAGAAAAGTAGCTCAATCACTTAAAGCAGTGATCTCAAACTGGAGGCCCACGGACCATTTGTGTCCCGCAGCGACCTCCTGAGTAGCAGATGGACACTTTCCAAAAAAAAATTAAAAATTGAAACACAAATTTGACGACTATAAAAAAGGTTTATTTTGAAAGATATTAAACGTGTAAAAAAACCATTAAGTGATTGAGCTTACCTTTCTAGTTTCTAAAACGCTTTCTCTTCTTAATTTTGATCCTTAAAGATAAAAGAATCAAGATTTCGAAAATCAGTTGTTCATAAAATCATCTTAAAGTATTTCTTTTTTAACTAAGTGTAACTGATTTTTTTTTTCTTCTTCAAATTTTTTTTAGAAAAATTTATAATGTGGGCGAATTTTAGGGTTGAAAAGTGTGGTTGGGGGGAGGGCCTTAACCCGAATATTTTTTTTTCGTTGAGTGATTGCTCAATATGAAGGTAGAATTTATTTTGTTAAATTAAGTACCACATTGTACCAGTTTTAGAAGAATTCCTATGAAAAAAACTAGTTTGGAGCTAATTTTTTTTAAACTATAAAATATATATATATTTTTTTTTCAAAACTGAACATCATGGTCAAACATAATTTTAACTATTTTAAATCAACCTGTAACATACAAGGATTGATCATTAAGGTTATTAATTAATAATTATTTGGGTGCCATGATTATTTTTTTAAAGTCTATCATTAGAATTTGTTTATTGACTTCTGCAAAAAAAAATAGAAGGCAATTTTTTTAATTAATATTTGGGCTGTTTTTTTTTTATTACTTAGGCTAAGGGCTATGCTTGCGTTCCGATCGCCGCGACCAAAACGCAAGTGTGGCCGTAGACTTCAGTTGTTTATTGCGCTTTTTTTCAGGTTTTGTATAAAAAAATGAACCAATATAATGGATAAATTGCATTTTTAAGATGGTTTTAAATAAACCCTCTGGAACTCCAGATTATTTCTGTTTTTCAGATGCAAAGTGAAGAGAAACTTGAATGTTTTAGAAACTAGAAGGGTAACTCAGTCATTTAAAGTTCTGTCAGCCAAGTATAGCTTCTTATCTAATGCTCTGGAGAATGGACAGGTAGTTAGAATTAGGTGAAAACTTCAGTGGACTCCGTCCTTGTTATGACGACTGGCAACTTCTAATTGGCTGGTTATGAAGTCTGACGTCACATGCTCCTCCCTTTTCAACGTCAGACTACATAACCAGCCAATAAGTTTTCGCCTAATTCTAACTGCCTGTGGAGACTGGAGGTGTTGACTAGGTTGCGCCGAACGTGCGAAATAAGACAAAAAGCTATGCAATTTCCTGCATAGAGGCTAAGCAGCTGCTTATGGAAAGAATAACCGGTCACTTCTAAACTGACGTAAAAAGCTTATTTTGAAAGATATCAACATGAAAATACTCTGAAATACTCTAGTTTTCAAAATAACTTCAACTTTCTCTTAATTTTAGTCGCTAATGTTTTAATTTGAATTCAAAGTAAATTTCCAAATAGAATTTCACTGAATCTTAAATTCTCTTTTTCAAATAAACTTAACAAAAAATGTAGTCGTTTGCATTGAACTGAAAATGCAAAATTCAGTTTTATTTTGAGTTAGTTTGAAATGTGCGCCATTTGATTTGTTAGTGGCTAGCTTTTTAGCCGTTTGCGGTGTGCGCTGTTACAAATTGTGATGGCACTGCCATCTGTTGTCGTATTTTGGAAACCGATGTCGTTGCTATAGAAACGGAAGTTGTTAGTTGTTGTTGCCTCAACCTTTGGAAAAACTTACAATTTCACTCGGATTCTCACAGAAATCTCATTTTTGATTGTGTTTATAATGTCGAGACAAGGAGCTACTTTACAGAAATACAACAATGAGTTGGTCAAGTGTACGGACATGGTTTTATTTTGTAGATTTATGATAATTCTTTCATTTCAGGGTCAAACAAACCATTGAAACGTAGAATAATACGAAAAATAAATATATAAGTCACGAAGTATGCAGATAATTACGCAAAAAACAAGCAGAAAAATATAGAAAACTACAAAAAAAAAACCTCATAGATCTGCAAAGAATTACACAAAATGGGCAGAAAACTCACAAAATCAACATGAAATTTGTAGGAAACTCAGAAAATCTGCAGAAAACTCACGAAATCAACATGTAGAAAACTGACAATCAGTAGAAAACGACAAGAAATATGTACAGAACTATCGAGAATTCTCAAAATCTGCATGAAACATGCAGAAAACTTTAAAAAATCCGCGAGAAGTTTACAAAACTTTAGAATTCTGCAAAAAATTTCTGTCAAAAACTCGATTTCTGCAGCTTTTTCACGTTATTCAAGTTATCAAAAATTGTCTTCTCTTTCTTTTTTCTTTATTTCAAGATTTCGAAGAATTGAACACAAAAAAGGAATTACTGTCAAGAGAAATAGAATCAGAGGTGACAGAGAAACGACGGCTGACGGATGAAATTTCACGCCTTCAATTGCAGTTGAAAACGGTGGATGAAAATTTGGACAAGAAGTTGAAAGTGAAACAGGAATATGACACGATCCTGAACGAGACACAGACTGCTTACAACAAGGTAAGATGAGCCTCACCGCTCTGGGGTTTTTTAATAGGACCGAGATGTTTCGAATCCTTTTAGATTTTGGAAGGATCTCAGGCGCTCCTCACGGTACTCAAGAAGGAATCGGTTACCCTCGGAGAAAAGATGGACAATATGATAATTAAACCCACAATGAGAGATTAAACCAAATGGTAAATTTCTCGAATAAGTTTCGTCTTTTGTTGTTTTATGGTTTGTGTCTGGTTATTCTATTTTTTTCAAAATGCATAATAATAAGAGAAACTTGAAAGTGTTTTAGAAACTAGAAGGGTAGCGGAATCACATGATGATATCTTTTAAAATAAGTAGGTGATATTTTTTTTTAAATTTTTTTTATAAAAACTTTATTTTGAAAAATAACAGCATGAAAAATACTATTAAGTGATTCACTTACCCATCTAGTTTCTAACACTGTCGACTTCTTGTTACAGTGGTTTTAAATATTAAACGCCCCTTAAACTCTGGATGGTGTTCTGTCTTTCAGAAGAGCAAAATTAAGAGAAACGAGAAGGTGTTTTAGAAACTAGAAGAGCGGCTCAATCACTTAAACTCAACTTTTTTTAATTTTTGTTATATATGAAACGTTTATTTTGAAAGATATCAACATAAAAAATAATATTAAGTGATTCAGCTACCCGTTCTAGTTTCTAACACTTTCGTTATTCCTTCCTAAATGATTTGGCAGATACGAAAGAAAAAAATATCTCAGAATTGATCAGAAATTTGTAATATATTTGAAAAACGAACAAGAAAAAAGGAGTAATACAGAGAGAGAGAGAGAGAGAGAGAGAGAGATAATGATAATTATCATCACGAATACAAACTTCGTTTTTAACCAACTTTCTTCTTACGGCTTATTATTTACATTTTGTTTTTGATAACTATTAATATTTGAAACTGTACAGAAAAAAAGGGAGTACAATCGGAGATTATTATTATTATGAATACATAACATAACAAAGTAATTAATTATGTAATTACATTTTTTACTGTACTAAAAGAAAATGAAGTTTCTTCTTCACTCTTTTTTTTTCTTCTGAATAATTTGACAATTTCTCTTTTTTTTTTAGAAAAATTAAACTAAAACAAAAATGAAGCTTAAGTAAATAAAACAAAATTGCATCACAAAAATTGAATTCATTAAAATTGCTCAAGAAATTTGTTGTTTTAATGAAAAACAAAAAAAATCTTTAAAACAAAATCAATCGTTTTTTTGCAAATATGCCAAAAAAAAAAAACTATAAATTAACGAATATAAAATAATTAAGATAAAAACGAGGAACTTATAAAAAAAAATGTTAATTATTTGTGTTGGTCGACAGATTCCAATTTATACATAAACATGTTTTGTTTAAATTTGTGCTTTTTCTTAACTTAAAAACACATTTTACAATTTTTTTAAAAAAAAAGGAAAACCACATGAAAATAATACAAAAAACCTAAAAATCGAAAAGAAAAATAACGAAATTGTTTGTCTAACGACACACTCGGAAACTTCAGAAACGACTCAAGGTTTCAAATTCAATGAAGAATCCTCTTAAACAGGGTTCCAACAGAGAAAACCGCAGCCAATTCAAAGAGGGATTCAGAGGATTCAAGTGTTACGTTTCCTTCATGTATTTGAACTACATAAGGTCCAAATTCAAAAGAGTAACTTAAAGCTTTGAACCCTCAAAAGTCTGGTTCCAAACACAGAAAGAAAAACTTAAAAAGACAACTCGATATAATAAGATTTTTCTACATATTGAAACCCTGTTTCCGAGGGTTCAAGTGCCAAATTTCCTTCGTAAATTTGGGTATCCTTCCGAATGCAATTCTCCTACTTAGTTCAAAACGAATAACCGACATTCAAACACACATTTCGTTTTTAAAAAGGTGATCAAGAGAATTTAAGTCTTGACAAAACGCATTTTCAATTGACTTACGATTAAAATCGTAAAAACATCTTAGGGATTTGTGATCCTTTTGAAGAGAACTTGGAATAAGGAAAGGGAAAAAAGGGAGCCATTTGTGGTCCACATGAGAGTAAAATCTGTTCGATAGTTAACGGTTCGATGGTTAACCAAAGATCGGATTCACTCTCAAGTGGACCGTACTCTCGCATAACAAAAGGGGTCTCACCTAAAACGCTTCGAGCGATTAACAGTTTGGAACAAATAGTTTTTATATATAGGTGTTTTGGAGATCGGATCTGATTGAAATGATCGATTCCGATCCCAGTCTAAATCGAAAGCTTCCCCTCCCCTCTCCTTCCCCCTTAAGACATTCCGATCGCTAGTCCATCGAGTGGACAAGTGACCGAAGACTGACTCAGCCACCGATCGATACATTCCTTGTGGAATCCGTGGTTACATGGAAGAAACTTCCTCACTTGTCCCACCGTGTACTCCTCCTTGCAAATGGAGCACAGGTTACCGGACGAGGGATCGGTCACCACTTCCGTTATGAAAGCGGCCAGTTGCGTTGCAGCTAAGGTCTTCGGTTTAAGTCGATCGTCGAGACGAAGGAGAACCTCGTAGTCGAGTGCCGAAAGCTCTCGTAGCTGTAACTGGATCAACTGAGTGGCGAGGTCCGAATCCAGGTCTGGAGGGATGTTCTCCGGATGCAAAGTGTGGGGCTGCATTATGGCGAAGTCTTCACAGACACGAGCGCTCATCAGGTTTATTACGAGTCCAGGTCTATACGAATCGTACAAAAGGGAACGGTTACGGACCACTCTCGTGATAAACTCTCTCGAGACCCAAGGTACTCTTTAAAAAAAAAACCTTTAAATTACCATAGAAGGTTTTGAAACCCCGGATACACATTTTGCTAACAACTAATGACATTTTGCATTTTTCCTGGCATAAAATGCTTATTTTGAAAGATATCAAGATAAAACTTCAAAATGTTCTATTTTATTTCACATTTTAAGAATAAATTGAAAGCGTTTTTGAAATTAGAATAGTAAATGAATCTTTTAAAAGTATTTTCATGTTGCTATCTTTCAAAATAAACTTGTTTATCACAATTGCAAAATGAAATTTTGTATTTTTTTCAAGTTCAAACTGCCATAAAATGTTTATTTTAAAAGATATCAACATAAAAATACTTTTAAAACATTCATTTACTATTCTAGTTTCTAAAACAATTATTTTTTTCTTTTGAAATTTTTTTTTTTTTAAAATTTCTGTTGTTTTCCTTCCACGACCCTAATTTGGCGGCCATTTTGCTTTCTATAACTAGCAGACGACAAAAGTGACGTCACTTGCGGGCCACATCGATGTTTATCGATACACATATCGAACATTAGTTGTTAGTCCTTAGAGATCGATAATAATGATAAGAGGAGCCTATATAATATTATGATGCTCCGAGGGCAGTGTTCCCATCATGGTGGTGGGGAACATCCTATAATAATAATATTTGTGATTGGTATTCAACTCTCCCTTTTTATATATATTTATGCTTATGCTGTTCACTGAACTGCAATTTTCCTTGTTCTCTTATATATTTTTTGGCCTTGACGGAGAAAAGAGAATTGAAATCATATCTTTTGAGAGTGTGCCCCTTGTTCTATTTTTTCCTCCTAGAGGGCCCGCCCGCCCTCTCGTATCGAGGGCCCTCAGTAAGCCACCACCCACCCACCCACAAACCCATATCTTTCCTTTGTGTGTGTCAGTGACATAAAAAATCACTTGTGACGATTGTCACATCAGACAAAAGAGAACATAAACAAAAGGCTCACGTTTTTAAATATGACATTTATCATATACATTTCAACAATGAGTCATTTAGATATAATGAGACTAGAAGGACCTCCACCTCTCTATCAAGGGGGCCTACCTACCCTCAATGCCCGTTTTTCTTTCTATCCTCCCACACACACACACATCATATCCACACACACAATGTGTCTTTTTTCGTCCATCATAATCATCATCATTATTAGAATGAAAACTCACCACACTTTTTTTTTTGCTTTGGTCCTTGATTCTTTTTTTTCCTATGCAAAAAAAATGTCGAATATCTTTTTGTGTTATATATAATATATATAAAATGGATTCTTCTATTTCTTAATATATATATATTATGAATAATACACAAACATACGCACGCACGTTCTCTCTCTCTCTTAGTTGGTTTTTTTCTTCTTTCTTTCAGGTTGAGTCAATGGTGTGGTTTTCTCTCGCTCTTCTTTGTTCCTCTCTTTCGTTCGGCTGTAAAAGTGTTGTTTGTGCGACTGCGTCGTTGAAGCCAGCTGATGAGGATCAGCTGAGAGCGAATTTCAATCCTCCCCATTTCCCTCCCTCACGTCAAATATGACAACAATAAGGTTCAAATTCAAGAAGGGAAACTTGACACTTGAACTTCAACCTGAACCCCCCTCCCTCTCTTTCTATGAAACGGAAGGGATCTAACTTAGCTAAATACACGGGTTCAAGGGTCAGGTGTCAAGTATTCTTCTTGATTTGGAGAAAGATAGAAGAAGAGAAAGATATAGAGGGAGAGCGAGAAAGAAGGATAGTAAGATGGGTAGAGGGAGAGATATGCTCCGTTTATAGTCGAAATGTTACGATCAAGTACAAAATCTTGAATGACATCATCGTGCATTATTTGTCATTCTCTCTTATTATTATTATTATGAATAAACTGTCATTGCGATATTATAGTTGAAATTCCAAGGTAATGTGTCCAAATATATTTGTATTTAGATTAAAATTGCGTACTAGAAACGAGGCATAATTGCTCTGACATCGCTTTTTGTTTTCTAAAAAAAAACATTTAATTATACGTGTGTTTTCGTTGGACATTTTATGATTAATAATTAATAATTATAAATGCTGTAAAGACTGGCCATTTTATTATGCAATTTTTATTGTATGTTTTTTGTTCTTGATGTAAAGGGGGGGGGGGGAGACAAAGAATGAGGGATTTTTCTTTTGTTTTGATGTTCATTTCATTATTTAACATTCGATTTGATTGCATGGTTTACATGTAATCAATCGAATGTCAAAAAAACAAAGGATTTTGAGGTCGAAATTCAATTTTTTTCCTCTTTAGTGGAAAAAAAAACATCTAACATCGGCCATTGAAATCTGAGGGGGGGATTGTTTTGTTTACAAACAAGGATGAAGAACACGTGCTTCGCTTATGACGTAAACAATCGCTGATTGGTCGATTGATTTTTCGAGCTCCGCCTCAAAGATGGCGGCGCCCATGTTATAAAATATCACATGGGTTCAATAGGCAAGAGGAAAAAGACGTGATTTTTCCATCAAATTTCTGTCATTTTTGAAAATTTACGTTCGATTTTCGTTATGAAATTATGTCAGCTGATGGACTGACTTTAGACAGACATCCTAAGGTTATTATTATGTTGAAACGTGTGTTAATTTCTCAAATAAATGGTGTTTTTCGAGACGATTTAGGAAATTCTTTCGATTAGATGCCACTGAGCCTCTCTACGCACGACGTTTTACAGATACTTCACCTTCTTACGCGCCCACTGCGCAATCTTAGCAACAACTTTGCAGCCTTTGCTTGGAGGCTGGTGGCTCCTAAACGAAAAAACTTTCCTAGAAACATAAATTTTCAGATAATATATCGATTAGCCTCCATGTAGGATCTTATAAGCAGTTTTGGCGTTATTATGTGCCTTCAGAAGCCTTAGCTTTGAGGCTAGCGTTGCTCCTAATTGATAAAATACGTTAGTTCTTTTTTTTATAGTTATCTGAACTGCAACAAAAGGGATGCATTGACATTGACATAGCCTTAATGGCAACTCAAGTTTATCTCGAATTAACTAAAGGTCAAACAGTTAAATTCCATTGTAAATTGAAGAAATAGTTGAATTTGTTCTAATTTTTTTAAAACAGTTCGGAAATGGCATGAGGTTGAACTGTGTTTCAGTAAGGAATTAAATGTTGCCTATGTTACTGGTTATCGTCCTGAAGATGACGACAAACAGGCGTCGTCACAGTCGGCGTTTAAAGTGATTGTTCCTGTTCATGTTCAGCGTCAACTGACTTTTGATGACTTGAAGACGTTTCAAAGAATCTGTCCTCAAACGAATGGAAGGTGGTGATAAATCATTAATCGCAAATTCTGTTATAAATCAAATCTCAAACAGTGACTATTTCTGGCACAAACTGGCCGAAACTAATGAGATGCAATGAAAGTCACGAATTTTGTGAAAATTTCAACAATTTCTTGAAAAAACTGTGGTCTGACAAAACTGACAATGTTGAAATACGTAGAAAAATAATGAATTTCACTGAAATTTTTTTATGAAAATGTTAAAACGAAAAAAAAAACCCTGTGGTTTGACTAAATTGAATAAACGATATACAAAGTTTGAGCGCAATTTAGTCAAATCTTTAAATTTGTTTATCAGTTTCAACAATTTCATGAAATTTGAATGAGCTTCAATTTTTTTTATACATTTTCTATTTTACTTTCAGCGTTATTCTCGGTTTCGTCGATCAGGATTTGACAATCGTTTATTATGAGCTAGAAGAAGGAATACGGAATCAAGCCAGCACGAACCTTCGATCATTGGACGTAGGATCATCCAAAGAAAACGAAGATAACGTCACAACTTAAGAAGAAGAATCGAAAGTAAGAAAACATTTCCATCATTTTTTTTAGATAAAAAAATTTCGAATTTTTTTGGTTTTTTACTTCTACACAAAAAATATCGTTATACAAAGTTATTTATGTATATAATTATACATGTATATATATATATTTATAAATCAATTAAGAGCTCGTGATTATGCGCGACACACAAAATCACAGTTTCAACATTCACAATCACATTTAACAAAAATTATAATATAATTGAGTTCTTTTTCTTTATTAAGTTGTACAAAAAAAACAAATCTCCACTTGATCCTTTATTTCATTCATTTTCCCCCCCGGTGTAAAATTTGCAATTCTCTTTTTGCGCGGCCCGTTGCTGCGGAAAAAAACGTAACAACTGCATGTGAGCATACAAATAATTTAATAACAGAAAAAGGGGACTGGGAGGAGGATAGGAAAGGGAAAGGAGAAAAGTAATGGCTGCGTTTATATAACTATAGATGATATTTTGCAATAACTAATGGCAAACATCCTGTTTGCTGTTTACAGTAAAAAAAAGGCTGGTTAGAGGCTAGAATTAACTTACAAACTCTTGACTCACTTGTATTTTAATTCCAGAAGAACTCTAGCCTCTAACCAGCATCTTTGATTGGAAAAAGCATAATTCTTTTTTTTTAGTGATATCAATAAGGATGAAAGAATTATGCGTTTTTCAAACTGTGGGAGACTGTTTAGAGGCTATAATTCTTAAAATTACTTTGGAGCTGGTAAATGGAAGTACTAAGTGCACAACTTTGCAATTTAGTTCTATTTGAATTCTAGCCTAGAAACAGTCTCGTGGATCAAAAATACAATTTTTGACCCTAACCATCACTAATGCAAAAGATTTTTGCTAACAAAAAGGCTGGTTAGAGGCTAGAATTGACCTCCAGCTCTTAATTCAATTGTATTTTAATTCTGGAATAATTCTAGCCTCTAACCAGCATCGTTGTTAGGAAAAAAACAAAACAATTTTTATCTTAAAGATCACGTGATCTCAGATCTGTTTTATAATTTAGAAATACCGACTATAAACGCAGCAATAACATCTTTATTTTCAATTCTCTTTCGCTATCAAGAGTGAAGATAGTTTTTTTAATCTGAAAAGTATCATCTCTTTATCTAAAAAATAACCACGAGATTCTCTCGTTTTGTTCTTATTTCGAATGAAATGCCCCTCGAAGTAAAAACGGTTAACGAGAACGGAACACAAAACGGGCAGAAACAAAAAGACTCGATAGGAGAATCAACGCGATCGAAAGTCTTGAAAAACGCTCAAAAGATCCGTTTTAATGTTTTCTTCATGTCGTTTGGCTTGGTACACGTGAGAGACAGTATCTTGAGCCTAAAGCAACTTTTTACCTTCCTCTCTCTCTCTCTCTCGTTCTCTCAAAACACCGAAATCAGAAGAACACAAAAGTAAACTTGGAGCAACAAGAGAAGGTTCAGAGTTCCAAATGATTCGAAGTACAAAAAAAATCTAAGAGATTCCTCCCGGATCTTAGATTTTTCTTCCATTAAAAAAAAAAAGGAATCGGTTCGGCTCCTCGTTTTGAGCATAAGTCCAGGTTTTTATCATCCGAGAAATGACGTCACAACGGACGGCTTCTTTTAGCACCAGTCGGCCATGTAATCAAAATTACTGAACAACGACTGTTCGTTCGTATTCAGTGTTCTCGGATCTTTCGGAGGTGTAAGTAATGGCTTCTCTTGTGTGAATTCTTCGTCGAAGTTACTCACATCTTCGAGATTATGCTGAAAACGAAAACGGAAATTTATTACGAACGCGTTTTGTGTTTTCGATCGTAATGAGAAAAACACTTACCACTGTTGGCACAAATGGAGGATTGACTTTACGGAGAAGAAGATCGTCCCAGTTGACGTTCTGAAAACAAAACAAATTTGTAAAAAAAAAAAGAAGTAAAGCTCGAAAAGAAACAAGTCGTACTCTGAAGAAAGCCTGTTTCTTGACGTCCTCGGCGTCTCTTTCGCTGGCTCCCAATCGCCGTTCCGGATTCTTGCGTAGCAGCTTTAAACGATATCAAGAATTAGAAACATTTCCAGAACGCTTACGTAATCGAGATGTCTAACCCTTCTCATGATTGCAATGGCCTCTAGAGACAAGAACCGAGGGTAACGAACTTCGTCATTAACGATGCTGTCGAAAACTTCTTCCTCGTCGTCTCCCGGAAACGGAGACTGTAACAAATCGGTAACGAACACAAACTTCAGATATTTTTTTATTGAAACTAGAAATTCCAATTCGATTAATCTGAGGGAGAATCGATTTTTTACGTTCTGGATAAATTTAACCAATTCGAGGGTTTCCGATTAACCGAGTGAATCGATTCCAAACCCTACACGATTCCTCATTTGATTTTGTTCTACAAAGTTACTGTTGAAGTTGCTTTACAGATTTTCAATTCGATTAATCGGAGAGTTGATTTTTTGGTACCAATTAATCGCATAAATTGAATCGATTGAAACCGTCATAAGTTGAATTGACTAGAATTTCCGATTTTTAATCGGATTCGTCCGATTTGATTAATAAGAATTGATTCACCAATGACTGGAAACCAAACAAGTCATTACCTCTCCGACCAACATCTCGAAGATGAGAACACCGAGACCCCACCAATCGACCGCTCGAGTGTACGAAGTTTCCGTCAACACTTCCGGAGCTAGGAACTCCGGTGTACCGCAGAACGTTCCGGTCCGATCGCCAAAAGCCATTCCCTCTTTACAGAGTCCAAAATCGGCGATCTTTACATATCCTTCAGTATCAAGAAGGAGGTTGTCCAGTTTCAAATCTCTGTAGATAATCTTGTTCTCATGAAGATATTGAAGTCCGAGGACGACACAAGCAGCATAAAAGACGGCACGAGGTTCGGTGAAGACGTCCGAATGAATGTGCATCATCAGATCGCCACCACAAGTGTATTCCATTACGAAACAAACGTGAGACTTCGTTTGAAAACAGGCGAAAAGGTTGACGAGGAAAGGATGACGGACCGAGTTAGCGACTTCGAAGATTCGCTTCTCGGCCATCAAACTCTCGACTTCGTCACGAGATATAATATCTCCCTTCTTTAGTGCTTTCAACGCAAAATACTCGCCAGTATTTTTGTACTGAGCAAGAATGACCTAGAGAAACGAAACGGAAAGTTTAACATTTTCAGATGGTGATCGAGAATATTATCGACCGGACCTTTCCAAAGTGTCCTCTGCCGAGGACACTGATGAGTCTAAAGTTATCTATGGTCATGCGGACGTAAGGAGTGGTGCTGAACTCGACCGGAAGATTTCCATCGTCGGTTGTTTTGTTTTGATCGATGCTCTGTGAAACATTATCGTCCGGAAGTTCGACGATTGGTTCCGGCGACACGGAGTTTTCTCTTCGTGGTCCAACATCTAAGACTTCTTCGCAAGAATCCAAACTTTGAGAATTTTCCGGCGAGATTTCGTCTCGAAGAAAGTCAAATTGACTTAAGGCACTTTGGACTTCGTGTTCCGGAGCTGGTGGCGGCGGAGGAAGTGTCCGATGGGAGACTCCGGTTATGTTGCACTTTTCTTCGAGGCTTTCGGATAACGGCGGATCGAAACACAATTTCGTGACGGGAGGTCCTCGACTTCCGGGTGAAACTACAATGACAACAATAAGGAATGAATCGACCGATTTAGAGGCGGTTTTAAAGTGTAAACTGTCCTCAAATTCCGATTATTCTGTCTTTCAGAAGCATAATTAACATTTTGAAACGCAAATAATCCGAGTTCGAAAAATATATTGTAAAAATCCGAACCTGTTGGAGCGACACCTGGTGGACTTATGGTCGGCGTCAGATCGGAACATCCTTGAGGAATGGCCCTTTTCATTAACCTGCCCCATGTGGCCACATTGATGTTCATTTGATTTGGTCTTAAGAAGTTCTTACCTATTTATTGATAAAAGTAACGAGAGAAAAAAAGGAACTTAAGGATCAGTTTGGTTACGGTGCCAAATATAACGGTGGAATCTAAACCTTTGTGTCTGAATATCTTTCGTTGCCGTTGAAGTTTCGGTTTCCTCGATATCATCGGATTCAGGAACTTGATCTCGGCAAACAGAAGGCCCTGTGGCTCGAGATGTAGCGCCATTCCGTGGCGTACGTCGTCGATGAATTCTTCCAGCCTTAGGAACTTAACGGCACACAGGGAACGCCAATCTCGCCAGTAGATGTCGATTTCCACTTCTCTCGACTAAAAAACATTAACCATCACGTGATCATGACGAGGAATAAAGAAAAAATTGCAATTGAAATCTCGTTACTCTGCATTTTGAAAACAACTTTTCATTATATTTCATAGAAACTAGAAGAACTCTTGAATTCTGTCTTTTGGAGCAAAATGAAGAGAAACTAATGTGTTTTAGAAACTAGAAGGGTAGCTTAATCACGTAAGAGTATTTTCATATATTTTAAGTGATTGAGCTACCCTTCTAGTTTCTAAAACACATTAAATTTTCGTTTTTTCCCCATTTTAATCAATAATCGTTGAGTGATTCATTTACTCTTCTAGTTTCTAAACCACTTTCATTTTCTTCTTGAAGTTGTTTTAAATTACAGAATAAAGAGAATTCGGAAAAAAAGTTGTCGCTCTTTCTTACTCTGTCGAGATCGATGCTGAACCTTTGGTCCCAAGCCTGTTGACTACACAGTTTCCAAGATGTCTGTCCAACAGTGACATTGTCCAGTTTTAGTACAGCCATAATTTCGTCTAGAAGACGTAAACAAGACGAGATTACGCGACGGCCATATTACGAAAGTGACGAGCGTCTTACTCGACGTTTCTTCTTTGATGCTGTACGACTTGCTTGAGCTGCGTCCCATGACGGACTTACTAGTTGCCTTCATTAGACTTTTGAGGTCGCTCGGACTTGACATGGAACCGTCTCGTGACCTTGACCGACCGGGAACGTCTTCCAATAGATCCTGACATCCCATCAACCTAACTTCGAGTTTTCCCGTTACAGCTGCCGGTTTAGACAGGGACGTGGTATAAGCAGGAGGTAACGGAACTTTTGGCAGAGTTTGACTTCCGCCAGAAGAGTAAAGCGGAAGTGCCGTGTAGATGGTCGGACTGGGACTAGCTGCCTGTGTGGATTCCAGTTCTTTCTTGAGCAATTCGCTCTTTGGAGACGACGGAGGCAGTTCTTTGCCTCGTAATTCTAACGACCGACGGATCAGGTCCAGTTTTTTGCTCGTCTCAAAAAGGCTGACCTGAGCCTTACGAAAGGAGAGAAAGAGAAATCATTGGCGGTGGTTTTTTTTTTCACCTTTTTTTTTCAAAGGGAAAAGGGGGAAGACAATTTTGACCGTTCACAATATCACAACTAACTTCTTCTTCGCTCCGTGTTGACGAACAGCTACTTAATGCTAACTGCTACAGGGTGGCTTACCTACATTGTCACCCTGTTGTTGTTGTTGTCGATTAGATCTCTGCCACAAACCCCCTCGTTCAACACCACTACCACCACCCCCAATCCATGATTGCGAACTAGAACCAGATGCCGGCTCGGAAGAAGAAACATCGCGGAAAAAACTTAAACACGTCTCACAACTGCAGTTTCTGTTACGTGCTGGTCCAACGTGACGTCCCACTTTTTTCGTTGCACCTAATGACACATCACCAAATAATTGAGCTTTGGAAAGAGAAGTGCTGCTACGACCGGGAAAACTGAAACTCTCTTGATCACAGCTAGTTCTACGTGGAACGGGTGACGGCCTTAATCCAGGAGTATTGGAAGTTTGTGCTGCAGCATATCGAGCCGAGCGTTCTGTTGAAACCTGTTCCAAGTCAGTTTTGTCTGTTGTGGAACTTTCGTCGTCATCTTCATCATCCTCGGTACAATAAACATCAATATGAATCACCCGTGGTTTTAATTTCGTCGAAGATGGATAAGAATAACGGTAATGACGACGATCTTCATTCGAATCATCTGCACGGTGAATCCTTGAAGGTTGTTGAGGAGGTGAAGGAAGAGGATTCGGAGGGGGCGACCTTCTTTTTTGGTGCTGTTGCGTTAATCTCCTTCGCCATAAAGGTGGAGACGTTTCTTGTCGTATCGGAGATACGATCGGAGTTTCACTTCCATGTAACGATTGAATGTACGAGTCTTTGGCCGTTTCTAAATGCATTCCCGCATGAGGATGTGTCGATGAGACCGATGTATCGCTAGCAATCAATGAAAGAACTCGACGTTCTGGTACGTGAGTACAGAAATGAGATCGAAACATTTGTGGCTCAGTCGTCGGTGGTGACGAGCTCGCTTTCAACCAAGCTTGACTACTGGACCTCGAAGTGGCCGGATGAAAACACGGATCGGTTCCTTTTGAAGCCTTAACGGGCACTGCAGACTTATCCCCGTGAGGCTCCCGTTTTTGGATCCTACGGAGAACGTGAGGTGGAGGAGAACTCTCGAATCTCACCTGCATATCGTGACACACGATACACTCGCAGTTTGGTCCGTGAAAAATGGGTTGCTGGCGAGACATGGACCATCCCTCGTTGCCTTCGAGCGTTATATTGCAACTACTCAGACTACGACCGTTTTTGGGTTTGATCGGTGTTCCGCCGTAATGCGGTTGCGATGAAGATAGACTAGAGATTGTCTTTTGTTGCTGTGGAGAAGACAGATCACTGCTTCCGTATCCAGAATCGGCAAAAGGTTGCGAGATTCGTTTCCCGTTGGTGCCCTTTGGCTTTGTACCCACAGTGTCGAGTGTGGTGGGTCGAACGGGTGTCTCACCCATATGATAAGACTTTGGTCTCTGTCCCATTTGAGAAGACCGATGCATTGTGGAGAGAGGCAATTTATCCTTTGCCATTCCACCGCTGCCGTAACGATGTTGAGGTGTTGTCGGCTGTTGCCAAGTGTACTCCATTTGTATTTCACTGGTGCCATCGTGAAACAATCTGGAGGTGACACCGGGAGCTTGACTCGTTCTTACGGCGGCGGTCGGTTGTCGATTGCAGTGTTGTTGTTCGGACTCCTCTAGAACGACGACCTCTTCGTCTCTATCGCCACCAGACGTCCAAGTCCACTGAGCTTCAAAAGACCATTCCTGATGGACTGGATTTCGATCGGCCATCACCCCTCCTCCACAAGAACAACACTGGGGCCGGTTAAGTTAGTGGACGACACAGATTGCGATCATTTCCAAAGTCACGAGGCAGAAGAGAAAATTTTCGAACACCCAGAGAAAAACAAAATTAAGCGTAAAGAAATGAAAATGGAAGAGAGATGGTTGCAACAGCTGCTATTTCACTTGACATAAATATAAGAGAAACGTATAAATAGATTTTTGGAATTCGGTTACGAAGCTGAAAAAAAATAAGAATAAATCCGAGTGAAGGCGATCTGACGTAATTCTTATTAAGAATCCGAACAAACCAATAACGACAAGATTAAAGATTCCAACTTGCAACAAAATAATCCGTGGCCACCAAACAAAATAACAATTAGTCGAGGTAGAACTTTATAACGAGAAAAAAATGGATGTTTTCTGTCTCTCGTTGTTCTGTTCTTTTTTGTTTGAAAAAACAAAAAAGAGTTCAGTTATTTTCAAACAGATCTTTTCGAAAGTAGAACACGAGTCAAAATCGTTTGCACCGAACTTCCGAAGAAAAACGTTACGATTATAAACTAATGGGGAGAGAAAGAGAGGAAAAGTCGAAGGAAAAAAGCTTCTAGAAGTCTTGAATTAAAGTTGCCAAAATAAGAAGCTTACTATTTTAAGACAGAAGTTCTCAAAAAAAAAAAAAACTGTTTCTCTTTGGGAAATTACATTGAGAGAAGGAGAGAGAGAGAGAAAAGTGGAAGGGATATTATAGGAAAAGATATTTATGCCACCTACGAACGACCCAGGTCGTTTTCTTTCGCATTTTCTACTTTCCATAAAAAAAAAAATGACGTGCGAAAATACGATCGAAATCAAATTTTTGGCGACGGATCTGGAAACAAAATGTTTTGACGCAAACGCTTTTTTTTCTGGCCATTGTTTATGTCATATTAGAATGTAGTAAATTATTTAGACACTCTCCAGGAGTCATTTTCGTTACAAAACGTACGAAACATAACTTTTTTGAATCTAAAAAAGTTATCCAAGAAGGCCTGTGACAAAAGGACAAGAATAAGACTGCAGCAATGCGAAATGCACTCTCAAAACTCGACTGAAAACCCGATGACAATTGTAATGTGTTCTGGTTGAAAAGAGAAACCCAATCATCACTTTCGACCGTCCGACGACATAACCACGTTCTATTTATTTTTATCTCTTTCAAAGCCGAGAGAGAAACACACATAAAAAAGAGAATACGACAGAGAGGAGGAGGAGGAAGCTTAAAAACGGCAACGAAGAAAACCTTTTGACAAATGGTTGAGTTTTTTTTTGTTCAAAAACCAACAACTCAAAAGATATGCGCCCACAATATGGATGTGGGGAAAAAAGGCACCCAACACCTTTTCGGAACTGAAACAAACTTCTCGATGATGTAATCGAGATAAGAAAAAAACCGTTGCAAAAAAACTTGTTGACTGAAAAGAAGACCTTATTTAGAATAAGACGCCTACTAGAAATATCTAACGAAAAAATACTTTTCCTTTAACGAACAATTTGCTGATTTTGCTTTTTTCATAAACGAGAAAAAGGCAAGAAGAAAAAAAAAAAAATTAAAATACAAAACTACGAGAAATTGGAACCGAAAACCCATTGGAATGTTTCTCGAGAAGGATCGTGTGAGTGGGAGAGAAAGAGCGAAAGAAAACCACCGAAGAAGACGAAACAACAGTCGTAAAGAATAAACTCTAGACGATGACTGAAAGGCATTCATTCTCTAAACGACCACCGCCTCCGTCGAGATCAAGTTATAACCGTTTTTTTTTTTTAAAAAAAGGCGAAGAGCCTTTTTGACATCTCGGTGTATCGAGAAGAGGTTAACGGCTAAACGCAATCTTAATTTCTCGAGTAATAATTGAAACAAAAATGAACTAGGACCGTTTTATTATTTTCATGAACCCCGTTTTTTCCCCTTCATTTTTAGCAAGAATCTTGGATACAAAATTTACAGATTCCATAGAATTAAAACCCATTTGATCAGTAAACACGACGTAAATTTGAACTTAGTAAGCCGGGAAAGGCTCGCGTGAAATCGGCTCTATGGCCAAACGGATAATTTTCAATTAAAAATGAATGTCATTTGGACAAACTTAAAAGCCTCGACACTCTGGCGTTGCAAGTGTCAGGAAACCTGGTCAATTTTGGCAGCCGAGAAGTTGCTCGAATGGCCCTATCAATCCAAACTGCAATTTGAAATCTGACGACAAATTACCTTAATACCCGAAGAACATATCGAGGAATACAAATAATTTTTCCTAAAGCTGAAAAATGCTTCTAAAGAACACAAAAAAGTTGTCAGCAAAATGTACCTTTTTTGATTGAGGTCAATGACCTGTAAAATGGGCCGATCAAACTAGCACAATTCAAGAAAAAAGGGTTTAAGATAAAAACACCTTTAAATATTGGTCGAAGTTGGAACCGAATGACCTTTCAAATCTAACCACAACATTATTAAGAAGAAATTGCAACTTCAAATTATTGTTCAAAGCACACTCTGAAGAGAGAGATGTTGTTAGAATTGAGAGCGTGTTTTTGGAAACGCCAAATTTCACTTAATATGGCGTCATGGCAACACTGCAGCCCGCTGCTGTTTTTAAGGCTCAACAGAACTATCTCCTTTAAGAGAATTCCATAATCTGAAGACATTTGGAAAAAGTATTTCATTTCATATGCGCGGCATAAAACCCAGAAAAGACGATTTACGACTGAAAAGGGGACCAAAAAGAGATTAAATTGTGTTCGGTTTTGGTTCTTACCTCGTGTAGAGCCTTCTTGTCCGGTATCTTGTAGCTCTGTAATCCCTTGATGGCATTTTTAGCTCCTTCGAGAACGGCCGATTCGATCTTGAGGTGATGCCTCAGTTCCTCGATACGAACTTCCAGAGGAGTCATCAGGTTCACCTCTCGATCTGTAATAAAAAACGACGAATTCTAGAGTCTTTCGTCTCTCTTGGCGAAGGAAACTGCTTTAAAAGCGGAACTCACTCGCAACTTCGCCATTGCCGTTTCCATCTTCTCCAGCCTCCAGATTCTGTCGCACTTTAAAAAGTCGCATTCTGATGTATTCTATTTTGGCCTTGGAGTCGGACAACATCTGTTGAGCTTCGGCTAACAGTTTGCGATCTTTCGACGGACCACAATTGTACATCTGTATCATGTTTTCGGCTCCTTGTTTTACCTGAGAACAAAAATTTTTTTTAACTTTTATAAGATTCCTTTTTCTGGAAACCTTTCCCTTTCTTCGTTGTGTCGAACCTTTAGTTCGATGTTTAGTTGTTTCTCTAGAGATTGTAACCTCTGGTCGAAAGTGGATAACGGAGCATCTAACGTACGGTCAACGATCGTGTCTCGTTCCGGAGACATTACGAGGATTTCTACAAAGAGAGGAATAAAAAAGGAGTTTAGTTTCGACGTTTGATCGAAAGAAAGTAGCAACCGAATTGAAAATTGTCCGAATTGTTCGAATAAATAGAGAATTTGTTGGATCGTTGAAAGATCTTTCTCTCTCGGCTTAGATAATCACCCGAAGCGAAGCATGAAAAACAAAACAAAAACTCACTCATATTTTCCTTCTTAGTTTTTGCATCGGTGATTTAAAAAGAACCGAAAGATCAGTCATTTTTTTCCCTTTTATTTTCTGTATATTATAATTAATTGTAATTGATTCTGGGTTCACAGATTCTGCTTTTTAGAGTTTTCTCGAGAAACTCTTCTGGAGCGTGCCGATAAAATAATTATATATAATCAAGTTTTAGTTGTTTTACGAGGGGGGAGGAGGGAGGAGGAATCATTAGAAGATAGTTTTCACGTAATTCGGTATGCGATGTGGTAATAATACGAGTTATTTCATATTTTGCTATTTCTAGCATTTCTGGCAAATTTACAACAACTTGACTGGTTGGTGGTGGTGTCATGTAGCCAAAGTGATAGCGAAACATAAAAGAAAACGGAAATATTTTAACGGCTTTCACTTTAATAATTTAGACATTTTTTTAATATTTTTTTTTTTCGGTTTTGAAAAAAAAAAAGACTTTTTGGAAGTTTTTGTTTAAATAATTGAGAAATTTATTTAAGATTCTTTGAGACGAAATGAGAATTTTATTGAAAACTGATGACAATTTGTGTTAAAGAAACAAAATGAAGAGAAACTTGAAAGTGTTTCTTAGAAACTAGAATAGTAAATTAATCACTTAAAAGAGTATTTTCATGTTGATATCTTTTAATTTAAACTTTTTATCTAAGTTGTATAAAGTTTATTTTGAAAGATATCGACAAGAAAATGCTCTCAAGTAATAAATTTACTCTTCTAGTTTCTTAAAAGTGGGTTTAAAGTAATAAACGCCTCTCTCGAACTCTTCACGAGGAAAATTAAGGGAAACTTTCAAAGTGTTTAAGAAACTAGAAGGATATAAGGGTATTTTTCGTGTTGATATTTTTTTTTAAATAAGCTTTTTACGTCAATTTGAAAAGGATTACAACTTTAAGAAAGACGACATTTTTAAATTTATATCTATATTTAAAAAGCTTATTTTGAAAGACATCATCCTAACGAACATTCCCTTAAGTGATTCAGCTACCCTTCTAGTTTCCAAAGCACTTTCTAGTTTCTCTTCATTTTGCTCTTCTGAATGATGAGTTTGAAACACAGGCATCTGTAGACAGCTTCAGATTTTTGTGTGGCTCCGCCCTATTGCGAGCATCAGACCAAATATCAACCAATTAGAAGTAAAAGGGCGGGGCATGTGACATCAGGCCCAGTAACAAACCAATGTGAAATTGATGACGCGCATAAAAGGGGTGGAGCCAAAAAACTGAAGCTGTCTACAGATGCCTGTCACAATGATGTGTTAGAAAATCAGCTGTTCAAGTAAGAAATTTGGTTTTGGCAAATAAAGAAAGGTGGCGCTTTCCATTCCATAAAGCTGTAGAAGACAACAGCGCCACCTAGTTACACGCAGGAAGGATGCCCTTCATGTCTTTTAAGTTGTTATTCTTTTTCCTTTCAAGTTCAAAGTGAGAGAGAAATTTCCAGTGAAATTCAGATGGCATTTCAGTTAAATCCACTCTTGTACATTTGGTATGAGAGAATGAGAGAGAGAGAGAGAGAGAGAGAGAGAGAGAGAGAGAGATAAACAAACTTAAAATTAAGTAGCTTGTCACAAAAAGTTTATTTGTGTTGAGAAATTCTGGAAAACAGAAGCCAGAAACACACTTTTTTCTTTCTTTCTGGCTTAAAATGCATCGAAAATTACATTTGAATTGACTTTGGTATAAAAAAAAGTTAAGAAGAAAAAACTTAGCACTTCAACTTCAAACTTATACTCTCAGAACAAGGTTCTGACATAAAAAATAAAAACCCGTTTTATGAAGTGACCCCATTTCCTTTTGAAACCTTGTTCAGAGAGTTCAAGTGTTAAGCTTTCTTCTTAAATTTCATCCTTATAGGAGGAGGCGGCTTGCCACCTTAGGAAGGTGTTCAAGAGGCGTTTTTACATCTTAAGAAGGATTTGAAAGTTTTTAGAGAAAAAAACTAGAAGGGTAAAATAATCACTTTAAAGAGAATTTTTTTTCTTGTCAAATTGAGTCGAAAAAGTATAAAAACGGAAAATTTAAATCACATAAAAAAGTTTATTTGGAAAAATATCAACAACATGAAACTACCATTAAGTGAATGAGAGCCTTTCTAGTTTGTAAAATAGTTTTTTTTTTAGTAATTTTGCTTCTGATGAGACTGAATACCCACAAAGAGTTAAGAGTGTTGTGCTTTTAACACTCACTACCTTGAATGAAATTAGGTTTATTCTAAACTAGAAGAGTAAATGAATTGAATAAACTTATTTCAATGACGTTATCTTTAAAAATTAACTTTTATTATCAAGTTTCGATTAGGTAAGAATTTCACGTGAAAAATATTGTTGACCTAATGGGCATAAAGTGGGAAATGTTAAATAAAAAGTTTATTTTCAAATAGATAATCATTTAAAACACAATTTTTACTAGCTTTTATTTAAGAATGCAAGTAGATATCACTTAGTTTGTGCTTGTAGCCTTTAGATGGCGCCACCAGCCCTCCTCCCATAGAGGTGTACTCACACTCTTCAACTCTTATGACTCACCTTCTTCCTTTTTTTGTCACGTGGCAAACTTTTAATTGCGTCATCGCTATTTTTCTACACGTGCTCTCTCTCTCTCTCTCTCGCTTCACTTAAATTGTGTTCTGTGCGTAAGTTTGTCACGTGCTGATAATTAAGGTTGTTTTGGACGCACTTTTAGAGCTAAAAGGGTGCATTCTATTTCAACCTAATTGGCGACGAGTGTAGTTTGCCACCTATGGAAGGTTGCATATGGCGCCATTTACCTTGCAATTTACACAAGTATTTTTCAATGGAGCCCGCTTAAGTTGACATGACCATTGTCCGTTTGTGTGGACTTGTAATTTCTGTTATTTTAATCAACATTCCCATAATGACCTACAGAAATATATAATTTTGTACATTGAAGCAGCTATTTAGTGCGACCTGGTTAATCTTATCAAATTTTGAAGGAGAGGATCCTCGAATAACCTGTTCGGGATCCCCCGTTATAGGAGGAGGGTTCCTTAAATTAAACGTACTTTTCAACAAAATAAAACAAATTCCACTCCTGTAGTCCCCAAAATAAAAACATGTCTTAGTAGAAATAAAAGATTGTACCGAAATTAATATTGAAATTGAAATTGTTACTCGAAAAAATTAACTTTCATATTTTTCCTTTTAAAAGTTACTTCATAAAAAAAAGCTTAATGACGTCAACTAATTGGGCCAAACCTTACATAAAATTACATTTTCTGCACCCATATAATAACAATAAAAATTATTATAGAAGGGATGGCGTTTTTTTTTTTTTGTTCAGTTCGTTTCTTCGTCTTTTTGACATTTAGTTTTGTTTGACGAGGAGGAGGAGGAGGAGGAGGAGGAGGACGCCCTTTTTTATTATTATTACTGTCTTATTCATTTTTTTTTACCTTTTATTTAATATATCTCTTTAGAACCAGAAATAGAACCAAAAAAAAATGATGGTTGTTTTTATTCTGTCTTATTTTTCTAATGGATGAATCCATTATATGAATTGTGCCATTTGAGGATAAAATATTAAAAGCGAGGATTACGAAGAAGGAGGATTTTGAGTTATTATTAACTTATTTTTTTATATTGCTTCTTCGTCTTCTTTTTCATCATTTTATTTTCTTGATATGGGGGGGGGGGGGGATAGAGAAAAACTTGTTGACATATTTCGTTTTTCATCAGCAACAACTTTTTAAAAAAAGTAAACAAAATCGTTAAGACTCGTCGTATCTAGGAAACGAAAATCCCACCCTTAAGGTGGTTCGTAAGCTGTAAACTCTCTCCCTCCCTCTTGAAACACTTGATTATTAGGTCTTTCAGGAACCAAATTAAACAAAATTGAATGTGTTTTAGAAACTAGAAGAGTAGCTCAATTGCTTAAACGGGGATTTTCATGATGATTATATTTCAAAATAAGCTTTTTATGTCAATTTGAAAATGATTCAATTTTAAGCAGACATTTCTTAATGTTTGGGTTTATAAAAAGTTTATTTTGAAAGATATCATATTTTAGTACATTTTAAAACACTTTCTAGTTTATCTTAAGGTGGTTTTTGAAAGTGTAAACACGCCCCCCGCTCAATCTCTTAATTATTTTTTTTCGTCTTTCAGAAGCAAAAAAAAAAAGAGAAACTTAAAGATATTTTAGAAACTAGAAAGGTAGGTCAATTATTTTTGTATATTTTCATGTTGATATTTTCCAAAATAAACGTTTTATGTCAAGTTTGCAAATGGCCCAACCTTAAGCAGACGATTTTTTTTTTATAAAAAGTTTATTTTGAAAGATATCAACATTAAAATACCATTAAGTGATTGAGCTACCCTTCTAGTTTCTAAAATATTTTCAAAGCTTCTCTTAATTTTACTCTTCTGAAAAATAGAATAATCGTTTATAAACCATGTTAAACAATTTCGAACTCCACCTGTAAATCAATACGGAATTAAGTTAATGTTTTTAAAAAAAAAGACCTGAAAATGAAAAGTGTGAATGAATGAATGTGTTACCTGGTCCATTGGTAGTGGGGACAGTGGTCAAACTATCTCGTCCTTGACCACGCTGAGTCACGAGAATCCTCGAATCGACCTCTTGTAGTTCCGATTGAAGTTCTTGTAATTTGTTGTTCGCCTTTTTGAGCATTGTGTTAACATTGGACAGACTTTTCTTGTCAGTCGTCGCCTTTTTTAAGTTTTCGGCTCCTTCTTTGATCTTAAGTTCCTTACGAATCTCCTTCTTGAGCTGCTCCTTTCTCTCCTCCAGCTTTTGTTGCAGCGCTGGTTCACTCACGTCCACCGGATATCCGAACATTGCAATCTCCTGTTGATAGTTACCATCCAATTTCACTTTGCTGTCAAACTGTTGTTGTTGTTATTTATTTTTTAAATAGTGAAAAAAAAAAACGGCGGGGAAAAATAAAAGGTGAATAAATTATAAGACATCGATTAAAAGAAAAATCGATGTTTATATCGATATAAAATACGTTCTTTAGAAGATATATACATAGAGGTAGATCAATTTACGAACTCAGCCCATTGAGAATTCAGTGGCATAACCCAGTTTGCGCAATAGATGGCGCCACCTTTATTTAAAGCTAAATAACTTTTCAGTTACAATAACATTTTATTTATCAATTACTAAACCAAAAACAATTAAACTTTCGCAGCAAATAAGCTGATTAGAAGTTATAGTTAATTCACAACACTAGTTCAGCTGTATTTTAATTGCGGAAAAACTATAGCCTCTAATGAGCCTCTTTTGATGGCAAAAACTATTTTTTGGACTAAATAATTCCATGAACAGTGGCTGACTTCGTAAAAAGGATTCAAGGTTCCCTTTTTAAAGAGACACACTGTAAAAATACAAAAGAAAACACAATAATCTTAACAAGCGGCTACAAAATTAAAAAAAAAATCACTCATCAACGATGGTTTGAAGTTGAGCTACCTTTATGTATATATAGGTTAGTATTGATTTTCCACCGTCTTTCTATGTTAAAAACTAATCGTTCACTGAAGTCCTTTTTAAGAATTAGTTCTACGAGAAGCAGACACAAAATGGCCGCCATCTTTATAATAAACATATGACAACAGAATAAAGTAATGAGAGTATACATCATTTACACATACAAACGATCCAAGTGCGCCAGAAGGATAAATAAAAGCAAGATGGCGAATGACTTTAGCGGTCGTTTGCCAAAAAAAAGTTTTGTTTGAAGTTTGTAAACAAATTTAAACATTATTTTTGCGTTTATTTAAACTGATGAATATTTGCCATTGAGGACTGATCATCACCTGACGAGATCTCATTAAAATTCGGCCAAGATTTTATTAAGTTTAAATCTGAACGTCACCACGTTCATAAACAACATTGAATTCCTATTTATGAATCCCACTTTTATCTCGATTTGTAACGATTAAAACGCAATTTAAACACAAATAACGAGTTATAAATCTACAATCGTTACTTTCGTTGACAATTAGATATTTTACGCACTCGAAAGTATCAAATGCAAAATTATAGTTACAGTTACCTGTCCGAAACTGGTTCCAAGATCCGCCATTTTCACGAGCGCGCTCACAGTTAACGATCTAAAAAGAAATTCAGGCGCACAAAGTAATCAAAAGTTCGCTAACGAGTTCCAGTCGCACATTCTTGATGATTCACACACTTAAAACCGACAAAAATACACTAAGACTACGTCACATGCCCGACACTCGCTTCCCCTTCGCCTTTATGGGTCCAGCCGTCAATGTTAAGTTGTTGACCGTGTTTACTTTCTTAATTTCTCCGACGATGATGATGAACAGCGCCGCGCAACAGTCCCATTGCCATCAATCCCATCATCCCATAGAGAAGAAAAAAAATACAGGAACGATAATACAAGAAAAACTTTCAATGACAATCGATCATATTGGAATATCGATATATTTCTTAGCTGATTTTTTAAATGGTGGCGTAGCGACTAATTTTATTAGCGTGTTAAAATATTATATGAATTTATGAAACTTTAAATTTTCTGCTGAAAATATGTTACTATTATGTTTTAATTTTCTATTAATATCATATAAAAATATTATGTATTTTATGCTACTAAGTAGCAAAAAAAAGTTTTTTTTTATTCAATTATCAATTGGCGGCTTGAGCATTTTAAAATTGGCGGCAGTAAGTCGGCGGCTGACATTAGAATGTAATTGGTGCACTAGGAGCAATTGAATTCTCGTTACTTTCTATACATTTTTTTGATAAATAGATTACTCGGAGTAAATTGTTGAATTGCGCACTTCTTGAATTTTGTTTTTTGTCATTTTTACATTTTGATTCCCAAAACTTTAAGTTGTTTTGTGGTTTTTACGCAAGTTTTCATCATAATCTTCAGTATTCGAGGCAAAAGAAGATAAATAACTGAAGATATGTGTGGTAGAACAGCGTGGTAATTTATAATGACGATTGTACATTACATTGTAGTATAACCTTGAAATATTGGACTTACGAACATTTTCTTAACTGATTTTACTTGCTGTTACGTTTTATTAACACCTTAAACGTTTCTTTTTCAAGTACTTTGGATCCTGATGACGTTTGTCGTGCGTGTAGCTACAAGGACCACAATGAAAAGTGGAAGTTACCTAAATGGAACGATTGTCCGCGAGGAAATCAGTATTTCCCTTCATACAACGTCGCACCGTCAAGCCATACGTTAGAGCGATTTATTTTCTGTCTCTGAATCATCGTAAAGTGTATTTTTTGTATTTATTAGCCCTGTTTTGTTTTCGAACGAAGAAACGGATCTGGAACGTATTGTGCAGCCGATGCACTGGGGTCTAATTCCTTTCTGGCATAAAGGAAGCATTCGTGATGTGGAATTCGAAACAAACAATGCTAGGATAGAAACGCTCCTAACGAAGCAGATTTTCAAAGTGCCGTTGAGTAAAGGACGAAGATGCGTTGTTTTGGCCGATGGGTTTGATTCTTTAAGCATTTGAAAGTCGTCGAAAGTGATCTAATTATTGGTTTTTGTTGTGATTATAGTTACTACGAGTGGCAAAGTGAAGAAAATGGACCGAAACAGCCGTATTACATTTATTTTCGTCAACCGGACGATATTAAAGTTGGAGATACGTCTTGGAAGGAACGAGGCTCGAAACTTTGGTCGGAAACTGATGGATGGGGTGGTCCGAAATTGCTTACGATGGCCGGTGTCTACGATATATGGAAGGATCCAAACGTACGATGCATACAAAAAAAACACTTTCGCTCATTTAACGGCTCATTATCTTTCAGGACGAGTGTGAGTTCTATAGTTATGCAGTCGTAACCATGGATTCGTCTCCGACAATGTCGTTCATTCACGATCGGATGCCGGTGAGGATGCCACTTGTTTAAAACACGATTTTACGAGTTTATCGTTCACATTTTACGAATCTTTAGGCTATTTTGGACGGTGAAAAAGCTGTTGAGAATTGGTTGGATGTACAGAATGTGGATTTAAATGATGTAAGTTAGTTTAACGTATTATGAGATCGACAAAACTGTGGTATGTTGTAACTAAGCTTTTTACTGATTAAAAGGCTGTAAATTCGTTGGTTCCTGTGATGTCGCTCGTTTATCATCCCGTGACGAAAAGCGTCGGAAATTCACGCTATAAAGAAGCTGACTGTATCCTTCCTATCGATTTAACGTAAATCATAATGGTTTTTAAGCGAACTAGTGATTATTCTACATTTTTTAACAAAAAATAAGAAGAAATTGAATGTGCTTTAGAAACTAAAGGGTAGCTCTTTCGCTTAAGGGGTATTTTTAATGTTTAAATTTTTAAAAATAAGCTTCTTGTTTCAGTTTGAAAATGACAAAACTTTAAGCAGAAAGATATCAACATGAAAAATACTATTAAATGATTCAGCTACCTATTCTAGTGTCTAATGCACTTTCAATTTTTTCTTAATTCTGTTCTTGTGTTTAGAAATGGTAAAACTATTAGAATTTTTTTGTATGTCTTAGTGTCAAGAAAGAAACTAATTCTAAAAGTAGTGAATTTATGGCTAATTGGTTGAAAAAAGCGACGCCGACTAAAGAGATGAAATCTGACAAGAAAGACACTAAGAGCAAAGACGAAAAGTCAAAGGACGACGAGGAGAAAAAAAGCAAAAAATCAAAGGACGACGAAGATGATGACAAAAAAGATAAAAATTCAAAAGACGATGAAGACGAGGACAAAAAAGGCAAAAGGTCAAAGGATGGTAAAGACGATGAGAAAAAAGGCAAAAAGTCAACGGAAGATGAGGACAATAAAGGCGAAAAAAGAAGATCGTCTTCGACTCCCGAAAAGCCGATAAAAAAGGAGAAAAAGTAAAGTGTTGTTGTTGTTAATTTACGTTTAAAGTTCTGAAGTTTAAAAAAAAGTTCTGTTTTATTCGTTAATGAAAAATATTATACAGCAAACATTTATTTCGTTTTTATGTTAACACAATTAAACCGTTTTAAAAGAAATCTTCGTCGTATGCGATTAAATCTCTTTTGTCTTTATGGCAACCTTTCTGCGAGTGGCTTGCAGCTGAAATGGAACCGAAAAAAATCTGGTTAAAAACGAAAATTGTTGGCAGATGTTCGTCAGAAGTACCTATCGTGGACCAACTGGAAGATGAACTAGTCTCATTTCCCGGTTCGATAACAGGTTGCCGTCGTGCTAACGACACTTTCAGCTGGATTCCCATAACCATGCTACCATTCATCTAGATTGTAACAAGAATTCCAAGTTTAAAATTGGCACCATTTATAAAAGTTACCCGTAATTAGTCACCTCGTTAATGGCTTTTTCTGCAGAGTCCATTCTTTCGAACGTCACAAAACCACAGCTGTAAAATACGTATAATTTTAAAACCGTCTTAAAGAAGAAATTGTTGACAAAACACAAATTTCTTAAAGGTAATTTTAAAGTTTAAAAAGGCCTTTGAACTCTGATCATGCTGTCTTTCAGAAGCAAAGTGAATAGAAACTTGAATGTGTTTTAGAAACTAAACGGTTTGCTCAATCACTAAACGGTATTTTTATGTTGATATTTTTAAAAATAAGCTGTTTACGTCATTTTGAAAATGACCCAACTTTAAACAAGATGATATTTTTTTATTTTTGTCTATAAAAAGTTTATTTTAAACGATATCAATGTGAAAATACTATTGTCATTCAGCTACCGTTCTAGTTTCTAACACACTTTCAATTTCTTCTGAAACGCAGAAAATAACCAGAGTTATATTAAAATGTTCCCTTTAATTTGCGTTTTCAAAAATAGCTGATTTCTATAAATTCTTCTCATTGAATTTTGACCGAAAACAAGAATTTACTTCTTATCCATTTCCATAGATATATTAATTATGCTTCCAAACGATGAAAATCCCGTTCTTAGAGTTTCCTCAGCGACTCCATATCCGTGTACATAAATCGTGTTTCCTTGTCTTGGTCTTTCGGGTCGACCGTCTCCTCCACTGCCGCCGCCTCCTCCTCCTCCTCCTCCTCCTCCAGTCGATCGTTCTTTGCTCTCAAATTCACGAGCACTGACGAAACTATCATAGAGACTCTTCATTGGAGGCCGGTAACTTCCAGGTTCATTCTAAAACATTCAAATCAAATATATTATTATGCCTTTTTACTTATTTGCAGCTTAATACTCCAGCATCGTGATCTGTAGCCTCTTCTTCACTCGGATGCGCTTGCGAAAAAGGCTGATAGCCACTAATCGACTTCTCGGACGAACTCAGTTTCCGCTCCAAGTTCTTCGATCTCTTAAATCCCTGTTTTTCTTTGTTTTCCACTTTTATTGCACTGATTGCCTAAGAATTAACAGTCAACGGTGAGTCGTGACATTGAACTGTCTGTTATTCGGATATTCTTTCCATTAGCAGCCACTTAGCCTCAATGCAGGTGATTAGTTAGCCTTTTTTTCCTTTATTGCGAACCATCGATGCAACCTATTTAACATTTTCGAGCCTTTCTATCAAGGCTAGCGGTTGCTAATCAAAAAATACCCAGCGATTCTGATGGGCTTACTCCTGATTTCAGCAGTTTCTTTGCAACTTCCTTCGCGTCTTTTCCTTCTGAAGCTGAAAAACGATAAAACACGTCTTAATAATTGTTTTCATTCTTAGCGGAGCTGAAAGTGTGAGGTTTTCTTTTTACGTCTCTTGATTGCAGCTGGTTTTTCTGGTTCTGGTTTCGGTGCTTTTAGTTGCTGAAGGGCCTTTTTCTAATAGAAAACGTTTATTATTTAAAGGTGAGATTTTGCTTTTTTTTTCATTTTATAAAATTTACCTTCTTTCGTAATTTCTGATACTTATTTTGAAGCATTTGCTCTTCTTCGGTGTAGTTATTGGGAAAAGTTAAATAAACCATTTTCAATATTAGAACTTTATATATAAAACAGAAACATAAAATATTCACAAAAAAATCGGGGTTATAACTTCAAAAAACACAACAAAAATAAGACATAACAAAACTAAAAATATTAGGTTTTATAAATTCTGCCAATAGATGGTACTGTATAATTACAAATTAGTTTACATTTATTCTCAATAGATGGCGATAAAACTACGAGAAACTGCGGTTTTTACCGCCAAAAAAAAACTTTTCAAAAAAAAAAAACTTGAAAAACACAATCATTCTATGAATAAATGATTTTTGAATTCTGGTTATTCATGTGTTTCAGAAACAATCTTGATTAAAAATTGAAATTCTGTTAAAAACTAGCACGGCCAAAATTTAAGCAAAATTTGGGGGCGTTTAACACTTAAAAAACAATCTTCTATAATCTTTTGACCAATTACAGTTTGGAGATGGGTTTACCTAGAGTTCTCCATAAAGGAACTCTAGGTTTACCTTCTATTATTTTCCAAAATAGTTACGAATCAAAAACGACTCCAGTGTCCTTTATTTGAAAACATACTTGGCGTGAACTCTTATGCGTAATTTTAGCTACGACTCGATTACAGTCAGAATTAGAATCTCGATTCAATCGAATTGTAAATGTCCGTAAGTTTTGTAGCTCTTGTCCGAGTACCGAACAAAATTTCTCCGAAGCCTCAGTTTCATCTGGGTTTTCTTTATTTTTCTGTTTCATTAGGTCCTGATTGGTACAAAGAACAGTCACTTTATGTTCTGTCATTAATTTGTTCAGAATGGACGCAATTTTATGATGATGTCCATCGAGATTCCTCTGAGATTCATGAATCATTCGATCCTCCCAGTAGAAGGCCGAGAGACTGTCGATGATCAATAATGAGAATGGATCTTCGTTCATCGTGAAAGTCTCAAGGTAATGAAGGGTAGTCAGAAAATGGATCCCACTCATGCATCGTACTATCTTGAGGTTCTTCAGAGCTGAATCGATCAGCTTTAGATTGTCCGCATTCATTGCACCGTCGTTTGAAAGGGATTCGGCGATACGAGCGCCGAGGAGGGACACCAGGCGTAACATACTGAAGTGGTGGTCGTTATCGATATAGACGGTTCGTACTAAAAGACCGCCCATTTTTGAAGGTAGAAGACATCTGGAAACAAAATTAAGTAATAGTTCCGATTTGCCGATTCCTGATTTTCCACTGATTTCGACGAAACTTCCGGCCTCGAGTTTTCCATCAAACAATCTGTCTTCGAGGTATTTCAATGAATGGCGACCTTCAAGTCGATCTAAAAACTTCGAACGTAAGTGGAAACGTTGGTTGTTAATTATTGTTTTCATATATAATGGCCTTTATTCTCTCAGGAGATGAAACTGTAACATAGAAGTCTATGAGGATTTTAATGCACCTCTCGTTTTATTTTGAATTTTCTAAATATACATTTTTTGCAGAAAAATGTTAATTTTGACAATTTTGAAATTAAAATTAAAATAACATCAAAACTGTAAATCCAATCAGAGAAATAACTACGGATTCTGAAAGAACGTTCTTTCTACTTCACTTTTATTGAAAATTTGCTTAAATTTATTGCATATTTACTTTGTAAAATTAAATCTCGCAGACTTCCGTGTTAAAAGTTTCGTCTGCTAGAAAACTATGGCGGCCATCTTTTATTTTGACATTCGCCGATGGTGGCGCTGTTCTAATTTAAAGTTTACGATACATTCTTTGATGTTATTCATCCCTTTTAATTACTGATTCACCTGAACTCCCGTTTCCCAAACGACATCCATTGGATTATTATGATCAAAACCGGTAAATTGCTGAATGAAAATAGGCTAATTATAGAGCCCCAGATATCTAGGACTCTAAAGAGAGAGAGGGCGCTAGTATCATTTCCGGTCGTTTTTTTTTTCGCGGCCGCTTAATTGGTATTTTAATAACGGCGGAGCTCGAGAATTTTGAAATCTAGAAAAATTTTCTAAAATTAATTTGTAATATTCATTATAAAGTTTGTTTTTGTTATTTTTTAAAAAATGTGATTTTAGCAAACTGTTGAAAAAGAAAATTTTAATTTTAAAATATCCATTGGCGGCGCATAGATTCAACTTTTACAGTGGCTGCGGCTAATACCGGATGTGGTATTGTGATTGGTCGATTTTTTTTTCCATATTATAAGCATTTCATTTTTTTTTTTGTAATTAAAATGGCGTCGTTACACAGGTGCATAAACGACACAGAAACTAAGAAAAAGTATGTTTTTTTCATTGATAAAATAACTTTATTTAATAATTGAGATGTCATCGTTTGATATCGCTTTGAATTCAACGAAATAATTTGTGATTTTTGCGGTGTTTTTTTTTTTGGTCGTTTCATCAAATGATGAATTTATTCGGATAAATTTTCATATTTTTTTTAGTTTTAGCTCCTTCTAGTTTTTTAGCTTGTGTGTTTTTTTTTCTTCTTCTGTTTCGAATTTGTTTCATAAGTTGAAACTAACAGAAGAGACGAAACAATGAATGATTTCTACGCATTGGCGAATCGTTCTATTTCTGCTTCGAACTCTCGTAGACCGAGAAAGAGACAACATCCTCCCGTCTTTAACGGAGTCGAATATTCGTACGAAGACCGGAACAATGACTTCTTATGGTAAATTTTATTAAGTTTTTACATAATTATAAGTGTATTATCAATCAGAAAAAATCCATTTTTAGCTTAAAACTACGAAAGAAAAAAAAACTCAGCCACGAACTCATTTTATTTTATAAAACACATGCAAATATGCGGTTTTTCTTAACATTTCATAATAATTATGACGTCAAATGTGGAACGGATGACGTCATCCACGTCTGTTCAGAACAAACGTCGTGACGTCATTCATGTGGTTTTTTTTTTGGCGGTCTTCATTTCGCGCTTATATAACGTCACACGTGCTTGCATTTTTATTTTCTGGCGCGTGTTTGTGTTTTCTATGATTGAAGAAAAATATTGTGCACGTGTTTAACGTGACGTCATAATCAGACGCGCGTTACGTTAATTAATTAATTTTTTTAATAACGGGTTAATGGTTTTTGTTTTATGTTTTTTTAAGTCCAATTTGTTTTGATGTCATTGAAGAGGCCCACATGACGAAATGTGGACACAGTTTTTGGTAAGTTTTATTAATATCCGTATCTGTTAGATTATATTAGTCGTGCAAACGTATACGCAAGTGATGGAGAAAAGGTAGAATTTATAAACAATTCTCTTTTTTTTTGGGGGGGGGGGGCGGGTTTATTTATATTTAGAAATATAAAATGAAGAAATATTTTTGAGAAAATTGCATAAAATAAAACAGAAATATGAAAGATGCTGACAAACTGTAAAATTCTTAGCAATAAAGCTAAAAAAAATAAGCGAGGAATTTACAAAGAAACAAAAAACAAAATAAAATAACGAAATAATATATATGGAGAGAAATTGCAAACTTCATTACATCAAATTAAAGAAAAATATTTGGGTTTTATATCGAAATGATGAAATTGCATGGGAAAAAAATATCATCAAATTGTTGAAATTGACAAAACTGGGGTTTGACTAAACTGATGAAGTGGAGAAATGCATGAAAAATCATGAATTACACGAAAATGTTATCGAATTGTTGAAACTGATGCAAAAATGGAGTTTAACCAAGCTGATGAAATGCTTGGAAAATCATGAAATGCGCAAGAATTTCATTAAATTCACGAAACGGATGCAAAAATTGCGGTTTGACTAAACGTACAAAACGATGAAACGTATTGAAAATCATGAAATGCATCACAATTTCAGCAAATTATTGAAACTGATAACAAAAAGTATGGTAAAATGACAAATTTTCTATGAGACATTTAATCATGTTGTTGTTGTTCACACAAATTAGTCACACCTCAAAGTATATAATACGCAGGAAAATAGCAACGAAAAAAAAATACCGTGAGAAATCTACAGGGAAACCAAATAGCGGAAGAATATGCAGGAAACTTACAAAAAATATGCTGGTCGAAATTGCTCAAATGTGTAGGAAAGGGAAGAATTACAGGAAAAACTACAAAAAAAAAAAGAGAAAACTTGAATCTCCAGATATGTTTTTTTTTATTTGTTGCTCTAATTTGTTTTCTGATTTCGATGTTACAAGTGTTAGTAAATGTTAATTTTCTATTTAGAACATTTGACATCAATTCGAACCAAATAGATAACATGATATAGTATATTATATTTTGAGAGAGAGAGAGAGAGACCCACCCTTAATAAAATTGCCCTCGAAATCTATATAACATTCTTATTTGGGTATGTCCCGGTACGAGAGAAATCATCGTGTTTGGGTGGAGCCCTAGATGAAAAAAAAACACACATAACAATAGGAGGAGGAGGAGGGAGAACAGGTTCCACCCGACCGCGACCCTCTTTTCTCTTTTTCTAATATTTGGAATAAGGGTGATTTTATAGAGAGAAAAACCCTCTCGAAATTGGAAGGGATTTATGTCTGGGATCCTGAAGAAATCACAATGAATTTTGGTTTCTTGAGACACTTTTCTCATGAAGCGCAGGCACTTGATTTACTTGTAATTCACTGGTTATACAACTTGTCTTGTTTCTTTCTGAACTGTCAACAGTTGCAAATGTATTCTGAAAAGTCTGGAGCAAAGTAATCGTTGTCCCAAATGTAATTTCACCGTCGAGAGCAAAGATCAGATATTTCCAAACTTCTTACGTAAGTTTCTCTTTTCCTCTTTAAATTATTTCCTTCCGCGTTTCTTTTTGAAACTTGTTTATTTATTTTTTGTTTAGTTAACGAATTGATCCTCAAACATAAGCAACAGATGGACGAAAAGAAACGTCGAATGGAGAAAATGGTTTACGATGTTTATTGAATCTCATCGGTTTTCTCACCTAAACTAAAATGTGTTCCTCGTTTGTCTAGAATGGGCATCAGGTATCCGAATTGCAGGAATTCTTGTCTCAGGAAGCGGATAATTTGCAATTGGCCGACGTTAATTTCATGTTGGAAGTTTTGGTGCAGAAGAAACAGCAGTTGGAAGCGGTTAACTCGAAATAACCGATTGAAAGAGAGAGATTAGTCGTTTTAATCGTGGTTTTTTTTTCTTACGCAGGACTGCAAGGCAGCTCAGTTTCAGTTGCTCCGTGAGTTCCTTCATCAGGTTAGGAAACACAAACAGGAGCAACTGGATCGGCTCACCAAAGAGATTACTTGTATAGATGACGATTCGAAAAAAGTCGAGGTACGAAACAAGTGCAGTGATTGAGGTTCTTAGTTTTTATAAAGAAACTTTGAATTACTAATTCAAACTTTTATGAAGCTAGAATAATGTTCTTTTCGTGACAATATTTGTGAAAATATTTGGAAATTGAGAAAAGTCTCTTGGAAACGACATTTAATAAAAAAAATATTTGCATTTTGAAATACAATTTTTGAAAGAAATTAAGAGGAGCACACAATTGTGGTTTTTTCATGGCGATATGTTTAAAAACGAACTTTTAATGCTGATTTTCGCATTTGAAAAAGTCTCGAAGATGAAATTTTAATACTTTTCGTTGAATTTTTTAGTTTTTAAAACGAAATTTTTAATTGAAACTTCACGAATGAAATAATTCTAATTTTCACGACGATTTCTATGAGATTAATTTAATGTCGATTTAAAAAGTGTGGAAGATGAAATTTAATACTTTTATTTCAATTCATAAGAGTAAAATATGATAATTAATTTTATTTTCATAATGATATCTTTGAAAACCAACGTTTCTTAATGAGTTTTAAATTAAAAAATGTCAATAAAAGATGAAATTTGTCATTGAAAGTTTATTTTGAAAGATAACATCGCCGAAAACACCGCTGGTTCTTTCTGTTAATCTACTAGTTTTAAATAAACTACGAATTTCTTTTGAAAGTTTTTTCGAAAACGTCTAAGAATCTCATTTTACAGTTTGTATGTTTTTCTTTCGAGTACATCTGAAATGTTTTTCGTTTCAGTCGTACTGTAATAGCCACAATGTGGCGAATCCTTCGTCCGTACCTGATCAGTATTCACCGAGTGTCAGTGGTAGCGATTTAGTCGCAATCACAAACGGAGATGAAATGACGACGACATCTACCGCCAATAATTCTCAGGATAGTTTTAACGGAAACAAGAGCGTAATAATCGAATGACCGAACTTTTTTCCACCGTTTTTTGTTCTTATTGGTTTCGTTCAATTTTTTTTAGACCGATCGGTTAAATCTTTTGCCACAAAATACTTTGGCAGCACGGCGGAAGAGGATGCACGTACATTTCGATGATCTCGAACAGTGTTATTTTAGTTTGAGAAACAAGGAGTTTGGTACAAACGACGACGTTTTCTCTTCCCTCCTCTGCAGCCGAACGACGTTAAGAATCGATTCTTTTCTGGTTTTTATTAGATAGCGGCGACGGATCGGGTGACGGTCTTGACGACTTTCAAGATAGTTTAGCCAAATTTACGAGATACAGCGGCATGCGGACACTTGCCACTCTCAGTTATGCCTGTGATATTTTCAACGGTTCCAGCATCGTATCTAGGTGTCGCTACGTTCACCTTTTTGTCGAATTTCGTCTTCTTATTTATTCATACGTTCTTTAAACTATATTTTAGCATCGAGTTTGATAAGGATAGTGAGTTTTTTGCGATCGCCGGCGTTACGAAGAAGATAAAGGTCTGTTTTTCTTCTTAATTTTGAGGGGCAATTCCACTTTTCAGGCTTTTTTAACGCAATTTTCGTTTCAGGTCTTCGAGTACGGAATGGTCGTTCAGGATGCGGTCGACATTCATTATCCGGTTAACGAAATGGTCTGCAATTCAAAGATCAGGTTGTTCGTCGAGTCGCGAGGCTCTTCGGCGGGTTTTTTTTGTTCTTATGGCTTTACTGTTCATGTTTAGTTGCGTGAGTTGGAGTTCGTATCACAAGGGTACGATGGCAAGCAGCGATTACGAAGGAACCGTCACCGTTTGGGACGCTTTTACCGGTCAGAAAGCGAGAGTTTTTCAGGAACACGAGAAGAGGTGTTGGAGTGTTGACTTTAATCGTGTCGATACGAAACTGATAGCTTCCGGATCGGATGATGCAAGAGGTTTTTTTTTTATAAAGAGGGTTTGCTCACAAGAAACGTTTCTTGATTCATCTTCGTTTTTTTTCTTTGTTCAGTTAAACTCTGGGCAACCGACCGTGATCATTCTATCGCTTCTCTCGAAGCAAAAGCAAACGTTTGCTGCGTTAAATTTAGCCCTTCTAGCCGATATCATCTTGCGTTCGGATCGGCCGGTAGGTTTTTTGTGGGTGGAATTAAACGATAGTTATAAAAATCTAAAAACAGTTGTTTTTAAAATTGAGCCAAAAAAAAACTATTGACAAGTGCGAAAAAGGGTCGAAAGTGTTGTACTTTTTCGTTTCTGATCGAATGATAGTTTTTAAAATTGAGACGAAAAACTATCGACAAGTGCAAAAAGTGACGAAAACTTACTACTTTTGCTACGTTGTGGGTGCAACTATATTTTTTAAAATTTAGACGAAGACTAGTTACAAATTCTAACAAGATAGTATTTTTTTCGTGCGATCGAGTAGTAGTTTTTAAAATACATGGAAAAATGTCTCGTCAAAGAAAAAAATTTCAAGAACTTCTTCTTTTGCTTCTTTACGGGTGTGATCGAATGTTAAGTTTTTAAAATGTCAGCGACGAAAAACTATTGACAGTTGCGAAAAAGTGGGGAGACCGTTGTGCTTATGCAAGTTTTTCTTAACTCTGCGTTAAGATGAGTTTTATTTTCTGATAAAGTAATTTTTTTTTTGTTTTATCTTTTATGCTATTTTTTTTTCTTCTCTCCTCTCGTTTCTAACCCACTTGCTGCTACTTTTTATGATAAAAGTGGAAATACTAAACGAGACGGGACAGCCCAGACTCGGTATTAATCAATCTTTTCTTAACTTCTTAACTAACCAATTTCTTCTTCTTCTTTTTCTATTTGTCTCGTATCTTTTAAGTTTTTTTTTTGCAAAACCAGATCCAAGTCTGGGCTTCGTCCCGTTTTTTCTTCGTTGTAACGTAACGAACCGTATTTTGTATCGTTTTCCGTTCTTGTAGATCACTGTGTTCATTATTATGATCTACGAAACTTGAAACAACCACTCGGTGTCTTCAAAGGACACCGTAAAGCCGTTTCGTACGCAAAGTTCTTGAATACGGACGAAATTGTCTCTGCGTACGTTCACTTTTGCTACTATTGCGATATTTATTCTGCTTTTCCATTTTAGTAGCAGCACTTGAGGAGAAATTGAAAGTGTATTAGAGACTAGAAGGGTAGCTGGATCACTTAATATTATTTTCATGCTGTTATATTTCAAAATGAACTTTTTTTTAAGACAAAAAACGGAAAAAATATCGGCGGCTTAATATTGGATCATTTTCAAATTTTGAAAAATATCATCATGTGATGATAGCTAACGTAAATGATGTAGCTACTCTTCTAGTTTCTGAAACAATTTGAACCTTCTCGTCATTTTGCTTCTTAAATATGTTTTAGAAACTAGAAGAGTAACTGAATCGCGTACAGTGTTTTTATGTTGATACTTTTAAAAATATAAAATTGTCGACCAACTTTGAAAAGCTTAAATTGGGTCGTTGGGTCGAAAAAGGTTTTATACGATTTAGTTGATCTTCTAGTATCTAAAACACTTTCACTTTCTTCTGACTGTTGCTTCTGATTCAATTATTTACGTTTTCATTTTAAACTGAACGTTCAGTTCGACGGACAGCCAACTGAAACTCTGGAACATCAACAAGTCTTATTCGTTGCGATCGTTTAAAGGTCATACTAACGAAAAGAACTTTGTCGGGTTAGCGACCGACGGCGACTACATCGTTTGTGGTCTGTGTTTTTTTTTTTTCTTTTCAGTTCAGTCGCTTTTTAACTAAAAACGGCTTCATTATAAATCGATTTTACGGTTTTTTCTTTATCGATCAGGAAGCGAAAACAATTCTCTGTTTGTCTATTACAAGGGATTGTCGAAACAGCTGCTCACGATGAAGTTCGACACCGTTCGTAGCGTCCTCGATAAGGAGAAGAAAGAAGAGGATGCGAACGAATTCGTGAGCGCCGTCTGCTGGAGGCAGGTGCGTAACTCTAGTTCGTCGTCACTTTTCTTCTCGTTTTGAACTCAATTTTTCCTGGTCTTGAATTTTCTATTTATTAGGGTTCTAACGTCGTCGTTGCTGCTAATAGTCAGGGTACTATAAAAGTTTTAGAACTCGTATGATCGTAATTCGGGCGTCGTCTTTTGTTTTCGGTAAGTTGCTAACGAAAGAGGTTGTTGTTTGGAAGAATTTTCGGGAGGTGGTTATTCGAGAAGCTGCGGGACGGCTACATTTGAAAACGACGACCTGAAAATCTTCGTTTTTGTTTCTATTTCTCGCTCTCTTTTTCTCTTTCTAAAAATAATAATTAAAGCAAACAAAATTATTGTCTTTTTTAAATTAAAGGGACTTTTTAGAGGCTAAATTCTAGGAAAACTCTTCGTTCAATAATGATTATCTCTGCAGGAATTCTAGCCTCTAAACAGTCTTTTTTATTGCTTACTTACTAATTATAGCGGCCACAATTATGGCTTAATTTGGATTTGATTCATAGAGCAAGGATTCTCAGCCGTTTGGAAGAGGTTTAAAGTGCCGAGTGGGCCACAAACTGGCAAAAAGACTATTTTATTCTATATTCACCTGTACATATAAAGAGGCGACTGAATCAGCGCCAAATTGAACAAACGACAATCTGTTTGGTGTTCGTTTAGTTTGTCGCTTATTCCATTTGGTGTATGTTCAATTTGACGCTTATTAAGTTTGTTGTTTGTTCTAATTGGCGCTTATTCAGCGCCATAATCTATAAAGCTTACGTGTGTTGTAGAGAACGTCGAACGTTTAGCCTCTATTCAGAGTTTTGTGGGGGAGATTATAAAAAGCCATAATTGTGGTTGCTCTAATAATTAATTCTTCGAATATGAATCGTAATTTTAAGTTTTGACGTTTTTACTTTCATTTCGAAACTTCTTTTCGAATTTAAAAAACATGAAGCACATAGAAAAAAAAAGTTTTCCTCTCAATTTTTTGTCGTTTCTTGTCTTTTTTAACTTTTTTTTTTACAAATAATTTCTCTCTCTTTTCTGTACTTAAAAAAAGATTGCAATTGAATTTCCTTTTATTTTAAACTCTTGATTTCTGTCATTCGGTAGTTGTTTAAAAACGGCAACGGTTTATATTTTTTTAAACAAAAATAAGGTGCTATTACGATTGGAGAAGAATTACGGCAAACAATAAAATCAAAGGTGCGTGGTTTTTTCTACGCTTGTGGTCGATGCATTCGTGACCCGTTATGAAGGGGCCATTTATGGCAAAATTCCCGAATTTTATCTATCCCCTAATTCAATTACGGATATGATGGATATTCACAATACAGTTACGAATATATCTACAATTTAATTGCGAATAAATCGTGCCTATCTATATTTAAATTACAGATGGAATTATTGATATCCAACATATTGGGACATTTTGACATTAATGGTTCTTCATAGTGGTTGTTGGACCACGAGTGCAGGGGGGAAAAAACGCCTCAAGTGAGACAAGTGAAAAGAAGCTGTATTTCTATAAATCGGCTTCTTCAATGCAAATTAAGTAGATTTAAAGGTGTTAAAAGGAGGACAAGTTTTCCTTTTTTATCTTTTTGCCGTTTATATCATGTTTTTTTTTTTGCAAATGCTTTCGTTTTGAACGTTTGCATTATTATTATTTTTCGGGCTCAGATTTTTATGCAATTATCAAACAAATGTTTCTCAATTTGTGGCTCAAGTCTCAATCGTTAAGTAATCATCATCATCATTGGAGCAAACTGCAATAATTATGCTTTTTCTTATCAAAAAGGCTGTATTTGTCAACTAGAGTTTAGCCTCTAAACAGCATTATTATGCATGAAAAAGTGTTGGCTCTTAGGTCACAGGTTGGGAAAAACTTACTTGATATTTGCATAGAAATCCGAGCTGTAATTATTAATTATTACTATTATTATTTTTTATGTAAATATAACTTTGTTTCTTGTTTGTTTTCAAACTGTACAAATTTCCATTTAAACAGGGATCCAGTTGTTATTAACTTATTAATTAAAAGAAAAAGTTGATGTTAGAAGTTTGAAACTTTCTTTAATATCCATTGTCCCATGTATAGAAATCCTCGAATGATGCGATGAATTCCGTTATGATAAGTGGCTACGCTCAAACTATCTCAAAGGAGCATTTAAAATCTGCATATTAGCATGTTTTACTTGGAGCTCCAAAAAGAAACTTCACACTTGAACTCTCCGAGTAAGGTTTCTACATAGAAAAAGAGCTCTGTGCAATGGGTGCTGTTTAAAATAGCATTTTCTTTCTGCATTTGGAGCTCTTGTTTGGAGGGTTCAAGTGTTAGGTTTTTTTATTTTTAATTCGGGCCATAATCACCTGTCTTCGTCTAGGACAGTGACGTCATTGAGAGCACCTGAACCATCCAATGTTAAAATGAACAAACAATCTGAAAAGAAAATTAAGGTGTTTTTAAAGCATAAATGGCATCATTTCTTCTGTCTTTCAGCTGCAAAATGAAGAGAAACTTGAATGTGTTTTAGAAACTAGAAGGGTAGCTCAATCACTTCATAGTATTTTCATGTTTGATATCTTTTAACTTAACCTTTTTATGTCATTTTGAAAATGACCCAACTTCAAGCAGATGATATTTTTAATTTATGTCTATAAACCTTACGAAATACCTTATGCAACTTCTCAAACTGCTCTTCATTAAACTTAATATCAAGAGGGAACTTGGCACTTGAACCCTCTAAGCAGAGTTTCTAAGTGGAAAATCCTATTTTATTTTGTATTAATAAAAAGGATTTTTCTATGTTAGACCAGCAGTGCTTGAAGGATTCAAGTTGAAGTGTCTTTTAAGTTTCCTTCATGAAATTTGGACGTAAAGCCCTTGACCACTTCTCGGACCTGATGTTTCGTAGCTCCAAAGCCTTAAAGTGTTGTCTTGTGACACTGTCACTATTTGATAGTGTCCGTACTCGCTAAGTTTGAAGAACGAGCAAGAGTTGACGGTCTGTTGGTGGCCTCTGTACTCTCGAAGTAACTTGCATTTACGGACATCCCATAACTAGGTTTCGGTTAATATTGTAAAATTCTAGCATAAGGTACAACTGTAGTGGAGCTGTAAATGGTGAGGTTTGAAACTTAACTGTTGATTCGCATCCGTTGCCGTTTGTTCCATTGCTGCATGTTAAAATATAATTATCGTTCGATGTTACGTCGCAGTGCATTTGCATGTGTTGTTTTGCAGGAAAACAAATGGACACTTGCAACGTTCTTGCATCCCATAAACTGCAATGAATGAAATTAAGATGTTTTATGATCAGCTGATTTTATAACAAGGTTGTTTTGCATTTTCAACAACAACAAATAAGGAGAATTTGAAAGTGTGTTACAAACTAGAACTTTAGCTGAGTTACTTAGTAGTATTTTCATGTTGATTTCTTTCAAAATGAACTCACGTAAAAAGCTTATTTTGAATGTTAACATGTTAAGTGATTGAGCTACCCTTCTAGTTTCTAATACCCTTTCATGCAGCTCTTAATTTTGCTCTTGAAAAACATAATTAATCAGAGTTCGTTGACAGTTACCGCAATTGTTTGTCTTCACTGGTCTGAATAACCATGTTCGTATTATTCGTGAACTTTAAATGAGTAATCTGTCGAACGGTAAATTTATTTTACAAACATTAGAAATATTTTCTGAGAGAATTTTTTAAGTAACTTTCCAGATTACGAGTTATTTTGGAAGATGTAATCAATTTTCCGGTCGAAACATCCCAGAGTTTGATGCAGTTGTCTCTCGATCCCGAACACAGAATCGTATTATCTTTTATAAATTTAAATTTGGATCAATTTTAAGTAGTGTTCGGACGTAATTTAACAAAAGTAATGAATTAAATTACTTTTCAAGTAATTAATGATTTTGAAACTTTGTAATTGTAGTTAATTACATTTTCAAATGTAGAATTGCAAATTACTTTTCTTTTTGTGTTTTAAATTCTTCATTTTCATTTTTCACTTTAAGTACACTCATGTAATTACACTCATTAATTAATTATTTTGAAAAAGTAATTGGTTCAAACAGTGCGTTTAAGATTATCCACACCTAAATTAAAATCTAATCCGGTGATGGTCAGTTCGTGGCCATCTATTGTGTCCACTGCGTCCTCTTGGTCATATTTCCAAATTTTGATCGTTTTATCTCTGGAACCACTTGCAATCAAATCGCAATTATTTCCATAAGATATCTTTAGAAATTATTTTAATAAAAAAATATATCAAAAATTTAATTTTTAAAAAAAAAAATATTGTTGCAAATTGTTTATTTTTCTTACTGTGGTCACTTGCTGTTGATGACCAGTCCATTTCTGTACTGTTTTACCATTATAGTAGTCATAAACTACCACTGTCTTCATGTTTGTTATTAGAAATAAATTTAAAAAAGGTAAATCTCAAATAAATGGAGTAAATTAAAATAAATTGAAAAGCTTTGAAGTGGTTATGTCCACTTACTTGGTCGTAACCTCCACTTAGACAATGTCCACATTTGGCACTGGTCAAGCATAACGCTGGTCCTTCGTGAGCAACTTCAAATATACGATTAGGATTTTCTTTGAATCTGAAAATGTATTTCTTGTGTTTAAATATTATTATTTAATATTAATAATTTATATTTATTGTGGTTTTAAAGTGGAAACGTCTATTGAACTCTGGTTATTCCAGTCTCTCAGGTGCAAAATAAAAAACTAGAATGGTAGCTTAATTTATCTAGATAAAAGTTTATTTTGAAAAATACCAACATTTAAATAATAATAAATAATTTAGCCACCATTCTAGTTTCTAACACTTTCTAGTTTTTGTTTTTGTTTTAATTTTGCTTCTGAAATACAGAATAACCAAGAATTCATAAAACATCTTAATTATTATAATTGCTATTATTATTTTTAATAATAATGTTTATATAATTGTAATAATTATGTAAATTTAAAATAAAATGAGAATGGTTTCTTAAAATAAATACCGAAGTAAGTTGAGTTTTTTCTCAAAGAATCCATTAAACATGTTAAATGACTGACAGTAACTTCCAACTTGTAATTTATTTGTCCAATTGTTTTTACTAGAAACATTTTAGTGTATGTCCACTTTTCCTGACCACAGCTGTACAGATTTACATAAATATTTTATTAATTTGCGTAATTGTTTCCATGGAAACAACATAACATCTACTTTTAGTATGTGTGTCAATATGTGACATGTTTAATAATGCATTTTATATACAAAGGCTTTTTATTTCCTTATTGATTTATTTATTCTTATTAATAGCCTTATGTTTTTGTGGGGGTGTTTGGGGGGGGGGGGGAGTTAGTACCTTTAGAAAAAGGTAAAGAAATATTTTTAATGTAAATATATTTAATAATTAAATACATTTTTACTATTTTTATTCTAATTTATTAAATTTAAAAAATTTAAACATTTCTCGAACTCTCATTACATGTGTATTTGGGCTTTGACGAGAAACTTGAATATGTTTTATAAACTAGAAGGGTAGGTCAATCACTTAAGTTTATTTTTATGTTGTGTATATATTAAAATAAGCTGTTTTTATGTCAGATTGAAAATAATCCAATTTTAAAGCAATATTTTTTTTTAATTTGTCTTCTCCTAAATCAGCTGCACATAAAACAATTGAATTGACATTATTAAAAATTTATTATTTGTAAAATATTTTTATTTTAAAAACTTTTCTTAACTTCGTGATAAATTATGAAACAGTTTTAAATTGTTGCATTAAATATTTTAATTTAATCTTTTAAAATTAATGTACTGTATTTCAATTTAGTAACTTAGTATAAAAATATAGAGTAGATTTTTGAGTTTATGGTTATTTGTCCTTTTGCTAAAGCGCTTTTAAGTTGTGTGTTTTAGTCAATAAGTGGCATTACTATTTTTTTAAGCGGCAATTGTTATTCAAATTTAAAATTTAGTTTATTTGTTTAGACGTTTTCACGTAAATTTTAAGTGAAACTTCTCGTTTTTATAGCCATTTTTTTTAAATATTTTAGATCATTTAAAGTGATTACAATGTTTATTATTTATAACTTATTTAATGTTTCAGTTTTTACGCTTTGTCGGAGTTTGTCTTTTTGTTAAAGCGCTATTAGATTAATTTTATTTTAAATTTCTAGATTTTCGATTTGGTCCGCTAGGTGGCACTACAACTGTTTTGGCGGCCATTGGCTTTTAGATTTAGTCGTTTTTTCAAGGTATGTTTAAGCGATTTTTCTCATTTTTCTTAATTAATTTTAATTATTTATCACCTTATTTAGCGATTAAAATGTAAATTATTGGTTATTTGATAAGCAAATGTCACAATTTGCATTTTTTACGCTTAAAAAGTGTTTAAAATGATTTTGTTTTTCGCGTAATAATGTGACATTTGCGTTCTCCTTTATCTTATTTGTTTACAACCGGCTAAAAGTTGTAAAATTGCGCCAAGTTTTGGGTTTATTTGATAATTTTAGGGTTGTTTTAACGAAATTCGAATAAACTACTCCGTGAAATCATTAGGTTTTGTTGGGTTTATTGTTAAAAAGGCGGATTTAAAGGCATTGGACATTGGTTATTTTGGCGCCTAATTGACGCCATCTTATTTCGTCATGACGCCCACATGGTTTGCTTCGGTAAACTCCGCAAGACGTCACAATACGACTCTTTAATAAATTATCTCATGATGCTTACTTAAAGAACGCAAACGCAAACAAAATATTTGGCGGGAGAGTTTGTGTTTTGGTTCTTTTCTTTCATTTGTTTCGTTTCGTTTGTAATTTAGTTTGTTTTTAAAGTGTAAACGCCAATCGAACTTTGATTATTCTGTTTTTCAGGAGCAAAATTAAGAGAAACAAAGAAAGTGTTTTAAAAACTAGAAGGGTAACTCAATCATTTAAGAGGTATTCTCATTTTAGATATATTTCAAAACAAACTTTTTGAGTCATTTTGAAACTCGCATAAAAACGAAAGCTTATTTTGAAAGATATCAACATTAAAATATACTTAACCCTTCTAGTTTTCTAAAACACTTTCTAGTTTCTCATAAATTTGCTGCGAAAGACAGAATAATCAAGAGTTCGAGAGGCGTTTACATTTTAAAAATCACCTTAAATGATTGAGCTACCCTTCTAGTTTTTAAAACACTTCCTTCTTTTTCCTGAAAAACAAAGAGATAATTAAGAATTCGAAAATCAGCTGTTTTTTCTAAATGATTTTTGTTTAATCTTTTAGGTATTTCACACGAAAAATGAATTCAAAAAAACAAGGAAATGTCAAAATAACATACAGTCGTCCACCTTATCGTGATAAAAGCCTTAACATTATTCACGGTTTGTCATTTTTTGACTGCTTTTTTTTGTTATTAATTAGTTTAATTATAATTTTCTTTTGCATTCTAGATATTAATAAAGCGTGGCAATCGATTGACGTTCTCAAAGAAAAGGTGAGTTTTGATTTTTGAACCATGTTTTTTTGAAGGAGTATTTTTTTCTTTACGTTCATTCGTTTTGCTATTCTAATAATTCGTTCTGTTGTTGTTTTCAGTTACGTAACGCTGATTATAAATTGAATTCTGATTCTAAAGAATCTAAAAGTCCTGTCAAAAGTTCAGTTTCGTCTAATTTACAACAAAATCTAAAACGAAAAAGGAAAGTTCTTCGTTTCGGTAAGTACAATTTTAGTTTTTTTTTTAATACTTTGAAATTATTTTATTCGAAAAAAACAACATAAATTTCTGTACAACAAAAGAAAAAAAAATGATATAAGAATATAATGAGAAAATAAGAAAAATGCATTTCATTAGAATAGGAAGAATTATTAGTTTCCTATGGTGACCAATAGATGGCGCTACACCCTTCGATACTAACTTCTCTAGACTTTCTATCTAGCGTGTGATAGGGCACAAACAAATTGCCAGCTATATAAAACTTGAAGCACCCATTGTTGTCTGACAGTCTTGAGTCTCAATTAATATACTCAAGGGTGGGGGTGATCGAATATGGCGATTTTATTTAAAGTGCCGTATTGTACTGACAAAAAAGCTGCTTCAAGAATGAAAACTAATGTCATGTTTACTGGGTGATGTATTGGTAATGATGTAAATGCAAGGAGGAGACATAGAGGGGTCATTCTCGTACAATATTTAAAACTGTTTTACTTTCTATCTGCGGTTTTTTTTAATGAATTTTCAGAATTCTATTCTATTTTGGACTTCTAGTAAAACGCGGATAAAAGTAAAGTGGTTTGCTGTACATCCGCACTGGTGTGAATCTCGTACATGATTTTCTATTTATGTCGTTCCCCTCGTGTAAATGCTAATAAAAAAAGGGGAGGGGAGTGTTTAGGTGTTTACGATTAATTGCTAATGATGATACTAGATGGCGTTGTATTAATCTTATATTTATTTCATTATTCATTGATTTATTCAGCAGTGTGACGTCACTTGTGCATATCTCTATGGACGTGACGTCACACTGATGGATACATCAATGAATAAAGATGAATGTGCAGTTATTTATTGAAGAGAAAACCGCGAAATTTAAATGTGATATGATTGAAATATGTAATTAGAATTATTTCTACAAAGAAATCAGACTGGAGCCGAGTGGGCCTCCCTTCCTCCTTGAAGTGTGTCTGCCCCTTTCTGGCCCATGCGACTCCTTTTCTGCCCTTTTCGTTTTTCGTATGCACATTATGGGGCTAACAGTTAGCCCTTTGTGGTGGTGGTGGTGGTGGTTACTGGAGGTACGAATGCTTTGGGTCGTATCGACATTCGAGCTCGTTTCAATGTGTAGTCCCATCCCTTCCATCTGAACCAGACTATTCCCTGGCGAGCTGCCAGGTCGGTGGGGTTGGTCAGGTAGATTCCGTTAAGTCCTCGGCCGCAACTTCGCCACCACCAACCTCCTCGTAACATGGAGGCGCAATTCAGTGACGATCGGTCGTTATCTCTGTTTTTCAAATGAATAAAACGTAAAATGATAATTAAGGTTAAAAATTGACAATGAAATGCACAAAGCCTCTTAATTAGTTATGCGTTTTTCAATCAACGAGACTGTTTAGAGGTTAATATGCTCAAAAGTAATTTAAGGTTGGTGGAGGTAGGAAGTTCCTTGAATTCTAGCCTCGAAACAAGTCTCATTGATTGAAAAACGCATAATTCATTTTGCAATCGGAAAAAAAACTGGTTGGATAGAGGCTAGGATGCAATCTTTAGTTGCATGTTCATGCTAGGAGATCTCTAGCCTCTAAACAGCTTCATTGATTTAAAAAGGAGCTAATTATTTTTGCCTTATTAATAAGAAGATAAATAACATTGTTGAGAGACAGGCAGTTAGAAATCGGGGAGAACTTCAGTTGGCTCCGTCCTTTTTACGACGACCGGTAACTTCTAATTGGTTTGTTGTGTGGTTCGACGTTGAAAAGGGGGCGGAGCATGCGACGTCAGACTAGATAACCAACCAATTAGAAGTTGCCAGTCGTCATAACAAGGGCGGAGCCAACTGACGTTCTCCCCGATTTCTAACTGCCTGTGTTGAGAGTCAATTAAGTGTGAGAGTTGACTCTCAGATATGGCTGAGAGTACACATGTGAGGTCTGTATTATTCAGGTTATAATTTTCTTCTTCTTTTTTTCAAATTGTGGCTTAGATTTAATTAACTTTCAATTCCTTTCCTTGTTTTCTAGATTTTTTTTGGGGGGTTTTTCTGTCTTTTATTATTAATTCTTTTTATTTAAAATAGTAAAACTGGTATTTTTTTATTATTATTTTTCATTTTTATTTCTAAAGGGGATAATTTTTCTTAACGAATTCAAAATTTAGAAAACAGGTTTTTTTTTTCTGAGAAAAATGAGATTGAAAGAAATTTTACGAAACTTAAATTTTACGGAGCTGAAAAAAGAGAGAAATAAAAACCTCATTTCTTTAATTATGATTTGTCTCAAGTTGTTATTACAGTGTTAAGTAGAGAATGAATAAAATGAATGAAAAAGTGATCCGTTTGGTTACCTGTCGTAAGTGGAGAAAGGGTTGAGGTTGCTTCCGTACCACGGATCGTTAAGCGAATCTCCGGCGTTCCCTTCGTAGTTACCGATCTCCAATTTATAGTTTTCAGCCTCACTGAAGATTTTAAACTTGGTGTAAATTGCATAACTGTGAAAAGAAATTTATTTGTTTTCATTTTCTAACTCACTTTCTTTTCCCCCCACTAGAATGCATCGTTTAAAGAAATATGATTATTATGCTGCGGTTAAGTATAACCTGAATACGTGAGAAGAAAACGTTAGCTCTGAGAAAAGGAGTAACGTGATTCGGCTGCAAAATGAAGTCTGTTAGTCGCCAAATCCGACCACCTTGAGTGTTTCTATAGAATATACAGTGCAACCACAGCAAAACCACCTTTGACTTCCGTTTTATTGCAAGTCAAAAAGTGGTCTTGTGTATTCCAGTCTTAAGAGAGGTGCATTATTATACAAAACAATTCAATTGAACTCTCAGTACAACTGCAATTAAGTTGGGGGAGCCTCGGTTGATATATTATCCAATCATAAATGATTGTTATTTAGTGCGTTGTCACACGAACTACTTTTGAGTGGTCCAGTTCGACAACAAAATACTGTTGCAGGTGACTGGGCTGTCGGTTGACAATGTATTGCTATGGAAAGATGCTCGGACCGTTTCACACGAGCGGCTTCTCAACAATGAGAAAGTGGTCGATCGCTGCCACCGCGGTGACAATATTTCCTTTTTTTTGTACACGAACCACTTTCCAATTGATCTACACTTGGATCACCTTTCAACCACCGTAGTCGACTCGAGTGGTCGGTTTCGTTCGACAAGCCGACTTCATTTTTCAGTCGAACTCAACATCTCCAAAAGTGGTTTGGATTTCAAGGACCTTAGACAAAGTTTAGACATTAATTGTCTTTGGATGGCCATTCCTTGTAAGAATTCCAGTTAACAAAGCACTGTTTTGGAACAGCTAGCAAACGTTCAAGAAAGGGCAGCGCTTTGCTCAGCTTTATGGCTTGCTAGTGATTTCCACTGAAGTTCATTCAATAGTCATCTCCAGTCAATGCCATTTGACGTCATGGATGGGCTATTCACTTTGCCTTATCACTTATTCAGGTTATAGTAAGGGTAAAGAAGCATCAGGCAACATTATTAATAATTATATTATGAAAAGTATAGTTGACCAGAGCAAGTACTTAACCATCAGCTCGATTACCGTTTATGTGAATCGAAATCTTCGAGGTCGACTCTTAGAACGTAATCCTCCTGATTGGTCAACATGAATACGTTTTCGTTTCCCAACCAGAAATCTCTGTTCATGTCTCCGAATCCGTTCTTGTAGTCGTTCCAGTCTCGAATGAAGTTTTCTCTAGGATGACCGTAATTGTCTCGGTTGTGCATCACCTAAAATTAAATGAAATTAAAATTACTTAAAACATTTTACGATTATTAATTAAATTAATTAATTGGGGGAGGGGAGGGAGGGGAATGGGTGCCTTTTGGTCGCAGCACAAACAAGTTGCCAGCAGAACCGGATAATAAAATTACGTCATTAAAATTGACGATCGAGACGATCGTTTTCTTCTTAATTTGATTTAGATTTTTCTTCTTTCATTCATTAATTAATTAATTAATTAATAAAAGGTTTACTATTAATTAACGTATTTCCAATTATGCTGATGATGATGAGGTTACGTTTGCCATTTATCGGATATTGTTCGTATTGTTATACGAACATTGACTTTATAGGGACCCAGTTCGGTTATTTGGATCCGTTTTCGTTTTTTGACATTCTTAATAATAATTAATTAAATGGGACAATTAAATATTAGAAAAGACGATATTAATTAAGAAATATATGAATAGACACGCAATTTTAAAGAGAGTACATTACATTAGACTTTTTTTAAACCCACTTCTTTACTGATATTATTTTTTTTTAAAAAGTTGAAAATTTGTTAGAAAATTAGAAAGTAGAAGAGTAAATTTGTTATGTTAGTAAATGTATCTGGTGGAAGATTTTTTTCAGGATTTCACGTCCAAATCGCGTCGGTTTTAAGTGTAAACGAGGCCTGTCTTTCAGAAGAGCAAAATGAAGTGAAACTTGAGTGTGTTTTAGAAACTAGAAGGGTAACTCAATCACTTAAAAGTGTTTTCATGTTGAATATATCTTTCAAAATAAGCTTTTTTTGAGTGAGTTAAAAAAATGACATAACTTTAAGCAGTTTTTAATGTTTATTTATAAAAAAAAATTAAAAAGTTTATTTTGAAAGATAACAAAAACATGAAAATACCCTTTTAAGTGATTGAATTACCCTTCTACTTTCTAAAACACATTGAAGTGTTTCTTCAATTTAAGGACAATTTAAAGACAGAATAATGAAGAGCGATCGAGAGGCTTTTTCGTTCATTAAAGGGGGCTATTTTGACTGACGAAAAAAATCATGAAAACCAAATTTGTCTTCAACATCCACCACACCCTGTATTTAGTAACCGGTGTCTTTTGTTCAACTGTTGTTTTCCGCTTTAATTAAAGGGATTTTTTCAGGTGAATTTAGAGAGTAATGACTGTTTTTTTTTTGTTTGTTTCTTCTTCTCGATCAATTGTTGTCGTGTGTTGTGAGATTGCTTTATATAAGAAGAGTTGCCAGAAGTGGTGTGGGCCCCTGAGGAGGTGGAGGAGGAGGAGGGTAAGATTGGGTTGTCATTGTTTCTTCCAATTAAATTGATATCAATTGATTGATGAGTTTGTGTTACAAGACACCTCTTCTCTTGGTGGATAAGATACAATTGTTAATTTTCTGTCTTTTGTTATAAATTAATTTCAAGAAACAAACAAACAAAATCCACCCTAAAAAAAATTACACCTGAAAATTAACACAGGTAAATTCCCCCTTCCTTGTGATACATTTTTGTATCACAACAAACAGGTGCAATGAACTTGCAGAAATGAAGAAACAAAAAAATAAGCAGAAAATATTGTTGTCACGCTATTTCATTAATTACTTTTTCTGTCCTAAATTATATAAAATTAAAAAAAAAATAAAATGTTTTCTAAAAATTTAGTGAGAACAATAAGAACAAACAAGAGAGAATTAAGTCCCAATAATTGATGGAAGTCCACTTACCGTCCATCCACCTCCGTTCGTTTCCATGTCACAGTAGACTTTCATAAACCAATAAGTGGTTCCTTTGATGAGAATGTAATAAACTCCACTTTTGGTGACTCCACGAGTTCGAAGGTCAGCACAGTTGATTCCAGGTGGACCCTGAAATGGACACTGATCTGTGGGTCCGTATCCTGTTTTATTCGTTCCGATGTTCGGAATAGGTGTTCCCAGTTGTTTCCTTTTGAACATTGGGATGAAACTCATCCGACTTGTGGTGGTCACGTTCATCACACTGACCACACCACCACCAGGAGCAACGCCACTGCTGCTGCTACTGCTGCTTGTCGTCTTTGGTTCCAGAGTTTGAGTCTTTCTCTTATCGTGAGCATATTCACTGTCTCTGTGATAGGCATCATCACCTGGATATAACTGAGGCTCTGATGACCTGAATCAGGAACAACATAACATTTATTAGTAACTCTGCATCTTGTATTCTGCAATTGGACTATTGTCTCTCTGCCACAGGCCTTCTTGACTGCTTACAGAGTAATTTTTCAAATACAAATATATCAAAACACCCCTTTTAAGCAGGAGTTTAGCTTTAATCAAAGTTTTCATCCCGATGTCTGCAGCGCCCTCTTGTAGGAGGTTCAGTTCAGGCTACTTCTTCACCTAGGGCAATGCAAAAACAGAGAGTGCAGGGACGGAACGGTTCTCAGTTCTCAAGCATGGAAGAAAGGAGACAGATGGAATCACGTTAGAGAAGCAATCTGAACCATCCACCAGAGGGCGCGAGCTGAAATGAATACAAAAAGTTAGAAGGACGTTTGCAAACCTTTCTAGAGCCTGCGGCTTTGCTCTGCCGGAAACGGGACTATTTTCCGGTTCCTTATTCGTATTGAACTGCATGGTCTTGTTAAGAATATCCTTGATCCCTTGAGTTAGAACCTTAGGGTCGATGTTGGAGGCCGAAGAGGCTCCTCCCTGTTCTTTGAGCCATTCTTCCACTTGTTCCAAGTTCTGCATAATTTTACCGGTCTGTCGTTGAAGATAAGTCTTGACGTCGGCCAGGGACTGGACTTGACGATACGAATTAGTCAGAAGCTGATCAGATTTCTGAAGGGAATCGTCCACCAGTCGTTGAGTTCCGAGAACGACGTCCCACATTTCGTCCATTTTTTCGGTCACTCTTAGCACGGGATTGATCTTTCGAAACAGTTTGTCCAGTTTGGTTTCCTTGGAGGCTGTTGGCGTCAAAGGGGACACTTTCAACGTGTTCAGAGGCACCTTGTTCGGTGTTCCCGTTAGTCCGAAAGAATCGGACGCCGATCCCGAGGTTGTCGTGTTGTTGTTTAACCCCTTGGTCACTGTTTCTCTAGACGACGAAGCCGAAATATCGAGATCTGACAGCGTGAAGTTATTGTTATTACTCGACGAAACGGATCCCGGTTCGATAATGGCGTCGTGTAGATCGCCAATGTTAACCGCAATATTATTGGCCGTATTGGAAACGTGCTGCATCCAGCCCTGAATTTTTTTGTCGAGACTATCGAGCGTGTCTTTAACCGATTCGATGTCTTTTGTGACCCTTTCTTCGGCATCTACGTTCGCCATTGGTATGACGACCATTCGTCCCGATTTGTCTCGAACGATGTCTCGACGTTCGCTGCTCTGAGCCGATAAATCGCCACCGACGATATCGGAAACACCACCGTGAACCACGGCGGTCCCTCTCTTGTCTCTGACCACGTCGTTTTTCAGTTCGGATAATTTAGTTCCCAAATTGTCCACTTTGGAACCAATCGCCTGTAGTTTTACATCTAGCGTTCCACCGCCTATTTGCGGCATTAATTTACTATCGATTGACCGTAGTTTGGACACTGCGACGTCGATGCGATTGTTGTGATAGTCGAACTTTTGTTCCATGGTGTCCAGTCGCCGTGTCATCTGGTCCAGCATAGACCGGCATGTGTTCTCTAGAGTTTCGGATCGTTTTAGTTTCTCGTGTATCGTCGTCATCAACGATCCCATCAAGTCGTAAATGTACTGGTCACTTCTGTCCAGCAGAACAAAAAAAAAAGAAACTTTAAGTGTCAATAGTCAGTGTCAAGTGTCTGAGGAACAAAACTAAGAAAAACGTGAACAACGTGTCTTAGAAACTAGAATGGTAGCTTGATCACTTAAGGGGGTATTTTTCATTTTGCTATTTTTCAAAATAAACTTGTGTCAGTTTAAAACATATTTGTCTATAAAAAGTTTATTTTGTAAGTTGGGTCAGTTACAAACAGAAATAAAAGCTTATTTTGAAAGCTGCCTGAAAATACTCTTAAGTGATTGATTACCCTTCTAGTTTCTGAAACACTTTCAAGTTTCTCTTCAATTTTGCTCCTGAAAGACTACGAATATTCAGAGTTTGAAAATCAGCTATTTGTAAACCGTCTTCAATTTCATGTTGCTGCTATCTTTCAAAATAAACTTTTCTGTAGACAAAATGTGATTTTAATTACCCTTCTAGTTATTAACATTGTAACCTGGAAATTTTAAACCTACCTAATATATGTTTTTTTAAAAATATTTACAGAATATATTTTTAAAAAAATACATAAAATTAAACAAAAATTTTAAAATCCAAAAATTACGATTTATTTTTTCACAATATTTTTGAAGAAACTAACTGTTCAGCACTTAAACGGATAACACGAAATATATTTCGGTCCGGATCCCTTTTAGAAAATTAGAATACGATATTCGTCTAACACAAAAAATGTTTTGGTCTTAGTTATTTCGTGTTAAACGGTTTCCATTATAGTTTAACGGTTTTGGGTTTTTTTTGTAAACCTGACTTTTGAGACAATTTTTTCAGTTATTTTTTAAAAAATCCGTGTCTGGAATAATTATTTCCATCCGGATTTTTAATAGTTCACCTCCCAACCCTCCAACCCAAGTTCGCCTATTTTAATTGACGTCTTTTGTTTCCAACTCTGGGCGGATGGTGGCGTAATTTCGTTAACCTTGATGTCTCTCTCATATATGATATCTTATGGCCCAATTATTATTCTACTCTTGATTTAAATTCCGGTTTTTGATTACAATCTGAAATTACCTGAATTTCGGTTTTTTTTTCCAATACCTTTTTTATAATTTTTTTGTGTAATATTTAAAAAAAAAAAGATCTTTTATCTTACAAAATAAAAGTTTTCATGAAACAAAAAAAATCTTTTCAAATCTAACAATAGAAAATTTCTTAGTTAGTTTTATATTTTAAGATAATTTTTTTCTCTCTCTCTTGGTTATAAAACAATATGAAATTTAAAAAAAAAATTGCATAAATTAAAACATTTTAAACAAATGAGGAAAAGAAAAACTTAATTATCTCACGAAATCATTTTATGGCTATTTAATTGGGTTCAGCAACAGGTAAAAATATAATGGAAATGAAATTTCAAAGTTAGTTTATGGATCCTGTTTTATTTTTCTGAAAAAAGGGGTTAAGGCCTCAGGTTTCAGGTTTTTGCTATTAAAGAGTCCGGTTCCTAAAATCCAAATTCAAGAAGGAAACTTGGTTAAAAATGGTTTGAAAAAAAAGTCCTAGAGTGGACACTGGTCAAGGAAGTGTTTTATCTCGTACGACAACGAGGGTTGGACGCGGAGGCTAGCAGTGCTTCTATTTAATACATTCATTACTTTCAAATAATCTAATAAGCTAGCCTCCACCTCCAACCCTCGTTATCATTACAGCCAAAAAGAAACCGACTTAGACCCACATACAAGAAGGTAACTTGACAAATGAACTTCAACTTGAACCCTCTGTACAGGGTTTGTAACATAGAAAAACCCCTATTAAGAGGCTATTTAATAAAAACTGGTGGTTTTTTATGTTGAGACCAAACACAGAGGGTTCAAATCGAAGTTCAAGTTTCAAATTTTCTTCTTGATTTTGGGTCTTAAGTGGTTTACTCTTGGCTGTAGGCTACTCATCTCGTACAATAACGAGGGTCGGAGGTGGAGGCTAGCTAGCCTACTAGAGAGAGGATTAGAATACAGAGTGTGCGTGCAAAGCTAGCCTCCAACTCCAACCCTGATGGTCGTCGTGCGAGATGGGAAACATACATTCTTGACCAATGTCCACTCACTCAACTACATATGGTCATTTTTCTGATCAAAAACTATTCTCTTGTTTTTTTTTAGATTATTTTCTTAGTTCGTTTCAGGCAAAAGGGTTGGGTTCTGGTCCAGTTTTAAAAATGAGAAAGAAAAACTATGCCCATTTTTATGACCACTCTTTCAATTAGCCATTTGTGTGTTACTTTTTCATTATTTATTATAAATCTGTAATTATCCTCCTCAGGGGGTTCGGTTTTTTTCTATATAAAAAAAATACTCTCTTTCTGTCTTTTGTAGAATAATCGTAATTACATTTAAGCGACCTGTAATTCAAAATTAATGGTAATTTTACAAAACACTTCGTTGTTGAAGAGCCATTATAGAAAAAATGGCGCCGATTACAAGAAATGGGACAATTATTTCAATAAGAAGAAGAAGAAGAAGAAAAAAGAGCCCCTTTGTCCTACCCTCCTCGCCCTGAGTACCTTTCTCTTGTTACACCCTTAATTATTAATAACTAGGGCTCGGATTTTTATGCAACTACGTTTACAAACGTTTCTCAATTTGTGGCCCGAGTGCCAACTATGAAGTTAGCAACTGCAATTAAGCTTTTTTTTAATCAAAAAGGCTGGTTAGAGGCTAAACGTCTTGGTTATTATCAATTGTCAACTAGAATTCTAGCCTCTAATTAGTGTTTTTGATTTTTTTTTTAAAACCATAATTGTTGGTTGATCTACACGGGTGTGTTAGTTCATATATAATTGGCTCTTGGGCCACAGGTTGAGAAACGGTTGCTTGATATTGTATATAAATCCGAGCCCTATTAATAACTAAAAAATGTTAAATTTTATGGATTCAAATGAAGACTTGACTGTCTTGAATGTAATTAGTTCAATTCTATAAAAAAAATGGACCCAAGAATGTTATGAAAGTAACTGGTTACTTCTAATTAGTTAATTTTATTTTTGTCATCTAAGTTGAAAAGAAATTGAGAAGTAATTGTAAGTTACTTTTGTATTTTTGTAAGTTTGTAATTTTGTATGATTATATTTTAATATTTAAAATACTAGAATTTGCTATTGTTATTATTATTTATTAATGATATTAAATAGGTTTTGGAATGTTTAAGGGTGTGTAAACATGTCTCTCTCTCCATCCATCTTTTTAAAACTAGAATGAAAAACCAAAAAAAAAAAACAATCTTGAGGCAAATCGTGAAGTTTGAAATATTCTAAGAAAGAAGTTGAGGTGAGGGACAAATGGGGGTTTTTTTTTTGTTGGTTGGTTGTTCCTCGGCCGCCGTCTTCTGGACAAGACAACACTTGCAGCAGCAGCAGCAGTAATTACAGATTAGAGATTCTTGACCACGTTTGCTTTAAACGGCCGGCTGGTCACTTTTTCTTATCTTCAACATATTTTACTACAATTGTTTATATACAATTTCAAATTGGTAAACAATTATTTATTATTCTTAATTAATGATAAGAAGACAACTTTTTCTTCTTCGTCGTCGTCTTCTTCAGATTTGTATGGAAAGAACAGCCGCCATCTTTAGTTTTGGGGGTCCTTTTTATTTTAGAAAATATATGCTAATGAAGAAGGGTCAGACTAAAACACGGAAACGGATGGAAAGTGAATGAAACGCGCGGAAAAATAAATATTAGGCTACTATAGGCGATACAACGTACATTAAAGCACGGAAAACACATACAAACGCACGGAAAAACGCGGAAAACACACAGAAATGCGCGGTTTTCCGCACTTTCCCGTGCCGTGTATCGCCTATAGTAGCCTAATATTTATTTTTCCGCGTGTTTCCGTCACTTTCCATTCGTTTCCGTGTTTTAGCGTGACCCACGAAGAAAGAACACTAGAAATTATAACTTTTTGGTTATAATTCCGTGTTTAAGAAGAAATGTAATGTTTAAAAAAATACTAGAAGAGTAAATGAATCTCTTAAGATTTTTGTATTTGATCTCTCAGTCTTTTTTTCAGGACAAATTCAGCCAAATAAATAGAAAATTCAGCCAGATAAATAGAATAGAATTATTCAAATTAGGGGAAATTCCTTTTTCAGTGGACTTTTTTTTTCTGAATGTGTGATCCATCCCTTAAAATGCGACTGAAAACAGAATATCTTTTCTGCCAAATATAAAAATAGAATATAATTTGAATTAGATGAATTATATTTTCAGTTCCCTTTTTCAGTTTGGCATATTCTTCTGCAAGTGTGGGTTTTTGGTTTTACTTTTCTAGTTTTTAATACACTTTCAAATTTATCACACACATCACGCATAAAAACGCCGACTGAAAATAAAAATTTCTAATTAATTTAAATAATTTTATTTGACAAGAAAATTAGCAGAAAAAAAAGCAAAAAATATACAGAGAAAAAATGAGATAATTTCTGTTTTCAGTTTGCGTTTTCTGCCGTCAGTGTCAGTCTAGTGACATTCTAACTTTTAAAATGCCTTTAAAAAGGTGTTGTTTGTGTTTGATTGAACCCATTTATAAAATACCTATATGGTTTTTTTTTGGTTATTTTTTATTAAAATTGTATAAAAATATACAGAAAAAAAATGAGTTTCGTGAAAATCAAGGAACTGTTTTAAATCGGTCATAATTTGTTTTGCAAGGTTAAGCATGTCATACCTAGGATAGAATGAAAGAGAGACAAGAACCTCCTTTTTCAGTGGAATTTTGATTATATTTCGTGATTCAGGTGTGAATTTTCTTGACTTTGTGTCTATAACAAATCGAATTTTGTGGCAAGGTTCAAATAAAGATTTTCGAGGACACAAAATTTGAAGACAACAAAAAAACACATGAAAAAGATGAGAGGGTTGTTTTTTGTTAAATTATTTCTGTACAAAACAAGGAATTTTTCATTGTCTTTCATTGATCTAGTTTAACATTTTTTAAGTTTAATGAACGTCGTTTGAGGGCGCTTCGAATTTCTTCACATTATTAGAGATAATCTGAAAAATGCGTTTTTCAGTCAAAGATCTTCGATTATACCTAGTACACACACACACACACCTGATAATTTAATTGCATTTAAATAATAAATGTGTTCTACAGAGTCCCGTGAAGGACAAACACACAATATGTCGAATTCAATTTATTCAGTTAATAATCTGAAAATATTTAGATTAAAACTTAAATATAATCAGATAAACTATTGACATTAAAATATTGATTTAGTATTTCAATTTAAAATATTAATAATTAAAGTCAATTTTTATTTGGTGTTCATGTCCTTAACTGGATTCCGTATAATTGACCTAAACACATTTAATTTGAATTCATTTAACTCATAGTTTTGAGATGCTAGTTGGACCTCTAGCCTCTGAATTCTAACCTCTAACCAGGTGGTGTTCTTTGAAAGAAAAGAAAAAAGCATTTTTTTGGTTGCCTTGATTTAATAATGGTGGAATTTGAGCGCCCTCAAACGGCGTTCATCAAAACTTAACATTTTAATTAGAAATTAAACTTGGGGGGGAAATTTATGTATAAAAAGATCTTGACTTTTTAATATAAAAACTTGGACCTTTTAAATTTAATTCGTGATTATGTTGAAAAACAATACTAATGATAACAAACTTGATTATATTTTATTATTAGTTAGTTAGTTAGTAGTTAAGTAGTAAGGTCAAAGATGGAGCTCACTAGTTATAGAATTTTGCAAAGAAATGAAAAAAATGGAACAAAAACAACAACAACAAAAGTTTTCAAACTTTTGTTTAACCGATTCATTAATTACAACTAGTTATTAAACTGACACGTACACACAATACAGCAACTTAACGAACCTAATTAACATAACCAACATAACTAATATTAATCTAACAATTATCTGATAGTTTTAAAAGATTAGAAATTTTTGACCCCCTTTTTTTTTGGGGGGGGGGGGGGTTCATTTAAAAAAAATGTCTAAAAATACCTTAGTAAATTTGCTTAAAAAAGAAGTTACTTAAAATAGAAATTACAACAAGTTTGTTAAAAACTAGAATCTTAATATAAAATAATGCTAAAATCTATGCCGCGTTTATAGGTGTGCATTTTCGCCGATGACTGTTATTTATTTGTATTTAAATTGCTACCACAGATCAGGTCGGATCGTAATTGCTCAGGTCAAGTATACTCAAGGCGGATAGATCATATGATGGCCATATATTATGGTAGCCCAATTTGTGACACTAAAATGACGTCAAATAACCTTGACTGAATGACATTTAAAGGGCTATATCTAAAATGAAAACGAGGATTGGACGAGTCATAAAATAAGTCATAAAATTGTACCTTATGATGTCACTGGTTGTTCGCTATTACTTTATGACTGTCATATTATGCTGCACACCAGTTGATTGCAGTCATATGACAGTATTTTGTTAATATTTTGTAATTTGCTTATAATTTTGTAACAGTCACAAAAACAAATTACAACATATAACAAAATACTGTCATATGACTGTCATTCACTGAGTATACAAAATAATTTGACAGTCATAAAATAACTTTACGAGGCCTTTCTTGTAATAAGAAGCACTGCTAGCCTCCAACTCCAAGCTCCAACCGTTGTTTAAGTTGGAACATACTTGTGTCAATTATACAACCACAACAATGCAAACTTGTCGTAATAAATTTGTATGCATGTAGTAAGCTGTTAAAAGAATTGACAGCGCCATACTTGACAAAAGCATGAATTGACAGCGCCGTACTTGACCAAAGCATGAATGGACAGCGCCATACTTAACCAAAGCATGAATTGGCAGCGCCATACTTGACCAAAGCATGAATGGACAGTACCATACTTGACCAAAGCATGAATTGACAGCGCCATACTTTACCAAAACATGAATTGACAGCGCCATACTTGACCAAAGCATGAATTGACAGCGCCATACTTGACCAAAGCATGAATTGGCAGCACAATACTTGACCAAAACATGAATTGACAGCGCCATACTTGACCAAAACATGAATTTCCGCTACAATTTGACGTCATTTTGATTTTGTTTTTACCTAAAAAGGGCTGTAGAAATTGGTGGGGCGGAGGAGGAAGAGGAGAGGTCACTTTAATAATTCATATTTTATGAAATATATATATTTATAGATCATATTGTTTCGTTTTTCTCTCACTTTTAATTCTGACAGCATTTTTATAAATCTGAAGGCCAGTCATTTTTCATTTCTTCCTATAAAAAACCACCCTTTGAGACCCAATACAAGTAAAAAAAAAGGGAATCGAGAGAGAGAGAGAGAGAATGTGGTTTAAAGAGAGACACGGTGAAGGCTGCTACCACTCAACCCCAACCAGGGCAACTCCCCCCCCCCATAACCAACCCTACTACATTTTGACGTTATTTTTACCTAAAAAAAACCCGAACAAACAACGGAACACAATAATAATAATAAAATAAAATTGTGTTCTTTGTAACGGAACACATTTTTTTTTGTATTTTCAACTATTTGTCCGACCAATCATCATAAATCACAAGGTGTGTGTTATTTTCCTCACCAGAACAACAACAACAACGCACGAACACACTTAACTTAACACTTAAGTGTATGCTAATGAATTTCAAACGGAAAAAATGAAAAACACGAACTTTAAAATTTTATTATTATTATTTCTCTTATCTTAAAAAAATTAATTCAGAAGAAAAGAAAAATTCCAAAAACCGATGTTAAAAAATGAACTTTTAACATTTTTAAATGCATTTTTTTTAAATCAGTGTTTTTTGTAAATTTATTTAATACACTTCACATTTTTAAAGTTTTAAAGGTGTGAAATGAAATATGAACAACAAAAATTATGTTTCATTATTAAAGATGGTTTGTAAACAGTTGAATTTCGAACTCAATTTATCTGTTTTTCTTCAGAAAAGAAACTAGAAAGTTTATTAGAAACTCGATGGCTCACTTAAGTAGTATTTTCATGTTTGCAATCTTTCAAAATAAGCTTTTTATGTCAATTTGAAAATGACATAACTTTTAAAGTCTATAAAAAGTTTATTTTGAAAGATACCACAATATGGAAATACCTTGTTAGGTGATTGAGTTACCCTTCTAGTTTTTTTAAAAATATTTTCAAGTTTCTCTTTATTATGCTATTCTGAAAAACAGAAAAACCAAATTGAGAAAGGCACCGTTTACACTTTAATAATGCAGGGAAACTAGAAAGTGTTTTAGAAACTAGAAGGGTAGCTTTAGTAGAAGAGGTATTTTCATGGTGTTATCTTTCAAAATAAACTTTTTATGAACAAAAATTAAAATATATGTTGAAAGATACCACAACATGGAAATCTAGTTTTTTCAATATTTTCTAGTATCTTTTCATTTTACACCGTTTTAACCATCAATTTAACCCCAGATTAACTGTTATTGGGGTTAAATGTGCTTTTCTTGTGATGAGGAGGGGGCAGTCCAATTGCCTAGACACATTGCTAGCCTCTACTTCCAACCCTCGTCGTCGTTTGTGACATGAATTCGTTTTATTAAGTGGAATTCTCAAACATACCACAAGATGATAATTTAGGATTAAAGTTTAAGTATTTTTTTAAGCGCCCGAAAGCCAAAATTAGCGATCGTTTAATATTTAAATTTTTTAAAGTGTAAATTGGGTGGAGAAACTTATTTGAAATAAAAATGTTTGTATTTTTCTTGTTTTGGGTTGAAGAAGGGGGGGAGGGGATGTTCAAGTAAACAACGCCTTTGTTTATTTTACAAACAACAAAACAAGAAAAATAACTTCAAACACAATTTTCCAAAATAAATAGGGGCGAAAATTACTGTTATTTTATAGGTTTTTTCAAATTAGGATCATTTTTTTAAAGCTTTTTTTAAGTCTCTTTAAAATTTTAAGAAGTTTTAAAAACCAAACAACAATAAACACAAATCAAATAAAAGACAAACTTAAAGGAAGAAGTTAGTTGTTGTCTCAAGTTCAGTGACATTTGAGAGAGAGAGAGAGAGAGAGAGAGAGAGAGAGAGAGCCTTTAGGGCAAAAAAGGTCCCATATTGAGTTATGATATCCAGACATCGTATATGGCCCTCCATCCACCTCATTTCCACTACAAAAATTAACTGCAAGTTAACCATGTGGGTTACATTAACCATGGTTAAATTTCTGAAGCATTGGAGGTTAACACAGATACGATTAACCACATTATTGAATGGTTAAATACATCACTTCCGGTGTTCAAATAAATTTAGCCTACAAACAAACATGGCGGATAAATGAGAGCAACTCAATTTGTAACTTGAATGAGGAATAATGAATATTTTACAAAATGCACAACTGTTTTAACAGGAAGTGAAACTGCGAACAGGAAGTGACACAAAATCATTTAACCACATTTATAAAATTGTCTTAAAAATGGAAACACACAAAAATATCACATCTAGATTGTCTGCAGTTAACTATAACCTTGGTTATGACATTAATAAATTGTGGGTTTAAATTTTCATGACTCTCTGCATTTATATTTTTAATATTTGCAATGCAGGTTATTTTTCGACAGGCAGTTACAAATCGGAGAGAACTTCAGTTGGTTCCGCCCTTTTTTAGACGACTAACAACTTCTAATTTCCCTGATTATGTAGTCTGACGTCACATGCTCCGCCCCCTTTTCAACGTCGAACCACACAACAAACCAATTAGAAGTTGCCGGTCGGCATAACAAGGGAGGAGCCAACTGAAGTTCTCCCCGATTTCTAACTGCCTGTAATTTTTTGTGGTTATTATATATTGACAAATTGACAAATGCATCTTGCAGCACTTGGATCTTAAGATCCCTCTGCCATAGGCCAACCGACTGCTTGCAAATTATTAATTGTAATTGTGTAACTGCAGTTAATTATTATAGTTTAAACGAGGTATTTATTAGCCGCCTCTTAAGAGAAAAATCGTGTAAAATTTACCAAAATAAAAAAAAACCCATCTGGTTTGTGACCCAATTAGAATTATTATCGTTAATTTAAAGATTTTAATCCAACGGATTTTTTTTTTCATATTTAAAACGGTATTTAAATAATAATAAAAAAGACCTTGGGAGTGTTTGGTTAGCCCTGTAGAACACTTCAGGGGGTCAAATCCACACCCCATTTTTACTTATAAGATTATTATTAATGAGGTCCGGTGGTGGTGGTGGTGGACACACGAAATTACTCACTTTTTAAGTAAACGTTTTCTTTATTTTTGCGTTCGTGAACGTAAATATTTAATATTCTGGTTTCGTGGGTTTAAATTTGAACGTTTTTTTTAAATACATGTCTATTTTTAAGGACGTTTTTATTAAAATTACAAAAAAAAAAAAAGGTCTAAAACATAAGGTGAAGGAGGAGGAGGAGGAGGAGGAGGAGGTTCACCTTTTATGAATTGCAAACATGCGGAGAGAGAAATAAAAATTGTCAGGTAATTTTCAGGTGATTTTCAAATTATTAATCAACTATTATAATTTTATATTGGTTGCTCAAGTTTTTTTTAAAAAAGCAACTTTAAGCTGGTTTTAAAGTGTAAACGGACATCCCCTCCCCTCTTTTCCGGCAAACTCTATATGAATTACATCAGGTGCAAAATAGAGAAAATTAAACGTGTTTTAGAAACTAGAAGGGTATTTTCATGTTGTTTATTTTTTCTTCTTCAAAATAAATGTCTGAAAATGATTCAACTTAAGGATAAATATTATAAAACGTTTATTTTAAAAGTTAACAACATGAAAATATATTTTAAGTGATGGGAGATACCCTTCTAGTTTCTAGTTTATTTTAATCTAGCTTTTGAAAAGACAAGAGTAATTAAGATTTCGAAAATTAGCTTGTTCGTATTGTAAATGAGTGACATTTAAAAAGAATAACTAGAAAACACATATATAAACATAACTCTGAAAGGAAATATCCGTGCACCTTCTAGTTTTTAAATGAAAAATGAAAAACCGGGGAACTTGAACTCCGTGTACACCTAATGAGAGAAGATTGAAACACGAAATATTTTCTAAAAACTAAACAGTTTTGTGGAAATGATTGAAATTTATAAAACAGACTAGAAAACACATCCACAAACATAACCGTAAAAGGAAATATCCGTGCACCTTCTAGTTTTTAAATGAAAAATCAAAAACCGGGGAACTTGAACTTCCTATATATACACCTAATGAGAAGAAGATCGAAACACGAAATATTTTCTAAAAACTAAACAGTTTTTGTTTCAAATTTGACCTAAGCCATCATTAAAAGTGTAAACGCCCCTAAAACTCTTGATTTAATTTGTTTTACTTTCAAATTTACCAAAAGTCATATTTTAAAGAGAGAAAAACCCCTTCAAATTTAGTCGTTTTTTTAAACCCCTTAATTCTAATCTAAAGTTTATTTTAAAAGATATTATCATAAAAATATTACCTACATACAGTAAATTATATTCTTAGTTTATTTACCATTTTAAAGTTTGTAAAAATAAAACACTTTCAAAATTTGTTTTTTTTTTATTTAAAGTTCATAAAAAAAAGCAAAAGTTCCATTTCGTTTTTTTAATCTAAAATTGCATCAAAAATTGAAAATTATAATTTAAAAAGTGAACATTTTTAAAAGAAACATTTTTGTGGGAAAATGTTTTGTTTCTGTGTTTTTCTGTCATAAGAAATGATAAAAAGCTCAAAATGAGAAACATTTTTTTTTTTCAGATCAAAATCGTCTATATTTTATAAAATAAGATAAATTATTATTATTTACTAGAAAAATGTTATGTAATCTCATTTATTTACTTTTGTGTTTCGAACTTCCTGAAAGAAAAAAGAGAGAGAATAATAGGAAGAAATTTGGTTTTTGTTGTGTCCAGGTGTTTAGTATTAATAAAAAGGGGGGGGCCAGGTGAGAGAGAGGAGGTTAAATTTCGGTTGTCTCCACCCTGTTTCGTTTGTGTGGTCAAATACCCCAATTGAAAACTAATTTTTGAAGATTAATCCTTCAAGAAAACCGACTTCTTTTTTTATTATTATGACATCTTCAAACAGAGATTACTTTAATTGGACATTTTTTTTTTCTCTCCCTACAAGTACATAAAAAGTTAGTTAATAAATAGTTAGTTAAAAAAATAGTTATTTCAACTTTTAAGTCAGAAAACGTCGTCACTAGCATTCTATCTAGTTTTATTGTGTATTTAGAAAAAAAAAATGAAAACATAAAAAATCGGATAACACGAATTATATTTTAGCTCCAGTTTCTTAGAATAGTATAGAATTTGAACATGGAATTCGTTTAATAAGAAAGATTAATTTGGTTCCATACATATTACTGTTAATTTAGGTGGTTTTAAGTGTTAACGGGGCTTCTGATTATTATTTCAGGTGCTTTGGAAACTAGAAGGGTATTTTTCAAAATAAACATTTTTTAAAAAAATATCGTCTGCTTAAGTTGTGTCATTTTCAGACTCATAAAAAGTTTATTTTGAACGATAAAGTGAAGAAGTCTTTCTTCTTCGTATATATCTTTCATAATAAGCTTTTTCTTAAGGCCAGTTTGAAAGTAACCTACATGTAACATGTTATTTCTATAATGACGTAAAAAGTTTATTTTAAAAGATATACCAATTATTAAATACCCTTAAGTGATTAGACTACTCTTCTAGTTTCTATTTCTAAAACACTTTCTAGTTTCTCTTAATTTAGCTTCTAATTATAAACCATCTTAACAGGAAAACGGATAACACGAAATAGATATTCAGTCCTGACTCTTAGAAAATTGCATAAGAAGAAGTCTCTCTTTTAAAAACGAAATTTGTTTAACACGAAAAGAAATTCTTCTGGTTCTTCTTCCATTTCGTGTTAAAAGGTTTCTTCTCACAATATAAATTATATCTATATCCAATTATAATTTAATTAGGTGTTTAGACATTTAACACAAAGTCATTGAAAAAAATACATAAAACAAACAAGGAGAATTTTTTTAAAAAAAAAGACATTGTGAAATTTAAAACATCCACACTGTAATTATTTATTAACCACAATAAACATGACTATATAGTTAACTTGAGAGCTCTACTCTCAATTGACAATTATTGCTAGTTAAAAGGAGTTAAGAATCGTGTATTTTGAAATGAGGTCCCCCCCCCTCAAGACTTGATATAATTTAACATCTAATTTCAAAGACGAAAAAAATGAGCTTTTAAAACGATGTTATTTTAAAAATTAAAAACCACAACCTTCTTCTTCTTCTTCTGTACATAATTTAATAAATTCCAATGTTACTTTTTATTTTTCAAAGTTAACTAGAACTCTCGTTGAAAATAGTAATAATAAAAAGAAGAAGGTAGAAAATAAAATACATTATTATAAATATTTTAAAATATACAATGTTTAAAAAAAACGCCCTGTGTTTTGAGTTTTAATGGAAAAATAATACAGGGTGAGGTCATAATTTAAAAAAAATTAGATCTCTCAAAATGGCAACTAAGACTATTTAGTGATCACAACTGTAAACGCGACAGATAACGGTCAAACTACGTAATAAGCGAATTTTCAAGACGATATATATTTCAAAATAAAATATTTTATAACAGTTTGATTAAATTTGAACGATTTTGACTACAACATTTTTAGTAGGAGAAAAAAATAGTTGTATTTTTCAAACTGCTTTAAATAGTTTATTTTTAAAGATATCGTCAGCTTGCTATTCTAGTTTCTAGCAAACTTTGAATTTTTATTGGAAAAAAAAAAGATAATTTACTTTAAATGCAATTTTGTGAAGTTTCCAGTAAAAAATACCTTGTACTCACACATGAATTCAAATTAAATGTGTTTAGGGTGAATTATACGGAATCCAGTTAAGGACATGAACCAAATAAAAATTGACTTTAATTATTAATATTTAAAAATTGAAATATTAAATCAATATTTTTTTGTCAATAGTTTATAAATTATATTTTAAGTATTAACTCAATATTTTGAGATTTTTAACTGAATAAATTGAATTCGACATATTGTTTGTGTCTGTCCTTCACGGGGTTCTGTAGAACACGGTTATTATTTAAATGCATTTAAATTATCAAGTGTGTTACTAGGTATAAAGCTATAATACGTATTTGACTCGCATATTCGTTTGAATAAGTAATTAGTCTGCTAGTATTCCACAGGGCCTATGACAGAGGGACAATTTAGTCAAAAAAAAAAACTGCTTACGTAATTCATTCTTAAAATAACATTATTAAGGTGGTTTTAAAGTGTTAAACTGGTGGCCTCTTGAGCTATTTGGACTTTCAGGCATCAAAATGAAGAGAACCATGACTTGTGTTTTAGAAACTAGAAAGGGTAGCTTCAATCACTTAAAAAAGATATATTTTTCATGTTTGATATCTTTCGAAATAACAGTATAGGTGGAGGTAACACACCCTGTAGGTCTAAATATGTACTGTGTATATTTATATATAAATCACCACCACTAGTTAAAAGCATTTACATATATTATTATTATTATTATTATTATTATTATGGTCATGGCTTTTATTTTCTGTCTTGGCCCAGAAATATGAAAATAGATCGCCGTTTTTTTATATTCTCTCTCTCTCTCTCTCTCTCTCTCTCTCTCTCTCTGTCTATTATTATACATATTAAATATTCTTAATATGCACTGGGAAATAATGCACAACATATACAGACATTACAGAGTGCCTCTAAGTCTATGATACATTTTAAAAGATGATCTAGTTTGTAAACTAGAAGGTGGAAGGAAGCATTGTTTTTTTTTTTTACACCTGTCTTGTGGTGTAATGAGATTTATAACCAAAGGTGTAAAACCATCAAAGTCTATGACCTTGTTGGTTGTTGTTTGTTTTGTGGACAATTTTACTTGAAATTCACCACCACCACCACCCCCCCCCCTATTTTCTTTAAAGGTTGAATCCCACATGCGTGAAAAAAGTGGATATTAGAATTAAGACAAAGATTCAGTTATGTTTTCTGCTTTCTTTTGCGTTCAAAGGGTTCTCACACGTTACAATTGAAACAAATTTCAGGGATATATTTAGTTTTCAAGAAAATAAGAGAAACAATAAGAGGAGGAACCATAACAAAATGATGTGTCTCAAGGACGCCTTTCTATTGGCTGATAATGCATAATTCTGCACGGCAGGCAGAAACAATTCAAGCCATTTTTTTATGTATATTTTCTGCCAAATAACGAGATGCTGCTTTAGACCTGGTTCATACATTCATAAAAATAAGCATAAAACAGAAACAGAAATAGAAATCAGAATAAAGTTTCAGCTATGTTTTCTGCTTTCGTTTACGTTCAAAGGGGTTTCACACATTACAACAAAAAACAACTCTTCAAGTATATTTTTCAGTTTCTAGATGCAAGAATGGAATTATTCAAATTTCATCTTATTTTCCGTCACTTCTGTTATTCTGCATGTGTCGTGGCTGAATTTCTTTTTCAGTCGCGTTTCTTTATGTGACCTGAGCCTCTTTTTCTTGACCCTTGCCCATTCTCTACATATTTTTTAATTCATTTTCCATTTGATATGTGTGCACCTTGTAGTAAAAACTTAAAATGTTAGAAGGGTCCTACTTTTAATTTAATGTTCTAGAATCAACAATTACCTTTTTAAAAGTTGAAATAGGATGAGAAAAAGATAAATATTATAAAAAATAAGAGACTTTTGAGAAGGAATTTTTCTTGTTATTTTTCAAGTAGCTTCTTCTTCTTGAAATTCTCGTAATTATTCTGCTTCTTGTTGAATTTGACGGAACCTATAATTACATCATGTCAAAAAAAAGTTGCAAGAAACACGCATTATTTGAAGCTTCAGAAATATATATTTTTTCCAATCCTATTTTCAAATAAATTTTTTATATATAAAAATCTGATGATGATGGAGCTATACTCATGAAATAATTACAGGGGATACTTTTTTAAAATAACGGCGTGTTTGTGACATAGAAGAATGTAGCTCTAAGTAGAGGTGGCGCCATCTATTGGTCACTCAACTATGGCCTGAAATTCTCCATCCTGTCTTATGTGGAGCATTATAAGCCATAGTTGAGTATATCTAATAGATGGAGCCACCTCTACTTAGAGCTAAATTCTTTAAAGATTCTCTATAAGGCCTTGTTTCCATTGGAGGTGATATTTTAAACTTTTTTTTTTGGAAATTTCAACTGGTGAAAAAATAGAAGAAACGTGGCCCCCTCTGCCCATTCATTATCATAGGCAGAGGGGCCATGTTTGTTCAGTTTTTCACCAGTTGAAATTTTCAAAAAGTTCAAATTTTCACCCCCAATGGAGAAACAAGGCATAAAGAGAACTAGACAAGAAAGGAGAGATGAAAGGAATATTTGAATTTGAACAATTCTTTTGCAAGCAATTTAAAGGGCCTATAACAGAGGGACAATATAGTCCATAAGCTGCACAGAAGAGTACCTTTGAAGAGAGGCTAAACAATTAAAACTCACAACGTGAAGTTGAGCTACCTGTATGTATATATTGGTTTCTATAGGAAAGAAGCGTTCCAGAAACATTTTTTTTTTGATTGTCAAATATTGGAACTTGTTTTCTTAAATGTAGATTTTTGCGTGGTTTGTGGTCAACTTTCATTTATTTTTTGGTTGTATATTGGAAAGTTATTTTGGCTGGACATCAGTTTTCAATTGATGTTTTGAGAGTAAGAAAAAGAAAAAAATGGCGCCTAATTGAAAGTGGAAACTAAAAAGTTGTGTTCAATTTTTGGAGGGGGGAAGGTTGATCATAACTGTCATGTCATATACTTTATAAATTATAATCAGCATTTTGTCCATCGCAAAATTAAAAAAGAAACATAAGTGCTTTAAAAAACTAGAAGTGTTCATAGTAATTTTTTCATGTTCGATATTTTTTAAAATAAGCTTTTTAATGTAAGTTTTAAAAAATGACCCCCAATTTTAAGCAGATGGTTATTTTTTTTAATTTTTAGTTTATTATAAAAAAGTTTATTTTGAAAGATATCATGAAAATTCTATTATCTTAAGATGGTTTATTAAAAGTGTTTTAGAAACTAGAAGGATGATAGTTGAATCATTTAAAAGAGGTATTTTAATGTTGATATTGATATCTTTCAAAATCAATTTTTTTATTTAGACAACAATTAAAAAAAATATCGTCTGCTTAAATTCACATAAAAAGCTTATTTTGAAAGATATCAACATGAAAAAAATACCATTCCTTAAAGTGACTGTGAACTATACCCTTCTAGTTTCTAAAACACATTTAAGCTTCTCTTCATTTTTTTTGCACCTGAAAAAGACACAATAAATTTATACTTTTGAGGGTCATTTACATTTTAAAACCACCTTAATTAAATGCTTTTTACAACAAAATAGTTTAAAACTATTTGTTAAAATTTAATATTCTTGTTGTGCGTTTTTTTTAGATTAATAACTTGGAGAGTAATAAAAGAGGAAGTTGTTGAATTAAATGCTCATCCTTATTTCAAAGTAAAAATAATAATAATAATAATGTTATTTTATCAATTAAAAATTTCATTTGAACATTTTACCAAAAATTCCCCGTCACAGAATGTTTATTGCATTATTAAAGGTGATTAGTTATGCAAATTAGCTATTAAAAGGCGTTTTTTAAAGTTTGCATATTTTTCCATTGTGTGAGAAAAAAGATAATAGGAAGAAATAATAAATAAAGTAGTAAACTTTTAAAGATAAACTACTTCTATTTTAAAATATTCCACAATTTCGTAAAATAGTTTTGTAAAACTTGTTGCATAAAAAGTGATTGACGGATGGAGGAGGAGGGGAGGGGAGGGGAGGTAGGGGAAGCTTCTTGAATTTACTAACAAAAAAATAAGAGATATTTAAATTTGGAACATTTAAAAATGGAAGGGAGAAACAAAAAAGTTTGTTACCCTTAAAACAAAAAAAAAAATAATCACAATTCTCTTCAGATCTTTTACACCAATTTTTGTCGTCAAAACAAAACCAATGAAAATATTCCATTTTGTAAAATAGAAATTTTACAAAATGAAATATTTTCATTGGTTTTGTTTGTGTCTTACGAACATTTTCACCACATTCTTGGACCATGTTCTATTTTATATCTTATTCGGTAAAATAACTTTTTAGATTATTTTATGAAAAGCTTATTTTTCAATTTTGATTAATCTCTTGTCTTTTCAGAGAGAAACTAGAAAGTATTTTAGAAACTAGAAGGGTAGGCTGAGTACGAGAGTAGCTCAATCACTTACGAATGATATTTTTCAAAATAAGTTTTTTTATTTCAGATTGAAAATGGCTCAACTTTAAGCAGACTGTATTTTTTTTTAAGTTTGGTCTACTAAAATAAAAAGACCTTTAAGTGATTAAACTACTTTTCTAGTTTCTAAAAAACACTTTCTAGTTTCCCTTAATTTTGCACCTGAAAGACAAAAATCAGAGTTCGAGAGGCCCCGTTTACACTTTAAAACAATCTTAAAGTAGTTTAATGTACAACTAATTTTTAAAATGATTATTCTGTCTTTCAGGTGCAAAATAAAAGAGAAAGAAACTTGGAAAAGTGTTTTAGAAACTAGAAGGGTAGCTCAATCACTTCATAGGGAAAATTTCAACAAAAATATTACGTGTTTTTAAGTTTGAGTCAGTTTATTATTTTGAAATACATCAACATGAAAATACCCTTAATTGATTAAGCTACCCTTCTAGTTTCTAAATCACTTTTCCCAAGTTTTTCTTTATTTTGCACCTGAAAGACAGAATAATCAGAGTTGGAGACAACGAAGAGAGAGAGAGAGAGAGACCCCTGTTTACACGTTTTAAAACCACATTAAGATGTTTTTTTCTTCTTCTGATTATCAATTTGGGCCTGAATATTTCACCAGGAATTGACCCAGATTTGAGGGAGTGGGGAGGACCTGTGGTGGCCAGTTACTTGCAATCATCGTATTTTTTCTCTTCCTTCTATTTTTATGGTTCACTAAATTGGTTTTCCTCCTCATCTTGAAAAAAAGAAACAGAAATATTCTCGTTGATAATAATGATTATTATACCTTTTTTGATATAATACGCTCGTATACAATATAGGCCTATATAATAATATAAATGCCACACATATCACAAAGTAGCTTTAAAGTCTGTTTGAATAGTGCAATTTAAAGTGACACTTAAAATTTGGAAGGTTGTTTCGGTCTGTTGGAACCATTTATCATTTTCAGATAAATATCCTCCTCCTCCTCCTCCTTTCATCTTCTTGGTCATTTTTTTCTGAGCTTTTTTTTGGTTGTTTTGGTTGGTTTAAGGAAATAATTAAGCGGTCAGTAGCTTATGACAGCGCCACCTATATATAACAATAATAGTCGTAATCCAATTTAAAAGTTTTGACATCAAATGTGAGCACCTTGAAGAAAAAAACACTCTTTAAGGTTTGTTGCATTTGTTAGGAGTTAAACGGACTCAATAGAAAAATACTTGTGTAAATGCAAGGTAGATGGCGCCATGTAACCTTCCATTAGGTGGCAAACTACACTCGTCGCCAATACAGGTTGTTAGAATTAGGTGAAAACTTCAGTTGGCTCCGCCCTTGTTATGACGACTGGCAACTTCTAATTGGCTTTTTATGAAGTCTGACGTCACATGCTACATAACCAGCCAATTAGAAGTTGCTGGTCTTCATAACAAGGGCGGAGCCAACTGAAGTTTCCACCTAATTCTAACAACCTGTGTCGCCAATTAGTTGAAATCAAATGCAGTCTTTTTTTAGCTCTAAAAGTGTCCAAAACAACCCTATTTATGAGCACGTGACAAACTTATACTCAGAACGTAATAAAAGTGAAGAGAGAGCACGTGTAGAGGTAAATAGCGATGACGTAATTAAAAGTTTGCCGCGTGCAGAAAAAAAAGGAAGAAGGTGAGTTATAGAGTTGAAGAGTGTCGTCAGTACATTTCTATGGGAGGAGGGCTAGTGGCGCCATCTAATACTATACGCACAAAATAAGTGATCTACTTGCATTCATAAGTAGGACTACACTTACAGAATACACTCAACCATTTCGAATGAAAATTACCCATAATGCATCATAAAACCAAATTTTAAATGCGATATTAGCTGGACAATTGTAACAAAATAATATCTAAATTGTATCTTAAAATACAACGAAACATGTATTTTGTTTTTCAGTACAAAAAACAAATACAAGATGATGTTTTTATTTTTGCAATTTGCATTGAAAGTACATGGTTTAGTTTATTTATATTCCAGATAATATTTTGGCCCATATCTGGTAATTTGACACCAATTCCATAAGAGTTAGACGAATATTTTGACCAAATGTCTGCCTGCGAGGCTACAACTTTACAAAATACAAAACATTGTCCAAAATACAGAGTGAATGCAACATTCTCCAATAAGGCTCGGATGAGACCTAGTGTGTTGAATGTGGTTGGTTGCTCATATGCAGGACTGGCTTTAGGGATTGCTTTCATCGATTCCCTCAGAATGGGGCCCTGCGACCCAATAAAAGAATACGCACTGAAGTTCACGAGAGAACTGGGAGTGCGAAATACAATAAATGGTGACAGCAGCATCAGAAGCGCCACTTATCGGGAAACTGGTTAACTATTATTGGATACACACACATTGCACATTTTGAAGGGCTGGTTCTTTTGCAGTTAGGATGTCTAAAATACCAGATAACATACTGAGAGCTCTTTCTCGGGAGCCTTTCGTGTCATAGCTGAGATTGGCCAATAGATGGCGCAAACTGCACTTAAAGCTAAATTCTTTCTCAGTTACAATACGATTCAGTGAACATGCAAAAAAAATGGAGTGGCCTTAGCCTGAAAAAAAGCAGATTCATCACTCACTTTCGATGTTTCTTTTAAACTTGGAGTTGCTTTTTTTTACTTTTATGAAATTTATATATTGGTTCAAATAAAGGTTATTTTCTTGCATTTCCGCTAGGAGCGCTGTCAAAACTAGCCCAGATCTTAGTTTTTTTTTTAAAAAAAAAAGTCTGAACTTTTTATGAAAAATTTGAGCAAAAATTCGGATATTTTTGGTTACTTTAATTCAAGTAAAATTAGAAACTGATTGAATAAGGAAACAGCTCAACAAAAACATGACTTGAATGTGTTTTTTGTTGCATCATATTATGATGTAGCCTATGGGTTATTTCAATAAATTCCTGCTTGAAGCTATGGGACATTTTACGGGGTTCTCTTACGTTTCAGGTGTCCTCGAACTTTTTTTTGTTTCCCCTCAAATCCAATTCTTTGTTATTTAGAACGTGAATTAAGAGACACAAAAAAACCCCATAAGATTTGTTTTCTTCTTAAAGGGTGGAGACAAAACACCCCCCAAAAAAAAATATCATCAACAATTGAAATAAATAATAATACCCCATAATATATTAATATCTAAGACAAGAATGGTGGATATTATTATAATACATATATATAACAATTGAGTTTGATTTGACATTGTTTTCAAGCAAAAAGAGAGTTCGCCATTTTTATTTCTCTCTATAGAGCCACAGTCTATTTCTACATCAAATCCGTTAGATTTTAACCGACTTATTAAAAAAAAATGTGAAAGTTATTCCAGTTTGAGGGTATTTTTTTAAACTTAATTGAACTCAGTTAAGTCAGTCAGTCAGTGAGGAGGTTTTTTTTTAAAAAAGGTAATAATTGCAATTGTATAAAAATATAGAGAGAAAGTGGGTTAGCCATGTTGCCTTTTTTTTGTTATATTTTTTTTTGGGGTAGAAGTTTTAGGCGTGGTGGGCCAATGGTAGGGAGGGGAGTGTAAGTGAGATATATCTCACTATATATGTATTATAATTTAAAAAAAAAAGAAAAATAAGAGAGTATCTCATTTCTTTTATAAAAAATATATTACAATTACCTGACTGACTTTGTGTTTCTATTGAGCATTTCAGGGTTCAATAAAGGATTACTATTATTATTATAATTTATATATGGAGATTTAGATAACTGTTTGAATGAGGTTAGAATAAAGCTAAGAGATAGAGCTATAGCTGCCATTATAATAATAATAATAATAATAATAATAATAATAATAATAATAATAATAATAATAATAATAATGTTGTTCTCTTTTGAACGAGACATTATTTCTTATTATCTTTCAAACACAATTGTATATATTGTTGTCATTGTGTTTGCCTTTATAACATGGATTCATTCCTTCTTAACTTAGTTACTTTTTTTTGGGGGGGGGGGGGGGGGGGGAGGGGGGGGGGGCGGGGAATCATGGGGTTTTATTTTTGTGTATTATTTTACTGTCAACCTACGGAATCAGTCAATCTGCAGATTGCCTATACAAGCTGCAAAACCACCCAAATGCTAGTGAATCTGCAAAATTCAATACATTTTAAGGTGTTGAATTTTGCAGATTCACTAACAGGTTGGTGGCCTAGGCAATGTGCAGATTCACTGATTCCGCAGGTTGACAGCAACATATTGTCGAATAGTCTTTATTTTTTGAACAAATCAGAATGAACTTTTTTTTTTTGAAGTTCATCATTAATGGCAATATTATACAATTCTTAACTTGTGGCCCAAATTACCTAAATTGTCAAATAATCATTAGAGCAACTGCAAATAATAAAAAAGGCTGGTTTAGAGGCTAGATGTCTGGTTGTTATTGTATCAGTTGTCAACTAAAGAATTCTAGTCTCTAACCAGTGTTTTTTGTAGAAAAAAAATACAGTAACTTTTATCAATAAAAACGACTGGTTGGTGGCTAAGTTTCTATTGTCTCATTAAAGAAAAAGTCGTACCTTATGATGTTACTGCTTGTGCGCTATTATTTTATGACTGTCGTATTGTGATGAACACCACCAGTTAATGTCAGTCATATAACAGTAATTGTCATAATAATGTTTTGTAATTTTGCTTTTCTGACTATTAAAAAGGCTATGAGCTAGATATGACAATTTGCTGTCATATGACAATTTCAGTAATGAGGCCCCTGGTTACTATCAAGTGTCAAAATAAGAGAACTTTAGCCTCTAACAAGTGTTATTGATAGAAAAAAAAAGCGTAATCGTGGTTTTTTCTCGGTGTTTGGCCCTCTTTGGACCACAGATTGAGAAACCATTGCTTTTGAAATTGCATAAAAATCCGATCCCCTCTTATCATGAACAATTAAATCTGAGTCAGAAGTTTTCAAAGTGAATTAAAATTAACCCATAAAGTACGTCGTCTCTATTATGATGATGATGATGATGATGATGATGATAAGGGGGATGAGAAATTTCTTTTTCGGCGAATGGTGTGATCTTCATCATCTTTTTTTTTTGTGCGTCTGTTGTTGTTCTTTTCTTATTGTCGTTCTTGATTATTATATGTAAAACAATGGGTGGGCCAACCCTTTATTTTTTTTTTGCTTCATTTCTACAAGTTTACATTTCAATAACATTACAATAGTTAAAACGAAACCTAATCATCGATTGTTAACTTAAAAAGATAAGAAGTGTTTCAAAAGAAACGCAATGGGTCATTGAAGGCTAACTAAATATACCCTGCCTGAATAATAATCCCCTGAGAAGGGAAAAAAGTTACCCTACTTGCAGACACAGGCGACTGTTTGTAATGAGCGACAAAACGTGTGCAGCCTACTTGCAACACAAAGCGACTGTTTGTAGTGAGCGACAAAACTAGTCTGCAGCCTACTTGCATAAACAAGCGACTATTTGTAATGAGCGACAGAACGTGTCTGCAGCCTACTTGCAACACAGGCGACTGTTTGTAGTGAGCGACATATAAAAGGTGCTCTGATCTCTACGCAATCCAGATCCGCGGTCCTTTTTTAGCCATTAAAATAGAAATTTTTGACAGATCTGGACAGATGGTTGAGATACTATGTGCCCATTCATAATAGGATTAATAATGGATCTGGATTGTAAGTCCGGATTGGTGCCCCACCTTAAGGGCCGAGGGTGACCATTCTAATTTATATTCTAAGGGATTCAGAGGAAATGTAAGTTTGACTTAAAATATAAATGATTTTGAATTTGCACAAGGAAATTTTTGTGTTTTTAGTTCAGAAACTGCATAACAAATGCATTTTGTGAAAATAATCTATTAAGATTTTAATTTTGACAATGCATTTGTTATGCAGTTTCTGAACTAAAAATTGTCCCTCTGCTATAAGCCCTTTAGGCTGCTTGAAGAGCGCTGTTTTGGCTCTTGAGTACCACCAACTACAGACATTTAGAAATCGGGAGGAACATAAGTTGGCTTCTCCCTTTTTATGACGAACGCAACTTCTAATTGGTTGGTTATGTAGTCTAACGTCACATGCTCCGCCCTTTTCAACGTCGAACCACACAACAAACTAATTAGAAGTTGCCGGTCGTCATAAAAAGGGCGGAGCCAACTTGTGTTCGTCCCGATTTCTAAATGCCTGTCTACTAACTAGAGTTGAGCATCTCTCATATCTCAGGTGTTCTCTATTTTGGTTTATAATGAGATATTGTTTATTTTAAACTACAAAACAACAACAACAAGAAGAAGAAGAACACAATTTATAGTCACAGGTCACTGAAGTTGCATAATGTCAAATGGAGTTCAACAAATAGCAGCAGCAGCAGCCACAACAAGTTGCGTAACAACAACAACAACAAAATAAAGAGATTCACAGCTGTTTTTACTCAATGAGTACTTTTAACATTTGTGACCCATCATCATCAATTATTACCAATGGAGAGGAAGGAGTCTCACACATTGGTTGATGATGTATTGTGTGGCTATTGTGCGCGCGACCCACCAACCAAAATTGGGGTACACAAAATGTACCAAGTTCATGGGGTTTTTTTAAAAAGAGGAGGAAGAAGAAGAAACTATCAGGGGGGGGGGGGGGATATTTGTCATTTTGAGACATTTTTCTGAAGGTTTCTTACGTTTTTTTTACAAGGTAGTAGTTTTTTCACACAATTTCCTAGTAAAGTCTCACGAATACACTTAAGATCATTTAGAAACTAGAATAGTAGGTGAACGTGCTAAAAAGTATTTTTTTTTATAATGTTAATGTTATCTTGAAAAATAAACTTTTTATAGACAAAAATTTAAAAAAAAAAATATCGTCTGCTTTTCAGTTGAGTCATTTTCTAAACTAAAATGAAAAAAAAAAAGCTTATTTTGAAAGAAAGTATGAACATAATACCCTCTTAAGGACGTTTTAAAGTGTAAACAGGGCCTCTCGAACTCTTGATTAGTTTGTCTTTCAGGTACAAAATGAAGAGAAACTAGCAAAGTGTTTTAGAAACTAGAAGGGTAGTTTAATCACTTACGATATTTTTTTTTTCAAAATAAGCTTTTTTAAGTGGATTTCGAAAATAGTGCAGACAATATTTCTTCATTATTGTTTATAAAAGTTCATTTTTTAAGATAACATTAAAGGCGCATTCACACTAGGCTGGTTTACAAGCCGCTGGTTGCTGCTGGCTATTAGCTGCAACAGCAAGCAGCAGCTGCTTTGGGTTACCCCGATCTCTTAAATAAATAATCAATGAATCAATAATTTTTAATACATTTTTAAGAGGTTTTTTAAATGGTAATTGAAGTTTAAAATTGAGAGATAAGTGGTTGGTTTTCTTGATTAAATTTTCGTGACTTGATTCACTTTGTAAAATATGAGTCAATTCCAATTAAGAATTGTTACATTTTATGATATTTTCTATTTTATAATATAATATCTTAAATTAAAAGGAGGTCAATTGAAATAATCTCATCAATTAAAATTTAGATACATTTTATAAAATAAAAAAAAATTACGATCCCGTTCTATTTTTTTCTTTTAACTATTTTTTTTTGTTGTTGTTGATATTTCAAAATAAATAATAATTATTTTAATCGTTAATTTTAAAATATTTTAACCACATTTTCCCGCTTTCCATCATTTTCATCCATCTATCCATCGGGCATAATAAATAATTTACATATATTTAATAATAAACAAAAAAAAAATTGAAAGCGTGAGATTAAAATATTAAAAGTTGAAAAATGTCGCAAAAATAACAATTATCAAAATTAAAACATTTTTTTTTTAAAAAGAGGTCATTGACTTCTTACAATTGATCGAGAACGGCGGTTTTATTTAATAAAAAGACAAGGCCCCGTAATCATCATCATCATTGTTATTATTATTTGAATGAGGAGGAGGAGGAGGAGGAGGAGTAGTTCGGACAAAGTGGACACTGGTCATCATCATCATCATCAATAATAATAAGAATATCTGATGATCAGTTTGTCCATCTGTTCTTTTAAATGTGTGTCCTTCACAATCTAATAACAATCACATGTTTTCGATCTCTTGTTAACAATAATAATAATAACTGAAATATATTGATATAATTTTTCAAGTTTCTAAGAAATGTGATTTTAATAATAATTAGAATCATCCCTTTAGGGTTTGAACAATAAACTTTTTTTAAAAAACAATAACAATAAACAAGAAATGAAACAAACGAAGAAAAAAAAAACGTCTCAAAATTTGACCTAAATTTTCCTTTTTTTTTCTTCAAATTTCATTATTGATGACACGATAATTAGTTAGTCTACTTTACTTTTATTATTATTATTATTATTATTATTTGTCCAGGGTCTTCTTGGGAAGTCTTTTTTTTAGTGGTGGTGATGGTAGTTAGTTGTGAAGCTAAGCTTAGGTGGGCACCTAGTTAATTATAATTATTATTATTGTTTACTATTATTAAACTCGGTCGTGCAATTTGCACGAATCGAAACTGAAAGAGAGAGGCGGTATTCGTTGCAATTGGATTCATTTGGATTGGAAATTGGTCCTTCAGGTGGTTTTCAAGTGTAATTATGGGGCCTATCTCTCTCTCTCTCTCGCTCTCGCTCTCTCTCTCTCTCTCTCTCTCTCGAACTCTTCATTATTCTGTCTTTCAGGTGTAAATTGAGGATAAAATGTGTTTTTGAAACTAGAAGGGTAGCTCAATCACTTCAGGGTATTTTCATGTTTGATCTATCTTTCAAAATAAGCTTTTTATATTAGTTTGAAAATGATCAAACTTAAAGCAGATAATATTTTTTAATTTTTTTTTTACTAAATTAAATTTTAGAGACTAGAAGGGTAGCTGAATAACTTCTGGGTATTTTCATGTTTGATATCCTTCAAAATAAACTTTTTTTATATTAGTTTGAAAATGATCAAACTTAAAGCAGATAATATTTTTTTTTTAAATTTTTGTCTATAAAAAGTTTATTTTGAAAGATATCGAACATGAAAATAAACTTATTAAGTGATTCAGAGCTATCTTTCTAGTTTCTAACGTTTAATTTCTCCTTAGTTGTTGCTTTTCTGAAAATCAGCTGTTAAATTTCAACCTATTTGAAATTCGATTGAGTTTTTTTTTTGGTTAAAAAAAAAGGTAGTTTGAATCGTTTAAGAATGTCACCGAATTTTGAAACAGAAATGCCGCCGTATTTCACACGATTAAAACGTACTTTTGATGCAGATTGTGTTTGACCTACAAAAGTTACGGTTGGTTGGTTGATCATATAATATGTAAAAATTTTAGGGAAAAAAAAATAGTTGAAATTTGGCTTTGAAAAATCACAAGAGAAGAGAAAAAGAAAAAAACCAAACAATGGAAACCATTTAATACGAAACGCGGAAAGGCTTCGGAATTTCTTTTCGTGTTAAAAGAAGGAATCATTACAATTTTCTAAAGAGGGACTAGATTGATAATAAATTCCGTGTTAATCTGTTTTTTCGTATTAAACGGTTTTCATTGTAATTTATAAAGGGTTAAGGTGTCAATTTATAAAGAAGTCAATCTGAAACCTTAAATTAAAACCTCAAAGACTCAAAAGAGGAACTCAATTAAAATCCAATTTTAATTAGATCTTTTCTCATGATCAATAATATAATTGAATATAAGATTGTGTGGGAAGAAGAAAAATTCTTCCTGTATATATTTTTTTATATTAAGTTTTTATTAAAAAGGTAATAAAAGAAGGATAAAGTTGAACAACAAAAAACTAGAAAAACGGAAGATCTAATTTTACAAAATTAAAAAGTGTAACGATTTAAATTCCAATTAACCTCTTCACATTAGAAAATGTACAGAAGAAAAAAAATCTTGAATTTTTTTTCCTGTACCTATTTTTAACAAACTCGTTTTTTTTGTAATTTAAACCCACGTAAATTGTTCATTTTACATTATTTTAAAATATAAACCAAAGTGATATAAATAATGAAAGAAACTCATTCAATTTGGCTTTGAATAACAACAACAGCAACAAAAAATCCATTGTTTGCCCATTGGACACCAAGAAAGTGAGAAGAAAAAATACCATTTATTGTTGTTCATTTTAAAATATCAGCCAATAAAAATATAGTGCAAATTTAAAAAAAAAAAAACGATAACAATGGCACTTTATATGAACAGCTGATTTTTTTCCTCCGAATTTTATAGTTAATTCTGCAATTTCAGAAGAACAACAATAATTAGAAATTGAAAGTGTATTAGAAACTAGAATGGCTAGCTAGAATCACATAATTTAGTATTTTCGTGTTGATTATCTTTCAAAATAAACTTTTCAGTGAGTTTGAAAATGACCTATAAAAGTTTATTTTGAAAGATAATCAGTTGACATGAAAATAATTATTAAGTGATTGAGCTTACCCCTCTAGTTTCTAGATTTTCTTCATTTTGCTCTTCTAAAAGACAGAAATAATGAAGAGTTCGAAAATCAGCTAGTATTTTGAAGTTGATATCTTTCAAAATAAACTTTTTATAGACAAAAGTTTAAAAAAAAACATCGTCTGCTTAAAATTAGATCATTTTCGAATTCCGCATAAAAAGTTTATTTTAAAAGATATTCAACTTGAAAATAACTATTAATGTGATTGAGCTTACTCTTCTAGTTTTAAAAACACTTTGAAGTGTTTCTCTTAATTTTAAATGTGAATTAAAATAACGAAAAAATTCGAGAAGACGTTTTTACAATTTTAAAACCAACTTTTAATGGATTACAAAATGAAATAATTATAATTGAAAGAAAAAAATTGTCAAATTTTCTCCCTCCCCCCCCCCCCCCCTTCTTTTAATTAATATAATATCAAAACTATTATTATAATTGCTTTTCTTTTATTATTACCACAATAGAATAATAGAGGAACCATTTTTTTAAAGAAAAAAATGTAGAAAAAAATGTGAGAATTTCTTATTTTTTCAAAAAAAAACCTCTTTTAAAATATTTCTATAATAAAAATAACACTTTCTTTAATTACATATATTTTCAATTGTTGCGCTTTTAAACAACAATGACAGATTTTTTCATTTTTTTCTTCAACAAAAGGTAATATTAATGTGTTTCTCACTCTTACTCTATCTCTACCTGTCTCTTTTTCCTTCTTATTTTCTGTAAATTAATTAATAAATTAACCACATCCACCTTTTTCTCTTTTTTTGAGTGCAAAAAAATAGTAATGAAAAGTGAACTAATTTGTGTAGACAAGCCATGAAAAATTAACACTCTGAAGAAGAAGAAAAAAAAAAGGTTTTGTTCTCCGAAAAAAAAAAAAAAAGGAAAGCCCTGTTTCCACTCGACAAAAATCAGTTTTAGGCCTTGTTTCTGGAAAATTTCAACTGGTAAAAAAATTGATCAAACGTGGCCCCTTTGCTTATGATAGTGAATGGGCGGGGAGGGGAGGCCACGTGTGTTCTATTTTTCACCAGTTGAAATTTTCACCCCAATGGAAACAAGGCCTTAAAGTGGGGGGGGGGGAAGCGTAAATAATGGCCCCAAAGTAGGTTCTAAGTAAGGGCCTATAATGCCCAATTCACATCTAGCTGATAAAAATCCAACATGAATTCGATTTTGAAAACAAAACCAAAACAACTGTGTCAGATGTGTACTGAAGACAAAACCACAAGAAATTTGTGACACAACACGAACAAATTGGAGTTTTGTTTTTGTTTCTATAGATGTCTCCTACGTAAACTACGCAACTGTTGTGTTGTTGCTGTTGTTTAAACCTCGTTTTCACGGCGATAGTTTTTTCCTGAGAGTAGCTGTCATGAAAGTTGTGATAGTTCACTCTCTCACGATAGCAAACTGTAATCACGTGTTGAAGTAACGTGATAGTTCTGTCACATGTGACAGTGTGACGTCTACTTCACAGATATCATTAAGTCAACAACAGTGTTGCCTCCTGTGGTCACACAACAACTATTAAGTACTATATTGCGACAGTACTATCAACTATCTAGTCAAACGAGATAGTTGTGATAGTGCTATCGCAACAGTACTATCAACTATCTAGTCAAACGAGATAGTTGTGATAGTGCTATCGCAACAGTGGGCAATAGCGTCTATCGTGTGGTCTTCACAATGATAGTTCTCGCGATAGTTGCTCTCATGGCAGCAACTGCTATCGTGACAACTATCACAGACAACAGTTGACAAAATGTTGCGTAGTGCCTTTTTGGTGGGACATGGGAATTGTTTGTGAAATTGCAGACTAAAACAACAACAAAACACAAAAGTTGCAGGAATGTTTTAGAATTGTCGCCAATTTGTTTTGAAACACTTGAGTTTCTGTTTTGTTTCTGTGTTTTTCAGCTTGAAGTGAATCGGTCTTAAAGTTGAATAATTTCAACTTAGTTGAATTTTGTTTAACTTGTGATACTTCGTTTAGATTACAAAAAAAATTAACTGCAGTTATATAACGAAGGTTATACTTAACTGCAATCAAGCAAGAAGTGGCACTGTTGTGTTGTTTCCATTTTTAAGACACTTTAACTGCACGGTTAAATGCTTTTATGTCACTTCCTGTTAAATAGTTGTGCATTTTGTGCAGTAAAAAATATTCAGTGTCTCTCACACAGGTAGTTAGAAATAGGTGAAAACTTCAGTTGGCTCCGCTCTTGTTATGACGACCGGCAACTTCTAATTGGCTGGTTATGTAGTCTGCCGTTGAAAAGGGCGGAGCATGTGACGTCAGACTACATAACCAGCCAATTAGAAGTTGCCGGTCGTCATAACAAGAGCGGAGCCAACTGAAGTTTTCACCTATTTCTAACTACCTGTGTCTCTCACTTATCCGCCATATTGTTTGTAGGCTGAATTTGTTTTTAAACACAGGAAGTAACATATTTAACCATTAAATAATGTGGTTAACACGCAATTGAGTTAACTTCATTGAAAGATATCAACAAACGAAAAACACCGTTAAGACTTAAGTGATTGATCTACCCTTCTAGTTTTTAAAACAAATTCAAGTTTCTCTTCATTTTGCACCTTGAAGGACCGTTTACACTTTAAAAAATCACTTTAATAATTTTCTATAAGTGGAAACAGGGCCCTTAAAGTATTTTAACTTGAAGGCCCTGTTTCCACGTGACGAAACTTTACGCAAATTTAGCATTTTAAGCAAGTGACAGCCTACGACAGGGGAGAATATCGAAAGCTTGAAAAATCAATCTTTAAAAAAAAAATGAAACAATGGGTTTCAAAATTGAGATTATGGTGGTGGTGGTGGTGGTGTGGCCCCTCCCGTGGCCCCCTAAAACAAATCTCTCTTTTTTGTGGTCGTTCCCATTTTTTGCGAAATCGCACAAAAAAACGCTTTAAATTTGTCTTCAGATATAAAAAAGGGGTTTCAACCTTCGAGAATATTTTAGGTTTTTTTAAAAAATTCAATACCTTTAGGGCAGCAATTCAAGTTTTTCAAAATGTAATATATCTCAAATAACAACAACAAAAGTGTTGTCTTAAAACATATATTAAAAAATATATATTGGTGATTTATATATTTCATTATAAACAATAATGTCCTTCATACCTTTAATCTTGTTCTAATTTGATTTTTTTTTCTGCAGTAAATAAATTAGTTTCGATCACTTTTGAACTTTTCTAGTTTATATAGAATTTCTAATCAGTTTTCTACTTTTCACGTTTAAAACATGATGATGATTTATTAGATATCATTACAAAGGAAAATATGCAAATGAGAGAGAACAATAGAAATAGAATTCATGGTTAATTATGCAGGTCTGCAGAAAGAAAAAAAAAACATTTAGAAAACTAGAAGAGTAAAAGTAATCACTTTTGAGAGAATTTTCAGGTTTTGATATTTTTGAAAATTAATTTTTATAATTAATTTTCGATTTTTACTTCAAGTTCAGCGAAAATTAATCCAAAAAAAAATAGAGGTAATAATTAGTGCTCGGATTTTTATGCAATATTATGAGCCAGTTGTGAAATACAAATCCCGTTTAGGTCAATCAATAATAATAATTATTATGTTTTTTTTTAAAAAAAGACTGATTTAGAGGCTAGAACGTCCAAAACCCTCTTAACTTAAATTTAAAATTCAGTCAAAATTTAATTATTTTCAGTAAAGTGTAAACGCGGTGTCTCTCGAAGTCTGGTTATTCTATCCTTTCAGGAGCAAATTGAAAGTGTTTAAGAGACTAGAAGGGTAGCTCAATAATTTGTCGGTATTTTTTATATTATCTTTTAAATTAAGCTTTTTATAAAAAGTTTATTTTGAAAAATACTATTAATTTTCTAAGAAACTTTCAATTTATCATCTAATGTTCGAAAAAAAAAATCAGCAACTGTTCATAAAATATGTTAAATTTTATGTAAATAGTTCACATTTGTAATTATGATAAATTCCCCCCAAAAAATATAGTTGAGTGATTTTTGCAAGTCAAACTAAATTAGTTTAAATAATTATAATTAAATATCTCCGTTAATGTTAATCAAATGGTAGTTTTATTTTTGACGTGAGAAATTTTTTAAAATTTTCAATTTTAAAAAAAATATTATCAATTTTTCTGTGTGAATTAATAATAATTATTTTTAGACCGTGTCATTAAACCCTCCCACTTTAGCCCCTCCAATCGTATTTTTCCTCGGGGTTACCTGGGGAGGGAGGGAGGGGGAGGTTAAAAATGTCCCCCTTTAAAGAAAATTTTGGTTGTAATTATAATTATGCGAAATGAACAATTATTTTTACTTATTTTTCCATTTCCCAATTTTCAGAACACATTTTAAAATAAAACATCTTTTTGACTCCTGAGGGAATTTCGTTTGAAAAAGTTGAAATTAACTATTTTTATTTACTAATTTATGTATTTTCTCACAGTTTGTGTTTAAGAATTTAAGATTTCGAATCAGAAATTGAATAAATTACGTGGATGATGATTAAGTAAATTAAGATTAAATAGTTCAGATAAAATACTTTAAGGTGGTTTTAAAGTGTAAACACATTTTGAACTCAGATTATTCAATTTTATTGTCTTTCAGGTGCAAAATATGTTTTAGTCTTTTAGAAACTAGACGGGTAACTCAATCAGTCAAAGATCTTCGATTATACCTAGTACACACACCTGATAATTTAATTGCATTTCAATGCAATAAACGTGTTCTACAGAGTCCTGTGAAGGACAAACAATATGTCGAATTCAATTTATTCAGTTAATAATCTGAAAATGTTGACTTAATACTTAAATATAATATATAAACTATTGATTTAGTATTTCAATTTAAAATATTAAATAATAAATTCAATTTTTATTTGGGTTCATGTCCTTAACTGGATTCCGTATAATTCACACCTAAACACATTTAATTTGAATTAATTTAACTCATGTGTGAGTACAAGGTATAAGCTAAATATGCATTCAAGTTAAATACGTTTAGTTGAATTATATGGAGTCCAGCCCAGTCCATGAGACTTTATGCAGGGCCCACCAGGCCCACGAAGATCACCAGGCTCATGGGCCTTTTAACATAAAAATGCCGACCCAAGCCCGCAGCCCACCGGCCCATGGGCTTTATGTAGGTCTCTAGTTCTGATCAAATTATGGAACAGTCGGAACAGTGAACTAATTTGATGAAATAATCTTTAAAAACTGGGGAAGTGCCGCCTCCCAGATCCTCTGTAACAATCTTATTTTTAACTAAACCTAACCCTTCCGACACTGTTCCTACAGTTGTTCCTAGCCGTTCCGCCACCATTCATGAAAATAGCATCCCTGCACTCAGTTATTCTAATGTAAAATTGCACAAACAGGTTAGTTTCCCCATCCAACCCCATCTCTTTTCTAAAGGTCTCTCTTTTCCTGAATGTGACAAAGCTAGTAACCACACTCCATTGACTGCCATCTTATATGGAATATATTTATATAAAAAGTGAATAATAAAATATCTAGATTAAAACGGGTTTCTTTGAAACTGTATTCGAGACACTTGTTTGACCACTTTTTACACTGAGATAATAACTGTAATAATAATTATTATATTTGTGTGGATTCTGGTAGACAGTTGGACGCTTCTTCCTTCTATTTCATTTTAGACTACGATGATGATGATTCAATCTGAAAGATTGTTATCAATATTGTTGTTAACAACTATCTCTACCTGTTATTTTTATGTGATCTATTAATTATTATTATTTGATATTTTTACCTTATTTTATTCTATAAGTGACTTGAGAGAAGAGATCAGTAAAAACACAACAAACAAAAAAAAAAGGTTCAAGTTGCAAAAATCATTCATTTTTTAAGGTTTTGTTTTTATACAAATTTTATCGTGTATAGTTTTATAAATACATGTAGTAGTTTTTATTATTATTGAGTGATTGTTATTTCGTGAGTACTTTTTTTTTTATAAATAATACTAAAAACTAGATTTGGAACAAATTATGCAGATTACAGAGAAATAGACAGAGAGAGAGAAAGACTTGAAAGAAAATTTGTCACGATTTCATTATTATATTTGAGGCCATTTGAATTTAAGAAACAAAAAAAAAGGATAGAGAAATAGACACACCTCCAGATTTATATTGCAAAATGTTGCAAATTGTAAAAAAGTCACATAAAATTAAAAATTAGAAGAAGAAAAACTCTTATTTGGTTTTTATTTTTATCTTTAATAATTCATTTTTTGTTTGAAAATGTTTTAAAATTATGAAAAACTTGCATAATTTTTGTTTATTTTGAAAAACAATATCATGGATGCCCGTTTTCTTGTCTTCGTTTTTTTACTCTTCTAGTTTCTAAGATGCTTTCAATTTTTTCTTCTAAAATAGTTATTAAAAAAGGGCAAAAACGTTAATTTATGAAAACAACATTGAAAGTTTTAAAAAGTTTTAAAAGCAAATCTCAAAGTTTGTTAGATGCTAGAAGAGTAAAATATATTATGTAAAAAAAATTAACTATTCTAAATTATAGAAGAATAGTTTATTAATTTTTTTTTACTTAATATATTTTACTCTTCTAGCTTCTAACAAACTTTGAGATTTGCTTTTAAATTTTTAGCTTACTGTAAAAAAAAGTCTCCATTAGTTGTTTTCAAATTGTCATAAAAATCATCTAGAAAATTATTTAAATGATTCTTTTACATTTCTAGTTTCTAGTATACTTTCAATTTATTCCTAATTTAGTTTCTTTTAAAAAGACAAAAAGTAACAACATTGAAGTTGTTCTAGTTTCTAAACAAACTTTGAATTCGGTTCGCAACTGCAAAAAAAAACTGGAAAAGTCAAGTTGGCATAAAATGTTTATTTTGAAAGATATTTTTGTGAAAATCATTCTTTTTACTTTTCTAGTTTCTAAACAAACTTTAAAATTGTTTGCCTTATAAGTTAATGGAGAGAGAGAGAGAGAGAGAGAGAGAGAGAGAGAGAGAGAGAGAGAGAGATAGAGAGAGAGAGAGAGAGAGAGAGAGAGAGAGAGAGCATCCTGAAAATGGAATTTATTAATTAATTTAAAATTATCTTACCTTTGCATATTAACATTAGCATCTTGATTTGTACTTTCGTACTGTTGTTGTTGTTGGTCATTATTATTGTTATTATTATTGGCAGTGGTCATCGTGTGTAGTGGCGATTTTTTGACCGAATTCGGACCTCCTCCTCCTCCTCTGAACGATGATGATGATGGATTTGTTGTTGTTGTATTAGGGCTAATCGTACTGGTCGAATTCGGTACCGGTGTCGTTATGTTTCGTCTTCCATAAGTTGACGTTGTCCGAGCAGCATAACTGACCATTGTCCACCACAATAACACCATAAACAACACGACAATATGTTTGAAAAATAATACTCGATGAGTAGTGGACACTTGTTTTTTAACATAAATCATTTTACCTTTCTTTCTTTCACTTTTGTTTGAAGTTTTAAAATTAATAATTTTTTCTTTTCTTTTTAAATACACATTAAAATTAAAACATAAATTTTGTAATATTTTTTTTTACAAAATATTATTTCAAATTGATTTTATCAAAAAGAAGAAATCCTTTGAATGCAAATTGAAATCCATTGTTATTAATGTTGAATTGGTGGTCATCTATTGGATTCCATTGGATGAAAAGAACATTGACGGACATCATCATCATCATTGTTATAATAAATGTGAATATTATTAGAAAATTTGCTTATTTTAAACTATCCCTTTTTTTGTTGGAGGATTTACAAGTTGCAAATGTGATGCATATAAATATATAAAAAGGGGGATAGGGGGACGAACTGGCATTAAAAAAGGGGGTCTTGTTCTTCTGCCAGGTGAACACTGTCTGACAGTTTGGCTTCAAACTTCAGCATTTGCTTTGGTTTCTTTCTTTTTTTTTAGCTCTTAGAAAAATACAAAATGAAAAAAAATACACTGTGTCTGGTAGGATAACGAATTTAAGTTAGTTAATGACGTAGTTGATTCATGTTACGAGTAGGAAAAAAAAGGAGGCCAACCGAACACTTTGTGTGCCTCCAATAATAATAAATGGCACAATTCTATCTATCTCTCTCTCTCTCTCTCCTTTCTTAAAGTAACTACTTTAAAGTAAAGTAACTCAACTTTCAGGGTTTCCTACCTTCTCCTCCTCCTCCTCCTCTCTCTCTCTCTCTCTCTCTCTCTCTCTCTCTCTCTCTCTCTCTTCAATCATCATTGATGGAGAATTTGAGAGTAAAAAAGTTAAGTCTCTCTCTGGTGGTTGGTTGGTTGGTGTTCACTGAGGCACTCAATAGTTTCGAGTGCAACCTAAGGGGTTGGTGCTGATCTAGCTTCAAATTGAACAAGCGCCAAACTCAACAAGAACAAACATACGCTAAACTGAACTACATGTTATAGCTTCATATTGAATAAACGCCATTTTGAACAAATGTCAAACTCAATAAGAACCAAACTGAAAAAGCATCAAATTGAACAAACGCCAAACTAAATAAACACCAATTGGAATAACCATCTACTGTAACAAGTGTCAATTATAATAAACAGCAAACTAAACAAGCACCAAATTGAACAAATGCCAAACTAAACAAGCTCCAAATTGAACAAATGCTAAACTAAACAAGCGCCAAATTGAGAAATGCTAAACAGAACAAGAACCAAACTCAACAAATGCCAAACTAAACAAGAACCAAATTGAACGAATGCTAAACAGAACAAGAAACAAATTGAACAAATGCTAAACTGAACAAGAACCAAATTGAACAAAGCTAAACTAATTAAACGCCAATTGGAACACATGCCAACCTGGTCAACCTCCAAATTAAACAAACGCCAAACTGGTTACAAACGCCATTTTGGAATAACCACTTATACAATAATAAGCGCCAAATTGAATAAACGTCAAATTGACTGTTTGGTGTTTTTTCCGCTTCTTCTTCTGCAATTTAGCTTTTACTCAATGTGGCGCTAAATCAGTCGCCTCGCCTCAGGTCGTCAACCATTAATTTAACATTTTTAACTTCAATTTCCTTATGAATGTTGGCCTGATAAATGAAACTATTGTTTTTTTTGTGCGTGTGTTCAGTGAGGCATTTAACTTATATCAGGGACATAAAACACAGACAGTTTTTTTTTGCTAATTCGTTTGTATTACATTTTTAAATGGACTTCACTTGTATTTTCTAGTCTCGAAGCTACCTGATTCCTGATATTGCATTATCGGGAATCAAACAGGATTCAATAAAGCAAGATATTAAAAAAAACCAAGAAAACCCAAGAAACTAGAATAGTAACCACGATTATGCAAAATATATTTTATGACCATATCTTTCAAAATAAACTTTTTATAAAGAATTTCCCTTGAAAACTAAAATTGACCATTTTAAAAATTAAAAGTGTATTTTAAAAGATTATCTCCTGAAAAAAAAATCGCGATAGTACAATCATTTAACTCATTGGGATCTTGTTCCTCTGCCACAGGCCTTATTTTGCCGCTTGTTGGAATAATTTTTCCAATTTAAATTCATATTTCCTATTCTAGTTTTTAAAACAATCTTTATGAATATTTTGACATTTTTTCTCTCTAAAGCTAAGCTGGTTTTGTTTACAGATTTTTATTTTCTGAATTTGTTACAATTTAACTTTTCAAAGTGAAGTTAAAAGTGAACTGTTCTCGTTTTTGTTGGTCTCTTTGGGGTGGCTCCACCCCTTGCCCCGAGGCCCATCTAGTCTCTTTTTAACTAACATGATATTATTGCCATTCACACAAGATGATTCATTTGAAGGAACCAGTTGTTACAATAATTATGTAACTGTGTTCTCCTTTTGTCATTTCATAGCCTCCAAGTAGGGAAACTTTTAATTTGAACCCCTCCGAACAGAGGGCGTCAATGTAGAAAAAAAAATAACCCTCTGTTTTATCAATCAAAACACAGGGTTTTCCTATGTTGAAGTCCTGCTCAGAGGGTTCAAGTTTGAAGTGCCAAGTGTCCTTTCTTGAATTCGAACCTTATTCTCCCCCTCATTTCTCACTTAATTTTTCCATCTTTTGGTCAAAACTTCAATAATGGTCAACTCAAGCGAATACAATATTGGTAGTAGTCCTAGTAGAAGTAAATACGACAGTGCTGCCACCTAGTTAGTTGCTGCTTGTCAAACATGTGATTTAAAAAAAGTAAATGTCACTCAGAGTCATGAGATATAATAATAGCATTAGTATGCTAGTAGCAGTATTACTGTAGTGGCAGTGTAGTACAGTTGTAGTAGTAGTAGTAGTAGTAGGTAGTATTAATAGTATTGTAGTACAGTTGTTGTATTAGTAGTAGTAGTAGTAGTTGTTGTTGTATTTGTAGTAGTAATAGAAGCTGTGACAGTGCTAACACCTAGATGATAGCTACTTTTCAAACGCCTGATTTTTCTAAAAGAATGAATACTGTCACTCAATAAAGATAGTTGTTGTAGTAGTACAGGTAGTACAGTACTGGAGCAACAGTAGTAGTAGTAGTAGAAGATGCGACCGTGTTACTACCTAGTTGGTAGCTACTTTTCAAACACCTGATTTATTTAGTAGAATGCTGTCACTCACGAAATACAATAGTGGTAGTTGTAGTTATAATAGTAATGGTATAATAGTAATGGTAGTAGTAGTAGTCGTAATAGTTGTAGTATTTGTTGAAGTAGTAGTAGTTGTACTAGTAGTAGTAGTAGTGGTGGTGGTGGTGGTGGTGGTGGTGGTGGTAGTAGTAGTAATAGACGATTCGACAGTGCTGCCACCTGGTTGGTATCTATTTTTCAAACACCTGATTTTTTATTTTGAGAATAATGAATAAATGAACAGAATGTCATTCATATTTTTTTTAATATAATGATGTTTATTAGAAAATATCTGAAGTTATTTTTGGAGGGAGTTTTTAAGTTTGTTGTGGTTTCGATTAGCAGCTGGTTCGATAAATATTAAACACAATTTCATTTGTTCTTTTTTAAATGAAATTTAAAACGCTCACAACAAACGCCACCTGTGTTTGACTATGACAGAGAAAAAGATTGATTTCAATAGGAACAACAACACCCAAAATTAAAAAGGATTAACAAAATATCACAACAGAAAATCCTATTCAATTTAGATTTTTAATAATAATATTTTATTGATTTACTGAAATTTACTGAAGTTTGTTGGAAACTAGAGGAATCGTGATTATATTTTATAATAATTTTCAAATGAAGCACTTTAAAAGTGTGGGTTTAAAGTGTAAAAATATCTCCAACTTTGATCATTCTGTTTTTCAGATTACAAATTAAAGAAAAACTTGAGTGTGTTTTAGAAACTAGAAAGGTAGCTCAATCACATAAGGGCATTTTCTTGTTGATATATTTCAAAATAACATAAAAATATCATTTTAAAGTGATTGAGAGAGCTACCCTTCTAGTTTCTAAAGCACTTTCAACTTTCTCTTGAAAAAAACAGAAATAAACAGAATTCGAGAGACGCGTTTACACTTTTTAAAACCACCTTTACGAGAATTTTAAAAACTAGAAGAGTAGCTAAATCATCCTTAAGTGATAGAGCTACTCTCCTAGTTTCTAAAACAATTTCAAATTTTCTCTTAATTTTGCTCTTGAAAAAAATAATATTAATAACCGGGAGATCTAGAGACATGTTTTAAGCCGCCGCCGCCTACACTTTTAAAACCACTTTAAATTTGCTATTAAATTTGATGAAATTTAATTTGAAACATTTTTTCTTTATGTATTAATTAGGCTGAATTTTGTCTGTTTATATTTTCGATTATTTTATCAAAAAAAGATGAGAGAAAAAAAAAAAATTCTTGACAAAATTAATAATAATAACAATAATGGAGGAATTTCTAAACCTGATTTTCTTTTTATTGTTAGAATTTTAAATTAATGAGATGGTTTTTTGATCATTTTTAAACTAGTTTTATTTTGTGTTTTGAATATATTGTAATATCAGGGATCACTTTTTTTTTTGCTTCTAAAAATCTAAACAACAAATGTTGAGTAATAATAAAAATGGGGTTATTTTACCGCCGTTTTCTATTATTATTATTAATATTATTAATGTATTGTATTTTTAAAAAAAAAAGGATTTATTAAATTTATCCTTGATCATAATTTTCTATTAAAAAAAGGGTAATAAACATCTTACTTCCGCACTTGATGCCCGCCAGGTGTCACCACTCAGGTCCTATACACATTTTATTTTTATTTTGGGCGTTTTCTCCTTTATTATTAATTTATTATTATATTGTAATATTATTTCATTTTTCCGTAATATGTCATAATTTCATAATTTAGGAACTATAAAAATTTAAATTAGTCAAAGAAATGTCAAGTTTTAAAGTTTATTTTGCAAAATATGTGATTTCAAGATGGCGGCTGATTTAGAAGCCCCGTTTACATTTTAAAATCACCTTAAGAATAATTTCATGTTGATATCTTTTAAAATGAACTTTTTATCCAACATGAATATGATGAAATTTTTGTCTATAAAAAGTTTATTTTGAACTAGAACAATTCTAGTTTGTAACACATTTTCAATTTTTTTTAATTTAGTGTTGCTCTGGTTATTTTTCTGTGTTTCTGGTACAAAATTAAGAGAAACTTGAATGTTTTTTTATATAAACTAGAAGGGTAGCTGAATCACTTAAAGGGTATTTTTAATATTTGATATATATATATATATATATATATATATATATATATATATATATATATATATATATATATATATATATATATATATATATATATATATATATATATATATATATATATATATATAAAAGCTTATTTTAAAAGATATCAACATGAAATTTTTCTTAAGGTGATTTTAAAGTGTAAACGGGGCTTCTTGAACTCTGGTTATTTTTCTGTGTTTCTGGTACAAAATTAAGAGAAACTTGAATGTGTTTGTTTTTATAAACTAGAAGGGTAGCTGAATCACTTAAAGGGTATTTTTAATATTGATATATATATATATATATATATATATATATATATATATATATATATATATATATATATATATATATATATAAAAAGCTTATTTTAAAAGATATATCAACATGAAAATACCCTTAAGTGATTGAGTTACCTTTCTAATTTCTAAAACACTTTCAAGTTTTGCTTCTGAAAAAAAAAATTAACCAGAGTTTCCAATGGAATAACCACCTTAAGGATATTTTTTGTACTCAATTTAATGGCTAATTTCCGTTTTTCTTGTCTTTTCTGAGAAGAGAGAATTTTTTTAAATACATAAATTAAATCATTTCTAATAAGACAAATATATTAAAATGAGATAAGAAATATTTTTGTTTAATCTTATCTTTAACCAGTAGTTAGTTAGTTGTCTTTTATTAAATTATTAGTACACGGGTTTTATTTTTCTCTTTGAATTTTTGTTTCCTTGTTTTCTCTTTTTATTTTAAACCTTTTTTTTATTATTTAAATTTAGTGGTTTTGCTGAATTTTTTTCTTTCTTATTTTAAACAACAACAAAAAACAAACAAACAAAAAGTTGTACCATAAGAATACATGTCACTAGGATTTTTGATGCATTTTCTAAAAGAAAAGGGAAATTTATTTCAGTTTGTGGTTTTATTTATTTTATATTTTGGTTTCATTTTCTTCTGAAATAATATTTAGTGCATAAATTAGTCTATATTTTTCTTAAGAGGATCTCACAACAAACAAGAGATTATCACAAGAAATATGGATCAACTTTATTTTATTTCTCACAAAACAGAGGAGAAAACTATTTTTAAATAAATTATAAGAGTAAACCAAATGGAATTTGTGTGTTTTTCTCATTCATTGGTTTCATTTTCTGTTATTGAGAAAAATCAAGAGAATTTTTCGTACTAAAGCCCCTATCACACTAGCAACTTTTAATGCAATAAAACATGCAATGTGACATTGCAACTTCAATGTTTATAGTTTGATACAACAATGCAACTTGATAAAACTTTCTTTTCAACTAGTGTTATACCTTGTACACACTATGAGGTAAATGAATTTCAAATTAAATGTGTTTAGGTGAATTATACGGAATCCAGTTAAGGACACGTAAACCAAATAAAAAACTGGCTTTAATTATTAATATTTTAAATTAAAATACGAACTCAATAGTTTATATAATATATATTATATTTAAGTATTAAGACAATATTTTGAGATTATTAAAGTGAATAAAATTCGACATATTGTCCATTTGCCCTTCACAGGGCTCTGTAGAACGTATTTAATATTTAAATGCATTTAACTGTGTATGTGTGTACAATGTGTTAGACTCAGTCTCACCGAGTTCAACTTTGAGAGACTTTTCAAGTAAACTTTCTGACAAACAACCAATCAGGCCATTTGCCGAAAATGACATATGTAACACTGAACGAATTCCCGGTTTCATGACTTCCGGTTTATGAACTTCCTGTTAGTTGATCACAGTATGGACACAAACCAAAGGGGCAGACATTGAAGAAAATCATGCACGATTTTCACTACATAGTAGTAGCAGTAGTAGTAGTACAGTAGTAGACAGGCAATTAGAAAACGGGACAAACAGAAGTTGGCTCCGCCCTTTTTTATGACGACCGGCACCTTCTAATTGGTTTGTTGTGTGGTTCAACGTTGAAAAGGGCGGAGCATGTCACATCAGACTACATGGCCAACCAATTAGAAGTTGCCGGTTATCATAAAAAGGGCGGAGGCAACTTCTGTATGGTAGTAACTTGACACCCACCTTTTCCTAGCTGAGAATACAAATGGCTTGTAAAATGTGATATCCTTTATTTTTCAAGAATCGTTAAAATGTTTTTATCAATTTAATTTATTGGTTTAGTTTTTCTGATTTTATTTTACAAGAAGACAAGAAGAAAAATTGGTCGTTTTGGCTGAGAAATGACACCATTTCTCTCTATCTTTTTGTTTCTCATTCATTCATTTGATTTTCTTATTGTTTTAAATAATAAATTTCTAACTTGTCTTTTTTTATCTTTCCAATTTTGTGATTTACATTTTAAGTTGAAATCAAGAAAAGAGAGAGAGAGAGAGAGAGAGAGAGAGAGAGAGAGAGAGAGAGAGAGAGAGAGAGAGAGAGAGAGAGAGAGAGAGAGAGAGAGAAAAAGCGGCTAAATTGAGAATGACACAAAGAAATAAAATTTAACCAATTTTCTTTCATCTCTTTAACATTTTAAACGTTGATAACATTTAAATTTAATCAAGTAAATAATATTAGTGGTGATTTAATATTTGGATTTTACTAAAGAAGCAAGTTGTTACTTTTTGGACCCGTTTTTAGCTTCTTTTCTTCTTTATTTGGAAATTTAGATTAAAAATCAAACATTTCCAACAACAACAACAAAAAGGGAAATAAACTTTTTTTGTTGATTAAAGTATTTAATTAGTTAATTATACAAAGTGGCATTATATGGTTTGACAGTTTTACAATCATGTTTTAGTTTATTTAAATAGTTATTGAATGGATTTAGAAATTGAAGTATTTACAAGATTGATATCTTTAAAAATAAACTTTTTGAGGCAATTTCAAAATCGTAAATCACTTAAACGCCCCTCGAACTCTTATAATTATTCTGTATTTCAGGAGCTAAATTTAAAAAAAAAACTTGAAACTATTTTAGAAACTAGAAGGGTAGCCTTAATCATTTAAAGAGTGATTTCATATTGATATCTTTTGAAATAAGCTTTTTATTTATGTTTTATATAAAAAGTTTACTTGTAATGATATCAAAATGAAAAAAAATATTATGAAATGTGATTCAGCTACCCTTCTAGTTTCTATAACACTTTTCAGTTTCTTCTTTATGTTGCTCCTGAAAATGCAGTAATTAACAAGGTGATCATTACAAAAAACAAAATAAAAGACTGTCATATGACAATTAAATGTCATAACCTTGTATCAATCACAAAAACAAATTACAAAATATTATTATGACAAATAAAGTCGTATGACTGCCATTGACTCGTGTTCAGAGTAATATAACAGTCATAAACTGTCACAATTTTATGGTTTCTCTCTCTCTCTGTAAGGCAGACAGGCAATTAGAAAACGGGACGAACAGAAGTTGGCTCCTCCCTTTTTATAACGAGCGGTAACTTCTAATTGCATGTTTGTTTATGTAGTCTGACGTCACATGCTCCACCCTTTTCAACGTCGAACCATACAACAAACCAATTAGAAATTGCCGGTTGCCAACTTCTGTTCATCCCGTTTTCTAATTGCCTGTGTTCAGAGTTCGAATATAAACTGTTCATAAAACATCTTAAAAGTTTGTGTTATTTTTTAAGTTTTTCTTTATAAAAATATTGAGGTAAATTCTGCTTTGAAATTAGGATAGAGAGGTGGGTGGAAGACATATTTCAGGCCATATATTATTATACATGTATTGTATATAATAATATTATAAAAGTATAATTAAAAAATAATAATGATATTATATTTGTGGTGTTACCTTTAGTGGTCAAGTTTTAAGCTAAAAGTTCACTGAATCCCAAAGTTGGATGTTTTCTTAAACTTATTCTAGAAAGGGGGTGGGGCCAAAAAAAAACACCCACCTAAATCCTTACTCATTGACTGACATTCTTTTATTTTTAGTCTTAATATTATTTCTTCCTGAATAAGAAGCCTATATCGGTTATTTTAATAATAATTTTTAGTTACACATGATTAAGAAAAATATTTTAATTAGCCTCAAGTGTATATAGGCCTATATTAAGAATTTTTATTTTGTTCTTTCACAAATAAATTTGAGATATTGAGCGATTGTAAATTTTGAAAAAGCTTCAAATCTTTTATTTTGAGAAATAAAAGATAAAGAGAGCAGCAGCACATTATGAAATTATAATTTTTCATACATAGTCAGTGACCCAGAAAGTGATTTTATTTATATATATTTTTGTTATTATGACCTATTCATAAAAAAGTGCTTAAATATAAAAAAAATAATAATAAAAGACTTTTTTTTTGCTAACTTTTTATAATCATAAGCTTATAAAATTAATTATTATACATTATCAAAAAAAAAAAGCGTGGACATTGTTTTGTTCACCTGTAACAAAAATAAGGTACGAATCCTGTTTTTTTTGTTTATAAATAAAAATAAGCAAAAAAAACAAAACGATTATAAAAAAAATATAATAAGAATTATGATTTTTTATTATATTAACTAATAGACCAAATCAGGGTCATATATTTAACCTCTTATCTTATGACTAATTACATTAGATAGGACTCATTGATCTTTATGATCTTAACAATCAATACATTCTTTTATTTAGCGATTTAGTCAGCCATTTGTGGTGACGTCATGATGAATAATAGGTATTTTAAGAACAAAATCAGAAATGATCAGAAAGAAAGAAAACGATGAAATTTTTAAATTTATGCAAATATTTTTATAAAATATCTAATTTTAATTGAAAATTGGTTTTTAATAATGCCTAAAAATATCAGTGTTGGGAAGTAATTTGCCAAAAAAAGTAATGAATTACTGTAATTAAATTACTTATTAAAGTAATTTGTTATTTAAAGCACTTTGTAATTTCTAATTGTAATTAATTGTTTTTTCTAATGAAAAAATGCAATTATTTTTCATATTTTATATTTTAAACTAGTTTTGTTTGCAAACTAATCAGAACTTGCATTAACTATTCATGATCGATATTCAATTTTTTAATTGCTTTTATATTTAATGACGTTACACTTTATCATCTAATTTGTAATTGCAAAGTTTTTCAAATGTTTTGAGTAAATGAGTAATTAATTGTAATTAAATTATTTTTAGAATTTAGTAATTGTAATTTCTTTTTAAAATTTAGTAATTGCAATTTATTTATTTTTAATATTTAGTAATTTTAATCTTGTTTTTCACTATCGTAATTAATAATAATTGTAATTAATTACTTTCAAAAGTAATTTGTCCCAAAACTAAAAAAAATACCTTTTTAGCCCTTTTTAGTTTCCCCCCCCCCCCCCCCCAACATTGCTTATATTTTGTTCATGTTTAAAAATAATCCTGATTAAACAATACATTTTAAGTACGTTTCGAATTGTTTGTATTTTTATATAAATTCGTGACAAGTCTTTTAAGCTCCATTATGATTATTAATAATTATTTATTAAATTTAAAAATGGTGACTAAAAAATATGATTCGAGCTTATAGAAATTTCCGTTAAAAATTGACTCATAAAAAATAATTAATCTTTGGAACTTTGACCATAGAAAACACCTTTTAAAATTTATTTTTCTTCACCATCACTATATTATAATAATAATAATAATAATAATAATAATAATAAATATATATAAATATTGACGTGTATCATTAGTACAAAGTTATAATTTAAGGCTAAATGTTGGCATATCGTGGTCATGGTCAGAAGAAGCCCAAAAAAAGGCTAATTTTCTAAGTAAATGTTGAAACCTTAGCCATTGTTTTCAAAACAATTTATCATAAAAGAGAATTTCTATAAAAGAAAAATAAGCAATCAAAACTCAATGACCTTATATCACCAATTTCAATGAAATTTCTGGTAAGATGGTTTATATATTTATAGATTTTTAGACCCTGTTTCCATTTGACGAAAATGAGGGTGAAAAAAAAACCCACAAATAATCGCTCAAAATGTAATCTCAAAGTAAAAGTTTAATAATTCCAAACTTTTAAACTACAGCGAAAAGTTAAAAACCACATAACACGAAAAATCTGATAACACGAAATATATTTTTCCGACTCCTTTCCTTAGAATAGCATAAATATTCTTTTAACACGAAAAAATATTCTCTAGCTCTTTCCATTTCGTGTTGACCTTTTATAATTTCTAGTTCGTTTTGGTCAATTTCTATTTTGGCTTTTCCTTTGAATTATTCATCAATTCATATAATGTAGGTTAAATTTAGCTACAGCTTTACTTAAAAAAATAACACCATTAGTTAAAATGGTAGGGCGATAGGGGTTTTTTCACTTCAATTGACCTAATATAATAAAGCAAATCTATTATATGGAATAGGTGGGGCCACATTTGTACTCTCATATCGAATTTCTTTTCTCCTAATAGTGACATAATGAGTCTTAATGACTAATAGAAATATGGTTAGATAATTTAACACACAAACTGCTTTTTTTATTAAAGTTGAAATTTTCACAGTTTATTAAGTTTTGTCAAGTGGAGACGGGGTCTAAATATTAAAAAAAAGGGAGTTACAATTATTATTATATTTTTTTTGTAACTTGGGTGGAGAGAAGTTCATCTGTTTTAGTTATAAAGTTGTACTATAATGGAAGAATTTTATTAGGAAGTCATGTTAAAATTTGATATTTTCGGACTTTTAATGTGGGTGGACATCAAAAACGGTGTTATAATTATTTTTCCTTTGTAGTTAGGAATTCTGTATAAAAAAAAAAGGTTCATTGGACAACTTTATTAATTTTGAGATATGAAAATAAAAAAAACGAGGGTGGGTTCTTCTTAATTTAAAAAAAATATCACAAAATGATACATTAATAAGACAATAATATTTTAATTTACGACAATCTTGAGAAGTTGTGTCCAAGTGGAATTCAAAACTATAAATTTAGCATTTTTCAGAGTGGAACTGAAATAAATTTTAGCATTTACTGCTTTGTCTTTCCTTTTTTTTTAAAAGAAAATTTACAATTCAGACAAAAACATACAGTAAAATCTCGATAATCCGAATTTCCGGGTAATCCGGACAGGTTTTTTATCATAATGTTTTTTTTTTAAGTTTATCATTGTTTTTGACGTTTAACTTTCCAATAATGAAGAAAAGATTAAAGTAATAAAAAACGGCGATTATCCGAATTATCCGGACTTTCAATAATCTGGACCAGATTCGGCCCCATTTAGTCCGGATAATCGAGATTTTACTGTAATATTGTAGAAGTCTGAAGCCCAGGTTCACACATACGTGGGATTGTAATAAAAAAAATCAGAATAAAGTTTCTGCTTTCCTTCGCGTTCAAGGGGTTCTCAACTTCATTACAGCGGAAAACAATTCAATGACATTGTTGAGTTATTGAATACAATTAATTTTTTTAAAAATAAATTGAATGTTGTTCAATTTAATTAATTTTTATTTGAATTGTTATAAAAAAAAGCAAATACTTTTAGCAGCACATTCACCTACTATTCTAGTTTGTATTTTTGTTGCACTGATTGATTTCAGATATTTTCTTATTTATTTATGAGGATTTTCTGTGTTTTTGCGGTACTTTAGGTGCATTTCATAATTGCTTTACGTAGAGAACGTTCTGTTTATATCTTTTGAATGTCGTTCATTCGGAAGAATAAAACGTCCATTGTGTTTGCAAATAACTTGTCGTAGAACTGCAGTAGAACGGCCTTTACAGATAAAATTATGAGTAGGAGTAAACAACGTTTTGTGAAAAAAATAGGCAAAAAAATTATAGGCAGTTAGAAATCGGGGAGAACTTCAGTTGGCTCCGCCCTTGTTATGACGACCGGCAACTTTAATTGGTTGGTTATGTAGTCTGACGTCACATGCTCCGCCCTTTTCAACGTCGAACCACACAACAAACCATTTAGAAGTTGTTCGTCATCATAAAAAAAGGCGGAACCAAATGAATTTCTCCCCGATTTCTAACTGCCTGTAAAAAAATTCAACAAACATGACGTCCAAGATGGCGGTGCATTGTAATAAATTAGAATCTCAATTATCCGGATCTCGGTAATCCGGATCGGCTTTTATCATAAAATAAATGTGTTTTTTTTTAATTTTTCCATCGTTTTTGACTAAATTTTCAGGTGGTGAAGAAAATAAAAGTAAAAAAAAAAGACGATTTTCTGGATTATTCGGACTTCTGGTGTTCTGGACCAAGTCATGTCTAATTTAATCCGGATAATTGAGATTCAACTGTAAATGTTATCTAATTTCTTTTAGAGCTAACAAGTTGCTAGTATTTTTTAAAGAGGAACTCACTCCTGCTAGTAACATGTTACTAAGGTAGGGCCCTACTACCTTTACGACAAAGTTGTGCATTTTCAAATGCAGTCTTTTGTGTTTGTGTTGGTTGCACTGACCCCATTAATAGGTTCTTGAAATTCATCCGGATTTATTTTAAGATGTGTACTGATTGATGAATTATTATTTAAAAAAATAAGACCCTGAGGTGGGGGATGGTCGCAAAAAACAAACAACAAAAATTGATTACAATTGGACACATTTAGAGAAGTTGTGGGTTACATTTTTTTGCCTTTTTCAGAAATTTTACATAATTTAACATCTTTGCTTAGTGATGCACAAAATTAAGAAATTTTTGAATAAGGACAATGCAAAATAAAAACTATTATGCAGTTATTTGTAATTGTTGGTAAAAAAAAAGTAACTATCAAGAAAGAGAAATGTTTTGAGAGTTTTTTGAGACCTTGAGAGTGAAATTCCACTTCCGGAATATATAATAGAAACCGCTGCCAATCAGTTTTATTTCTCATAAATTATAATAGAAAAAACTAATCTGTGAATACAATCGAACAGATTAATAATAAGTTAATAACCAGTAATCAGGAAGTTTCATTTTTGTTTTTACTAAATTACTGTTTGAAAATTGCAACATCATCTGTTTCGAAAGCGGATTTATATACAGTACATTTAAGGCAATACTTGAATATATGCTTAAAAGTGCATCTTATTAGCCATTTAGCATTTGTTTGGCATATTTTACAGTACTTTGACTAAAATTAAATTATCTTAATTATTTTTAGGCAAAATACAATTTTAAAAAAAAATTAAATTATTTTTTTAGTTATTTTTAGGAAAAATATATTTTTTTTACAAAAATTGAAAAATTAAAATAGATTTAAATTTTTTTATTAAATATTGTTTAAAGAATATGTTGAAAATTGCACGCATGCCTTCTTTCACATTTTGAATTTTTAGACGTATTTTTATTTATAGCATATTTTACAGTATTTTAACTAAAATTAAGTTATTTTTTAGTTATTTTTAGGCAAAATATAATTTTAAAAAATTGAAAAATTAAAATAGATTTAATTTTTTTATTAAATATTGTTGAAAATATGTTGAGAATATATTGAAAATTGCTTGCGTTCTTTCACATTTAGAATTTTTAGACATATTTTTATTTATAAGCATATTTTATAGTATTTTAACTAAAGTTAAATTATAATCAGTCATTTTTAAAGCAAAAATATAATTTAAAAAAATTTAAATATTCATAATTTATTAAATATATCAACGTATTAATTTAAAAGAATTCACTTAAATAATTGTGAAATACAAATTTTTTTTAATTTTTACTAATTTATTAATATAAAATTAATTGTAATTAACATGATGAAAAATCAGTCCATTATATTAAGTTTTTATAGGATTAAAGAGACTGGTTAGAGGCCAGAATGTTAACTTAAAATGGGTCTATAGTTGTAATAGGGTAACTAGTAGAACTCTAGCCTCTAACAAGCGGCCCCTTATTGTAAAGAAGTTGACCATCCATGGCCCCGATTTGATGTAGTTTAGAAATAAGAATTGATTTTTTTGATGATGTTGATTGGCCCTATCTATAAATAGCCCAGTCACCTGTAATTATAATTAAGTGTAAGAAGAATACTAGAAAGAAAAAAAAAAGGAACTGTGTTTTCAGGTCGCGTCATCTAATTTAATTTCATTAAAATATATTTAAAGTGATGAAAGTGTGAACAGAATTAAACCGCTTTCATTCAAAATGACAATTAGCAACAACTCTTTTTTTCTTTTAATATTCTTTTGTTCTTGTGTTAAATTTAGAATATATTGGAAGTAAGTTAACTAAAATAAAAAGTTCAAATTGCATAATTAAATTACATTGGTGTGGGTGAGAATAATAGATGAAATTAGAATATTTTCGATAAATTTCTCCCCCCAAAATTTTTATCAACTGACCGACTTTTGGGGAAACCATTGGGGGAAACCATTTGAACTGGTTATTTTTTTTATTTTCTAAAAGAAAAAAATGACGTGAACTTGAAATAAAAAAATAAGTCGTAACGACAAGAATAAACTAAATTACGAAAAATGTAAATTTATTTACTATGGAGCCCTGTAAAGGACATGCGAGATTTATTTTTTTAAATCTCGACATGTCGACTTTTAATCTGTTTATTCGGCCATGTTAATTATGCCATGTTGCGCGCACCATACTCTAATAATTAAATTATTGAAAGCGCCCTCTTGTAGCAGCAATAATTTAATTATTAAGAGTATGGTGTGCACAACATGGCATAATTAACATGGCCGAATAAAACAAATTAAAAGTCGAAATTTCGCGATTCTGGAAAAAGTCGAAATGTCGGGATTTAAAAAAAAATCTCTCATGTCCTTTACAGGGCTCCGTAATTTACCATTTCGTTAAACGACCTGCATTTAATTCATTTGTATATTATTACACGGGTTTTACTGTGTATAAGCACACATTAAATTCTAGTTATTCTGTAATTCAGTAGAAAAAACTTTTAAATTTTTTTTTGTAAACTAGAAGGGCACATCAGTCACTAGAGGATATTTTCATGTTAATATCTTTTGAAATAAAGCTTTGTATGTCAGAAGGTTTAGTTTGAACGATATGAACATGAAATTACAATCCTTCTAGTTTCTAAAACACTTTATAGTTTCTCTTAATTTTGTTCCTTGAAAGACAGAATAAACAGATTTTGAGTTTACACTTTAAAATCTGTGTAAGAAGAGCTTAAAAGTGTTAGAAACTAGAAGGAGGTAGCACAATTACTTAAGTGTATTTCAATGTTAATATCTTTTAAAATAAACTTTTTATTTAGACAAAAATTAAAGTTAAAAAAATTAAAGTAGGATCATTTTCAAAAATTGAATAAAAAGTTGATTTCAAAAGATATCAAACATGAAAGTATTCTTAAATGATTGAGCTACCCTTCTAGTTTCTAAAACAAATAACACATGAAAAGACAGAATAACCAGAGTTTACACTTTAAAACCATCTAAAATACTTTGAGAAACTGTTTCTGGGGCCTCAAATCGTTCTCAAAAGTCTTTCAAAAAGCTTCAAATTAAAAAAGGGCCAAACGAAAGGGCCATAATGCCCTGAAATGGTTTTAGGTAGACACAGAAATAAACATTACATTTTCAAAAAGGAACAAACAAATAATGTTTTACAAGAAAATATCAGACAGACAAACAATTTACTAGTTTCGTTGTTTCCGTTTGTTTGTTTTTTTTCTTCTTGAAATCGTTTGCGTTTTTTTTCTATTAATTTTTCGCACCAATCGAACCGTGTGATTTACAGAAATTGAAGCAGGTAACCAAAAAAAATGATACAAATAATTCATTTGCGTCAAATTTCATTCGGAAAAAAAAGCAACTTGTAAAAATACGATTTGTGTTTTACTTGCCCCACATCTTCGATTATGATTATTATTATTATTATTATTATTATCTTATCTGCAGACTTATTGAAGCGTTTCAATTGTTTCAAAATGATTCGGCAATTTTATATTTTAAACGATTTTATAAAATAAAAAAACAAGAAATATTAAGGAGATATCATATTAAATTACTAAATTGTGTAATATGAACTCTTGTAAACTTCTATTTGTGGAACAAATTCAGATTTCAGATCGGATTAAGATGTTTAATGAATAGCTGATTTTCAATTATTCTCGCAGTTTCAGAAATGCCGACACTAAAGAGAAATTGAAAGTGTCTTAGAAACTAGAACGGTAGCTTCATAATTTAAGAGGGTATTTTCACGTTGATATCTTTCAAAATAAACTTTTTTTTATAAATAGACTCAAATTTACTTGGAAATTTAAAAATATCACCTGCTCAAATTTAGATCATTTTTAAACTGACATAAAAAGTTTATTTTGAAAGATTTTTCAACATGAAAAATTGAAAATAGCCTTAAGTGGTTTTAAGCTAATCTTCCAGTTTCTAAAACATTTTTTCAAATTTATTTTAATTCTGCTTGTGAAGACAGAAATAACAAAGAGTTCGACTCTCGTTTACAATTTAAAACCAGCTTAAGAAAAAATTGAAAGTGTTAGAAACTAGAATGGGAAGATGAAGCACTTAATAGTATTTACATGTTGATGTATTTCAAAATAATCATTTTTAAACTGACATAAAAAGTTTATTTTAAAAGATATCAACATGAAAAATACCCTTAAGTCATTCAGCTACCCTTCTAGTTTCTGAAGATTTTAAAGAGTATTTAACTTTTAATTACATTATTTTTTTTGTCATTATTAGATAAAGTGGAATGTAACAACGAACCAAAAGAAACACTTTACGAACCGAAATCTCGTTCTGGGACGAAGAACTTAGAGACAGTTTCGGAAATTCCGTTTTCGAAACGTCCTTCAAAGGGATTACGAACAACCGATGACGAGAAGGACCATTTCGATCTGACATTGGCCAGATTCTTAATGGCCGAAGTTCCCGTTGTGAATGACCGACTTCAGACGTCCAAATCGAAGTTTCCTTCCTACTTTGACCGTTATGATGACGATGATGATGGCCTATTTTCGCCGAAACTGACGTATGTGGACGTCGAAATGGTACGGGCACCACCAACACAGCGGAAGCGGCCACCGTCACCACCGCAACCTCAGAGGATTGTCCATTGGCCGGTAAGCAATGGTCGTCCGGAGACGAAGCCTCGAGATCGTGTCCAACCCGCAACTGTCAAAATGGCCTGGGAACCTGTTGTTCAAATCGACCAAAAGAAAAAGGACCAGAGACGTCAGCATATTGACAATGGTAAATTGTTTTTTTATTTAATCGAGAGAAGTGGAAACCGTTTAACACGAAATAGAAGAAACCGGAATATATTTTGTTATTAACCGAATTTTGTGTTAAAAGAATATGTTTGCTATTCCAACGAACCGGACAGAAAAATTTAATTCGTGTTATCCGATTTTTCGTGTTATTCGTTTGAAACGGTTTTCACTGTAATTGGTAATGCCCGTCTATAAACGCAGCAGATTTATTCTAAACTAGAAAAGTCGAGGATTGACATCTAGATCATTTTAATGATGATATTTTTCAAAATAAGCTTTTTTTTCTTGTAATTTCACAAGGAAGTTTGACAAAAAGATTAGTTTAAACCAACGAAAACAGTTTCAAAACTAACTTAAAAAGCTTATTTTGAAAAAAATATGTAATTTTCTTTACTCTTCTAGTTTGAAATCAATTTTAAAATTCACCATTATTTAAACGCTTTTCATTTTAATTCTGGTTATTCTATTTTTAGAAGCAAAACTTGAAAGTGTTTTAGAAACTAGAACGATAGCTTAATCACTTAAGGGTAATTTCGTGTTTGATATCTTTTAAAATAAACTTTTTATGTCAGTTTGAAAATGAACCAACTTTAAGAAGGCGGCGAAACTTTGTAAATTTTTGTCTATAAAAAAGTTTATTTTGAAATATATGAACCTGAAAAAAATACTATTAAGTGAATCAGAAGCTACCCGTTCTAGTTTCTAACACAATTTAAATTTCTCCTTATAAGTGTTATTTTTCAGAAAGACAATAATTAATCAGAGTTCAAAAAAATCATCTATTCGTAAAACATAATTATTTGCTTCGGAAAAAAAAAAACGTTTCTCGTCGTAATTTCCTTCATTTTTGAACAAATTCAAGGTGTTTTTTGAAAGGTTAAGTATGAGTAAAGGTCAAGTTTTAAATGAAAGGTAAACTTGGAATTAGATATAATGAATATAATGGCGGCGGCGGCGGCGGGGATCTTCAACTTGGAAAATATATACATAAAAATATGCAAATGAGGCCCTTGAAAATTGAGACCCAAACTCGGAAATGACTTTCTTGTGGTTTTACTCAACATGAATCTCAATGAGAGACAAGATATTTAAATTTTTGATCTCTCTGTCTGTTTCTTTCGGAAGTCCTCGAAAGTCCATTCTCTTGACAGTTCACTCCAACTTCTTCCAGTGGGGTTATTGCCGATATTGAAATACATAAAGGTGGGTGTAGGTGGTGGTGGTTGTGGTCAGAAGTCCAAGGATGTCCTTTTTGACCATTCTCTCAGGACTTACTTAAGTATTCTTTTCGTGTCCTCCAACCCTTAAGTGAGGTCAATGTTTTTGCACACAAATCTTAAGAATTTGTTTAATCGGAACAATAATTTTAATTTCGGTTAACATAAGTTGTTTTATTTATAATTTATAAAGAGGGTTGTAGTTTAAAATGTTTTTTTTTCTTGGGTGGAGGGTTTTTTTTTGTGGATAATTCTCTCCATCAACTTTGGAATGTCAATATTGAGTTTCGAGCAAAAAAATACCAAATCTTGTCAAGACTCTCGAGAGTTGAGGTGGAGGGAGGTTTAGGAGGAGGAGGGTAAAACCGAATTAATTTTCTTGTTCGATATGGATATGTTTTTTTATTATTATAAATTATTATAAAATGTGGGTCTTTGAGTTATGTTTTTGCCGCCTACACAAAAAAAAATACCTTAAAATTTCGTCTTCTTCAATTTGAGTCTCGAGAGTTTTGTTTTCGTGAAGTGGTTTATTGACAACAATTATTACAACAGAAAAATAAAGACCACACCTTTGAAATATTTATTATTTTAGAAAATACAACTAGAAAAAAAAATCTTCTTTGGAAAAAAAAAACAGTTATGAAAATTTCAAGAATGTTTGTTCTGAATATAGTTTTATTGAATTAAAAGGTGGATTTTTATTCTCATCAGTCATTTCAGGTAACAAACAAACAAACAATACATAGGTAGAATAAGTGGATGTCAAGTTGTAAACTTCTTTTTTAAAAAAGGAGCAACTTACACGAAATTAATTCTAAGCTTATGTTAAATACTAGGCTAGAAGAGCTTGTTAGATACTAGATTAGTTTCAATGAATTTTCTTTAAATGTGCATTTAAAATCGGTTAATACGAAAAATTGGATAACGCGAAAAAAAAAGTCGGATACACTGTAACACGAAATACAGAGAAAGGAAGTTGAAGACAACATTTTTTTAAAGGTTGTTTTTTAAAGTTTAAACGACAAAGAAACAAAATGAAGAGAAATTTTGGAAGTGTTTTAGAAAGTAGAAGTAATACCTTGTACAGTGTACAAGGTATTAATTTGATGAATAATCAAATTAAATGTGTTTAGGTGAATTATACGGAATCCAGTTAAGGACATGAACACCAAATAAAAATTGACTTTATTATTAATATTTTAAATTGAAATACTAAATCAATATTTTAATGTCAATAGTTTATATATTTTATATTTAAGTATTAACTCAATATTTTCAGATTATTAACTGAACAAATTGAATTCGACATATTGTTTGTTTGCCCTTCGCAGGGCTCTGTAGAACATTTGCCCTTCGCAGGGCTCTGTAGAACACATTATTTAAATGCATTTAAATTATCAGGTGTTACAGTATAACTCAATCACTTACCTGTAAATATTGTTTTCTTATTGGTATCTTTCAAAATAAGCTTTATTTATAGACAAAATCATCTGCTTAAAAGTTGGGTTATTTTTTGATTTTGAAAGATATCAACATGAAAATATCCTTAAGGTGGTTGAGTTACCCTTCCAGTTTCCAACACATTTTCAAGTTTTTCTTAATTTTGCTGTTCTGAAATAACAGATTAATCAGAGTTTAAAAATCATCATAAAACCATCTTAATGGTGTTTACGAATAAAAAATTATGTTTATTTTCCCTATGTATATGTGGCCTCTGAAGTGGTTTAAGTGGCCGACAACCACACAACTCGGCGTTTTGTCGGCGGTGTTTTACTTGTTTATGTTTGTGTTTATTTATTTTTTACTCAATTACTCATTTTAATTTGGTAACCACTTAACTGTGTGGGTGGGTGGCCCTTTAAATTATCTTATATTTGTCTATGGCGGATGAAAATACACTTTAATATTCAAGTGGCTCTCTTTTATTATGAACTTTTTTTCTTCTCTTTCTGTCTATTTTCCACCTGAGGAAAAAAAAGTGTAAAGGAAAAGTACTAAGAACATTTTAAAGATGTTAATAGTTAATTACGATTACGATTATTATCTCATTTTATTTCTAAAATGAGTTTATACAAAACTATTAACCACCTTGGAGAAAAGAGAAATTTCGAAGAAACTCCATTAACAATTAATTCTAAATTAACTGTTAATTGGCGACAGATGGAAAGAGCGACAGAGATTCAAGAAGAAGAAGAAGAAAAAAAATGTAGAAACTGAAAAATTTTCAGTTTCCGGTATTTTTTTATTATTATAATGCCTGAAGATGTTTTTTTTTTATTAAAAAAATGTGGGCCACCAAAAAAATGATCTTCTTCCTTAATTTGCAAGTGGGTCCCCTCCATTTAATCTCTCTTTAATAAATGTCTTTCTCTTAATTTGTGGCATTTTACAAATTGCGTGTCTTTTCAGGACCCACCACCAAAATTGCTAAAACAAATTGTTTCAAACATTATTATGGTTTTTGACATGCCGATATTTCAATTTTTTTTTCTTCTTTAAACAAGAGAAAAACCAGATAAGAAAAAAACAAAAATTATATAATTTATTCTGTTGTCGTCTTCATTTTTGTCTTCCTGGTTTTTCTGTGTAATTTTTCAAATGTTGAACATGAATTCGACAATTGAAAAACATAAACTACCTATTAATAATAAATATTTCATAATTTTAAGGTGGATTTTAAAGTATAAACGCGTCTTGATTATGTCTTCTGTCTTTCAAGAGCAAAATGAAGAGAAATTTGAATTTGTTTTAGAAACTAGAATGGTACGTCAATCACTTCAGGGTATTTTCATGTTGATATTATCTTTCAAAGTAAGCTTTTTTATGAGTTTGAAGGGAAACCGACTTAAAGCATATCAATATTCTTAAGTGATTGAGCTTACCCTTCTAGTTTCTTAAAACACTGTCAAGTTTTTCTTCATTTTGTGCACCTAAACGACAGAATAATTAAAGTTCAAGTTGCGTTTACACTTTAAGTGAATTATGATTTTAAAATTGCTAAAAATCAAAGATTTCTAGACTAGTCACCATTTTTATTTCTGACATTTTATTAATTAAAGAAGAAAATAAACATAATTGTAAAACCTTATGGTGCCACGCTGTATAATTAATTAAAACGCGAATGCAGAATTAAATAAAAAGTTTATTTTAAAAGATATCAAACATGAAAATACCCTTACGTGATTCAATTACTCTTCTAGTTTCTAAAACACTTTATAGTTTCTCTGAATTTTGCTTCTGATTTCAAAAATCTCCTCTGTTCATACAGTATCTTCAACAGACAGTATTTTTTAAAGATTTTTTTATTGTAAAAAGTTTATTTTAAAAGATATCAACATGAAAATACTGTCAAGTGACAATTGAGCCAACCTTCTAGTTTCTAAAACACTTTTAATTTCTGCTTATAATGTTAAAAAATGAAAGATAACCAAGAGTTTATAAAACGTCTTAGCCACATTTTTTTTTTTCAAATAAGGAAATGAGTTTTTTGTTAATGTTTTATTTTGAACCGTTTTCGGAATACTTGATGATTCTATTAAATGTAAGGAAATAGTGAAAAGTGAAAGAGGTTCAGTTCATCAGGTATTTGTTCTAAATGTCACGAACCATAAAATCTCCCATTTTTACAATGAAAGGAAAAGGAAAAAGAAAGTGTTTGTTTGTTTTTATTGTTCATATTTCAAGTTAAAAAAAGACAGTCAATTATTAAAAAAAGGTTGACGACTAGAATACAAAACGGGACCTTTATATTTTAAACAAGCTTATTACAAGTCAAAAGGCCAATTAATCTGCTTTTTTTCAAAACAACTTTTAAATAACTTAAAAGTAGTTAAAAAGCTAGAGGAGCGACTGGATGAATCACTGAAAGACAATTTTTGTGTACAAATCTTTTAAAATGAACTTTTTATGGCAGTTTGAAGTTTGTATTGTACATACAGTAGTACATACACCTGATAATTTAAATGCATTTAAAAAATAAACGTGTTCTACAGATCCCCGTGAAGGACAAACAAACAATATGTCGAATTCAATTTATTCAGTTAATAATCTGAAAATATTGAGTTAATACTTAAATATAAAAACTATTGACAAAAAATATTGATTCAGTATTTCAATTTAAAATAATAATAAAAGTCAATTTTTATTTGGTTCGTGTGTCCTTAACTGGATTCCGTATAATTCACCTAAACACATTTAATTTGAATTCATTTAATGCGTGTGTGTGTACAAGGTATTACACTTCTAGTTTTTTTTTTTAAAAAACACTTTCAAAACACAAATCATGTTGATTTCTTTCAAAATAAACTTTTTATAGACATAAATTAAAAAGTATCACTACCCTTCTAGTTTCTAAAATAGATTCAAGTTTCTTTTCATTTTTGCACCTGAAAGACGGAATAATTAAGAGTTTGGGAGATGTTTTACATTTTAAAAACAATCTTACTGATAATTTCATGATGAAATCTTTTCAAATAAACTTTAAGTAAATGATATTTTTAATTACTGTTCTATAAAAAGTTTATTTTGAAAGATATCAACATGAAAATACGATTTAAGTGATTCAGTTACTCGTTCTAGTTTCTAACTAGTGCTCTTCTGAAAGTAGAATAATTTAATTTGCATAATTTGCGTAAAAAGGGTTTGCTTATTAAATGAAAATGGCAACAAAAGGTTTTGCTAATTAAAAACTGTTTGAAAATAACTTATTAAAATTCATAAGAAATAAACATTTCGGACAAATGTTTTATTATTTTTTTAATTGTTTTAATGTTGTATTTTGTATTTATATAAAAAAACGGTTGGTTAAATTCTAAAGAATAGTAAATTAATTAAACAATTTTTAGTTAGTTATTTTGGAGTGAATTGAACTCTTCTTTTAGAAACATTTTTATTCTTTTTAAGTTTAATAATCTTGTTGTTTTTTTTTGCGTTTCTGAAGTTTGAATTTATTTCTTCTCTTATTAATTTTAATTTTGTGAACTTGGCTTTTGTTTTAAATCTGAAAATGGGGTTCTTGTTAAGGTTAATGGTTTATAATGTCACATCATAAGGTGGTCAATTTGGGGGGCCGGGGGAGGAGGTGGTCAAGGGGTCAGTTTAAAAACCTGCTAAAAAATATAATCCCTTTTTTGTATTCGGAAAATACAAAAGACAGAAAACGCAGATTGGAATTATTCTATTCTGTCTTTCAAAAGAGTAACCACTGAGAGTGTGTTAGAAACTAGAACGGCTAGCTGAATCACTTAATAGTATTTTTCATATTGAAAATCTTTCAAAATAAACTTTTTATAAAACAAAAATTAAAAAAAAAATCGTATGTTTAAAATTGGGCCATTTTCTGAAACGGACATAAAAAGTTTATTTTAAAAAATATCAAAATGAAAATACAATTAAGGGATTCAAGGTACCGTTCTAGTTTCTAACACACTCGCAATTATTCATTACTACTCTTCAGTGATTTAAGAGGTACCCTTCTAGTTTCTAAAACATTTTAAGTACACTTTAAATATGTTTATGTTGATATCGTTCAAAATTAACTTTTTTAGACAAAAATTAAAAAAAAGCTTATTTTAAAATATATCAACATGAAATTACATTTAAGTATGTGAGCTGCCCTTCTAGTTTCTATAACATTTCGAAGTTTCTCATAAAATGTTTTTTTTATGAACAGCTGATTTTCGAACTCTGGTTATTCTACGTTTCAGATGAGAAACCCAGGAGTGTGTTAGAAACTAGAACGGTACCTTGAATCCACTTAATAGATTTTTTTATGTTTAACATGTTTCAAAATAAACTTTTTATATAAATAAAAATTAACAAACTATCGTCTGCTTAAAGTCGGATCATTTTGAAACTGACCTAAAAAGCTTATTTTGAAAGATTTTAAATATATTTTAATCGATTTTAGCTACGTTTTCTAGCTTCTAGTTTCTAAAACACGTTTAAAGTTTTGCACCTGAAAAACAGAGAATAAAGAGGAGATTTTAAAGGGACGTTTACACCTGAAAAATAGCGGATTATTTACGGATTTCAAATACGATTTATTGCTTGAACTCCAAAGAGGCTGTGTTAGTAATAATGGTGTTGATGGTGTGGTTTGTGATATATTTGTTTATCAAGTTTTCTTCAAGTTTTTTTTTTGTTCGTGTTAAAATTTAACAATGAATAAAATATGAGTTATTTTATTATTTTTTGTGACATTTCATATTTTTTAAAATTTATTTCTTGTAGATGTTGCATTTGTTGGCGGCAAAACTCTTCCGTCCGCATCCGAAGATGTTCGAAGAAACGAGGAAGATTCTACGAACAACCAAAGTAAAGTCAGTTGGACTCAACTTCCGAAAACTTCTGATCCTCCTCTCGATGTGGGGTCCGCTGCGAGCACGGTTAAGTCGACCGAACCGCCACAAGAGACACGAAGGCCGCCGCCGCCGCCTAATCGCAAAGTTACGATAATTAAACCGGAAAAACTCGAACGAGGCACGGCAACATCCTTTATTCCCTTTTATTTCTACTTATGAATGAAAACCTCGGGAATTAACCTCGGGTTGTTCTGCGTTTTTCATTTGTGTTATTAGAAACTAGAAAAGCAATTGAAAGAATTTTAGAAACTAGAAAAGTAAATCGATCAATTTAGAAGGAATGAAAAAGATTTTAGAAACTAGAAGAGTAAGTGAATCACGTTATTGGTATTTTTCAAAATAAACTATTCTTAACAGTTAACAAATGACCTAGAAGTGAAAAATGAAAATCGATCATTTATAAATGCCTGGAAAATGCTTATTCTGAAATATTTCAAACGGAAAATTTCTGATTTATTTACTCTTCTAGTTTCTAAGAAAAAAATGTCAATTTCTTAATGGTTGTTATGCTGAAACGGAGAATAACGAAGTAATATTCCATCTTTTAATTGCATACTTTGCGATTTTTCAGGTGTTATCAATCCTTTTTCTTGGAGGAAAGGAAAAGAACTGATTTTAAAAGAATTGGGACCTTTTAAACCGGTGCGTACTGTAGAAAAGAAGACCAACGATTCCGAAGATGAAGTCACCGAGGAACCGACGAGCCAAAAAGACCTCGTTACGTCTGCATCAAAGAAAATCTCATCATCTCAGAAAACAAAGTCTGTTACGATCATCGATGAAGTTAAAGATAAAGAAGATAACTTAGAAGAACCTAAATCCAACGAAGAGTCCGTGGCCCCGAAAGAGGCTCCTGAAAAACGAGTCAAGAAACCTATGAGAAGAAGGGCCGTCGCTAATTTGGCTCCGATCGATAAAACGAGCAACGACTCTCAGAGACAGTCAACTCCGAAGTTACGGCATTACGACCAAGCGTCCGTTCGTCGTTACATTCGAGAGCAAAGAGAAGAGAGACGTAAGAAAGCGGAATCAGAAAAGGGTGTTTTACAAACTATGAAGGCAACGCGGCAGCAAAAACTAAAGGACCTTCAGGAAAAGCAAAAGGAACTTGCTAAATCTCGGTTAACGACGTCACCGAATTCCAAAAGGACGAAGGAAGAAGCAGAAGCTGGTCGTTCTTTAGCGAGACCTCGCATTCCAGATACGTTGACTTGGATCGATCTTGTGACGCCGAAACCGAATCAACCGTCGGACGACGACGATTTTGCTTATAAGAGGTTGATGCAAACCGGAGCGACGATGAAAGTTTCAGCTTGGACGAAAAACGGTTTGCAGAAGAGATCGAAGTACGAGGAATCTTCGAGCGAAGAAGAAAGAGTTACGAGTTCTGACGGTTCGACTACGAATCAATCGTCGGTCGTCGAGAGAACTGACGAAGGCCTCGAACCTACCGTTAAAGATTTGCAACTCGGAGCCTCTTCTAAGGAAGCGAACGAACGGTTAAAATTACTTTCGGAAGCCGGACGTCAGACGGTGGAAGTGCTGATGACGAAGATGATGCGATCCGGAACCGATCGAGGTGGAAGAGCGGCTAAATTGGAACTGCTGAAGCAACAAGCTTTTGGCATTCAAAATGGCATCGATGAAGAGATGAAACGATTGAAGCATCGGTTACGATCAAAAGATGTTCCTATCGTGACATCATCTCCATTATCGCAGACGATCGAGGCCGAATTACCGGGTGTTGCGAAAGTCGACTCAAAAGCGATGTCGACTAAGAAACCGTCGAATGTAATTATGGACGAAGCCGATGGAAAAAGTAAAGAATCTTGGGAACTTAGCCTCAGCGAAGGTCCCCTTTCGTCCGAAGATGATTATGAACGCAACGATAGAGAAAATGTACGAAGATCTCCACCGAGAACGGACGAGATTCTTCAACTCGTGTTAGCCAGCACCATTTTTGCTAACTCTAACTCTAAACAAGAACCGCCGAAGAAGATCGAGAAGGACGTTGTTGTTGCTAAAAACGAAATAACGAATGTGGCCACCGATGATCGTGGTCACGATGACCAGATTTTAACCTCTGTCGTCACATCGGCTGTCGATGCCAAATCCGATGCATTGCAATCTAAAGCATCTAGTCACCAGGATGTGGACGTGACCTCCGAACAAGGAGACTTTTCAAGTGTCCCCGATGTTCAATATTCTCGGCACACACCTTCGCATTCGTCGGCATCGTCTTCAATTTCACTTACGATGAACGACAATGGTCGGAGTTCCGTTAAAGATGGTTATGATGGTGGCGGGCTTTCTCTCGGACGTCTGACGTCTCCTTCAAAAGACACCGACCGAGAACAGACACAATCTGCATCAAGCATCGAAGAAGAACTCAGTGAAGGTTCTATCGAATCCATTTCGAACTTCGAACGAGGAAACGGATCGCATTTATCGAGAAATGAATCTCTGGTTGGAGTTGGTGAAGATACAGTTGATGAACCGAGGAAATCTATTCAAAGGTGTTTACATAAAACTCTGATTATTCTGTTTTTCAGGCGAAACTAGAAGGGTAGATCCGAGTCACATAGCGTTATTTTCATGTTTGATATTGCAATTTGAAAATATGACTCAACTTCAAGCAGATATTTTTAATTTTTGTTTATTAAAAGTTTTATTTTGAAAGATATCAGTTCCTCTTCTAGTTTCTAAAACACTTTCAATTTCTGTTCAGTGTTGCTCGTCTGAAACGCAAAAACATAACATAAAATAACTACTAAAGAAATAGATAATGATTTCTAAAGCCTAGGACGGCTTTAGAAATCAGAATTTGTTTTATTAAAATGCTTGGCGTCACATTTTATTTCAAGTGACGACAATAAAGTTTCTTCGGACGACGATTCATCGAAACCGAACGGTAGTCTCGATGAAGAAACAACCGACATATCAATCCAGTCTAACGTGAGCGACACTTCCGGTCGAAAGCGAAAAGATGTGGTTCCGAGCTTTAGCCAAGATGAGGTGTTTTTTTTTAACGATCGGCGAATGTTTTTATTTGAAAGATTTCGACTAACGACTTATAACATTCTTGTTTTTATTAAGAATTCAGTTGTTGCTACGAAGATGTCTCCGAATGCTCTCTGCATGCGAATGAGAGCCGAGTTGACGTATCTGGACACGGTGCACGAGTCTTTGGATCAGCTCAACAACGTGGAGAGAATGAGGGCCGTGTCGATGGCTCAACAAGAAGCCGTTGCTCTGGCTCAAGTCATTCAGGTAGCTTGTTAAGCTGCTTTTAAAAGTGGAAACTGTGTCCTTCGAACTCTGGTTTATTCTGTCTTTAGGGAGCAAAATTAACTGAAACTTTTAAAACGTTTTAGAAATTAGACGGGTAATTCAATCATTTAAGAAGTGTTTTCATGTTGAAATCTTTCAAAATAAGCTTTTTATGTCAGAATGAAAAAAAATCTTATTTTAACCTGATGATATTTTTTTTAGTTTCTGTCTATAAAGTTTATTTTGAAAGATAACAACATGAAAATGTATCCTTAAGTGAGGCTGCTATTCTTCTAGTTTCTAATACACTTTCTAGTTTCTCTTTATTTTGCATCGAGAGTTTAAAATCAGCTGTTCGTAAAAACATCTTAAGTTGTTTTAGCGTGTTTTTATTTCAGACAAGAAATGTTGAAGGCGGCTTAAAGGTGGCAGAAACGTTTGCTTCACCTTTGGCCAATTTGCAAGTTCTGCAGTCGCAAGCAGAAGCGGCAAAAATGGCGACTGAAACGGCAAAAACGTTGGCAGAGGTAGAAATATTTTTGTTAAATTGTGTTTACGGTGATTTAAAAGTGTAATCACCCCTTTCGAACTGTTTCTGAAAAAACTTGAAAATGTTTTAGAAACTAGAATGGGTAGCTCGATCACTCAAGGATATTTTTTGTCCACAAAATGTTTATTTTGAAAGATATCGACAAGAAAATGCTGCTGAGTAATTCAGCTACTTTTCTGGTTTCTAATATTTTGAAGGGAGCTGAATTACTTCAGGATATTACCATATTTAATATCTTTTAAAATAAACATTTTATGTCAGTTTCAAAATGATCCAACATGATGATATTTTTAATAAGATATCAACATGAAAATACTATTAAGTGATTCAGCTGCCCTTCTAATTTCTAGTTTACTTCTGAACCTATAATAACGTGTATTTCTTTATGATTTCTATTTGTTAATTCCAACAGGCGAATAATTCTCTTGTAGCCGTTTGTAACAACAATTTGTCTCTCATCCGTGCAACGAGCACTCAAGATACTGTCGCAGCTGCAGCAGCCGCAGCCGTTACGGCAACTCTTTCCCAGTTGCAGCTCAATTTGAGACGCCACCGTGATAGAGCCGACTCTTTCTTGTCGTCACTTTCTTCCGTGGCCGTAAGCCAAAGATCTTCGAAGCGTGGAAGCAGCGGTTCGCAGAGTAGTAGCAGTATCGATTCCGAAGGATCTCAGACTGGAGCGAGAAGAAAACGAAAGTCGAGCACCGAAAGTGGAGAAAAAGGGGATCGTTTCGAATCGGCTCACACTTCTCCGATACTCGAAGATATCTTATCGGAAGGACCCATTTCTCCGGCGCCATCTTCCGATATCAGAGAACAATTCTCCAGAAATGGTGATATTTCCGAAGGAGCGGCTGACGATTCTTTTACGGAAGAAGAAGAGAAGTCGTTTCGAATTGTTCTTCCTTCGGAAAGTCATCTTCGATCCTCCAGACGAAACGAACAATTGAGACGTATGGGTAGTGGTAGCCGTAGAACGGCAAAGAGTCCTTCGAGCGACGATCAACAGTCGAAACGCAGTAGTAGCAGCGTTTCATCCGATATTCCGCTCACGGAAGGTGGCGACGATGACGATGATGCCAGCAATGGAAGTTTAGCTTCTGCTTCTCACCTTCTCGAGAACGTTCCTCTTTTTTCCGGAGAAGATTCGTTTCAGCAGTTTACTTTAACGATGGTAAAACAGTACATGGAAGAGGAGGAGATGAGAAACCAACATCAGAGAGCCATTCTTAAACTACGAGAACAAGCGCTCGTCGAAAAGACCAAAGCCGAGCTCGCTTGGATCGAACTACAAAAGAAGTGAGTTTGGTTCGTTATCTGATCGTTTTTTTTTGTATCCAACGCCATGGGTTTCAGAAATAATTAAGGCCAAAAGTTTGCGTAAAATGCATAATCTTTGTAAATTTGCATAATTTCAATTATTTCTTTGAGAAGAAAGTTCACCCAAAGTGTTTTTTAACGAAATCTTTTTGAGTTTTGCATTTACTAATAAAAACATGCAATCCATTTTTTACATTTTTCTCGAAAGGCAATTCCGTATCAAAGGACAAGACGAGAAGATGCCTCCACTTTACAAAAAAGAACGCGGTCTTTTGTTGCGACTAAAACAGGAGACGGCCGATCTGCAACGATTGCAAGAAGCGCAGAGCATAGCGAGTAAAGAAAGACAGGAAATAATGAAGAAACAACAGGAACAAATGATCCAGTTGACGCTTTCGGCTCGGCCGCATGAATTAGACGAAAACAGCGGAAACTTGGACAACATGGAAGGAAACATTCAAGGAGCTGCGAAGACGGAAGAACGCTTAGATGTTCATTCTGAAATTACGGCTCAAGTTTTACAAGGATTAAAGAAACTCCAAGCAAGTAAAAGGTATTTTTTAATCGGAATCAGCTTTGTCTCTTGTTTTCTGACGGCATTTTTTTTTTACTTCAGGTACTTAACTCGACGAGAACAGAAGTTGTTGCTTCGTCGTAAACACGTCGAACATCTTCTCAACTGGCAAAAACAACTTGATGACGAAGAAGCAAGAGTTCAAGAAATGGAACAGATGGCTCTCGGAGTTTTAGCTGGATCTAGCGGCCAAAACGCACGAGACGGTTCGAAGAAACCGTCTGGCGAACAGCAGATTACGGACAAAATTACAGTTTCAGTTTCAGAAGAGATCGTAGAGGAACCGACGGAACAATCATCCGTATCGGAACGGATCCAAGTCAATAGATCGGTTTCGACAGATGATAGTTATGAAGAGGATATCGGAATTACGAGCGCAACCACCGACGATAATGTTTCGGAAACGAAGAACGAGTCTGAAATTACGAAGGATGTGGTCACATCTAAAGTGTCCTCGACATCTTCGCAAGTTTCTCCTCGTACTTCGTCGGTGATTCTTCGTTCTCCTCTGACTCCTCGAAGGTTACGGTCGAGGATTCGTAAAGAGTCTAGTGGTTCCGAAGACTCTTGTACCGTATCTCATTCTGAAACAACTTCGGAATTAAGCGATGTCGAAGGACGTGTTCATGCTCTCAAAGAAGATCTTCGGCGGCGAAAAATCGAAGCCGAAAAGTTGAGACGAGAGCACAAACGAAAGAATAAAGATCGATTGAAAGCTCAAGAGGCCTCGCTTCTGAAGCAGATCGAAGCTTACGATAAGTTCATCGCACAAACGCGACTCGATCTTCAAAAAGAACTCGAAGAAGGACAATCGAAAGTCCTCGTACGGCCCGTAATAAAACAACCAAAAGTGGCGGAGTCGAAACGACTTCAGAAGCAGCAGGGTTCTGCCGAAGGACCTCCTCGTTCTCCGGAGTCTGGAGGAATAGGACAACAATCGGCTGCCAGTTCTTTGTCCGTGACGGAAATCTCCGAGCAATTACGAGACAGCGAAGACGTCGAATCGAAATTGGAATCGACGAATGTAGCCACCGTTTCGCCAGACACATCACTTGAAGAAAGTGTCGAAGAGTTTTCTCAACGTCGTTCGTCAGATCAAACTCCGAAGTTAGCAGAGAATGGAGACTCGGAGGCTAATAATCTGGAGATATCACAACGTCGTTCGTCAGATCCAACTGTGAAGTTAACAGAAAGGCAAGACTTAGTACTGGCCGAAGATGTGTCGGACCGAATACCTAAAGACAACGAAGAAAAGTTACAAGATACGGAAAAGAAAGACGAAGATAAAAACACGGAAGAAGTGATAAATAAACTCGAACTTCATGTTTCCGAGCACGATGGAACATTATCTTTTAAGTCGGAAATAACTGAAGATGTTTTGTCTTTCGGCGAAGATGTTCAGGAGTCGACCGAATCTGATCGTCGGCTTAAACAGTCGGAAGATCATAATCGAGAACTTTTAAGAGCACCCGTGTCCGAAAGCGGTGATCTCAAAACGGCCGTTTCTGAACACAAGACAGAAACATTACCGAAGAGTCTAGATTTGGTGGAACGGAATCGAGCCCAGATGATGGTCGACATCGCGGACACCGTTCTCGAAGGTTTACTCGCCGAGGAATTACGTTCTCGATCACGAACCGGTCAAGCAAAGGACACGAACACTTGCGATAAAATTACGGATTCCGTGTTACGGTCCATAATAACTGAATCCGTGGATGTTTGTGTCAACATTTATGATTCAAAGTACGAGAAAGTGGAGTTAGGTAACGAAGATGTTTCATTAAAGAATGACAGTCAACAGTCGCCGGTGTCGTCCGTTTCCGAACGAGTCAGTCTCATTATGGCGGAAGTTAACGAACGTAGATGTTCGACTAGCGACAGTGGTTGTTCGAGTGCACGGAGGACGAGAACGCAGGACCTTTTGATTCTTTCTTTTCCCGATGTGATTTCGCCACCAGCTGATGACATCATCCTGTCACCGAGTCAGTTCTAAAGATTGTTTTGTGTGTTTTTGTTTTAGTAATGTTTAGCCGCTTGTTTTTTTCCAGCTGGATCTCCAGTTAGAGGAAGCCGAGAAGTTTCTTTGGTACGGAGACCATCTTCGCCGGTTTTAGGCGAACCGAGTGAAGCGAATAATGTTAGTAAAAATCGTTCTTTTTAGAGAAAGTGGTTCATTTTTTGACCCTTTTTTTTTTAGGACTCGCACTGTGCAGAAAAACGACGAGAACTTTAAATTATTTTTTTATATATTATTTTACTCTTCTAGTTTCAAAGAAATCTTGAAATTGTTTCAAGAGTTTCTTCAAAATAAAAACATCCTCAGTATTTTTTTCGATAATTAAAATGTTCTCAACTATTTTTCTGCACAATGATTTTGAAAAATGAAATCGATTTTGCTTATTAATTTAAAACATTTTGTATCTTTTCGTTATATTTTATTCAAGGAGAATTCTATCCATCATCAAACATTTGAAGGATTGGACGTCGGCGGCGGTGGCGGCGATGACGATTGGTTCGACGAAGTTTACGGACTCGGAACTTCGCTGTCGGACGAAAGCGCAAACAAAAAACAGATGAGCGACGATCAGAAGGAGGCGATGATGCAACATTATCAGATTTATCCGTATCAAGGAGGAGGCTACTACATTAGAGAAATACCGAATAAACCTCCTCCTCCGTACACTCCACCCGGACAGGCCACTTCATCGACTCAGGCCACCGCCGCTGCCGTCACTGCAACGCCACCTTTTAGCGGAACTTCCATATTGAACGCTGATTTGAAGCGTCTCACCACAGACTTTTACGAAGCTGTTAACTACGATCGAGACGAAATTTCCATCCTATTGGCCAAAGCCGTTCAGTTCGTGAACGTGAAGCGACCGAACGAACGGATCGAGGATTTTTTTACAACCGAGGACTACGAAGAAGACATCGCTAACCGTAGTCGCCGCGTTTACAAACACTTTCTCCTCGATCTCGTCGAGGAAACCGTCGATACGATACAAGAGGAAGAACGGAGGCATCCGAGACATCCGTGGCTGAGGCCGGAATGGCCCACGAGACCCGCGTCGACTTCGGTCTGTAACACCGTGGAGAATTTGTCGGCGGAAGTGAGACGAAGAGTTTTGCCTTTATTGTTTGAGAACGGTGGAAATGGTGTCGGAAACAGTGGAGTTCCGACTTACGGTTGTAAGCGAAAGGATTTCGTGGACGAGATATTGTTACAGGAACTGAGGAGAGAGGAGAAAGAGTGGGTGACGTACGACGAGGATGAAGCGACCGTCAAAATGCAGTTGGCAGATTCCATATTCGAGGATCTGATTGCAGAAACTGTGGGTTGGATGCAAAAACTCTCAAAACATTCTGTCACGCATTAAAGTTTATAAAGGAGAAAATTTTTCCGTTTTTATTTTCCACTTTGTACTCGTTTTAAGGCTGGTTTTAAAGTGTAAACGCCTCTCATGAGAACAGCGCCCAAGCCTGATATTCCTGAATTATTGATTTTCATGTGCAGCAGAATGAAGAGAAACATGTGTTTGTGTTTTAGAAACTAGAAGGGTAACTCAATTGCTTTATAGGGTAATTTTCATGTGGACATCTTTCAAAATAAGCTTTTTATTTGAGTATGAAAATGACCCAACTTTAAGCAGACGATATTTTTAATTTTTGTCTAAAAAGTTTATTTTCAAAGATATCAAATGGGAAAATAAATTTCTAGTTTCTAAAAGCACATTCATTTCATATATACTTTGCTTTTATTTAAAAAAAATAGCAAAGAAATGTAAAAGCTTTTATTATTTTCTGAAAAGCACTGTAACGACCCGAAATGGGCCTCTGAAGGGCCCATCGGGCCACAGTTTCCAAAAAATCTCTTAAATTAAAAAATATTTTAAACAAACTTCTAAAAGTCGGGCAAACGTCTTTTACGTAAAGCGCTTTTGTAAACTTTTTTTTATTTTGTTTAATTTTTAATAGCGCTTCAGTTAAAGTAATACTATTTAACTGCAGCAACTAATGAAATATTTCTTCAATAGATGGCAGCATCATCGTAGCACGCTCAAAGGTCATGTGGCAAATGTAAATCACAAATACACTGTCAATGCATGTGAAATACAGCTTAGATGTTTTATAACCATTTTTAATATTATATAACTACTGTATATTATTATTTTTAGTAGTAAATTCTAGCCTCTAGATGGCGCCACCAAACATAGTCGTCTGCTCTTTTTCCCGCCATGAAGTGATCTTTTTTAATTTCTAGATATTTTATTTGTATAATATTTTGTAATTAAATTAATTATAAAATTACAAAATGTATATAATACAGTTCAGAATATAGAGAAAAAAGAAAAAAATAAATAATGTATTTTTATATTGAAAATTGTATGAAAAATATCAAGTTTTATTAATTTGATAAAACTAACGGAACAAATAAACAAAAAATATTAAAATAAACATAATATTAATATTGAAAAGAAAATAAAATAGTAAAAAAAGTAATCTAAACACGAAAGAAAAAAAGTATTTTTTGTATTTAGCCTAGTCTCAGTGATAATTTGTAAAATGCCTTATTTTTCAATTTGACTTTAATATTATTAAGTTCCTCCCTCAACTACTTCTTTCTCATTCGTGATTAGCAGATTTGGCCGTGACGTCATTCAACTTATTCGTCAACTGACCAATAAGCGTTCAAGATATTTCTCTCATGTAAGTCTTCTTCAGAGCTGATTGAAGAGGGAGGAGATGATTTTCTTTTTCAATTCAATTCATTAATTTGTGATCGTCAAGTGATGAAGACGTGTTTTTGTGATTCTCCGTGTCGTTCTCATCCGTGTGTGTTATTGTTTGTGTTTCGCGTAATTCTTTATGTGTTTGTTTTGTGCTCATTTTGACTTCTTTCTTATCGAATTTACCTGGATTATTACGAGGAATTAATCGTGTTTATGCTTCTGACAACCTTTTAAAGTGGTAAATTATAATCATTTTTCTCTCATTTTTAGCTTTTTATGCAACTTCCGGTAGAAAAAATACGAGGTTTTGCGTCTGCGGTGACGGCAGCGGCGGTGACGGCGTTCTGTCAACTCATTTACGGTCTTTTTTTTAATGACGTCACGAACGCACATTGATTTTGACATTCTTCTTAATAATATAATGACGGAGAAGGTTAAGAGAGGGTGGGAAGTGTTTTAAGGGGGGGATTTATATAAGGTTGCTTTATTACGACATTCGTTTGTTTCTAATAATAATGTTTCTTCTTTTTGTTTTAACAATTTGCGCCCATTTTGGCTTTCTTATTAAAGAAGAAGAAAAAAACCATCAAAACAAAAAAAAACCCTCCGCTTTACGTTTTCTTGTCAAATTCGCTCCTTTTTGATCCTCATTTTGACTGTTTTTATGGTGAGGGGTTTTAAGGGGGAGGAGGAGGAGGAAACAGAAATGGGGGGAATGGCCTGAAGGAAAGAAGAGGTGTTTTGCTGTGAAAACATCTTAAAGGAGATATGAACCGGGAGAGGGGGGTGTTGTTGCATGATCTTTTAAGGTGAAGTAGTAGGAGCTAAGGGGCTTCTAGGGGGGGCCCTGTTGGGGGGCACCGTAGGAGGGTGGAGATCAGGAGGGAGGGAGGGGATTTCACTTCCTTCTGTTTTTGTAAAAAAAAAAAAAAAAGATTTAATAAAAAAAAATCCATAAATTCATTTTTTCTTAGCTTCATTTAAAGTGATGAAAATGTGAAAGATAGAAAGAATGAGTGAGATACGTAATAGGAAAGGATAGAAGCGTGATAGTGTGAGAGATGGAGAAATAAAGAGAGTCAAGATGTTAAAAAGGGAATGAGATATAGATGAGTAGAGATAGAAATAGTGTGATAGTGTGAGTGTTGAGTGTCAAAAGAGAATGAGATAGAACAGAATGGAGAGAAAAATGAGTCTTGAGATTCAAAAATGAATCTGAGATAGATGAGTAGAAAGATAAGAATGAGTGAGATAGAATAGAAATAGTGTGATAGTATGAGTCTTGAGTAGTAAAAGGGAATGTGAGATAAGAATGAGATAGCACAGAATGGAGAGAAAAAAATGAGATAATGAGTCTTGAGATACAAAAATGAATGTGAGTCAGATGAGTAGAGAGATAAGAATGAATGAGATACAATAAGATAGAAATAGTGTGATAGATTGAGTCTTGAGTAGTAAAAGAGAATGAGATAGAACAGAATGGAGAGAAAAATGAGATAATAAATCTTGAGATGTAAAAGATGAATTGAGATGGATAAGTGGAGAGATAAAAATGAGTGTGATAGTATGAGTCTTGAGTAGTAAAAGGGAATGTGAGATAAGTTGGGTAGAGAGATAATAATGAAAGAGATAGAACAGATTTTGAATCTTGAGATACAACAATGAATGTGAGATATATGAGTAGAGAGTTAAGATTGAGAGAGTGATAGAAAAAGTTTTGTGAGGCTTTAGTAAGAAAAGATAATCATGTGATAAATTGATAGAAATAACTACGAATGAGATAGAAACAGTAGAGAAAAACAGCGAGATAGTGAGTCAAGGTATCAAAAGGTAATTCAGAGATAGATTGAAAGGTAGAAAAAGAGTGAGATAGCGTGAGGCTTAGTGACTAACGGGATTGTGAGATAACATGGTTAGATAGATAGTTACAAATGAGATACGAATTGATAAAGAGTGATAAAACAAGATAGAAGAAAATGAGATAAGAATAAATCTTGAGAGATAGAGAGAGGCAAAAGTGAGATAGTCGGGTAGACAGATAAAAAAGCAGTGAGAGAGAGATAAGAATAAGTGTGAAATAGAAAAAAGAATGAGATAGTGTGGGAGTATGAATGACAAAGATGGATAAAAGCGATAAGAATGAGATAGATAGGTAGGTAGAGTGTGAGATAGAAAACGATATTAAAGAGAGAGAGAGATGGAGAGAAAGTTAAAAACAAAATGGCCGTTTGATATATTTTGTATTGTTTTAATGTGTTTTATCATTATCATTATTAATAATATTATCGACACATTGTTTACTTTGTAATATAAAAGTAAATAATATTGTTTGATGTTTCCGGAAGTGATGAATGAAAAATTCTACTTTGAAAAACAGAAAGAATGAATGAATGAAAAGGATGATAAAATGTGACAGCGCATGCGTTGAGAGAGAGAGAGAGATAGGAAGATATAAAGAGAGAGAGAGAGGTGATTTAATAAATGTGATGTAATGATAGTAATAATGTGTGTGTCTATGCAAATTGCTTTTATATAAAACAAAAACCGTCTCCTCGTTTAACGATATGAAAAGAGCGCTTAAAATGAGCTCCGTTTTCGGCAAAGCGCTCGCCGCCGCCCGAAGTTTATTTTCTCCGCAGTTCGGCGCTTTTTTTTTCTTCCCATGATTCATCTGATAACTTAGAGAGAGGAGGAGGAGGATCTTTCAAAATAAACAATATATTTTAATTAGTCATTTTATAAAATGTCCAACGGCTTTTAATTTTTATTTCAGATAAAATTTTGTTTGTTAAATTCTCATAAAAACGTTTATTTTGAAAGATAAACAATATCTTTTTTAAAAAAAGTAATATGATAGGGTTTACTAGTCTAGTTTCTAACAAACTTTCAATTTGATTCAAAAATTACGTTGCAAACAAATTGCTAAAAATTGAAAATTATCAAGAGTTCATTAACTGTCAGTTCACGATTAGATGTAAAAAGAGTATGTTGACAGTTTTACTCTCGAGAGAAAGCGGTATAGATAGAAAAAAAAAGAGAAAACTTGAGAGTTTGCTGTCAATGCACTCTCAGTTGACAATTAGAGATTATAGAAATTATGTTGGACAGTTTTACTCTCGAAAGAAAGAGAGATATAGAGAAACTTTGAGAGTTAACTGTCAATGCACTCTCAACTGACATTTAGAGATTATATTAATTCTGTTGGACAGTTTTACTCTCAAGAGAAATAAATAGAATGATGTTGATAGCTTAAATTAAGAGAAAGAAGTGACATAGAGAGTAAACTGTCAGTGCACTCTCAGTTGACTATTAGATGTAATAAGAGAGTAGGTTACAAGTTGACAGTTTTACTCTCGAGAGAGAAAGAGATAAAAATATAGTATTGATAGAGAAAGAGAAGGTGAGAGAGATATTTGAACTGTCAACTGACGATTAGAGAGTAGTTTGTTGACAGTTTTACTCTCGAGAGTAGAAGAGATAGAATTTTTTTTTGTTTTTCATTGATTTTTCTCGGTTTTTTTTTTTTGAATAAATTATTTATATAAAAAAATATTATAATAAATTAATAAATTCTGAATTTTTCTCTCTTTTTAGATTTTCAATTATGTTTTCAATTAAATCATCGCTGAATTATTCAAAGATGTTCGTTTCGTTTTCAATCGTCTTTTTGGTTTGGAATCTGGGCCACATTTGGCCCGGCGGAGGAGGAACCGGATCCTCGTTGTTTCTTTTGACTGAGGCGTCGCCCACAAGTAAGCTTTTTTAATTTAATTTCATATTTTCAAAATTTTGATTATTTTTGTTGTCTTTCAGAAAAAAAAAACTAGAAAAAGTGTTTTAAAAACTAGACGGGCTCAATCACTTAAGGACACATTTTCATGTTGAGATCTTTCAAAATAAACTTTTTATAGCCAAAAATTAATAAATAAAAGCTGCTTAAAGTTGAGTTATTTTCATAAAAAAAGTTTATTTTGAAAGATGACTTTTAAAAAGGATTCATCTAGTTTCTAATCAATTTCACTTTAAACTGGTTTATAGACTCTGGTTTCAAACTCTGGAGAAGAAGAAAGAGAAACTACGAAGTGTTTTAGAAACTAGAAGGGTAACTGAATCACTTAAGGATATTTTTATTTTGTGATATCTTTTAAAATAAACTTTTTTTGTTGTGCCAGGTAGAAACTAGAAGATTTTTTGAAATTTTTGTCCATAAAAAGTTTATTTTGAAAGATGAGAAAATACTTTTTATTTTACTTCAATTTTACTTTTCTAGTTTCTAAAACACTTTTACAAGTTTTATTCTTTAACTCATTTATTAAAATGCACCCAAATATAATAACCGGAATTACTGGAAACATTAATTCCGGAAACCGTTAAAATTTGAACTTTGAATCGAATTTCAATTCTGAAAAATCGAAAAAAATCGTAAAACGAAATAAAAGTTCTCAGGTTATTTTATCTGAGGGTAAATATTATATGGAAGGGGGGGGGGGGGCAAGTTCCCTACCCCCTTAGAAAGAAACCACCATTTCTTATTCTATATTCCCATATTTCACTCTTGAATTGAGATTTCCTAATGTTATTGTCACCTGTGAGGCACTCACAGGCTCTCTCAGGGTGAACTGTTTTTTTTTTTAGGTTTTTTTCTTCTTCTCTATTATGTAAGAGACTTAGAGGGGGGGGGGTGAGGCAGAGAGGTAATAAGTTTGTGTGTCCCAGACGGGACAGAGAGAGAGAGAGGGTGCGGCCCTTACATAAGAAAACAACTTTTTTTTTTTCATCTTAGGGACACAAGAAGAAAAATGGTCCTTATGATTAAATGCAAATCTCCTCCTTCTTCCTGAAAAAAAAAATCGTGGGGGTGATGGTTTTTTTTATCTTTTCTAGTCTAGAAAAAAAAGTCCCATGCATACAAAATAGAAATCTACTTTTTATGCATTGAGACTAAGGTGATTTCTCCCCTCTTAAACTCAGGGGGGTAAAACACCCTAAAGGTTTTTTTTTTGAATGGGGCACCTGGGCCTCAAATACGAGTCTGTATTGAGGGGAGGGGGAGGAGAGGGTCCTTTAGAGATTGCATTCTGATACACACAAAAAAAAATATTCTCATATGGGACACTTTTTATGGAGAACAAATGATGGGGTGATGCAACAAAAAAAAAATGGCCTTCTTCCTCTCTTTCTCCCCAGAATCCCTCAGTTTTTTTCAAAAAACGGTGTCTGATTTATTCCCACCGTCGAGTTTTTTTTTTCTCCCCACAAATTTCAGACTTGAGGGTCAGATGAGGGGAGGGGGGAGGGAAATGTCACCCTCGAAAAATCATTTTATTCATCCCTCCCCCCCCCCCTTTTTTTTCTAGTATTTTTGGAACATTTTAAGGTAGAAAATTCTGGAATTCTGGATTTAGGTTTTTAAAAAAGAAAAAATGTTTAAAAATAAAACTTTTTAAGGGTTTTTTAATTCATTTTTCAACAACCTGTTAGAAAGGACCCAAAGGACCCATAACAGGGTGTTAAGAGGAGATAGGGGGAGGGGGAGGGGTGAAAGGTTAGGTCAGGAAGAGATTTTCTTAACTGATTCTTAGGATTCAGTTTTGATGTGTTTTACTGAATATAAAAGTAACTTGTAACTGATGAATATGGGCTCAGATTTTGATGCAACAACATCAACCGGAATGTTTCTCAATTTGTGGCTCAAGTGCCAATTGTAAAGTGATAAATCTCGTTTAGATAACAAAAAATTGTTCCTTCTAATTAAAATAATGGTTAGAGGCTAGAACTCTTAATTGACAACTTATAGTAACCAGACATCTAGCCTCTCTAACCAGCCTTTTTTGGTTAGAAAAAAAAAACATAATTGAAGTTGCTCAAATGGGCCACAAATTGAGAAACACATTTCGGTTTATATTTGCATCAAAATCCGAGCCCTAATGATGAATATATATTTAAAAAAAAAGTTCAAATTGAACATTTGGTACGATGAGATTTTTTTTTATGATGATCATAAGATATTTTCTGAGAATGATAAAGGTTATCATGTTCTTTTGCTAGTCTAGTTTCTAACAAACTATTTCTTTCTTGAAAATTACTTTCATAAAAAGTAGAAGTAATTCAAAAGTTCAAAGAAAAAATGATCAGCTGATTATCGAACTCTTTTTAGATTTATTCTACAGTTTAATTAAAGAGAAATTGAAAGTGTTTAAGAAACTATAAGGGTAGCTCAAACCCTTAAAGGGTATTTTTCAGGTTGGACTTCTTTCCCCCCCAAAAAATAAACTTTTTATTTCAATTTCAAAAAAGGTGACCCTTAAAGATATCAACATAAAAGGGATTGGAGAGAGAGAGAGAGAGAGAGATCTTCTAGTTTTTAACACATTTTCTTGAGTTTTTTCTTATAGAAAAAATTTAAAATTGTTAGAAACTAGAAGTGTAAATAAATGGAGAAATATCAAAATTTACATTTAGTTTCAAAAACATTTACAAAAAAATACTTTGCAAGTAAGTGGTTGGCCTATGGCATAGGGACCTTAAGATGCATTTTGTCAATATATATAATAATTACAAAAAAATTACCCACTCTGCATTGCAAATATAAACGAATGATAATAATAATAAAAAAACTTTCATCTCCATTGAATTTTACTCTTCTAGTATCTTAACTTAAATCTTGACTGATGGGTTTTTTAAAAAAAAAACCTGTTCCGTTTCGAATCTCCTTTTTTGGGATGTTTTTTTTTTTCTTCTTCTCCGTCTTCGGTGCCCGTGAGGCTTTTTTTTTGTTTTCGGTGTCGTCTCTCCTTATAAAAAAGGGGTAAAGATGTGGTGGGGTAAGGTACCCATAAGGGGATGAGTTAGAGGTAAAAGTTGGGGGGATTTTTTTTACCTGGTTTTTTTTTTTCAGGCATCAAAGGGTTTTTTATGTGTTTGTCACAAACAAGATTTTTGTTTGTGACATAAAAAAAAATCCCTCCGTCACTCAACATACACAACAAATAACAATGAACAACAATCTCAGGGGGAGACTCAGGCTCTGCCTGGATGCTTAAATAATAAAAAAAGGAGCCCACCGGACCCCCACCCGGTCCTGGGGTGGGGTGGGGAGGATGGTTATTTTTTTTTTGTAACCCGTTACTTTTTTTTCTTCTAATTCAATGATAGAAATTTCTTCTGAGACATATTTTTTTTTTCTTCTGATGATGTGGGTTACTCAGATAATAAATTTCAACCTCCAACCCCCCAAAAAAACAAACACTGTTTGTGAACGGGTTTTTGCTTTTATTTATTATTTGTTAGCCGAGTTTTAAGAAGAAAAAAAAACACAAAAGTCTGGAGAAAGTTTTTTTTTTTTTTTACTTCTAACCCTTTGAAAAAAATGTTCTCTGGGTGACATTTTTTTCTGATATCAGAAGAAAAAAAAAACATTTGGGTTTTTTTTCTTCTTTCTGAGTCTGAGTTTCAAGAGAGACAAGTTTGAGAAATTTATGCAAATGAATAAATTATGTCTGTCTCAAGATTGATTCAGAAAAAAAAAACAGTAAAAAAAAATTAAATCTCCTCTGAAACTTACGGAGCTCTGTAAAGGACATGCGAGATTTTTTTTTAAATCTCGCTATGTCGACTTTTAATCTTTTTTATTCGGTCATGTTAATTATGCCATGTTGTGCGCACCATACTCTAATAATTAAATTATTGCTGCTACAAGAGGGCGCTTGTAATAAATTAATTATTAGAGTATGGTGCGCGCAACATGGCATAATTAACATGGCCGAATAAAACAGATTAAAAGTCTTTTAAAGTCGACATGTCGAGATTTTGGAAAAAAAAGTCGACATAATGAGATTGAAGTCGACATGTCGAGATTAAAAAAAAATTGCAAAAGTCCTCTGCAGGGCTCCATAGAAATTTAACTCAGGAGGAAGACCCAATAGACTTCTGAGGAACTAAGGAAACCCTTTAAAAATTTAAAAAAAAATGTGAAAAACTCGATAAAATAAAAAACGTCAAATTTGAGGTTGAGCTGCCCTTCTAGTTTTTATAATAATTATCAACACTTTCAAGTTTTTCTTTATTTTGATCTTGAAATATAAAGTAAAATAACCGAGTAAGTAACTGAGAGACTGAACGATACCAATTATGGTGACCCTCGGAAGTTAACCCTCGAAATATATGAACAGCCCACTTGGAGCCACCGTAATAATTAGAAATTTAATTAATTGTTTATTTTTTACAAAAGGAGCTTCCGTTTGCGAAGTGGAAGCCGCTTTTCATTTGAAGACAGTGACTCCGATCTGGGAATCGGAAGCATTGTCCATTTCCGGTTGTTACAGCCAACACGCAACCGACCGATCTCAAGTAAATTTCAAATATTTAATAAATTCCGCATTGAAATATTGAAGAGATTTTTTTAGAATTAAATTGTTGTTGTTATTTATGAAACCACAGGAAGTCCACGTTTTGCACTTGAAGGAATCGATTGGAATGACCCCTCCTCATGTGGTCACCGTCCACTTGCGACCCATGACGGATCGAACTGTTCACGCTGGACCTCTCGTCATTGTTCTCTATTCCGAGTTCTCTGTCAATTGGCGTTTGGTTGGACACAGACTGACCAACGACACTCTACATAGGATACACGTGAGTGTCCACTCTACTCTACTTTTGGTCATTTGAATTCTGTCTTCATTTTCGTCAAGTGGTCAAGATTTCTAGTTTGGATTTGTTTTAAGTATTTGAGGAAAGCAAGTTTCCTAGTAAAATCCGAAAGAACCTTGGGAACGGTGAGCTTAGAAAAAGTTATGAAAAGCTTCTGAAAACAGCTTAGGAAAAAGGTAGGGAAAGAGCTAAGGAAAAGCTTTAAAAAAGCTTTGGAAAGAGCTAAGGAAAAGCTTTAAAAAAAGCTTGGGAAAGAGCTAAGGAAAAGCTTTAAAAAAAGCTTGGGAAAAGAGCTAAGGAAAAGCTTTAAAAAAAGCTTGGGAAAGAGCAGAGAGAAAGCTTTGAAAAGAGCTAAGGAAAAGCTTTAAAAAAAGCTTGGGAAAAAGCTAAGGAAAAGCTTTAAAAAAAGCTTGGGAAAGAGCAGAGAGAAAGCTTTTAAAAAAGCTTGGGAAAGAGCTAAGGAAAAGCTTTAAAAAAGCTTTGGAAAAGAGCTAAGGAAAAGCTTTATAAAAGTTTGGGAAAGAGCAGAGAGAAAGCGTTGAAAAGAGCTGAGGGAAAGAAGAAATATGATAAAAAATCAGGGTTTTTGAAAGTTTTTAAAATTGCATCAAATTAACTTAATTTCTTGTTGGTTTTTTTGGGCTTTAAAACTCAAAAATGTTAATTAATTTTGATTAATTCCTTCCTTTCCTTCTCTTTTAAAAAAAAATGTTTCTTTAAATCCTAAAAAAAAAGTTTGTGTAATTTGTATTTTTTTAGGGCAAGGCTGGTTAGAGGCTAGATGTCTTGTTAGCCTCTAACCAGTGGTTTTTTTATTGATAAAACCATAAATTGTTGGTTGGATCCAAACGGGAGAATGCAACTTCACAATTATTGGCACTTGGGCCACAGATTGAGAAACATTTGCCTTTTTTATAAGTTTCCCTTGTTGTTGTTTTTAAATTGGGTTCTCTTTTGACCAATTAGTTGACCACTGGTCGGTTCACAATTCGGAATCCAGATCAGTTTCCTTTATTAAATTTCCGCTTTTTTAATGATTATTAAACCAAATTGAAGCTTCTTTTTTTGAGGGCGGGTTTTATTAGATCACGACTTCGGGGGGGGGGGGGGGGAGGTTTTTTTTTTTGGTTATTTTGTGGGGAACCATTTTTTGGGGGGCTTTTTTTTTTTGCTTCTTATATACACAGAGATTAAAGCAGATTGTTTAGAAAATGACGGGAAAAAAGAAACTGTTTTGCAATGGATACAAATTATTAGAACCGAAAGGGGAAACAAATAAAACGGAAAAAAACACAAGTTGAACAAAAAGTTTATTTTGAAACAGTTTAAAAAAAAGAATCTAAATAATAACAAAAAAAATAAATATACTTCAAATTCAAGAAGGAAACTTAAGAATGCAAGTAGGTCATTATGTGGCGGTCTAATGGCGCCACTAGCCCTCCTCCCATAGAAATGTACTGCTGACACTCGCCTTCCTTTTTTTTGTCACGTGGCAAACTTTTAATTGCGTCATCGCTATTTCTTCTACACGTGCTCTCTCTCTTCACTTATATTATGTTCTGGGTATAAGTTTGTCCACGTGCTCTTATAATTAAGGTTGTTTTGGACGCTTTTTGAGAGCTAAAAGGGTGCATTCTATTTCAACTAATTGGCGACGAGTGGAGTTAGCCACCTATGAAAGGTTGCAGGCGCCATCTACCTTGCAATTTACACAAGTATTTTTTTTTTCTACGGAAGCCCTATTAATACTTAAAAAGACCCTCGATTATAACTATTTTTTTTTAGTTCAATTTTCTTCTTTCGTTTTGGAACTCCATAAATTAAGTTGACATTTGTAATTTCTTCTGACATTTTTTTCTTATGAGTTCAGTTATTTTTATTGAGTGAAAATGAAACAATTCAATCAGCAACAAGGAAACTGTTTTAAATTGGGATTTTTTTTTTGGGGACAGGTGTTTGTTAGAGGATTTTTTTTTGGTGGTGTGGGGGGAGGGGTTACTTCATGAGTTTCGGGGACCCTGTGAGGGTACGGGATTTTTTTTTAAATACTTCTATGAAATTTTGGAGGTTGATGAGGAGGTTTCGTGAGACATATGGGGAGATTTGTGGGGTCCAAGTAGTAACTGAGGGTTAGGGCCCCTAAGGGGAGATGGGGGGGGGGGTTGGTATAACCAAACTAAAAAAAAAAGACTCACTCAAGGGTGAGGTAAAAACGAACAAAAGGTAAATCTAGAAAAAAAAATACATTGAAATAAGAACAACAAAAAAAAAACTTTTGAGGGGGTGGTCAAGTGAGGTTTTAGATTTTTTTTAGGGGGTTGGGTGGAGGCTACTTATTTGGTGGTGGTTTTCAGGGCGTTTTTTTTACCTTCTAAGGAATTGAAAGAAGAAGAAAAAAAAAATAACAGGTGAAGTTTTCTCATCCAAAAAAAAAAAAATTCGAGTAAGAGGTCCAATCACAAGATTTTAATCTGGAGGTTGAGAAATGAGGCCCCTTGTAAATTTGGCCCAGCATGTGGCCCATCATCTCTCTCTTTCTTTCAAGAAACTTCTGATTTTTGTGTTCCCCTAAAAAAAGACAACTTTTATGAGTTTGTCGTAAAATTCTATTTTTTTTTTACGAATTGTGGATTTTGTGTCCTTCTTCTCAGTTTCCCCCCTTTAAAAGTGTGATCCCCTTATTTCTCCCCTTATGGTTCAGTTGCCATGGTAACTGACCGTTTTCTTTTGAAGTCCACCCCTCAATATACATTATTATTAGAGGGGAATTTGGAAGTTTTTGGTGTGATGGTCAGTTTAGGAGTTAGAAAAAGGGGGGGGGACATTGGTGTTATTATTATTAGTAGTATGCACCCCTTCAGCTCCCAAATAAATCCCAATTCTTCCCCCTCCCCCCCCCCTTTTGTCCACTTCTAGAAGAAGTTTATTAGCTGTTGACCAATGACAAGAATTAGTCTTTTGTTTTGGTGAAATCATCGGTTGATCATTTCAGGAGAACGGAAGTGACGTAATAATCTTTTGCAAGAAATCTTTGGAAGTCCAGTACAAATTGAATTATGGGGTCACACCCGGGGTTACCCCATTTCTCATAATACCTCCCCTCGCTCTCTGAGATTCTTCCCCCCTTTTAACCCTCTTTTTTTCGTGAAACTGGGGTGAGTGTTTATTACATTTTTAAGAAGAAGAAGGTCCAGTTTGGAACACTTAAATCAATTTTCTCCGACAAAGAAAACTAAAACCGTAAATGGGGACCTAATGGTCAAGCTGCACAAAAGTTGTTTTCTTCCCTTGAAATTTCATAGAAAAACACAAAATACTTTTCTGTAATTTTTTCTATGAAAAAATGTTTTAAGTATTTCCTTCCAAAAAAAAAATAGCCATTGGTCAAACACGAAATTTCTGGAAAACTTAAACTTTAGTCAAACAAACAAAAGTTTTTCTAGTTTGATTTTTATAGAAATTTATTCAAAATATTTTTGTGTATTTTTTTTTGTATTGGGAACTACTATTTTTCATAAATAGCCATTGGTGTTTGACCAATGGCTATTTTATGGAAAATAGTAAAAACTTTTTTCTCAATACAAACATTTGTCCATGGATTCTATGAAATTTATACAGGCAGTTAAAAATCGGAGAGAACTTCAGTTAGCTCCGCCCTTTTTATGACGAACGGCAACTTCTAATTGGTTGGTTATGTAGTCTGACGTCACATGCTCCGCCCCTTTTCAACGTCGAACCACACAACAAATCAATTAGAAAGTTGCCGGTCGTCATAAAAAGGGCGGAGCCAACTGAAGTTCTCTCCGATTTCTAACTGCCTGTGAATTTATGGAAAACTTCAAATAGTAATGTGTAATATGGTCACTCGAGCACAAAAGTTTTCATTTTTCTCCCCTTGATTTTCATAGAAATTATTTTTTCTATATTTTATGTATGAGAAAAAAAAGTTTGACTATTTTTCATAAATAGCCATTGGTCAAGCACAGAATTTGTTTTGTATTTATGGAAATATATATTTTTTCTGTCCCTTTTTTTTTGTTAAAAACTTTTTTTTTTGTAAAATTGGTGAATTTTCATAAAGAAGAAAAACTTTTGCGAGCAAAGGTTTATTCATTCACGGCGACAGATCTCTTGACCGTTGGCTATTTTGGGTTTTTTCTTTGTCTTCTTGGTTACATAATCGAGAGAGGGTTTTTTTTGGTGAGAAAAATAAAAGTGGGACAAGTGAGGGGTAAGAGGAACAGGGTGAGGCTCCCCCCCCCCTTTTTAGAAGCAGAGAGATTGTGGATTTTTAAAAGTTATATGAATGGCCCTGAACAGGACACATAACAGAAGTTGACCACTGGAATGGATGGACATGGGTGTTTTATTTTTATTTTCATTCTTCAATAATAAAAAAAACATCTGTCCCAAAGAAGGAAAAAAAAAAATAAGTCTCAAGGTTTTGTCCAGTGGTTTGTGAGGGTCTCAGACCCCTGGGTCTTATTTTTTTTTACCCTCAAAAGAAAGGTTTAAAGGAGAGAGAGAAAAAAAAAAGGTGCGTCATTTTTTTGTAGTTAGTTTCAGTTTGAAAATATGAAAGAAAAATGTCCAATTTTTTATGGTTGGGTCCATCTGGGTATTGAAAATTGACCATTCATCTGGGGGTTTTTGTGTGTCGGAGTCTCTTTATTTGTATCTGAGGTTAAAACTATTTTAACTTTAAGAGGGCTCCATACAAAAAAGACCCAAGCAAACCTGGGACGTGGGGTAGTAAGTAAAACGGGATATGGTGGCATGTGGGGTCACTGGGGGCTTGGTGCAAAATCGGAATGAGTGGAGAGTTAGAACCAGCAAGGGCCGACCCTGCTGCTTGCGGGATAAGGTACAGGAAATGATGATGATGAGGGCTCCATACAAAAATACTTGTGTAAATTGCAAGGTAGATGGCGCCTGCAACCTTCCATAGGTGGCCAACTACACTCGTCGCCAATGAGTTGAAATCGAATGCACCCTTTTAGCTCTCAAAAAGCGCGTCCGAAACAACCTTAATTATCAGAGCACAATTTAAATGAAGAAGAGAGCACGTGTAGAGGTAAATAGCGATGACGCAAATTAAAAAGTGTGCCACGTGCAACAAAATAGAAGGAAGGTGAGTGTGAGTACATTTATGTGGAAGGAGGGCTAATGGCGCCATCTAACGCTACACGCACAAAATAAATAATCTACTTGCATTCTCTCCCCTCTTAAAAAAACTTGGAAAAAAATTTTACTCGGAAATGAAAATAGTTGTTAAAAATTGAGTTTTCGTAGAAATTCAATTTTCTCACTTTTGAGAAGCAAAAAAAAAAATGAGTTATTTTTCAACAGAAAAGTAAAATTTTGTTGTTTTTTCCGAAATTAGAAATTTCACTTTTCTTTAAAAAAAATTGATTGATATCTTTCAAAATAAACGTTTTATTGGGGCAGTCCGGAACAAAAGAAACTTTTTTGTTTCAAAATTATTTGAAAACTTGTACCAAAGTACAGTCTCTAAATCGTTTATTTTGAAAGATATTGATTTATGATTGACTCATGAAACTGCATTGTTGGTGAATCCTTTCAAGTTAAATACTTTTCTAGTTTTTAACAATGTTTTTAAAGGTATTTAAATGATAGGAGAGGTATTTTGAGGTGTACTCGTTTAAAATACGTTCGTTTTGTAACTTTTATTTAAGAAGGTTCAAGTTGAAGTTCAAGGGTCAAAGGTCCTTAGTACATGAAGTTGAACTCGAACTCTCTGAACAAGGTTCCAACATAAAATAAAACCTCTATTTTTAAATTTAATATTCTTTAAGAAGGTTTTTATTTTATGGAACTTTATTTGAGAGGCTTGAAGTTTGAAGTTCAAGTGTGAAGTTTTTTCTTCTTGAATTTGGACCCTTAGCACGTGAACTTCAACTTGAACCCTCTGAACGGAGTTCAAATGTCAAATTTCCTTTTTTTTTAATGAATTCGAAACCTTCTAAAAGTTGCACTCAAAATTGCAAGGTTTGAAGTTTTTTTTGTTTGTAATTCGGGACAGGTGACGAAAGGGTCTCAGGTGATCGAATCGAAGAACCTTAACGTGAATATCTACAGACGGGACAGCGGCCGAGTCAAGAATATTCTTTCTTGGGTTCAAAAGAGATACAAAGCTCTGACGTCATACGCCAAAATCGAAGGGGCCAACAATGTTTACCTCAAAGTTGGTATAGGTGAGTGAACCAGGACCACCCACCCGCCCACCTCTTTTTGTGGGGGCAGATGTCGGTTTTTTTTTGGGGGGGGAGGTGGGGGCACGACAGTCTTGTGTTATTATGGGCCAACATCTGTCTCTCTCCTAATGACATCTCACACATTATGATAATGACGATGATGATGATGATGGGACACTTTTATTTCGAAACACCAGCAACTTTTTTCGTTGTTTTTTGTTTTTCAAGAAAATTTCAGAGAAAAAAACAACGAAAATTTTTAATATTAAAGATCTTCTTGGACTCATTTTTTTTTTTGTCTTTTCGAAAGTAAAGAAGAATAGAAACTAGAATAGCAAAATAAATCACTTAAAGCTATTTTAAGGGTTGATATTATTTTTCAAAATTAACGTTTCGTATTAACTTCAAATAAGAAAAATTTTCACCCAAAATTTGAAATGAAAAACGGAAATTTAGTTATTTTTTTGTTATTTAATTATCATATTTTTAAGAATTAGAAAATGTGTTCAATTTACTCTTCTAGTTTTCTAAAAACACTTTCAATTGGTTCAAACTTTGTCTTTCCAGGAGTAAAATGAAGAGAAAGTCTAACGTGTTCTAGAAAACTAGAAGGGTAACTCAATCACTTGAAAATGACTTAAAAAGTTTATTTTGAAACATAACAACATATAAATACTATTCACTGTCATTCCGCTACCTGTTCTAGTTTCTAACACTTTCAATTTCTCCATCCTATAGGTTTTTTTCTTCTGATTTGCATAATTTTTGAAAAAAATTAGGTTTAAATAGTTATTTTTTTTGTCCCGTTTTTTAAGGTGGTGATGCCCCTGAAAAATGCGTAATAAAGAAGAGAGGTTCTGTCGGAAACGTTGATGCTTTCTTTTCGGAACCGATTCCGATTTCTCAGCGTCAAGGTTGCGTTGCGGACGGAGTGACCGGAACCACGGACCGGTTAGAAATCTACGAAAGACAAAAAGAGATCGAACTGTATTCAAATCTGGTTATTTTTTTTTATTTGTAGCGTTGTTCACGTCGTTAAGATTCACGAACTTTACGATGGTTTCGAATCGGCCGAACGATCTCATCGTGTCGTCGTCGATCTACGAAGTAGAGACGGTCGACCGATAACTCGAGAAGTCGCTCTCGTTCTTCAGGCTCCAAATCCGGTCGTTTGGGTTCTACAGTCGGAAAGTGTTTGGGGTCGACTTGATGTCGTGGTTTGTATTTTCTTGGAATTTCATGGTTTTCAATCAAAAGGGCTGTTTAGAGGCTAAATTTTATTAGAAAGCTTGATGATGATTATCTCCGAGAGTTGTCCAACCTCTAAACAAGTATTTTTGATTGAAAATAGCACATTTTTTCCCCTTCTTTGTTAATTATTTGTGAGGTTAATTTGACTTCTTCTCTTCTTCTTATTCTAAAGACCGATGGAAAATTAGAGTTTCCTCATTCGGCTCCTTCGCAAAGGGTCAAAGTACGGACCGAAACGTTGCCCGGTTCGAACAAGGAACTGTTGTCGTACAGTTTAGATTTGTTCGGGCCTTCGTTCGCCTTCACCGAAGTTTGGAAGGCAAATCGGTTGGAAATCGTTGTCGACGAGGACGGAGAAAAGATTCCTTCCGAGAAGGAACCGAGAAGTACGACCGATGACTTAGAGAATGAAGAGGATTCTTCTTCGGTCGGTCTCGGAGCAAATAAGCATGTCGTTAAAGCACATTTGAATCGTGGGATCGTTGATTCGAGATTGGACACTCAGGTTCTTGTCAAGTCGAGTGCTCCTCCGAAGGGAAATAAAGGTTAGTTTTCTCTTTTTGCTTCAAGAAGTGTCTTTTTTATTTGAAAAATGGGCTTTTTAGGAAAAAAATTAACTGATTTTTCGATAAAATGTGTGAATTCGAGATGAAAAGTGATATTTAAAGTAAATTATAACAAATTTAATAATGTTGGAAACCATCGATTCCGTCAGATATAATTCGTTTGCCGAACGTAATGCTGATGGATGCAATGACGGTAGAATGTCTTCCTCAACACATGAGGGTCTCGTTTCCGAGATTAGCTCTAGAACAACTCGGTCTTCAATCGACTGACATCTCTTTGATCGATTCTTACTGTTCGGTCGCCGTCAACGACACGCATTACGTTCTCTCGTCTCCCTTTCACTATTGCGGCACAAAGAGAGAACTTGATAACGACAAAATTATATACAAAAACGAAGTACGTCATCATTTATTCTCTAATTCATCGTTATTTTTTGGAGATAATGAAGTTCGGTAACGATTATTTATAAATTATTTTAGGTTGTTTTTCATTTCCACATGAAAACCATTTCGGAAAGTGTTGTCGGTCGTTCCTCGACGTCTTCAGACGAAGTTCCGATCGACGACGAAGATTCGGACGTCGGAAGTGGAGCAGGAGAAATAGTTTCACCCACTAACGAATCTCGAACCGGTTCAACGACCGAACCAAGATCTCTACAGTTTCAATGCGAGTATATCGGCTCCGGAGACATAAACATAAGAGAAGAGGTCTTTGAAAACGATTCTCGTTAATTAGATTCGTGAAGTTTCTAGATTTTTAAACTAAAACGGTTTTTTTTTGTTTTGTCTCGACGAAGGTTCCTAGCGTTTCTTCTCAGTCTCAACGCGACGTAACGACGTTGACGGCTACTCGTGATCTCTTCAAGATGGAACTCTATCGCGATCCGAGCTACATACGAAACGTTCGTCCGACCGAATATCCGTTCGTTGCTTTCGAACACGATACTCTCTACGTGGAGACGCAACTGGATGCGGGTGAGACGCTTCGTGTTGTAACGGAGGATTGTTGGCTTTCGGAATCGGAAGATCCGATGGCCGATGTCGCCGTTCATCTCATACGAAACATTTGTCCCGCTGGATTGACTGTCAAGTTCGAATCTTCGGGAGACGATTCCAATAATCGGTTTAGTTTTCAGTTGGCGTCCGATTACATTTCGCATTCGGTCCTTTACGTTCATTGTAAATTGGCCATTTGTACAACTGAACAAACGCACAGTTCAAGATGGAATCTCAAAATGGTAAACATTGTTTTGGAAGCAACTTCTGAATTGCGTTCTAACCTGTTTCTGTTTTCAGTGTATCGATCCTCATGACTTCTGCGTTAAGGACACTCTGAAATCGTATTTGGAACGATCTCGTGGAACTCATCCTACGACATTCACGAAAGGTCCGTTTCAAGTTAGGAGAAGGTCTCCGAACACCTCGTCCTCGTCCTCCTCCTCCTCTAGGATTCCGTTCCAGTCTGGTGGTGAGATTAATCGTCTCTCTTATTCCATATAAGACCGGTTTTTCTTTTATCAATTCTTCGGTTTTGACATTATGTTTCTATCTTCGTAGCTCCGTTACGTAGTCAGGGGAAATTAGATCTGGAAGTAGTCGGAGGAGTCGGAGAAACGATCGACGTGAGGTGCTCCATTCCGGAGCAACAGTCGATCATCATCCTCGGCTTATCGACGGAAGCCGTCATCGGAATCGCTTTTGCTTCCTTCATCATCGGTGTTTGTCTCTCAGCCATTCTTTGGTGTATTTATCTCAAAACAGGTAAAACTACGAACGAAAACCTCGCTTTTGCTCTCTTTACTTTAATATTCGTAAATAACTTCAATATAAGAGATTTGAAAGCGATTTGGAAACTAGAAGAGTAATTGAACAAAATCAAAGTATTTTCATTACATATTTTTTACAAAATGGAACTGTAGAACATTCATTTACTATTCTAGTTTTTAGAACACTTTTCATTTTCTTCTTAAAAGTTACTTATAAACAGTAATTTTACTTGAAAGAAATTTGAAACTGTTTTAAAAACTGGAAGAGTTGAATTGAACAAATTTATTTCACCCTTCTAGTTTCTAATACACATTCAAGTTCTCTTTTAGTGTTAAACTTCTGAGCCAGTCTGTCTGGGAGAGGCAAAATGAAGAGAAACTTGAAAGTGTTTTAGAAACTAGAATGGTAGATCAATCACTTCAGGGTATTTTAATGTTTGATATCTTTCAAAATAAACTTTTTATGTGACAGTTTGAAAATGACTCATCTTTAAATAGAGAAGATGTTATTTTTTAAATTTTTGTTCTATCAAAAGTTTATTTTGAAAGATGTCATACATGACAATACCCTTAAGTGATTGAACAACTCTTCTAGTTTGTAAAACGCTTTCAATTTATCCTCTTTCTCGAAACAGGAGAAGTTCATAAGTGAACCGGTTCGTAAAACAATCTTCAACTTCTTCATTTTTGCTGTTTTTTCTGGTAGATCCTTTGCGACGTTCTCCGCACAGAAGAGTAACGCATAACTCCGGATACGATCTGTCGGGACACAGCGGCAGTTCGACACCGAGTTCTCAGTCTCCAATGACAGCGTAAAGAGAGATTATACAGTGAGAGTGACGGTAAGATGGTGATAAAAGTGACATTTGTGAAGTGAACAAAAGGTGATATTTCGAAGAGATAAGAGGTGAGGAACGAGGAGAAAACAAAAACTGGCGATGATCATCATCGCAATTTATATATATATACATCCAACTACACATAATAAGCACATACATATAATTATATATATATATTTGACGAAATTAAGGAGGATGAAGGTAAAAAAAAAAAGATGGCAGCACATATCTCGAAGGAAATTTATATATCCATAAAAATATATATTAGAAAAGAGAGAGAGATATTATATTAGAAAGGAGGAGGCGGCGGCTTTTTATGACTTTTTTCCGCTCGCAGCTTTGTGTTTATTTTTGTGAAGAAAAAAAACTGTTCGGTAATAACGACTACGAGGGGTTTTTTTTCTCTCTCGTAAAAAAAAACGAGTTTCAAATTCGGTTTTAAGCTTTGAAATTATAATACGGAGGCGGAAGATCTCTTTTAAAGATTCCGTCTGAAATCTTCGATTACAGACGGAACTTTTTGAAATTCACAATGGCCAAGAAGGTCGTCGTCGGCGCGTTCTTTTATCCGGTCGTGCCGGCCGATTATTCGAGTCATCTCGGTGGTGTCTCAGGTATTTCTATGATTTCGTGCGCCGCAAATGATTTTAGTTTATATAAATATATCAAAAAAAAAGGATTTTGTGTTTTCGGGGGTCACCTCGATTCGACGGTTTTGTCAAAATTGTAACTGTAACGGTCGACGCCCAACCCACCCTCTCTCTCTCTAAGGAGGAGAAGAAGAAGAAGAAAAGTGAGTCGGATCGGGATTCTGAGGACGTCGGTTCGGATCAGTTCGAGCGGAGCTTTCGATCGGACGGTGATCGTCGGGGCGCGAAAAAGGCCCCACGATGCATTTACTCGAGAAATCTTCGTTTCGGAGGCTCGATTGGAAAAAGAGTTTTTAAAAGATCTCTCTTTTTCTGTTTGGCTTTCGTTTTGAAGGTCTCGGTGTTTTAACTGATCGAACTTCACTTGTTGACTTCCATTCCTTGAAGATTTTTCTATCGGCAACAATATTTTCTGTTTTTTCTTTTTTGTCATTGTTTTTCTTTTCCCTTTTGTTTTTCTATTGTCTTTTCTCTAATATCCTCGTAATTTCCTCTTCTTATTGTTGGTGTTGTCATTTTGTAAATGTTCGTGACGGTGTGTCGTGGTTTTGGTTCCCTTTTTCGTAATGGTGTAACAGTTCCTATTTTTAGTTAGTTTGTTGAGTTCGGAAATGAAAGTAATTTTTTTATTTTTCATTAATTGTTTATTTGTGTTTTGAATTTTGTGTGATCAATTTTTTTATGTTTTTTTCTTTTTCCGTAAAGAAACCATTAACGATTTTCTTCAGGTGGTTTTGAAGAGTTTAATATTCTCTTCGAACTCTCGGTTACGGTTTTTATTTTTTATCTCCAAGAAGCAAAAGGAAGAGAAACTTGAAAAGTCTTTTAGAATACTAGAATGTCAAGTTTGAAAATATACCAACTCGATACACTTTAAGGGCATTTAAATGTTTATATATTTCAAAGTAAGCTTTTTATGTCAGTTTTGAAAATGAACCCAACTGTAAACAGGCGATACTTTTTTGTTTACTTTTCGTCTATAAAAAATTTTATTTTGAAAGATAATCAACATGAAAATACAATTAAGTGGATTTAGCCACCGTTCTAGTTTCTAAAACACTTTCAGTTTCTTCGGAAACTACGGAATAACCAAATAGTTCGCAAATCTGCTGAAGATAATCGTTTTTAGGTCTTACGAAGTTCTTTTTTTCGTACTTAATCTCACTTATTTTCTACCTCTTTCTTCTTTTTTCGTTATTTTAAACGAATAAAAAAACGGGATGCACGAATAGATTTATTATTCTTAATTAGAAATGATGCACTTGACTGATAGTGAGGCCTCATCTATATGCACTTTTAAATATTTTTTTGGTTTTTTATTAAATTATTTTGGCCTAATGTTTTATAATTTAAGCCATTTTTTATTTAATTATTATATTGTACGACCACGTCTACCTCGTTTTATTTTCGAATGTTGAAAACTAGAAAAATATCGATACTTTTACATTCCATTTTTATTAATTTCAATTTTTTTTTGATCCCTCCAACATTTATTCCAAACTTTATATGCAAAATTAGTTTTAATTTATTACAATAAAAAAAATTGAGATGAGTTTCACAAATTTATAAACAATGAAACTCATTTTTCTTGAGTTTAAAATTGTTTAAGATTATTGAAACCGTTCGCAGATATTAAATGCGTTCAGTTTCTAAGCGCTTTTGAAGCTGTTCGCGTGAAGATTAAATCAATGTTTCAATTTTTTTGATAAATTGATGAAAAGTATGAGATGAATGGCGTTTCATACAAGGCAAGCAGCTCCATCTTTGAACTAATTCAAAAGCGGCTTAAAAAATGAACGTACCCAATTATTATAATTACAATGATAATTATTTTTTAACTTATACAAAAAAAAAATGCAAACAGAATTTATAATATCGTTCATTTTGAAATATTTCATTTATTGTAGGTTATGCATTTTTTTTTCTCGGTCAGAAACATTTTTTTTGCACAATTTCTTTAATCTTATTTTCTCTTCTTTCAATTCTTTCTCTTATTTTTTTGCAGCAGTTTTATTTTAAACTTTGCTGTGTTACAAAATCAAAAATGTTTCCTTTCTTTTAATTTTACTAGTATTAATTATTTCTAATTTGCATAATTTTGTGTCTTTGTGTGACTGGTTTCGAACGAATGAATGAATGAATGAATGACCGAGTGAGTGAGAATTGGACTTTTCGAAGGTTGATGTTAGAATTTGTTTTTAAATAATTCCATAATTATATATATGTATGTTAAAAACTAATTAGGTTTTTCGCCCAAATTTTTAATAATTTTAATAATTTTGTCATTTGTTTCTGAAAAAAAGAAACTTCAAACAAATGAAAAGTAAATTTTATTTTTCCAGATTACAATTTTCAATTTAGTTTATTTCGATAATTGACATTTAAAAAGACAAAAAAAATCTTCAAAATTTCTTTCAAAATATAGTTAAAACTTTAATGAAAATGAATTAATTAAACATGGATTATTTTTTTAATATACAAATCATTTTTAAAAAAAAAAGCTCAAATTTTCAAATCTTTTAATATTTGTAGGTTTAGTTTAAATGTTTTAGTTAATTTTTACAAGTACAGTACGGAATTTTATCAGTTTTTATCCAAAAAGTTTTTATTATAATTTTATATATTTTAATTTTATTTTGGATAAAAACATTTTTTTGTAATCGTTAGGGTTCGGATTTTTATGCAAATATCAAGCAATGGTTTCTCAATCTGTGGCCCTAGTGCCAATTGTGAAGTTACAATCTCATTTAGATCAACCAACAATTTATGGTTTTATCAATAAAAAAACCACTGGTTAGAGGCTATAACTTTGACAACGGATAGTAAACCAACAATTATAATTTTTGTTCAATCAAAAACACTGGTTAGAAACTGCAACTATATTTGACAACTTGATAGTATAACCAGTTATTAGCCTCTAACCAGTCTTTTTTTTAATTAGAAAAAGTATAATTGCTGTTACTCATTAGAGGCAAAAAGAATTATGCCTTTTGCAAGTAGAGGTTACTTAAAGACTAGAATTTTTTGTTTTTCGAATTATAATGTTGTAGGTTAACTCTAGCCTTTAATTGCAAGAAGCATAATTAGTTTTGCCTTAATGAGGATTACTTCACAAGTGGCACTTCGGTCGTAAATTGATAAATATTTTATTTATCTTGCATAAAAATCCTAGTCCTAATAATAATATTTAAATTTCACATCCGCTTGTATTGTACTTGTTCGTAAATTTAGAAAATGTGTGTCGTAAAAATTGAAGTTTTTTTTTAAAAAAAAATAACACCTTTGGTTTAAAACTTTTTTAAAATGTTGAAAAATAAATAAATCATTTATTTTTCCGTTTTGCATAATAATAATAATTATTAAATAAATCTGGAGAAGCCAAAGGTGTAATTTAAAGAAAAATTAACTTGTGCCACTCATTAATATTAACCAAAGTTTGTTGGATATTTTATTTCAACAAAACCTAACAACAACAAAAAAAGAAAAATAATTTACATCAGTTAAAAATGTTTTTTTATGATAAAAATGAGGAAAAAATGAAATTATTTTTGGACTTGTTCTGAAATGTGTTAGTGCCATTGATTAGAGAATATTCATAGAAATTTGTTAATAGAATCGTATTGTTCCGTAATCTTTGGTCTCATTTTAGAAAACCGAATTGCACTTTTTTTTGTATAAAAATGATGGTTAAAATATTTAAATGAGCAGCAACTGAGGTTTTGATGAGACTATTGATTATCTTAATTAATGAATTATATCCGATTGATTAATTGCCCTGTATTGAAAGTACAAATTGTGTCTGATAATGTGCCAACAACAACAACAACAACAACTTGTTTCTTGTATGTCTTGTTTGTGTGTCTAACTTGTAACGTTATTAATTAGAGAATAAGAAGGATGGTCCGGTGCTTCCCAGCCAAAAAGCCCCTTTCTACTTTTTTAATAGATTTTAAGATGTAACCAAACACGTAAAAATATATTTGAAGTTTCTTTTGAAACTAGAAGAGTAAAAGAAGTCAATGACGGTATTTTTTTTTTTTTAAATGAAAAGTTTCTCTTTATCAAAACTACAATGAAAAAGTTCATTTTCAAAGATATCATAAAAAATACCATTAATTGTTCTATTTTTAAAATAAATTTCGAAAACTTTATAATCGGTTCTTTTACAATAAAATTAAAATTCACAATCAGAAAAAAAATTGGCCATTTTCTAAAACGTCCTTTAAAAATAAAGCTAAACTTAAAATAAAACGAAACTTAAAAACACTTCATAGACTCATTATGGAAAGAGTTTTATCTTACGGTCATGTTTTAAGCATAACTTTATTTTAAGTAACGTTTATTGTTTTTTTTTATAATCGTTTTAAGTCTGGTTACATCTTAAAACAAAATTTTGTTAGAAAAATGTTTTAAATTTTATAATTGAACATTTAATTAAAACCCTCCTATCCCCCCCCCCCGCCCCCTCTTTCTTATAATGTAATTTTTTTTACATTGTGTTTAGTTTGTTTTCTAATTATTCTAATTAATCTGCATGTCAATTAGTGTTTTGTGTGTATTTGAAGTAAGGTTTACGAACAAAAGAGATTAGAAAATATTATTGATAATCTCGATTGTTCGAAAACTTTACCGATTGTCGTTTGTTTTCGTGTTTTATTTAATTAAGATGTAAAAGAAAAAAAATTGCTACCTGGATATATTACTCTCTATATACACGGTCACTATAATAATTATTTCAAAATGCTTTCGATTATCATCCAATCATCATCATCATCATCATCAATCGTAAATTTTGTAAAATTTTTGTCAAGTGGTTCATTTTCTTGACCATTGGCTAACTTTAATGTTAAAAGCTTTAATTGGGAGCTTCTTCTATGTATTTTGTTGTCCTTGCTGTTTATTGGTTTTCACAAAGTCTGGATCTTAAATTTTTCTTGCTTATTATCCAAAGAATCTTATTCAAAGTGTATTTTAAACTAGAAGAGCAAAGGAATTGAGTGATAATATTTTTAAATAACCGATATCTTTCAATATAAACTTTTTTGTCGAAGTAATGTCTAATTTACGTAAAGTAAACAAACATTGTTTCTTTAAAAAAACTAATAAAAGGTTTATTTTGAAAGATTACCTCGTTAAAATGTCTTCACTCGATTAATTTACTATTCTAATTTCAAATACACATTGAATTTCTTATATTTAAAAAAAATGCTTTGAAAAAAAAAAAACTACATTAAATATGCAAAATTCACAATTTTGATTTCAAACTAGAATAGTAAAATAATCAATTGACATTTTAACGATGAATATGTTTCAAAATAAACTTTTTGTTACAGTTATGAATAAGACGAAATTGTTTGATTATCATAATTGGACATACAAACATTTTATAATTAAAATTTGTCTTCCTCAAACTACCATAAAAAGTTTATTTTAAAAGATAGCGTCATTAAAATGTTGATTATTTTTTTTTACTCTTCTAGTTTGAAAATTTAATTTTCAATTTCGTATTTTTTTTTTCTAGAAAAAAGTTGTTTCTAAAAGACAATTTTTTTGGATCTCTTAAAATTTAATATCTAGACACTTGAAACCCAATTTGAATATTAATTAATTAATAATAATAATTGCTTTATGCATTTGATGATGGAGAATTCAATTTTTCTCTTTTTTTTCTCTCTCTCTCTCTCCAACACTCTCTAGTATACGAATATTCCATAATTGAAAAAACTATTGAAAGTATACCTTAAAAATGTTCATACAAAAATAACGTGGAAAAAAGTTTTTTTAAAAAATGTATTTTGACAATAATTTTTTTGTAATTGTTAATGTAATTTTTGACCGTTGTTTCGAGAAAATGCCAGAAGATGATTAATTATTAAGTCATAATTCCCCTTTTTATGTTTTTCAATTCACAAACAAAAGATTTCACTGGATGTATAATATTATATGTTCAAACTTCATTTTTAGTACGGTGTAAACTTGTTTAACACGAAATCAAAGGGAGCGAATGAATATATTTCGTGTTATCCGGTTTTTCATGTTAAGGTGGTTTTAAAGTGTTTAAACGAGGCCTAAACTCTTGAATAATTCTGTCTTTCAGATGAAAAATGAAGAGAAAAAAAACTTGGATTATGTTTTACATACTAGAAGGGGAAGTTACCCTTCTAGTTTCAAAAACTTAAGTGTAATTTTCATGTTTCTTATATTTCAAAATAAGCATTTTATGTGAAGTTTGCACATGAACTAACTTTAAGAAGAATTTTTTTTAATATTTTTTGTTTATAAAAAGTTTATTTTGAAAGATATCAACATGAAAATACCTCCTTAATTGATTGAACTACGCTTCTAGTTTCTAATTTCTCGTCATTTTCTTCTTATGATACCTAGAATAAATCAAATAGTTCAAAGATTAGCTGTTAAAAACCATCTTAACAAAAAGAACCGGACTGAAAATATATTTCGTGTTAACTGATTTCTATTTCGTGTTATACGTTCCCCCCCCCCTGTATGATTTTTTTCTATTTTATTTCAGTGTTCTTCTCACCCCTTTAATAATATGCAACTTAAATGTGTGCACCATTTTTATATATAACTTTTATTTTTAATTTCTCATTCTTTTAAAATATTTTATTAGTTTTGTTTTTTTGTGGTAATTAATTATTAATTTTAGTTCCTTAATTATTTTATATTAAAAAAAATTAATTTCGTTTATTGGTGAAACAAAAAAAAGACAAAAACTTCAATAATTTTTAAGTTCCTAAGTTTATTTAAATCAACAGAAGTTTTTTTTTAAAAAAAAGAAATTTATTTGCAATTTTGCAAGAATAAGAAAACCTTAATGTTCCTATTTTGTGTATCAAACATGAGAAAAAGAAAATTTGAAATAGTTTATTTTCAACTATCTTCATATTTCGTTTTCTCTCTTTCTAATAGAGATTTTCGTTTTGTAAACTTTTGTCTCTCATATCATTTTATTTTATCAAAAATAATCACTTTTTTTCTCTCAACATTTTCATTATAAATTCAGCCTTTTCTAATCATTCTCCTTGACCATTGGTCAATTGCACAAAAAATCGTTCTGTTTGAAGTATTTCAAAATACACTACTTTAATATTTGTATTACAACAACAATCACTTCGTATTTTTATTTTCCATAGGATTTTTATCAATCAGTTTTTTTTTGCAACATTCCTTTTATTATTTTCACACACACATACACATTGTAATATATATTTTACATTTTATTATTATTAATTATTGATTACTTTTTTATTATTATTAATTATTATTAAAACTTATAAACAAAATTAACAAGTGTTTTTATTTGTTTTCAAAGGGTTTCAAAAATTGAACTTTTTGAACGCACATATTGTAAAGTTTAAAAGAACTAAAAAGAAATGGTGTTATTCTATCTTTGGCGACGAAGAGGGTTGGAAGTGGAGGCTAGTAATGCTATTTTAAACGTCTAATAGCATAGCCTCCACCTCCAGCCCGCATTGTTATTTGAGATACAAGCAAAGAAATTTCAGGTGAGTAGTTGAATTTGAATTCTCCAAACAAGAATCTTAATATTTCTTTAACAAGATATTTCTGTTGGAACACCTGTTCGGAGAGAGTTCAAGTTGAAATTCAAGTTCCAAGCCGCCTTCTTCAGACGATATTTTTATATTTTTGATTATAAAAAAGTTTATTTTGAAAGATATCAACATGAAAATACTAATAAGCGATTCAGGTACCCTTTCTAGTTTCTAACATACTTCCTATTTCTTTTTATGGTTGCTCTTTCTGAAACTGCAGAATATTCAAGAGTTCGAAAATCACCTGTTTATAAAATATCTTAAGTAATTTTCATTTATTTAAAATCAGCAAAAAATCATCGAATTAAAGTCACCTTTAAAATTCATGAAAAATTTATTCAAAATAAAAAAATTTAAATCTAATTTCAACTTAGCATCGGCAAACTTTCGCAAAAAACGGATGAGTCAATGCATCGGTTGCCGAGATTCTTGTATCCGGATCCAAATCGAGAAGTTTCTTCAACAGATCGTAAACAACGACCCGGTTTTCGGTCTGATTTTCGTGAGAACCTCGTAGTTTCTCGCAAACCAATTGTAAATCTAATGCAGGTTTATCGTGACTACAGCTTAATGTCTTTCCAATTTTACTAGCAAACTGTTTGACCGGTGTGGTTCCAAAGATCGAGATGATTTCGGCAATGGCGGACATATCGTCGCTTGCTTTGAAAAATGGAGATCTCTCCGACAGGACGGATAAAAGCATGATGCCGACGGCCCACATGTCCACCGCTGAAAAGATTAAAAAAAACATTTTAAAACAATTTCAATTTCTTCTTAGTTGTTGCTCTTCTGAAACAGCAGGAATAACACAAAGTTCATCAAAATGAACTGTTCATACATTAATCTGTTACCTGTTGTCTGATAAGGATGTTTTAGAAGAACTTCCGGAGATCGATAACCGGGAGTTCCAGCTCGAGCTGCAGATTGCGAAGGTTTCCGAAGACATGTAACGCAAACTTGTTGTTTACCGAAACAGTTACAGTTCTGGTTGTCCGAAGAAGGCTTAAGGTAACTGCTGTTTTTCGAAAGAACCGTTACGTTGACGTTCGATAAGATTCTCGACGAACTTCCCGTGTTTCCGGGAACTAATTTAAGAAACGATTTCGTTCCTCCCTAAAGAAAGAAAACACAGAAAATTAATGGGATATTTAGAAAATCTTAAAAATATAATTTACCAGAAACCGGCCGTTTTCGTTCGTTGTTTCGGAATTGTTAACGGCGACGTTAAACGAATTCGTTTTCATTTCACCACCGATTATTTTTTCCAAGTTTCCTCTCTGTCAAGAATAAGATTTAAATGATTTGTTTCGTTCTTTTCGTAGTTTAAAGTCTCACGTTGAAACATTTTGTTGGAACTGGAGTCTTGTTAACAGCTGCTTGACGTTTGGAAGCAACGGCACCCTGTTTTGTAACGAGCTGAGCGAGTCCGAAATCGACCAAAGCATATCTTTTTAAAAAAAAAAACGAAAATTTGAATTTGAAAAATTACTTTTCAAGCAGCCTGTGAAATGCATTAGAAATCCTTGCAAATGAGTTCCATCGTCGATTCACCCTAAAACAGTTCACAGACGAGCGACTTTTTGTGGTCATCAAGAAATAGTGTAAAAAGTGGTCGGCGTGTGGCCCGAACCACTCGAGTCGACTCTTATATAACTACTTCTTTCAGTTCAGTCAAACAAAACTTGGACCACGTCACCCCACCGCTGACAGTCGGCTCGATTTGTCGATTTCAAGCCTCATGCCGACGTCTTTTTGCAGTCCATCTCTCAACCACTAAAAGTCGCTCACCTATGAAAACATTTTTCAACTTACCTTCTTCGCTTACGACAATAAAGGAAATTGCTCGGTTTGACGTCACGATGGATGATTCCGCCGGAATGTATCGACTCGAGAGCGATCAGTAAATTGAAAAAGTAGTTTCGAATCTCGTCCAAGTCCATTTTTCCAATGAAATCCTGTAAATAAGAACCAGAAACCACTGTTAACTGCGAACATTATTTAAATTAGAAAATCATAAGGTACAAAGAAACGGTCGTGACGAAAGTAAGGCATAACCATAACGAAGTGACTACCCTCTCGAACGCAAGTGTAGACACCCATAACGTTGCAACGTCCTCTAAAAAATAAGAAAAAAAAGGCGGTGAGAACGAACGCATCGGAGTCGATTCGAATGCGTCAATACCCGAACTTGAGCATACAATCCAGTTCCATGAGGACTCTGTTCGGATGACTCGTCGGAATGACGTGTTTCATCGCAACATACTTGTTTATTGCGATGGAATTCGTTACACTCGGCCTCTGTCTCACTTTAGCCAAATAAACCGAGCTGAACGTACCTATTATAATAACGAATAGAAAAGAAATTATAATTATGGAGGTGAGCTCAGCTCTCTCTCGTTTTGTAGGTTATACCTTCGCCTATTTTCTCCTTTATCACGAACGAATCGTTCAACTGAGGAACGAGACGAACAAGAAGATCGGCTTCTTCTTGCCATCCTTAATTAATAATTAATTATAAGAACCAAAAAAAAAAACATTCATTAGTCGGACTCAAAAATACACTTAAGAATTTAATACCATCATTGAATTCCTGATTTTCGTCGTTCTTCATTTTCAATAAATTCAAATTCTGAACCTTCGAAGTCGATAACATCTTAATAATCAGCTTAAAATTATAAATTATTGATAAGTTTTCAATGGACTTCTTCAATAAACGTGAAAATAAAGCAATTTGCCGCCAAATTTGCGCGCCAAAAGTTAATCGCCGCCGTTATATAACTTCACTAACCGCCGCCGATAGTTCGGTTAGCCGGTTTCAGTATTGGTTCTCAATATAATCGATGTTTATTGACTAGATTGTTTAATCGATTTATTGATTGTATCGATTGCCTTACTAAATATAGAGGTAGCACAACTACTTGTTAGCGAGACTGTTGTGTGTGAATGAGCTTCTCTTAAGGATTTTAAAACTTTTATTCATTTGAATCAATTTACACCAATATAACTTTATATTTTTTTTGCAAAAATAAATTTAGATTCTCCTTTACAAGACGACCTACTGTTTTTCTATTTTCAAATTAAAATAAAATAAAGAAAAAATGTAGCTCTAAGTGGAGGTTGTACTATCTAGTGACGACATATAGGCAAAGCCATTTTAATAGGTTGAGCCACATCTATATATTAATTTTGTTTAATGTTATGCAGGACAATTGTAACTTTTATTAATGTTACCTACAACCCATTGTATGTATTAAAGTATTTGACCATATTGTGTCCTGCTATACTTAACTTTTTGATTAGTTATGGACACATGTAATAGTGTTTTATAACTTTTGCCTGTTTTGCTCGGTTGGCGCCATTTTAGGAAGTCGTGTCGTCTGCAAGTTGGTTATCTGTTTCTTTCTTTTAATTTATTCAATTTTCTTGTTTTATTTTCGAATATAATGGATGATTTCGCTCGAACGAAAAAGAATAAACTGGATTCCGTCGATCTAAGTAGAAAAGGTTCGATAGATGTTCAAATAAAAGATTTGGTAACGTTAATAAATGAAAGCGCCTCGTATGTGACGACCAGTTCTTGTTCTGGACGAATAATCGTAGTTTCTCAGGTTTCTTTCACCACTTTATATGGTTTAAATACACGTATTAAAACGTATTATTGTATATTAGGACCGTAATGAAGAAGGACAAGTTCAGAAAAAGGGTTGCAAGTGGATAATAAACTCACATTCAGCCATTGAACCGAAACTCTTGGTAAACTTACGGTGGTTATATTTGTTCTGCGATTACTGACGTTACCGTAGCACGTCATTTTTTTATTTTTAGGAGGATTCTGTGTCCAGTGGAATTAGAAATGCCGTCCTCAAATACGAGCCGTTCATTTTGCACGTTCAATGTCGCACTTTGGAAGATGCTATGGCAATGGTACCATATATAACATGAAGATTAATTGTTGGTTTTATTTTGTTATTTAAATTATTATTTGTTTTTCTAGCATTTAGCAGCTGTTGAATCGGGATTTCGTAATTCTGGTTTGACAGTCGGTAAAAAGGGAAAGGTTGTTTTGGTTAGTTTTATTTCACTTTTAGTTAAGATATGACAATTTGATTAATTATTTTTCAATATTTAAAGGCTGTCAGAAGCACTCACGGCCTCGAAGTTCCGTTGACCAATAGTGATCACGAGCTGATGGTCAACAGTAAGGTCAGTATTTATGTGTTTTCGTTTTAATTTTATCTGATGTTTATTGTGTTTTTTTTATAATAGTATTTGGAGTTCATCAGCATAAAAGCTAACGAAAGAATGACGGACAATGAAATTCGAATCAAAAGGTCAGTATTATCTTAGTCGAATGGACAGATTTATCTGTTTCTTGACCTTTCAACAATGTTTATTTAACTTAGGTTCCATTCAGCGATAAGAAAACTACTTGAAACATAACTACTTGCAACGCACCTTATTATTTAGTAAATTAACATATTTTGTTATCCCACATGGTTGTTTTTATTTTATTTGTGGTTTGATTGGTTCTGCCATCTAGTGACAAAATATTACATTGTGCATTTTTCCATTGATTAATTTGTTTTTTACGTTTATTTTAATTTTTGCATTTCACTAAGTACTGTTAATAGTTTAACGTTGGTCACTGTAGTCTTTTTTGTACGATTTCGACTCATTTAATATGAGCAACGTTAAAAAAATCAGTTGAAAAACGCGTTTTAATAGAATTGGTCGTATCGATTTGACTCGATAATGATTATGACGTCACTTTTATATCGATATGAAATCTGTTTCTATGGTAACATGATTGTTTACATAACCTTTAAATTTAATGCGTAATTCGGTTTTATGTTTTCCTTATTTAGCTTAAAACTGATGGAAGTTTGTCAAGATGTGAATTTTGCCCACAAATTTCAGTTCACCAACCCCGTTTCTTTGTTCCTTAATTTATTGCACATGTATTTTCCCATTATCTTTGGCCAAACTCCAAATTTAGTTTATCTTTATAGAAAGTACAAAAATCCAAATTCTCCCTGTTTTAAATCCAAAATTTGAGTTGAGTTTAAGTAGACGTGAAACGATCTGTTTAATGGAAATTACAGAACTGGTTTTTTTTAGTTTTTTTGAAGCCTCCCTCCTCCTCCTCTCTCCCAAGGGCCCCACCTTTCACCCAGCCCTACATGTATATATTTCAAAATTAAATGTTGCTCAAATATCAAAAATTACGCTGATGAAAGCTTAAAATAATATTATTCTCTTTATGAGTTTAAAATAAACAAAGCGCGTGAATTTTTATGAACAAGTTTTGATTCATAAAAGGATGTAAACAAGGTTTAATCAATTTGTTATGCTCTCTATTTTTGGACTGTAGACAAAAGCAAAAAAAATGATGATGTAATATTGTGGCTCACAGTCAATAATAATTATATATGTAATATTATGTAGAGCAGATGTTCTAAATTCTAATTCTGGCTGTTGACAACAGATTCAGAACAAAAGGGTTTGCAAAAGACGCAATGAAAATTCTTCTTTCCTATTTTTATTGCCCGCTCATGATAGCATTTAGAATTATTTTTTGAGGAAAAAAGTCTACCTCAAAACACAAAATGTTTTGGTATTTAATATGTTATGTTGTTTAATGTGTTATGTTTTATATTTTATAACGCAATTGATATTCACAAATTGCATAATTATTTTTCCATTAGAAAAAAAAAATGTCATGGGAAGGAAATTCTTGCGTTTCATTGGCTGGCTAAAAGAACCAGTTCGTGTTGGCGGGGGTTTATGACGTCATTTATAAAAGACGAACGGCTTTACGTAACATGAATGAATATGCTGAATGTTAATTGTTGTTCTAATAGGGCGTAATTTATATTGATTTATATAATTTCTAGCGCCATATTAGTTCAACCTTTAGTGGTTGTTATAATTTATGATCACTATATAGAGGTAGCTCAACTTTCTCTATGATGGCGGTATGTACTAGGGTTGAGTGTGACCAATAGATCGCGCCACCTTCAGGTAGAGCTAAAATTTCAAGCTAGTTGTTTCAACGGTAGAGAAAGTTTGTGACGTCAGTGGGGTTGACAAAAAATTTAGATTTCTGTCATTTAATCTGACAGAAAAAGAGATGATAGCAAACGTTTTCAACAGTTTAAACAATAATGTTATTGCACTCTTTTGTTATAACCCCTTTTAAATGAGACAAAATGACAATCGTAAATTTCTCGTCAATTTGTATGACGTCACAAGCTTCCTCTTATCATGCGGCAAGTCTAACTATACACGGCGATTAAATAAACATGCAAATAATGGATGGCTTTGTAGAAGAGATTCAAAGATGTATTTAGTACAAAGAGAAATACAAATAATTATAAAGGATAAACAAGAGGATTAAAGAGAACCTTGAAGAGGTGCTATACAATTAATCCTCACTCACGACGTCACCCCTCTTCTTTTGGCATAAAGTTGTGTTACCTTTATGTATGATTAGAAATGAAATAACCAATGATAGTAAAGGGATTTTCCTGTGTTTTGTGCTTTCGTTGCATTTCTATGGACTTAAGTAGGAGGAGGAGGGGGCGGTGTTTATTGACTTATGAACCGGCGAGAACTGCTTGTGTGACAATCGCGGCTGCTGCTTCTTCAGTTCCCGCCATTTTATTATCGGCAAATCGCGACGAAAGAGAAAGGAAATTTGTCTTCTGTTCATTCATTTGTAATATTTCTTATCGCGTGTTAATATCGAGGGCTGTTTTTGTTCCTTCCACCCGCAAAAAATACTCGTATGGAAGTCGCTGTTGTTAATTGTCTTTGTCTACGAAACAATAGTATGAAATTACCGAACCGAACTCGGCGTTTTTTCATCTTTTTCGCTTTTTCTTATTTCAAGACGACGACGTGATTTTCATTTTTCAATTTTTTTCTCTTAACATTATTTTTTCTCTCTCCCTGTTATTCTTATTTTCTTATTATAAGACATATTTTAAACAGTTTTTTTTTCTGTAAAGGGCAATTCTATTCAGGTGTTTTTGACGACAAGAAAGAGGTAAAAAAAATAATCGTTATTTGTCTTTGGTTGATGATGATGATGAAAAGTGAATTTTGTGACCTACTAAAAAATATTCCCATCCACCCTCCTCCTTCAAATGGAACAGTTCAGTTTGGTTTTTCTTTTGTTGTTGCGTAGCCTCTTTCCACCCCCGCCATTTAAAACATCTTCCTGTATGACACGTGTTATAATAATAATGATGAATTCTTGAAACGCAAAAAAAAACAATACACAGCTACGACACCAAAAAAAAAATGTTTGCGAAGTAAAACGCAACCGCAATCTGTTAAATTTAAAACATTTTTCGGAAATCCTTTCGAGTAGCAGTCGATTAGCCTCTGTGCAAGGTATTGTACAACGTTTCTAGCGTATTGCGCGACTTCGCTGCAACCTATTTCTTATAATTCATATAAAGGCAACTAGAAAAATTTGAGTTTTTCAGTCAAAGCACCTGGTTAAAGGCTAGAATTCATAGTTAAACAATAAGTCTAGACCCTGAAACGCTTCTTGATTAGACTAGAAAAATGCTTTTTTCAGTCAGAGAACCTGGTTAGAGGCTAGAATTCGGAGTTTAACAATCCTAAACTATTCTTGATTTGACTAAAAAAAATGCTTTTTTCAGTTAAAGAACCTGGTTAGAGGTTATAGTCTGCTCCAGAGTAGTTTAGGTTAGTTTGATCTTTAACCTCTGTCCAGGTTTTGAGTGTAAAACACATTTTTCTAGTTGCTTTAGTTATAACAATTTCACAGCGTTAGCTTGGAGGCTAACTTCTAATGAAATAATACTCAGAAATTTTAATTAAAAACAATCCACGAAGAAATTGGAAAAATTTGCATAAAATGGCGTAATTTGTTTTGAGTGAGCAGGAAAAAAAAAATCGGCTAAATGTTTGGTAATTTCCGCTTCTACCGAAAAAAAAAACATAACAGAATAATTGCAAAACAGCAGAAATCGATTATATTTGAAATATTTATGCAGCAAAATGCGTGAATTTCTTAAAAATAAAATGGCCTATTTGGCAGATTTCCCTGCAATTTCAGCGAATGTTTTTTTTTTCTTTCTTTCTCTTGACGTTTGTTAAACTCTTTTTGGCGTCGATGTGTCTGTTACGGTTCTGCAGACGTTACAGAATATTAGTGACGTCAAATTAGTCTTGAATGGATTTATTTTGAATGCTCTTGCCAGTTATTTTCCTTAGCGAGGGACGGTGAAGCCCTCTCTAATCCGCTTCTCTTAAAACTGGCTTCACACGGACCACTTTGTGGTTGTCTTTACTTGACCACTGATTTCATGCAACATACGGACCACCATTGAAAAGAATGGCCTTCTTTGTGAGAATTGGGAGCGGAAACTGGTATTGTCCTTCTGGATTATCACTGTCAAACAGGCAGTGGTCGCTACTTGTGGTCGGATTCAACCACTTAGCGCCACTTTGGTGCAAATAAACGGTGGCTTGTGTGTGAACACCACCTATGTAATCAATTATATTGTGCTAAAAACGGCCTGTTTATGTGGCGCCACAAAGTAGTTCGTGTGAAGCACAGGCAAGTAAACGCAGTAAAATACAGTCGTTTACCCCGCCTTTTTATGAGCGTCATACCAAATATTAACCAATTAGAAATTGAAAAAGGGCGGGCCATATGACGTCAGACCAAATAACAAAACAGGCAGTTAGAAATAGGTCAGAACTTCAGTTGGATCCGCCCTTTTTATGACGAACAGCAACTTCTAATTGGCTGGTTAAGTAGTCTGACGTCACATGCTCCGCCCTTTTCAACGTCGAACCACACAACAAACCAATTAGAAGTTGCCGGTCGTCATAACAAGGGCGGAGCCAACTGAAGTTCTGACCTATTTCTAACTGCCTGTATAACAAACCAATTAGAAGTCGCCGGTCCTCATAAAAGGGGCGGGGCAAACAACTGTATTTTGCTGTCTTTACTTGCCAGTGTGTGTGTGTGAAGCCGGCCTTAAAAGTGCAAAAATGGCGGCGACACGTGCGTCTGCTTTGTTTATCTTTTGTTGGTCACGTGGTATTTCAATAGATATTAAATAGGGAGATATGTTAATGGGTTCTTATCAGAATGACATTAGAACAGAAGGGCGACCTTGACATTGTCCAATCAAATATCGGGGGGGGGGGGGGGAAACGTTAAAATTTACTTCTGAGGGGTTTTTTGCTTTTAAAATAGTAACGTCCTTTTGATGAAGGTTGTTTCTAAGGGCGAAATTGGTCGTTTTTTTTTTTCGTTTCAGATTTATTTATATTTTATTCAAACAAAAGTTTTGATTTTGAGGAGGACGAGGTGAATCGAATTTTGTTAATTCCGTCATCGCCGCCATTCAAAACCGAAAAGGAATTTTTCCACCTCCGCACTTGATTTGTTTCTTATATTAAGATATAATTTAAGAAAATGACTCCCGATAAACTAAAGATTACGAATCTGGTTTACGAGGACGCCGAATACGTTCAGAATACTCTTTCGAGTCTGAATAAACTTCGTCGAAACCGACATTTTTGTGATGTCGTCCTTCAGATTGGAACTCACGAGATTCACGCTCACCGTCCGGTCCTCGCTTGCGCCAGTCCTTACCTCTTTGACTTGTTCTCGATGGACGCCGAGAACGGACACGAATATCGTTTCAAATTGAACAGTGGTTTCGAAAAGGAAGCTTTCGAACATCTCGTCAATTACGCTTATACCGCCAGGTTCAAAAATCATCCCTTCTACTTTTATCTGTTTCAGTTTTTGCTTAATTTCTGTTTTGTTGTTTTTTTTTTTTTCAGGTTAGATGTTCCTGGGAATCAGGTGAAGTCTGTTTATATGGCGGCCGTACGTCTCAAGATGGAGAGAGCTGCAAGAAAGTGTGGAGAATATCTCGTGGGACATTTGAACCCAAATAACTGCATCGGTAAAACAGCCATTTTTAGCAGAATTTATCAAATTTACCGATTTGAAACATTAATTTTTTTTGCATCAAATTGTGAAATATTCCCATTTATCATGAAAAAAATGGAACACTTGAACTTGAAACTTGTCTTTCAGGAGCAAAATGAAGACAATCTTGAAAGTGTCTTAGAAACTAGAAGGGTAGCTCACTCAACGGTATTTTCATTTTGATATTTTTTAAAATTTTCTTTATGAAAAGTTTATTTTGAAAGATATCAACATGAAAATACTGTTTAGTAATATTCACCCACTGTTCTAGTTTCTAACATACTTTTGAGTTTGTCCTTTGTGTTGCTTCCGAAACTGCAGAATTAAACTACCTCCTTCATTAAATCCCTCCTTCAAATGATTTCTTGTGAAAACTTTCTCTTTGCTGTTCTCTTTCTGAGTGCCTCATTTTTTTTGTTTTATGAAGGAATCCGTTCCATTCCTGGCCTTTGCAGCGATTCCGAACTCGTTGGCGTTGTCGATACTTACATTCAACAAGAGGTCTGATCTCGAGCGAATGTTCGGCTGCATTGGGAACATTGCTGCTAATTCATTATTTCGTGTCTTTTGGTTATCTAGATTAAAGCAGTTTGTCAGAGTAAAGAGTTGCACGCATTGCCTCGTATCAAAGTGGAGGTCCTTCGTAACACTAGAGACGACATGGAGGTCGTTCAAGGTCAGCAACTCTGTAGTTTGGTCGTCGAGTGGATCAAACTGCAGCTGGACAATGAGGAAATATCAGTCGATAACATCACCGAAAAGGTTTGTCTAACATTTCGACGCGAATCTTGAGCTTTTTAAGCGTTTTTTTCTGCTTTTCAGGAGCTTTTGGCAGCTTGAGTTTCGTGAAAATACACTTTTAAGTGGTTAAGCTACCCTTCTAGTTTTTGAAACACTTTAGTTTCGTCTTAAATTTTTTTTCCAAAGGACAGAAATTTTAAGTTACTGCGTTTTGTTTTTTGGATTTCAGGTTCACATGTTGTATGTGAACACCGATCATTCTCTTCACGATTGCAAAGACATCGAAAACGGAGCCGTTGACGATTCCGAAATCATTCAAGATTATAAGAAGAAGAGTAAACAGTATGCCGTAAGTGACACGAAATCCATCCGTCAATGCAAATCGACGCACGATTAAGTTTTTCGGTTCATTAAGATTCCTCCGTACAAGGGACGAAAGAAGCCGATCTCGTCTCCGGTTCCAGCGAAACCTCGTCAGCTCTTGTACTCTAGATCGACGTCCGAAAGTTCGATTTGTTCCGATAACGGTCACGAGATGCTGTGGAAGTTGATTGCATTCACTTTGACTGGAGGTTTGGATTCGTCCCTAGAGTTGATTCTTTCTAGCGGATCTGATGTTTTAATTGTTTGATTTAGATTATTCTATGATGGCGATTGCTGTGATCAACAGTTGTCTCTTTATGATGTCCATTAAGTTACGTCTGAACCAACCGTCTGGCGGAACAACGCCGTCACCTCCGTCGTCAGTGACGTCGAGACGCGAATCGTCGGAAGATTACTGTCTCTTGTCTCCGATGAACACGGCTCGTTGTGCAGTCGGAACAGTCGAGATGGACGGAAAACTCATCGTTTGTGGTGCGAATATCCTATAAATTATGCGCTTTGAAAACAAATTTTAAGTGGAAAAAGAGGAGAAATTGAAATTGGTTCTAAAATTGTTTATTTAACATTATTAACGTGAAACTTCTGTGTGATTTTTTTTTTTTTTTTTTTTTTTTGCTTCGCTAGTTTATAAAACAAAAGTTAAAGTTCGCTTTCGTGTTTTTCTCTGTTTCAATTAGGTGGTTACGATCGAGGTGAATGTTTGAAGATGGTCCAAGCTTACAGTCCGAAGACGAACTGCTGGCAAGTTCTTCAGTCGATGCGTCACTCGAGAGGTCGTTTCGACATCACCGTAGTTGGAGAAAAGGTGTTTGCCGTCGGTGGTTGTGACGGAGCGAACGAGCTCGCTTCCGTCGAGTGTTACGACTCGACCACTCAGAAGTGGTCCATGCTGCCGCAGTTGTCGGTGGCTAGGTCCAACGCTGGTGAGTTTTTCTCCGAATGTCGTTTCGCTTAAAAAGTTGTACCGTTTTTTTTTTGCGTGTGTATCTTCCGGGTTTTTACCCTGTTTCTGCTTCTTACACAAATCTGGTAAAAACAAACAACGAATATAAGTGGGTTGTTTTTTGTTAAACTGGGAACGAGAAAGAACCGTTTGAATTTTTTCGAAATACCGTCACTATTCTGGGGGCTTGTTTTGTAAATTCTAGTCGTGTGTAAACAAACGATAGCTGGGCAGCGGTCATTCGTTGTCGAACTTTGTTGTTGCCTTCAGGAGGTAAGGTGAATCTTCGTTTTCGTTACCCTCCTACTCCATTTTTAAAAATCACTCGAGACTTCTTTCTTTTCCTTTTATGTGCCTTTTTCCACACACCCATCCATTCCTTTTTTTGCAGCAGTCGAAGCCTAAAACCGTTCACCTATTCTCATCCATCGCTTTGTTTTCATTTTCAGGTGTACTTGCAGAGGTAGGTTGATGTGAAACACGAACCTGAAAGAAAACAGCCGAGAGAATTTAAACAGATTATAATTTTTTTATATAAAAAAAAGCCGAGAAGAGAAATTGAGAAATGGGGGAGAGTTTGAAGTTAACAGCTCCGACAAACGAAATATTTTAAAATTTAGCTTTTATTTACATGTATCTCGTGGGGTCCGTTCGTCATTTTTTTTTCTCCTCTTAAAACACCTCCCGATTCCTTGTCTCGTTTGTCGTTTTTTCCCCCATTTCTTCTCGGCGTTCGTTTTTTTTTTATTCGACGACTTGACGTGTGTGTCCTCTTCTGTCCAGCTACTTTCTTCAAAAGTGTGTCTGCCCTAACTCACAACTGTTTCTCAATTCAAGTTAGACCTGAGTCTCGTACAGATGGGAGTGAGAAACTTTGGCCGCTGCTGCTGCTGCTGCTGTTGCTGGTGCTTCTCTTCAAATCTTTTTTAGCTCTACGACGTATTCCAGAGAGAGGGGAACGATTTTATTTTAAACGAGTTCTTTTCGAAAGTGCACACGAACGATCTCGAAAGCCCAATTTAAATTCCAGTTTCATTCTAACTTGAAAAATCTTTTCAGTCGGACGCTTGTCCTGCCTTTTTAATTCTTGTTTTTTTTTCCCCTTAATCCTTATTCCTATTTAAAAGTTCCAGTTTTCAGGTCTGGATTAAAACCTTCTATTTTTGTTTTAACACACTTCGTCCTTTTGGGGGGTGGCTTTTGGCAAACAGGAGAGACAGGCACAAGAGCGGGCGATAGCTTCTATAGAGAAAGGGCCTCTTTGAGCGACTGTTAAAATAACATTCATAATTTAACAAAACATAACAAATGTAGATTCGTTTTACAGCAAACGAAATTTTTCAGATTGATGTAAATTGATTCTGAATACTCAAATGACTACTTTATTGTTATGTTCGAGACACCATTTATATTTCTCAATTAACGAAAATGAAATTAGTGATTTTTAAGATCTTTCTAAGAAATTCTTTTCTTAATTGAAAAAAATATAAATTGCCTTGGCCTTGCCATAACATTAGTATTCAGTGCAGTTTACACAATCGATATTGATAAATCGAAAGTGGATTTGTATGTCGTGAAGTGAATCGACTGTTACTATATTTTGCTAAATTACTGCGCCCCTATTTCATAGTGCTTCACACTCATAAACACAAGCAATCGCTGCTCGTGCGCTGGCTTCCACGTTGCTGCGCTCGTAAGCCTCTAAATCACGGTTAGTCTACAAAGTGGAGCTTTGTTTTGATCCGAAGGCTTTTCTTCGTTTACGCAAAATCAAGTGTTTGTAGACTAATGGTGTTTTTTTAAATTCGAAAGTCTCCTTTAAAGTTTTTAATTTATATTTTTGATTTTGTTTCAAATCCAAAAAGTACCTTTTTTTTCTCCCTGTTTTTGTTTTCTTTCCCTCAATCGTTGAGAAATAGCTCATTTTAGCGTCTTCCTATCCCTTTGGATCTTGAATTTGGAATGTGGTGCAAGACATTTAGAGAGACGTAGATTTTCTGTATTAATAACCGCACACACCACCGATTCCCTTCGTCCTCCTGCATTCTATGTGCCTGTATGGGCCTTGGAATTACTTACGCCTTGAATTGTTTCAGGTGTTTGCACCTTGAATGGCAAAGTGTACTGTGTAGGTGGATGGAATGGACAAGTTGGAACGAAACGTTGCGATGTTTATAGTCCAGAAAGTGGTTCCTGGGTCGAAGTTGCTCCTCTTCTTGTTGGTGAGAATATCGTTTTTACTCTTTTCTCGTTGCGGTCGTTTGAAAGTGATTTCTTCTTAATAGGTCGATCTCAGGCTGGAGTTTGTGCTTTGAATGATTCCGTGTTTGCTGTTGGAGGATGTGATCTCTGGAATTGTTTGTGCAGCGTAGAAAAATACGATCCGCTGACGAACAGTTGGTGTTTCGTTGCACAACTTCATACAGCCAGGCGTGGTTGTGGAGCAGCCGTTTATAACGGTAGCAACCGCTCATATTAATTATTTTGAGACGAGGAAACGCTTTTTTAAGCAGTTATTGTGAAAATTTCAAGAATTATTTGAAACTAGAATTTAAATGATAAAAATGTTTGAATAATTTTCGTAATATCTTAAAATAATCCAGAAGAGTTGGAGAAAATTAGAAAATTTTGGTTTTTGTTTGTGTAAAAGTCCCTAGAAACTCTAATCTTGCTTTTTGGAAGCAAAGTCTTTTAGAAACTTTGAAAAAACAAACATGTAAAGCTCTTTACTCTTCTAAATTCCTCATTAATGTTTCTGTCGTGAAACGCATAAGTTAGTTCTATACAAAGATCGTACAACCCCTTTGAAAACTACTATAAAATAGTAAATTTTATAGATACCTTCTTGAAACTGCCATTAAATATTTTATCTCGAGTTACGAACAAATCTTGAAATAATTTTCGAAGCCGTTCAAAAAAAAAAAACTGAAAAAAGTGACCCGAATTTTTTTATTTATTCTAAATCCATTCAATTTGGCTTCCTTTTAGGCAAAGTTTACGCAGTTGGAGGTAGCGACGGTTCTCGATCTCTTTGCAGCGTCGAGATTTACGATCCCGAGACGAATACTTGGTGCGCCGGGCCGAAACTGACGAGTTGTAGAGCAAACGTCGGTGTTGCAGTTGTCGACGATAAACTGTACGCCGTCGGTGGTTTTACTGGTAAAGTGTTCCTGAACACGATAGAGTATTTAGATCCACAAACGAACGAGTGGACTACGTTCACTGTAACTAACATACCGTCGTTGCAACAGTTAACGAACGGCGATGTTGTTAATAGCGGGTAAAAAGTCTCAATCTGACGCATCAAAAGCGCAGAAAAAAATGGTTGCGATGATGACTTAATTAATTATACAACATTATTCTTCATTCCTTTAATCTCTAGCTCTCGGATGATGTTATATTGAGTCAATATATTTTTTTTTGTTGATCGCAATTTTATTTGTTTTGAGGGGGGGGGGCTTTCTTTTGTCGTCTGTGGACCAAATTTTAATTTATTTTGCGGTAATTTTTTCCGTTTTGAATGTCATTCATTTTTCTGTTTCTCTGATTGGATTTAAGAGGAGAACTTTATTTTTGTTTTATTTGCTGGACGAATGGCATTTTTGTTCTCTTGAAATATTTCAATCGGTTATTTGGTTTTTTCATTATTTTTCCTTTCCAAAAATGGAATTATCATTTTTTAATTTGAATTATCATTTTTTCGATTCCGATCATAGAAATTAAGTTAATTTTTCCGTACACGGCTGTGACATAAAAAAAAGAGAAATAACGAGACACATAATTAATCGCAAGAAGATTGATGAATAAGAAAATTGACGATATTAATTACGAGAGAAAGATTGTTTGCTTTTAAGTGTTTTTAATATTTGCATGTGTGATATTTCTCTCAAAAGATTTTGTTTTTTTCGTAAACTTGTGGTTTTTGTGTTGTTCGTTGTTGACAACAATATTTATCAGAAGAAAACAAAATCATGAATCGATTTTAATTGCCGCCGCACCCTCTTTTTTTGCAAAAGAAAAAAAGTATACTAAATATATCTTTGATTAAATGTATGAGGGATTATTATTACAAAAAAAAATGATTGGTGAAACAAAAAGGACGACAACAATGCCCAATATTTAAATATTTGCATTGGCTTCTGTGATAGCTAGGTGCATTTAAATGTATTTCTTTGTCTTCTGGGGTTTGAGGGGGCAGAATAGTAAAAAACTTCGTTATATTTCCAAACATATCCCATGTTCGATTTTATCCGACATTGGAAACTTGATTAAAAAAAAAAGCTTAAACTAAAGTAGAAAGGGGGACCAGAGACAGTTGGCCGAGAACTGTTTTTTGTATACAATTATTGGTTTTTGTTTTCAGGGCCACTTTTAAAATCCGCTCTCTTTAAAAGAAAAAGTTTTTCATCTTATTATATAATTTCCCATTGTCTTTATTGACACTTGGTGAAATTAAATACCACTTTTATTTGTTGGAAAAGTGATCCACACAATTTAGTAGTGGAGAATTTTACTGTAATAAATGAATTCATAATTATATTTTTGGGTCGTTTTGTTTTTGTTTCATTTGTACTTGAATTTTAATTTCAATATAATTTCGGTTGCTCTTTACTGAACTGACGGATACAAACAATGATTAGTTTACTGACGACTTGATTAAGTTTTTTAACGCCAGATAAGATATCAAATATATTATTGGTATACACAGTGGAAAGGATCGAATTTTTCTTCACACTTGAAACGAAAAGTTGGTGCAAAATTGAAGCTATTATAACTTATCAGTCGCATGAAAATGACAAAATAATGAGAAGTAGTTATAATAGTTGTGAAGTGGCGAAAAAGTCCTATTAATAACGGGTTTCCCCTCGTTACTATAGTTGCCTCAATGTAAGAGGAAGCTTGTGACGTCAGAGGGGTCAGGGACAAAATATAAAGGATTGCGTCATTAAGTCAAGAGAAAAGGGATGGTAGCAAACATGACTTAAGATTTTTTGTTCTGTTTTTGGCAGACAAAATGAAACAAGCCAAAATCTTGTGTCCACCTCTCTGACGTCACAAGTTTGATTTTATGGTGAGACAGGTGTACATCCAGAAACTTTGGAACGTTTTTTTTTTACTGTACAGCTTTAAATTGTAGTAATTACAGTTACAAAGTGTGTTGTAATAAACGTTAAATAGATCATTCTAGGAAGTTGCTTCTAAAAAACAAGTTTAGATCCACTTAAACGCTTTTGTTTAAAATGTTAAAAATAATTCCAACAGGACACAAGAAATATTTTGAAAAAATAACTTTATTGAAGACAATTTTCAAATACATTATTATTTTGCACAACAACAAAATCATCGAGTCAGACATATCTCAAATAATGAGCTTTTCTATCTGACTTTCATAGGGTTGGTGCAACTTTTTATAAATGTAAACAGTTTACGAATCTAATGTTCGTCGTGAATTGGGATTACGTGATCCATGTGAGTGCGAAGGAATTCTTCCACGGCATCAGTGTTCCACTTATCGATGGCTAATTCCTCTTGAACGGAATCATCGCTATCGATCAATTTCACGACCGGTTCGGCTCCCGCAACGTACTTTACCGTAAGTCCCGGAAACTGTTTCGGCCGCTGGCTTTTTACGAACGCTGTTAATTAATACAAAAAAGAAAATAATTGATTATAAGCAACACAAATATAAACTATTAAGACATTATAGCGACCTTCAACCTGTGGATAACGCCCCAGTTTTCATCCACAGACCTCAATTAATGACCTGGGATACTTCTATAACGATTTGAAGTTACTTTTTTTTAGTACAGTTTAGAAGCCTCAAACGGGTCCACCACTCAGGATACCTTTATCGTGTCTTGTTCTTCGGCTGTCTCGCAACAAGAAAGGCAATTGTCTTTAAGGTCATCCAGACCAAACGTGGGCAATTGATCGCACGACAAACACATGAGATTGGCCCGGTTGAAGCCCAGTTCGAGACAATCACTTGAACTTATTCGTGACTTTGCCCATGTCACCACCATCTGTTTAAAAAAAACAAAATTGACAACCATCAATACACGCAGAAGTCACCAGTGAAGACAACTTACCATGGAAAAAAGTAACAAAAACTCCGTCAAATCGGCCATTTCGGACCGGTAAGATAAAAGTGCCAACGCACTGTATGCCAAGGGAAAGGGGATTCGAACACCTTGCAGTCAACGTGGCCGGGAACCGAAAATAGACATAACTCATCATGAGGACAGGCAATTGTACCCAGCATTAGAATTTTTTTTCCTCCGCCCTTTTATGACGTCATACTATGTAACTAACCAATTACAAATTGATGACGTTCATAAAAGGGAGGAGGAGCAAAAGAAATTCTAATGCTGGGCACAATTGCCTTTATCATGAGAAGTTTATATAAACTCATAACAGGTGTCGCTATCAGTAGATGGATACATAGCGGTAGCTCAACTCCTTATAAAGAAAATGTCTTGAACGAGAGAGCTTTAATTATAAAGTCTTTCTTTCAATGTTTTGTATTTATTTTAACTCCGATTAGCTTTTCATTCGCTTTATGAAAAGAACCTTGATCTTTAAAAATTATATACTGTTCTTGTAATCATTGAATTGTAATGTAACTGAGAAGATGTGTAGCTCTAAGTAGAGGTTACGCCACCAAATGGCTACACTCAGCTATAGCATGTAATGCTGTAATGGTAGATGTTGTGACTTGTGAGTTGATCTACCTCTATATATTCATCTTGAATAAAACCCTTGCTAGGTAAAGCAGTTATCTGGCTCTTTAGAGAAAATATAAAAATAAATTCATATTTTAATAGAAACTAGAAAAGTAAAGTAATTGACTGGTATCATTATTATAAAGATTTCTTTCAAAATATACGTTTTGTGTTAGTTTGAAAATGGCCTACTGCGTTTTTCAGTACGTGTGGTAGAAGTGGACGATTTTAAACTGTCGTAAAATGTTCATTTTGAAAGATATCGTCAAGAGAATAATTTTAAGGAATTCATTTTTTATTCTAGTTTCAAACCAATTTTGAATTTCTTTTATAATTTGACTGCCTATTCTGTTTTTTCTTATTTGATTACAATTTTTATTGAAATTAATTAGGAACTAATGCGCTCTAACTAAAAGCGTTCCCGCCATGAAAATTCTACTTACTATCGATTATTTAATCGGTACGTATAAAATCGATTATATCGAGTATGGACATTAACGGCGCTACGATTAACGTCGTTTATTATTAATTGGATCTCTCGGAGTGCACCGAGCTATTATTTGTTTCTTGTTATTCAATGCATTGCCATGAATGTACAAGTGCTAAATTGGAAACGTGCTGAACAACAAAACGTGACGTCACCCATAGGTTGTCATTGAAGTTATAATTTTATAATGTAAGTGAATGGGAAATTGAGAATTCAGTGATGGTTGGTGTCTGGAGGAATGAACGCGATTGAAGAAAAAAAATTGCATTTTGACGTTTTTTCTGTTTGGTTTTTACCGTGATTGATTCGCGAAATGTGTTTAGCGATGTTTTTCACTGTTAAAAGTGTATTTAATGAGAGTGAACGATGGTGTTAATAGGTGTATAAGGACAAGTGGCAATGGGGAATGATAGCCTAGGTTAAGGGGTGGGTTTTTAAAGAGGGGGTCGGAGGAGGAGGGAAGGGCATTGGACCGTTGGTTAGTTGGGGGGTTTTTTTTTATTAAACGGAGGTTCCGTCCGTCCGTCCGGGAATCATCCTTCCGTAACCTAAATTCTATTGCGTTCGGGTTCGTTGTCATTGCATTTTAACGAGACAAAAACACAGCTGTTTTTTTTAACAAGTGATCAAATTCAGTACAAAAAAAAAGGGTTTTTTTTCTCGGAAAAAAAAAAGTGTGAATGGAAATTCCGGATAAAAGGTGTTTTTCTTAAAGGTGGAATCTCTCTAAAATGCAAGAAATTGACGTTAAATTTCTTAAAATCTATCATAAATATGCGGAAATCAGTTTATTTATGTCGTTTTCTTGCATATTTCTTATTGTTTTTTTGTATATTTCTTGCAGATTAATGTAGTTTCTTTGCTGAATTTTTGTAGTTTTTTTTTTTTTTGGTGATATTTGGTAATTTAATGCAATTTTATCTATTGTTATTTTGTTATTTCTGTTCGTAATTTCTGCTAAGTCTAGCTTCGCAGGATCTGCATATTTCTGAATTTTCTGCACATTCCTTGGTTTTTCTGCAGAATTACACGTTTATTATAGTTTTCTGATGAATTCTTGCAGCATTTTTACAAAACTCTTGCACTTTTTTTAGTTTCTTGCATAATTCTTTAAAGTTTTCTGCATAATGTTTGCAGATTTTCTTAGTGTTTTCTGCAATTTTTTTGCAGTATTGTTTTCTGAGTAATTATTGCAGCTTTTTGCAGATCTTTTCTATAATATTTTTAGTTTCTTAACAGAATTCTTGCCATTTTCTTCTGCATATTTCTTAGTTTTCTGCAGAATTCTTGCAGTTTTGTTCTTATTTCTTAAGTTTCCTGCAGAAATGTTTCATATTTTTTATTGTATTTCCTGTAGATATTTCTTTCTGATTAATTATTAATCGGTTCTTTTTTGTATGTTTTTGGCATTTTAGAGAGAGAACCTTTTTTTTTTTTGAAGAATCCGAGTTACAAAAATCAATCTTCATTGATGTTGTGTGAATCGTTTTAGGTTTCGGATAATCGAGTTCGATGGCATTTTCGTGTTTATCTCGTTGTTTTCTAACTGAATCGGAATCTCCAATTGCCTTTCGAACTGTCACAACATCTTGATTTTTGGGTAAATTTTCTCTTCAGAAAATATCTTTTTTCGTTACATTTCGATGGAGAATAGCTAAAATAAAATGAGGCATCGCTCCTGTAATGGAACTGGTTGTGAATTGGGGCCAACGGGCCCCCATTTTATCATTGTCTTGGTCATCTTCGTCGTTTCGATGATGATCCTGATGACTTCGTACTGTGTCCACTCTGAGTTTGCTCCAGTGGTCACTTCGCAGTCGACTGTGTCATCCGCTTCTCATGTTGGAACAGGTGGACAACTGGATAGTTGTAACAGGAGGCGACAAATCTTTACTCGTTCTTGGGGTGTTGTCACCGATGGTCAAGACAACTATCCGGAGAACTCACACTGTGAATGGCTCATTAAGGGTAACGGATATTCTTTTCATTGATTCTTTTCATAAAAGACTAAAACACAGAACCGTGCGGAAAAGTGTTTCCCGAGTGCTCGTGCCATGCATTTCTTGCATTTCTTGCGTTTTTCAGGGTACTTGCACGTGTTTTTGTGTGCATTTCCGCCCCATTTCCGCATAGTTTCACGTGTTTTTTTCCCGGTCCTATAATGGCGTATTAAATACTTTTTTCTGTGCGTTTTCCTGTTTCGGTCTGACACCATAAAAATGAGGTTTCAGTTAATTAACCTGGTTAGAGGCTAGAGTTGAAGTTTCTTGATTGAACTATTCAGTTGTTCAACATGATAGTTTGACATTTAGCATGTAAATTCTAGCCTCTAATCGGGGTTCTGTTTACAGAAGAAGAAGAAAAAAACGTAATATTGGATCATTTAATGTCAAGAGTTGGATTCAACTTTCAAGTAAAACTTGAAAATCAAGGTGTTGAGTTTAAAAACGTGTGGAATTTTATTACATTAGATATTTTGCTGGATATAAACAAAACAATTTAGTGTGTTTCGTTTGAAACACAAACATAAATCTCGTTTATAACCGGATAAAAAAAAAATTATCCAAAAAAATCTGATGTCGAATCGAAACGGAATTCTCAAATAAATTGATGCTTATAATCAATCGAGTGACGTCATGAGTGTCATTTGTTGATGTCGTTGTGATAAGAAGGAGAGGAGATGCCTAGCTGCGCGCGTGCCTTAATTGTTTTATTCGAGCTGTACTTGCACGTGCAGCGAGAGAGCTTATGACGTAACATTTTTAACAGGTAGATTGAGTGATATGTTATGACGTCATCAGTGTGATTTGAAGTATATGTAATTGTGCCAAGGATGATTTTATTTTAACTAATAATGAGTTTTGAAGAAAAGAAAAAAACGGATCAAAACTGGTCTTGTTTTTAAAAGTCTGCACTTATTTCAGGTTCAAATTCAAGAAGGGAAACTTCAACTCTTTCAAACCACGGTTCGAAAGGATAAAGTATTTTTACAAAACTTTATGGTATTTTCAGGTCGATATCTTTCAAATTAAACTTTTTATGTCAGTTTGAAAGTGACTCAACTATAAGAAGTTTATTTTGAAAGATGGTCAACATGAAAATGCACTTAATTGATTGAGTGACCCTTCTAGTTTCTTACACACTTCCAATTTCGCTTTAGGTTTTACAAAACTTTATGGTATTTTCATGTTTATATCTTTCAAATTAAACTTTTTATGTCAGTTTGAAAGTGACTCAACTATAAAAAGTTTATTTTGAAAGATGGTCAACATGAAAATGCACTTAATTGATTGAGTGACCCTTCTAGTTTCTTACGCACTTCCAATTTCGCTTTAGGTTTTACAAACTTTATGGTATTTTCATGTTTATATCTTTCAAAATAAACTTTTTATATCAGTTTGAAAGTAACTCAACTATAAAAAGTTTATTTTGAAAGATATGGTCAACATTAAAATGCACTTAATTGATTGAGCGACCCTTCTAGTTTCTTACACACTTTCAATTTCTCTTTAGTGTTGGTTTTCTGAAGCTGCAAATTAACCTGAGTTTTAAAATCAGCTGTTCATAAAACATTTTAAGAAATTAAAAGTTGTTTAGAAACTAGAAGGGTAGCTTAATTGCATGTAAATTTTTTTCATGTTGATATTTTTCAAAATAAGCTTGTTTGTTATGTCAGCTTTTAAAAAAAAATGACGATATTTTAAATTTTTGTCAGTAAAAAGTTTATTTTGAAAGATATCATCATCATGCAGGTTATTCAGCTGCTACCGGTCTAGTTTCGAAAGAATTCAAAAATGCCAAGTTTCTAACTTGAATTTATGCCATATTTTTTCTTTGTTTGCGTGAATTTAGTTTACATGTAATTTATAAATAATTATCTACGTCATTATAAATAATTATAAAGTAAAAATAAAGCACTTAAATTATTAATAATAAAACAAAGATAAGAATAATGCTTTTGAGACACCCTGTATAATAAACACCATTTAAAATGAATGAGAGAATTTTTTTGTTATTGTTTTCTACTTCGATTCATTATTTATTTAAATTCATTAATGATTGATTAATGGTAATCGGTGAAACAATCGATTTGCATAATTTCCCTATCTTTTGGACGTTTTCCCATTCGTTCTAATCGATTGGATAAGTTTGTCCCACATTTTCAATAAGTTATTCATTAAATTGTTTTTGTGTGAACATAAATGGTTAACTTTAGGAATGCAGGAACCCGCCTACATCCTTAATAGCGTTTACCATTTGTTCACATAGTTAGGGACGTAGGAACCCGCCCACATCTCTAATCATGTTTACCATTTGTTCACATAGTTAGGAATGTAGGAACCCGGCTACATCCCAAATCATGTTTACCATTTGTTCACATAGTTAAAAATGTAGGAACCAGGCTACATCCCTAATCGTGTTTACCATTTGTTCACATAGTTAGGAATGTAGGAACCCGTCTTTCTGTTTGTTATTATATTTTATAGAACTTTTATTCAAATATTTGTTCAAGGTGTTTTATGTTACAGCTGATTTTAGAAGCTGCTTTTTCAGAAGAGATAACACAAATTGGAAAGTATTTTAGAAACTAGAACGGTAGCTGAATTACTACTTAACGGGGTTCTCCCCCACCCCACTCTACCCTACACCTTATTATCTTTCAAAATAAACGTTTTATGGACTAATAATAACAAAAATATCGTCTCTGCTTTAAACCTGACATAAAAAGCTTATTTTAAAAGATGCCAACATGAAAATACCCTTATGTAATTGAGCTACTTTTCTAGTTTCTAAAACATTTTTTCTAATTTTTGTGTGTTTTTCACTTTAAAAGACAGAATAATTAAGAGTTTTGAAGATGTTTGTTTTACAATTTAAAACCACCTTTAATTGATTGGAAAATTATGTGAAACACACAATTTTCATTAATGTTTTTTTTTGTTGTTGTAACTTTTGATATGATTTATTTATGACCTTTGACCTAGGTCATGTTTCAGTTTAAAAATGAAGGAACTTGACCCAGAGTGAAAATATGACTTTGTAATTGAAGTTGCACTAAAAAAAAATATCTTCTTATTTTTGTTTTAATTCAAAGAAGGAAATCTTTTTTTTTTATTATGAAATTTAAACGAAGTAACAATTTGCATAATTTTAAAAATGTTAAAAGGGTAGCTTAATCCGTTTTGGGTTGATATCTTTCAAAATAAACTTTTTATAGACGAAAATTTAAAAAAAAAACGTCGGCTACTTCATTGTCAAACTCGTATAAAATAAAACGTTTATTTTGAAAGATATCAAAATGGAAATGCCTTTAAAGGGTTTGAGAGCTACCTTTCTAGTTTTTAAAACACATTTTTTCTTGATTTTGTTTCTGAAAGACAGAAAAATAATTAAGAATTCGAGGTGGCGCCGCGTTTACACCTTAGTGAAATTCATTTTGTTTTCATTTCAGCGAATTCGTCTGATTTTTACATCAATTTAAAATTCGTTTTCATCGACACGGAATGTTCGTACGATTTAATTTTCGTCTACGATGGCGATTCTTACAACGGCACTTTACTCGGAAGTTTCAGCGGAGTTACTTTACCTCCAACTCTAGTTGCCTCTTCGGGAAAGGTTGGGGTTTTTTTTTGTTTTCGACGAAAATCTGATATTTCTCCGTCGAAACACGAAAACATATTCATTACTTCAATCATCTCTTTAATTTTGTTTCGTTTCTTACATATTCAGATGCTGATCTTATTCTTTAGCGATCTCGATTACGCTCTCGATGGTTTCGAAGCTGAATACAGCATCACCGAATGTCCTTCGAACTGTAGCTACAACGGCGATTGCGTCGATGGCGAATGTCGCTGCAACGAAATGTGGTCCGGAGATCGTTGCGACATCACTTTGTGTCCGGACGAATGCGGATACAATCGAAACCGGGGAACTTGTCGTCTGTTACCGCAACCGGCTCGTTGCGTATGTTCCGAAGGATTTTCCGGATCGTCTTGTAGCGTGGCTCTTAACGACACTGTCGGAAATACGTGGCACGTCGTCGCTTCCGACAATGACGGTCTTCCACGTCTCACAGGACACGCCGGAGCTTACGTTCCATCGCAAGACAGCTTCTACGTTCAGGGCGGATTCGATCTCAATGGAGTTTTAGGAGATTTTTATCGGTACGGATTAGATACTAACGACGGTTGGACGAAACTCGATGTTACGAATGGTCCGACCGCAAGGTTCTGTCATGCGATGGTCACTTACGGAGACGGAGTCGCGATGTACGGCGGAATTCTTGCTAACGGAACGTTCTCGGACGAATTGTGGCTTTATGACGCGTCGTCTAACATTTGGAGTCTCGGCGGTACGAGGAGTATTCTGAGACCGCCGCCTTTGGCAAGACACAGTCTGACGGTCGTTGACGATCATCAGCTTTACGTTTTCGGAGGAAACCTCGAGAACGGAACTTTCACGTCGCGTATGTTTCGCATAAACGTCCGCGAGGGTGAGCATGCGCAGTGGGAGAGAGTGAGGCCACTCGGCGGTAAAGCGATGGACCGCCGTCTAGTCGGACACAGTGCGGTTTTTCACGTTGCAAGTCGGTCTTTAGTCGTTTACGGTGGACTTCTGGTGGAAGCCGCAAGGACGAGTAAATTAAGTGACGCGATTCACTTATTTAATGTCGACTCTCGTTATTGGAGTCGAGTGAATTACGCGCGATGGAGGAAGGAGAGTCCTCATTTGAGGCCTATCGAGAGAGCTTTTCATAGCGCGAATATTTTAGGCAGCTATATGATTGTCTTCGGCGGTTACACTCACGATCACGGCATCGACGAACGTTGTTACGATCGAGAGTTATACTTTTATCACCTCGGCTGCCACGTTTGGGTCGATCCGAAGACGTTCGAAGGAGATTTTCCTGGTTGGTTTTGCGTTTATAAAACTAAACATGAAAATGTGTTATTTCACTCTTCTAGTTTCTAAAACGCCTTCATTTTCTTTTTAAGTTTACGTTGAAGTGACAAGGATCACTAGAAATAGAATTCTGTTACTTTAAAAAAAAACAGCAGCAAACAAAAAAAACTTGAAATCGTTTTTAGAACCTGAATCACATACATGTAAAGGTGATTTTCACGTTGATATTTTTTAAAATAAACGTAAATGGCAACATTTTTTGTTTTTTATGTTGTCGTTTTTTGCCCAACTTGAAGTGAAAAACAAAAATTGAGAATACACAAACTGTCGTTTAAAGTTTATTTTAAAAGATATCAGCAGGAAAAAATTAATTCAAAAGAAATTGAAAATGTTTTTGAAACTAGGAGAGAGTAATTTGAACGATAAATTTAAAAATAAACATTTTAAGCAAGTTTCAACTTTGAAAAATATGAAATTTGACAACTTCTGATACAACTGAATCAATATGAAATTACGACCCATTCTAGTCTCTAACACTTTCATTTTTGTTCCATTGAGTTTTTTTTTTTTAAAATTGATTCTAAACAATGGTAATTAATAGAAAAAAGTGGAGCATTATCACCAGGTCATAAATAAAATTTAGAATTTTCGTTCATATTTATGGTTGGCCCATTTTCTAATCTTACATTCTACATTGGAAACAAAACAAAAGATGTGTTACATTTTGTTTGTTTCCTTGCTTCAATTCTTTTCTGTGGTCAACGGTTTCTTTGAGATCAAATTAATTCTGACCTCGAATATTGTTTCGGGCTATTATTATTATTATAAAAAAAGAGACGAAACAAAGCGAATGAGCTAATTTTTTACGTAATTTAGGTAAAGATCAAGGAAACGCTCGATAATACATTAATTTCCTTTACTTTTTTATTATTATCAGGAAGTCCGTTCCCGTCTTCTCAGGGTCTCTATTCTCACGTAACGGGAATACGTAACGATAACACGATACTCATTGTCGGTGGTTACAGTGGAATTCCGAGATCCGATTTCCTAGCGTATACCGTTCCTTACGTTGTGGCTCCTGGAGCCACGTTATCTTCATCTAGTCATTCGTTGTGTAACAGGTGCTTATTGTCACTGCATAGTAACTCGAAGCTCGTGACGTCAGAGGGGTTGACCATAACATTCAGAAACTGTCGTTTTATTTGATATGAAGGGGAGGGGGGGGGGTTGATCAACCCGTCTAACGTCACTAGCTTCTAGTCGCGATAAAGGCGACTGTACGAAGGGTCGAGCTGCATTGGAAGACGATTTCTGAAACTGTTGTTTTTGTTTGCTTCGATGTTTAAAGTCATACGGTTCGTGAAAGTTGTCGAGGAAATCCGGAATGTGGCTGGTGTCCGACTGGTCAAGGAAACGGGACTTGTCTTGATCGATGGGATTCTAAAGTGAGTCTGGATTGATCGATCAGAAGTGACCGACGAAGTCTTATGATCGGTCAAAATGTATTTTTTTTGTAGAAATGCAAGAATTTTCTCGAGACGACGTCTTGTCCCGGAATTTGTCCGCATCTTAGTGGTTGTCAATCTTGTCTCGCCCACGGAACTGGTGTTCAGGCTGGACTGGACACAACTCCCGGAATGGTCAATTTCAGGCCATGTTTGTGGAATGTAGAGAGGCGTTTTTGTCTGAGCAAAGACGGTGTGTCAATTTTGCTTTCATTTTCAGAACGATTTATACAACGTTTTTATTCGTTTCTTCAGTGACTTTTGTTCGTAGTGCCAATTCGACTTCCGGTATCGTCGGCTGGTGGGGTCATAATTATACTCAGGTAACGAGTCTCGACGATTGCACTGCTTTGGATTTTCCACCGGGCATAACGTGGCTCAAGTATTATCATCCACCGAACTGGACGCAACCGGACGAAGTAGATCGTGATCGTGTCGTTTACGTGTTAAAACGATCTCAATCGGTCTCGTTAAACTTTTAGGTGTCGATTGTTAACAGCACGAGTCAGTCGCTGAGGTTATTTCCTCAGTATACTGGTCACCGTGAGATTGGCGGTGATTTCGTCGCTCGCTTCTACGGTTTCATTCATCCGATTTGCACTCACTCTAAATCGGAACCTTCGCCTAAGATGTTTTTAGATCTGACAAAGGCTAGAGGAGTACTTTATCTGAGCACGGATCAAACACGACAAAATTTAGTGCGTACACAATTAAATTCTATTCCATTCAGTTCGAATGAAATCGTTCTTTTGTTTCGAGCAGGAATTGGTTGTAAACTATAGTACGATGCATAACGATAGCTCGAATCATCGTGTGGAAGCGATCAGGCCGAGAAACAAAACGCTCTTTCCTAATGTGGCTTTAGGTCACAAGTACCTTGTCGATTTGGAAGTGAACCATATTGCTCTCGGTAATGCCTCGTTTCTATATTTGCTTTGGAACGGCTGCCCGGCACATCAAAAAGTACGGAATCGTTATCGTTTGCATTTTCTTCAGAGGTTGGTTAATAATTGTGTCGTTTGATTCGTGATTTGTTAGGAATTCACTTCGGAGTCTCTCGAACCGTACAGCAATGGTTCATGCCAAGATTATTCGACTTGTCTTCAGTGTCTGTCGGATGCGGTTTGTGGTTGGTGCGAATCGTCGAGATCGTGCGTCTCAAGACGTCGTAACGATTCGACCGCCAACACTTGCATGGACGGTGGTCATAAGTTACAGCTTGTCATTCGTCCTGAAGATTGTGTCGTCTGCTCAAATCTGGTTTTCTGCCAGGACTGTGCCAAGGTTTCAATTTTTGTTACGTCGATTGTTTTATGTTTGCTAAAATCGTTTTATCGTTTCAGAATCCATTCTGTGAATGGTTGATGGAAGAATCTTATTGTGTTCGACGTGGACGTTTTGACGATGCCGTTCGCAACATCTCGACGTGTCCTCCGCCTTGTCACAAGTAATAACTTATTATTATAATATTAAAACTTGTTTTAGAAACTAGAAGAATAATTAAATTGAAAAACAAAAACGAAAATAGTTATTAAAAGTTTGTTTTAACTATATTAACATGAAAATCTTCTTAAGACATGTTATGAAAAGCTGATCGTTGAACTTTGGTTATTCTGTAGTTTCAGAAGAGCAACACTAAGGGAGAAATTGAAAGTATGTTAGAAACTAGAATTACTAAATTGACATAAAAAGTGAATTTTAAAAGAAATCAACATGAAAATACCCTCAAGGAATTGAGCTACCTTTCTAGTTTCTAAAATACTTTCAATTTCTTCTTGTTGTTGAGGAAATTTAAACCATAATTCTGTTCCAATTGTTCCTCTTTAACCTTCATGTTTTTTCGATGCAGTTATTCGAATTGTACTTCGTGCCTCGACAGTCCTTTACGTTGTACGTGGTGCGAAGCCGCTCGTAGTTGCTTCTCGTTTTTTACGTATTCGTCTTCGTACCTCTATGGTTCCTGTGGAACGTGGGTCGAGAAAGAACATGCGTTAGATTCATCCGTAGAGCTTTGCAACACTTGTACGAATCACAGGACGTGTAAAGAATGTTTGGACGATTTCGGTTGTGGATGGTGTCACAACGACCACAATCCACTTCTCGGGGTTTGTCATTCGGGTGATTTCCGAAGCCCTTCCAATGGTTAGTACCCATATACGTTTTAATTCTGGCGGTAATTTTGACGAGTAATCTCCGGCGTTGCTTTTTATCAGGGAATTGTGCGTCGCTGGTTTCCGCTGCTCATAATTTATCTGAATCTGAGCTTACGGATTGGACGTATGGAATATGTCCCGACGTCGAGGAATGTTCGATGGGTTTACACAACTGTCACTCGAATGCCACTTGTACAAATACGTTCGATTCTTACCTTTGCACTTGCAATCGTGGGTTTCGTGGCGACGGCAACGACACTTGTACTCGAACGTACGATTCCTGATCGGTCTTTTTTTTTGTTTGCTTAGGTGTTGGTTTAAGCGAGGTTTTGTTTTTTTCTTAGTTGTTATGAAAACTGCGTTCACGGTTATTGTTCGGAGGCACAAAACTTTACCTGTGTTTGCGAATTGGGTTGGACCGGAAGTGATTGTAGCGTTAATTGTGGCTGTAATAATCACAGCACTTGTTTAAAAGGCATCGGTATCTGCGATGAGTGTCAAAAGTGGACGCATGGGGAATTTTGCGAGCAGTGCAGGTGGTTTTTTTTTTTCATTTATTATGTTGTTTTTTGAAAAAAGTATGGTTAAAAGTTTTGTTAACGATTAATTATTGTTGTTTGATTAGTCCTGGTAGTTACGGAAATGCTACAACACATCTGGGCTGCAAAGTTTGCAGCTGTAACGGCCACGGAAACTTATCTAGAGGTTATTGCGATGTCTCAACAGGTATCTGTTTCTGTCAGGACAATACCGAAGGCGATAACTGTGAGAAATGTTTGGATGGTTACTATGGAGATGCGCGGTACTGTTCAAAATTCAGTTGCGATTTAAATTTGTACCACTAATTGATTGGGTTTTCTTCTTCTTCTAGCAATGGTAGTAATTGCTACCGTTCTTGTGACGCTCGTGTTCTCGTAACGAACGTTCAATCCGGTGCTCTCGGAGCTTCTTTGGGTGGTATCGCAGGAGATACTTGTCTCTGGATTCTGACCGTTCATTCGGAACTCGGAGGAGACGAATCGCAGCCGATGACGATGAACACGAGCATCATACTGACGATCGAGTTCGATCTAAAAGTAAAATGTGCCGATAATTATGTCTACGTTTATGATGGTCTTCCTCGTTTTATAACATCGGCTGGAAGAGCCACTCACGAAGGTGGCGCTATCGGAACATTCTGCAGCACGAAGCAGAAGGAACCGTTTGTTGTCGAGGCTCATTCGGGTTTGAACTAAATTGCTGACAGATTTATTTCTTGATTTGACCGATATGTTTATTTGTTTTAGGAGTTATGACTGTTTTTTATCAACGGGATGATCCTAACCAGGGTTTTAATGCCACTTATCGAGCCCGACGTTGCGACTCTGGTTTTTGTCGCTGTAAAGATGGGTTCACTGGTCCGAACTGTAGCGTTGAAATGTGTCCGAATAATTGTACGGCTGACACTTTAAAGCAGGGTCGATGCTTTACGGTGAGAACGAATCAATCTTTCGATATTAATCGCTCGAGATTTAAAATAATTTAACTTCATGTTTTAGGATTATGGACATTGTGAGTGCAGTTCCGGTTTTGCTGGTATCGACTGTTCTAACGTAACATCTCCAAACGACGTTGTTGTTGTCGGACTGATCGATCCGGATCGTTTGGCGCCTTCTCTGGAACGACTCGGTCGCTCTCTTCCTCGAATGGGTCACACGATGGTGGCCGATAATAGCAGTTCGCTTTGGGTTTTCGGAGGATGGTCGTTAACTCGAGGAGTTCTCGGTGAAATGTTGGAGTATCATACGGACACTCAAACTTGGAGCGAAGTAATTTGTTTTTTATTTTTACAACTTGTGTGTTTTAGCTTTCGATGTGATGCTGAGAAATGAGAAGAACTCTTTTTAAGCAACTTAGTAAAGAATGCAATTATCTGTTAACAGGTCGAGATTCGAATGCGCCCTGGAGAAGATTCTTCTCCCGTTGGTCGTTATTTTCATGCGTCAACTTATGTCAATTCTCGAAGGGTTATTTTTATGTTCGGAGGTTTTTCTAACGATGAGGTTCTATCCGATTTCTGGAAGTTTAGTATAATTACGAGACAATGGCGGCGACTTGCTGTGAGTTCTCAGTGTTTTTGAGTATTTATTACTGCGATCTAAACCGATCTCGGGATGTTTTTTTTTTTGCAGACCGAAGTGGCCATCGGACAACCAGCTTACAAGATTCCACCGTTAGTCGGACACACGCTTACAAATCGTGAAGACATAAGTCTTGTCCTGATCGGTGGTTTCGATATGCAATACGGATTTCTCGAGCGCACTTACGAGTTTGATATAAAACAGGAGCAATGGATCGCTTTGAACGTGACCGGTTCATTTCCCATCGGTAAAATTCGTCAATTCTTGTCGTCTAAAATTCTTCCGATCGAAGATTACGTTTTTGTTTTCAGGAATTTACGGTCACAGTACCGTTTATCATGAGCCTTCGGAGAGTTTCTACGTTTACGGTGGAATACTTTATAAGACGAACAAAACGATGGTTTCACAAGAACTTTACGCTTTTCATTATCCAAGTCGTCGATGGACGATTTTACCCTTGGAGAAGTCACTGAATCCGACTGGTGGCGCCACTGCTTCTTCGTTACTTGCTGCTCGTTATCTTCATGCTGCAATAACAACTCCCGAGTACATGTTGGTGGTTGGAGGACAAGGAAACGGCGGAGTTCTTATTCAATCTGTCCATGCTTACATTTATGATTGTAACATGTGGATAGATATTCTTGAGAGCGGTGAGTTTCCGTTCAAGTATATTTTTAAGTAAAAAATTAACAACTTATAAAATAACAAATTTTTGCAAAGAAATTGAAAGTGTTTTGTTAAAAAGAGGAGTAAATGAGATTTTCATGTTGAAATGTTTAAAAGTAAACTTTTTAAAGCACTTTGAACTTTTGTGAAAGGCGTAAAGTATATTTTCAATGGCTGACAATTTATTTACATTGCAGTTAAGTCATGTTTTTTGGTCTCCATTTCAGGAGTGGTCGTTCTTGGTGATACTCCTCGACGTTCGTCGGGCCTTGCAGCCGCTTACATAAAATCTGCACTGTACATTTTTGGAGGATTTGACGGCCAAACTCTTGGCTCCTTGCAGAAACTAGTAGTCCCGTTAGATCTTTGTAATTTGTATCGTAATAAATCTGCGTGCCATTCGAAACACGGTTGCACGTCTTGCTCTGTGTTTCAACCAGATGGTTTCAATGCGACTTATTGCTATGCAAGCAAAAGAAAAAGACCTCAAGAGTGAGCAAATCAAACGAAAAGACGGGTGGCTCGAATTGCCGTTTCATTAAACCTTTTAATTTTATCAGGTGCCAGGATCCGATCGGAACTCTGGAGCTTTCTCGAGGAAACATTTGTGATAAAGATTGGCTGGAACGACGCAGTTGTCAACAGTATACGTCTTGCACGGAATGTTTGGCGTCGTGGCCGATTCATCGCTCAGCCAAAAACGTAAAATAGCACCCCTAATTCACATAAAAAACGTTTACAGTAAGGTGGTTTTTAAAGTGTAAACTACCCTCGAACTCTGGCTTTTTGTTTTTCAAGAGCAAAATGAAGATAAATTTTTTGTGCGTTTTTTTTTTCGTGATGCGCTTACACTTTTAAAACGACCTGAATATATTTGCAATAATGTTCACATTCGTTTAACCTGGTATAACACGTAAAATGTTGGCTCCTTAAACTGAGATGAACTTTGGTGTACGTTTTGTATCGTACAGATCTGTCAGTGGTGTCCTTTTTGTGGTCTCGGTCGTTGTATCCACATCGATCGGAAGTGTGAACAGGAAAAGGAATGTAGCGTACTTCGATCGGGTATTCGTAACGTCACTTTGTGTCCCGAACGACAATGCTGCGCATCGGATTGCGAGAAATGTCACGCTGTTGCTAGTGACTGCATCTGGACTCGACAGATCTTGCGATCGAGTGAATAATCATTTTTATCTCTCTATTCTTTCTTTATTTCATTTTATGTGTGACTTTTTTTTTGTTGTTGTAGGTGATGTTTGGAGAATAGTGACGGAAAAGCCAAATTACACTTGGAGTTGTTTTCAACGAGTGCGATCGAATGCATTCAACGTAAGCATCACTATGATGCCACCGAAGTCGTGTCCACCTCGTTGCACTCAACTAAAAGATTGCAAGACTTGTCTAAGTTCTAACGGTGCCGAAGGAGGTTGGATGGAATGCCGCTGGAGTGAGACGTTACGAGAGTGTATCGCTCCTAGTTATCAGCTTCTGCGTTGTGCAGGGGGTGTTTGTGGTCGAACGCGTGCTCAGTGTCCAAGACCGTGTGTCGAATTCACTCAGTGTTCTCACTGTCTTTCTCAGCCTCATTGCGGTTGGTGCGCGCTCAACCACAGCAGTCAAAACGGATGGGGTATTTGTATGGAGGGTGGGACTGAGGGTCCGGCGGTCGGTGTCTGTCGTCAGAACAATGTTACGCTCGTATTCGAGTCGTACCCCACCAATTTCTCCTTCTCGATGATGAATCATGCGGACGGAATCGCAGCATGGTCTTACCTCAAGTGCCCACCAGAGAACGAGTGCCTAAACGATCACCACACTTGCGATCGTAAGAGCGAGGAATGCGTAGATGCTGTCGAAGGTTTCGACTGTCACTGTCGGAAGGGATACCTCCTTGAAAAGTGTTTTTTTTTTTCCTTCGAAAGTGTTCGTTCGTAATTTGTCTTTTTTTTAAAAAAAAAATATTCGTTTATTTCGTTCAGCAAACGTTGTAAGCCGGTTTGTCATAAAGGATGTATCAACGGAACGTGTACGGAACCTGATGTTTGCGTTTGTCACTTCGGTTACGTTGGAGAGAATTGTTCTATTCAGTGCCAGTGTAATGGTCACAGTAATTGTGCAGGCCCCGATCAGCTGAATGTTTGCCTTGAATGTCAGAATAACACTATGGTCAGTCGTGATTGCAGATTATTTGTATTCGAGATTTAAGAGCCTAGAGACGCTACAGAGTTGCACGTGCAATAAGACGTGGTCAGTTTGGGCGGTTTCAAAGTTGTTCGAATGGCTCTACCAAAGAGACCAAACGACACTTGCAGTTGAAATATGTTTCTGAAGAACAGAAAAGTTGTTTGCAAAATGGACATTTTTGAGGTCAACGACCTTTAACATACAGTAGTCCAAGCAAATTACCATTATTCAAAGGTTGTAAAATAAAAACATTTGAATATTGCAACCTTAAAACTTGTCTACAACATTAAAGAAGCGATTGCAACTTCAATTATTGTTCAAAACACAGTTTTGTCGTTAAAATCGAGACCATGTTTTTGGAAACGTCAAATTTCACTAACATTGCTTCTAAGGCGTCACGGGCAACACGTGATAATGCTGTAGTGTGTCTAGGTCGGTCATAAAAATGACTAAATTGGTTGTAATTTCAGGGAGATCAGTGCGAGAAATGTAAGCCGTTCTTTGTGGGCAATCCGCAGAATAACGGTCAATGCATTCCGTGCAAAGTTTACTGCAATAATCATAGTTCAGTATGTCTGAATAGAGATTCGTTAAACTCCTTCTACAATTTGTCCATCGTTACTGCGACCGAAGAGGAATTGGTACTTCCGTCTGTTGTTTTACTTGTGTTGGAGCCGATTCTAAAGCACTTTTTTCTTAATTAGATCGAGGAGTTAAAGGAGATTGTACTTGAGGGTCCGCCGACGGAAGCCAAGTGTCTGAATTGTCAGCACTGGACGGAAGGTGATCGTTGCGACGGTTGCCTTTATGGATACTTTCGTACGAGCGACAGTCCAAAAGATACTTGTCGTGCGTGTGAATGCAACGGTCACAGTGACGTTTGCAATCGATTGAATGGCGAGAACTGCAAGTGCGAGAACAACACTAGTTCGGACACTCAGTGTAATCAGAAGGGAAAGGGAAACGTTCCGTGTTGGAAACTTCAGTGTTCCAAATGTAACGAACAGTTCATGGGAAATCCGACCAATGGACATCAGTGTTATAGGCACATGATTGTCGATCGAGAATATTGTTTTGATCCCAAAACACAGGGTAAAAGTTTATTTTTTCTAACCCGTTTTCTATGATTAATGTGAAAAAGAACACTGTTTATTACTTTTTGATATCAAAAATTCACTTTGTATGGCGCCGTTCATGTCAAAATTAGACCGACTTCTTTATATTAATTATTTATTATTAATTTACGTGAATGGCGCCTCATATATTTCTCGTTTTCTAAATTTTTGTTGTTGTTTTTTTGCCGTAGATGAATGTGGTTACCAACCGAGCCCACTTCTGCACGGACGTACAGTCTTTTTCGCGATCCATCCTCGATACATGAACGTGGACATCCGAGTTATTATCGACGTCACTCATGGCGGTGCCGACTTTTATTTCTCGCCGAAAGACGACACTTTTGTGGTGGATGTAAACAAAACGTCTGGTGGCCATTCCGTATCCATCGATTCCAAATATGGAATAGACATGTCAGAGGGATTAAGTTTCTTGGCCGGAATCCATCGAGCGAGATCTCGGCGTTCGATAGATCCGTTCAAGAAGATGTCAGAATTCGAATCGCCGGAAGTTGCGGTCAACGTCACGGATCGTGCTCTACAGTTCAAAGTACGAGAACGATCCGCCAGCGGTTTGAACACGTTCGTCACCGTCACCGATCCGTTCGATTTCCTCGTCATAAGAAATCTTAGTAATAGGCTAGTGATAACTTTACCGCAGGCCGTTTACGACTTACGCAACACTCGGTTCTATATGGTTCTTCATGGAAAGGGGAACGAGGAATCTTCTGAGACGCACGGATCGTTGTTTTTCCGTCAAGATCAGCCGCGCATCGATCTCTTTGTGTTTTTTTCCGTTTTCTTCTCTTGTTTCTTTTTGTTCCTTGCAGTTTGCGTCGTCATTTGGAAAGTGAAGCAGGCGGTGGATCTTCGTCGTGCTCGACAGCGTCACGCGGTCGAAATGGAACACATGGCGAGTCGTCCGTTCGCGAAAGTCCTCGCGATCATCGAAGAAGACACGGACGAATCTCTCGATTTCTTCACGTATTCTCCATCGTTTATCACTAAGAAGACGAAATCCGTGAAACACAGAGACTCTCCAAAGTTTCACTCGAACGAAGACAAGTACGGCGTTAGACCTGTTGCCGTCGAACCGACCGAGGATGGAATGGCTGCTGTCGAAACGATATTTTTTCAGTTGCCGGGTGGCACGTCGGCTCCGGTCCGACTCGCCCTCGGTTCTTCTCTCGTTCTGCTTCGAACTTATCCTAACACTTACAGTAGCATCAAAGCTTGCATGCGAAGAAGAGTGAGCCATCACAGTCAATGACGTAAAAAGGAGATTACAATGCTTTTAAAACGAATCTCATTTGGTAATCGTGTTATTCATTCGAATGTTTTTCACTTTGAATGGATCAAGGTCCTCTTTACACTGATTAGGTAAAAAGCGGCCGTTTTCGTTTGTCTGGTGGTCTTTGATTACATGAGTGCCGATGAGAAAAACTAGAATGTGTTTTAGAAACTAGAAGGGTAGCTCAATCACTTAAGGGTATTTCAATGTTGATATCTTTCAAAATGATTATTAACCACAAATTAAAGTATGTCGTTTCTGCTTATTGTCGCTGTTGGATCATTTTCTAACTATCATAAAAAGTTTTATTTCAAAAGATTCCTTTCTAGTTTCTAAAATACTAGCTGTTCATAAACCGTCTGAAAGACGAAATTAAAAATGTTTTAGAAACTAGAAGAGTAAACCAATAACAAAAGCATTTTCATTTTATTCTCTTTAAAAATAAACTTTTTTATGAAAATTTGAGAATGACCAAATTATTCGTTTTTGGACGATTTTTCTTATTTTTGGTGCAACTTGAAATGAAAAAGAAATTGAAGTTGCAATCACACAAGTTATTTAATAAATCTAATTAAATCCAAAAGTCTTCTAGTTTTTACAACATTTTGAATTTCTCTCTCATCTTTTATTTCTAAAAAGTACGTTTTTCACAGGCGCCCACGTAATCATCTGCAACGGGACAGTTGTGTAAATGGCAGCTTTTCTTTAACCTTTGTAACTAGAACTTCGGAATGAATGGGTTTGCATTTTTCTTTTTCGTTTTTTTTTTTATAGACTTTCATTCCAAAGTTTCGCGGGGTTTATTTTCATAATTATTCTTTTAAAAAAGAAGTTTTGGATCAAATTCCTTCATCTCTAAATAAGAAGGTTAGTGAGTGATATGTTTTGTTAATTGTTAACGACAATTTGGATGAAAAGTAGTCGTGTGTTGTTTTCTGTGTGTATCTCGTGTCATTTATATCTGGACAGGTTGATTGTCCCGTGTTGTGTTTTTCTGTTCTTTTATCGAGGAAATTAATCTCGTTTTTGAAATTTGTTATTGTTTTTTTTGTATATATGACAAAGTAATTTGGGTTTTATTTATTAATTTTTTTAGTTATGTTTTGAAGCCGTGTATTTTTGTTTCATTTCATTTCTGCATTTTAATTCTCTAAAGTTTCACACAATGGTCTTTTTTATAATGTATTAATAGTATGAAGCATTTTTTTTTACGACGAAATATTTAGTTAAGGTGGTTTTCAAGTGTAAACGTCCTTCGAACTCCGGTTGTTTTGTTTCTTCGAAACTAGAAGGGTAGCTCAAATCACTTAACGGTATTTTCATGCTGATCTCTTTCAACTTGATTTTGACTAAAAATGAAGTTGTAGGTGGGTTGTATGCTGTGGTTGCAATGGAAAAGATTCGAAGTGAGTAGTTTCGGCCACCAAAAGTGGTCTTGTGTGTTATCTTCTATGACAGATTTTAATTTGAATTAATACTCTGCAAGCAGAGGGACAACAAAGTCCAAGAGCAGTATGAAAATTGCTTTGTCATAATAACTAGCAATATATACATTCTTGAAAAGACCCTATAAACTCTCCAAAATGATAAGTTCCCCATGTACAACATTTTGAATATGACTACAACTTTTTAAGTTTTACTCCACAATAATATCAATATAAAAATACTATCAAGAGATGCAGCTACCCTTCTAGTTTTCAATCTAGTTTCAATTTCGTCGTAATGTTGCTCTTCTGAAACTGCAGAATAACCAGAGTTCGAAAAAACGTATAAATTCAGTTCATTTGAGGCCAGTTTTTTGAGAGTAGATTCAAAACATTGATATTTTGAGTTACATTTTTACTAGATATGTGAATTCATTTGAGAATTTCTAAACCCTTCCTTCTCTGGGCCGTTGATTTTTTTTTTTAACTATTGCCAACAAGTAACAATTATTGAACCTTAAATTTAGTTAATTCTTAGCAAGAAAAGAAGTTCAATTTTTACCATATTGTATTTTTTATTCACAAGTTTATTTACAAGAGAAAAAAGTTACAAATGTTTTGAGATACAATGAGAAAACGATTCGTCTTGAACACCTCAAAAAAAAAAAATCTGTACATAGACAAATACAATGCCCTTAAAAACAATGGCTTGTATTTTATAAATAAAAAAATGTTTGTTTTTTATTAATCTTTTCATTTATAAGTTGACGAATAATATTCTTCCTCTAGTTCGTAAAGATCGGCTGCCATGTCGTCTCGAAGTGCCATCAGTTTTCCATCGCATTCCACTTGCATCTCCTGAAACACTTGACTGTTTCGAGTAATCGCTTCGTTTACCGATGGGAAATCGTTTAATATCAGGTACTGTTTGATGTCCGACACCAATTTAGTTAAACTTTCTCCCGCGCGGACCTAAGCATTATTGTCAATAGAAACAAAGTGTGTGACGCAATCGCGAAAAATTGATGCTCTTTAAGTTATCATAAAAGTAACCAAAATGGGGTGAACATACATGGCTATTTGTTACGCATAATACTAATAAAAACGCCTTATTAGAACACCCTCTAAGACCAAGTGCGGCTTCAAAATTTTTACGTATTTTCGTCAAAACAACGACCAATATAAATCAAAACAGGCGCCAAAAAATATATAAACATTGGTGATTGGCTAATGTTCTCCTGTAAACCACCAATAGGAAAACAGCTTACCATATTCGCCGCTCTGACGTGCATCTCGTACTGATCTTGTTCGCAATCGGTCACTCTGAAAACCTGCGTTTCTTCTTCAACACGAGCCAATTTTACGATTTCGGAGAAGTTATCCAACATGGATTTAACGTCGTCCTTCAATCGTTTGTTATACGACTTTAGTAACGCTTCTTTACTTTGCGGCAACGCTTTCTGCTGCGACATTTTCAAGCGTAATTACGGTAATTTACGTAAACAGAACGTACTCACCGCTAGATGGCGATTCTCCATGTTGGGTCTTTGTTTGCATTTGATAACGTTGACAGACGACTTCAGCGTCCTCATGCGGGACGTTCCAACATGTATTCAAATAGAGAAGAAGGAGACTCAAAACGGCTGTCATTATGATGCTAATTGGATTCCTATGGGCGCTCTTTTTTTAATTCACATTCCGTTATTCATCGGTTTATCCAACAGCGTTACGTCACGGCTATAGAAATAGGTTAATTATGACGTCACATTGCTGAATGCATGGCTGAACGTATCGATGAATAACAAAATAGGCGGTTAGTGGTGGCGCTGCTGTGCTTATTTACGACGTCACGTCCGGTTTTATATTGGGGGAACGTCCGGTGATTTCTGGAGGACTTCCGGTGTGCCATTTTTTCGTTTGTTTCGTCGTTGTTTTCCCTGTCGTCTTTATCCATTCGTGATCGGATTGTCTGTGGGGCATCCGTCACAAGTAACGGTCAGAAAGTTGAATTTTAAGTGCGGTTTACTTAAATTAAGTAAATATGCCGCCCTCTAAGGTAAGAAAGAATGAAATTCACTCACTTTTCTAATTGAACGTGTTGTGGAGGGGGGTTTGTGACGTCACTAATCGTATTTTATATTTGTAGAAACCGAAACGAGGTGGTCCCAAGAAAGGAGGTGGGAAGAAAGTGGCCCCTGCGCCACTCAGAGAGGTGAAACAGAAAGTGGTTAAAGTAAAGAAAGTGAATCCGTTGTTCGAGAAACGTCCTCGTAACTTCGCCATTGGTATTCAAGAGCAGCCGTTGAATCCTTTTTTTTTTTAACCTCCTTGTTTTATACGGAATTTACTTTTGTTATTAGGTCAGGATATTCAGCCGAAAAGAGATTTGACTCGTTTCGTAAAATGGCCCAAGTACATTCGTATTCAGAGGCAAAGAGCGATTCTCTACAAGAGATTGAGGATTCCACCGCCGATCAATCAGTTCACGCAGACGGCTGACCGTCAAACGGGTATAAATACTTGTCTTGAAGCATCTTAAACGTAGAAATTAATCAGCTTATGCAGAAAGTAAGGAAGTTTAATGAAAAACTAGAAATGTCTCCATGGAAAACCTGAAATTTACTGAAAAACGGTATAATTTTATTGAAATTCAGCGAAAACTAAATTTGCTTTAAAATTCCAGAGAACTGTTGAAATTTGCAGTGAAAAAGCAATAATGTGTTGGTGTTTGAGGAAAAGTACAATTTTTACGAAGAAAACTTATAATTCCCTGTGGAACAGCAGATGAACCTGTTAAATTTTGTTGACAAATTGTGTAAATGTTGCTGAGAAGCTGGAGAAATGTGTATGTGGTTTTGTGGAGAAATGTAGAAATCTGTTGGGAAAAATACGGAAATTTCTTTACATGTCGAAGAAGGGTTTCGGTGCTGTTTTCTACGTTTGAGAAATTTGTAGCCTTGTTGTTACGAGAAGAAATTCTTTTTGAAGTAACGTTTTTGATTGTAGCAACGGAGGTGTTCCGTCTCCTCGAGAAGTATCGCCCCGAGACGAAACAGAAGAAGGACGCGAGATTGAAGAAGAGAGCCATCAAGAAAGTGGAAACAAAAGAAGCCGATGTTCCGACAAAGAGAGTTCCGGTGGTCCGTCAAGGTGCGAGCACGGTCATCAGGTTGGTTGAACAGAAGAAGGCGCAGTTGGTTGTTTTGGCTCACGACGTCGATCCAATCGAAGTACGTTCTTTTCTATATTTTTTTCTTACTCTTAATATTTTTATTTGCAATGATGACTTATTACATTTTCACTGAATTTTATGTTGATATTAAAATGCGAGCTTTTTAACACTGAGCAAACTTAAAGAATAAATTTTATTTGGCGGTTTTTCGATGTCTTGCGTTTTTCACGAATGGAAATCTGTGTTTTCTTTTTACAGTTGGTCATTTGTATTCCCGCTTTGTGCCGTAAAATGGGAGTTCCTTATTGTATCATTAAGGGAAAGAATCGTCTCGGACGTTTGGTTCGAAGGAAGACTTGTACGGCCGTCGCTCTCTCAACGATCAAGCCGTTAGTTTTAATTTTTCTTACATTTCATTTTGGTGCATGTCGTTTGCTATGATGTAGTAATTTCTTCACCTGAAACTTTAAAAAATAAGTTGTGTTGATTACTTTCTTGACTATTTTTATCTGAGCTTAGGTCGAAATTTAAATTTTTTTTGTTTTAAGTCGAATTCGGCGGCCGATTTCATAATTACGTTATGTTTCTTTTCGACAGAGAGGATCGTTCGAGTCTGAGCAAATTGGTTGAAGTGGTAAAGACGAACTACAATGATCGTTTCGATGAGGTACGTCATCATCTGTTTGCTGCTCTAAAGAACCGTTGATAAGTTTTATAACGATTGTTCTATCTCCTTGTTTCAGATCCGTCGTCACTGGGGCGGTGGTGTCATGAGCGAGAGGTCTCGTGCTCGAAGCGATAAGTTAGCGAAGGCGAAAGCCAAAGAGTTGGCTCAACGTAGCGGCTTTTGAATACAGGTCGTTGTTTGAAAGTGAAATAAAAAAATGCGTTTGAAATTACGTCTCTTGTTACAATTCTTGTGGCATAATTCTTAATGATTATAAGTCAAATCTAGTGGTAAAATCAACAACTTTTCATTGAAAATGAGAAGTTATTGGTAAATTATCATGAAATGAATGTTCGTAGAAGAAAGTTTCTATAGGTGTTGCAAGAAAAGAAAATATGCCCAAATGTTGGTTGTATATCACTTATCTATCAATTCCTAAACTTTGATTAATGAATGGAGCTTTTGACGTCCAAGAGATTGGTAAAACTTCTGTTCAGTTCTCTTCATGCTTGTTCAGTCTTGACTTGAGCTTTAATTGAATGAGTGAACTTTGCTTAAGGAATTTTTTTACATGTAGGAATTCTAAGAACAGAAATGAAACAAATAGATCGGCTGATCCCGTCAGTTCACATCCCTGTTTCAGTTATCCTAAGTCTTTTCCATTTTGCACATTGGAAAACGGACAGTTCGACTGAACTGAGAACAGAACTGTAAATGGCCCCTGTCCCCAGGATTACATAATGATTGAGTTAGAAATTTAAATTATAAAATCATGTTTTATTTAAAAAAAAAAAGCTGTTTAGGTAAGTAGGTGGTGTTTCCTGATTGTTTCAGTTCTACGATAAGGAAAATTACAAAGTTTACATAATTCATTAATTTGCATTTCACTGCTTATTATAAATTATGTCGGATTTGTGAATTTAAGTCATTTTAATTAATCTTCACTATGATAGTAAATCTAAAAAAAAAATTAAAATTTAAAAAAGCTAACAAATCCAGTTCCTAATTGTTAGACACCCTGAATTTGGAGTGGCCCTTCCACTTACTTTCTTCGTAGGCATTCTCTCCGCCCTCGTTATGACGACCGGCAATTTCTTGTGTGTAGTGTAGAGGTTGAAATGAAAAAGTATTTCCCCACTCGTTTGTTCAGTAACTTGATTAGTATTACTATTGTGGTGTTATAGTAAAAAGCTATTTGTTAAGTGCAGAGAAATGATTAATTGTACAGGTTAGGTGCCAAAAGGCACCGTCCCTTTCTATAGGATTCCATGATAATCCTAATTTTGGTTGATTCCTTTCTAGTCGCTATCCACCAAACGCACAGTAGTAAGAAGTGTTCAAAGTAAAAACAAAATTCACGTTTTAAAGTATTTTATTCAATTTAATCATTTTTACAAAATATCTAAAGAACCCCTAGAACCAACAATAGAAGGATACCTATAAAAATGATAAAAAAAAAACACTTAATGCCTGAAAAAAATGTAATACGGTTCAAATTTATGAACTCAAGTTTAGGCAATCAGATTTTTTTTAAATGTCATCAAGTAATTATGATGGCGAAATCATTTTTTTCATCATATTTCCCAAATCAAGTTTTCAAAAAGTCAACTAAAAAGCAGGAGAAGTCTTATTTACCAACGAAGTTCCACATTTACTGTAAGTGGCAGGCGTATTTTTAGTCCAAAATGTCCTTTTAGCCTAAGGGAATGTGAGAAAAATTAAAACAGAACGAACAGTCATTTCCAGTTATAATTAAAATTAACGCCAAGGTCAGTTAAAATATGGCTTTTTTTAATCACTTTCATTCATATGTCCCTACCATATTTTCATCATTTTCAGCTTTTTTTCATTACTCATAAAACTTTTGTTTCAGCTATTTTTTTATTTACCTTGCTTCGGATTATTCACGATTTTATCCACTTTTGGGTCCCAAGATTCTGAAGAAAACAAAACAAGTCATTTTTGAGAATATTTGGAAACAAATGAATTTTGTTTTATAGCTTTTTATGTCATCAGAAACTTTGTATCATCTCAAATCAGTGAGAAAGTTCAAAATCATCATCATTTTTTTTAGGGACTTTAAAAAAACATTTAAAAAAAATACTACAGGCATAATTACCATTCTCAAAACCGAATCACGATTGGCGAGAAAGTTGACGAATTCATCACAAAAAACCACCTACAGAAACGGATTCTTCCCATTAGAATTCCAAAAAGCAGTTGGGGTGTACAGAAGCAGCAGTTATGCAAGATATGCTCAATCAGTTTAGATTTTGTTTAATCATCTCGATTTTCATGGAGATTCTCACCAAGTTGTATTTCATCATTTTAATCTCACTTATATCCAGCATCGCCTTTATTAATTTTAACTCACCATCTGAAAAGAGATCAATAAAAAAAACCCAATTGAATTCAATTTCCACAGTAATACAACCTTCAATTTAATTAACGAATTCATTAAGTCAGTTACGGCATGTGGACCAGTTTTCATCACTCAAACTCAAGAGTAGCAAATACTTCGGATCATCATTTCAAATTCTTTTTTTAAAAAAACCACACATCTTAATTCGCAAAAAACAATCTTACCTTTTTTAACATCTTGCAACTGAATCATTTTCTAAAATAAACCAGAAAAACAAGAGAATTAAATCGGAGAATTTGTTGTCATTTGATTAAAAAGGAAACCCAAAGGGGAGAAAAACAACATCAGATAGGGGCGAAATTCCCAAAGGTTATCATCAAATTCTTTACAGTTGAACTATGCTTTTATCCTCATCATTTGTATTCATTGGCGAAAAATTTACATTTCTTCCAATCGGAAATCTTGTTTAGAGGCTAATTATATCCAATAGAATTCAAGAGATTATTAAATTCCGTTTAGAGGTTAGTTCCCCTCAGAGGAAATCATTTATTTAATACTAAATTTACCCTCTTTATACTGTCGCAGCATGTTTTTGAAATGAGTTCTCTCAAGAGGAAATTCCAATTTCCAATAAAGTTCCCATAGATTGTAGCCTCTAAACAGCCTCATCCATTAGAAAATCGCATTTTTTTCCGCCTTATTTCTTCTCTTTCGCTTCTAGTATTCAGAAAAAAGCTCTTGGGAGAAAATTTTATTCACCTTTCATCCAATTTCCATCTTGGACTCCAACGCAGACATTTTAGAAACCTAAAAAAAAAAGACTTCCATTAGAACCACAGCAAACTCCATATATATATTTTTTTTAAAAAAACTATTTTAAAAAAAATTACCATTAATTTTCGACGGTTGTAAATCCAGCAGCAGCACATTTCAAACAAGTAAATCTTAAGAACAGAAATGGTAAAATATTTTTTAATTTAATTTAGAATTTAATTCATTTTCATTTTGTTTTTTCTTTTTGTTTTTCGCTTCAGAGATCTTGGTAGAAATTAAAGTGTCTTCAGTTATTTCAGTTATAGCATTATTGTTTCTCATCACAAACGAAAAACTATGACGTCCCACTTTATTAAAATTGACCACCACGTGGCCCAACCGCGATCCGTTCCCATCCCTACAAAGCAAACAAACCCAATCCAGGTCGAATCTTAAAGCGTTTTAAGCCATCGTTTTATGGAAAACGGCTCAAACCCCAAAGTAAATATCACTTAATCAGATAATAGCCTTCTTTTTGACATATTCATTAATTTAAATTTACTTACCACTCACTAGATCGCGAAATTATCCCAACGCCATTCAATAATGAAAACAGGAAAAGAGAGAACGGAAAAAGGAAAACACGCGTATTTATAGGAGATCCCTCCCTCCCTGATGATGACGTCACAACATCCGTTTAAAGCTTCATTTTTTGGAGGGCGGGTGTTCAAGACGTCACAATAAAAATGACGTCATATAAAAATGGATAGGTGCGAATTCAAGATGTGGAATTTTCTCTTGTCTATCATATAATGACCATGTAATTGTCCCATTGTGCGTTTTTTTATTTTTAACATAGAAATATTTTTTTGCAGGTATGTAATAAATTAATATCGAATTTTATTTATTTATTGTTGAACAATGCTTTGAGGGGGGGGGGGGAGGGGAAGATTTTCCTCTTGAATTTGGGCCATAACATTGAAAGCTTTATCCAGATTCCTTGGATCTGCAACAATAGTATTTCTATTTAACCTAACTGGTCGGATTATGGCGTTTGCCTACTGATTCATGAAGCGCTTTTGTAATAAGTAAAGTACTTATCTTTGTAATAAAAAAGCGCTAACTAACAGCTCGTTATACAATTTAGGTTCAGTTGGTCGGATGATGGCGTTAGTTGTATACATCTTTTTTTTGCGTGCGTAATTTGCACATTTCGTTAATCATCGACTTTGGACGGTACGTGACGTCATATTTACAAACGTTTCAAATGAACGTTACACCGCTGGATAATTCGCTGAATATGTAAAATGATTACCCACTATGTAATTGAACACAAATTACCACGCGTTATAAACACATTTTTTAAGACAGTAGGACACAATATGGCTTATTATTTATAAAGCAATCAGCTAGCAGACGACTAATTTTGAATATGTTTGACCCAAAATGGCCACTTGAAAGTACGGTGTAAATCAAGTTGAAACTAAGAACGTCTTGTAAGCGACCAATGACGAACAAGTAAATGATGAATTATTCAACTTTTTTTTATTAAATTCCTTGTATTTGCAAGATGGCCGTCGATGTCATTTCGTCGCCTTGGACACTGGCGTTTATCGGCGCCCTTTTACTTTATTATCTTAGTAAAACGGTCCAATTCTACGTGAAATTATGCTTCTATTATTTCTTAGTGTTCTTCTTTTGTACGGTGGCAATTCCAATAGCAGCTTTAAGGCCGGGTGAAGTGGAAAACACGAAGTGAGTTTAAAAGGCCACATGCTTATTGTTGTACAGGGTGATTCAATAAACATTTTGAATGAATCACTTTAAAGAATCTACGATTTGAAATATTCTAACTGAAATATTCTACTGAAATATTCATCAGACCTTTAAAAAAGTGTTGCTTTTATATAGAACACGTATAAATGTGTTTCTAATGTTTAAACATCTTTCAAACTCTTTAATTATTCTGTCTTTCAGGTAAAAATCGAAGAGAAACTAGTGTTTAGATACTAGAAAGGGTAGCTTAATGACGTAACAAGTATTTTCATGTTGATATCTTTCAAAATAAACTTTTTATAGACAAAAATTAAAGAATATCGTCTGCTTAAAGTTGGCTCGTTTTCAAACTTGCATAAAAAGCTTATTTTGAAAGATAACAACATGAAAAATACTCGTAAGTGATTGAGCTACCCTTCTAGTTTCTAAACTGCATTCAAGTTTTGTGTTAATTTTGGACATGAAAGACAGAATAAATCAAGAGTTCGAAAGGTATTTTTTTTTACCGCAAGGTTAATCAAAATAAACGAGGAAAACGTTTGATTGAAGCAATTTTATTAAAAGAATTTCGAAGTTTATTAGAAACTGGAAGAAACAAAGGTGTTTATTGTATTTTTACGATGATATCTTAAATAATAAACATTTTATATCTTTTTGAAAAGTGACATTTGTATGAGAACATAAAAAACCTTCCGTCTTTTTCAAACAATAACATAAAATGATGTAACTTCTATTGTTCTTCTAGTTTTCAATTGTAACCTCGAAGTGTTTTTTTTTTTTTAAATTAAGATTCTTCCGTTTTTTACGTAACTTTTCTGAGACACTCTGTAAACGTAGAATGTTAAACCCGAATGCGCCACGCGCTCCTCCTCCTCCTCCTCCGCTCCACTGCTCGTGACCCTCATTCACGCATATTCACATCACAGATCTCAAGGACGTTTTCAGTTCAATCCATCTTCCGATACAAGATGAGAGGTTAAAGTTCATGCCCCCAATTTCAGAGAAGAAGAAGATCGTCTTAATTCTTCATCATCACTGAGAGATGTTTTTACAAACAGCTGATATTCAAAACTTCTTTGAAAACAAATTGAAAAGTGTGTTAGAAACTAGAATTTTTCATGTTGGTATCTTTCAAAATAAACTTTTTTTTTTTAGATAAAAATTAAAAAATATCGTCTCGGTTTAAAATTTGATTATTTTCAAACTTAACAAAATTGCTTATTTTGAAAGATATCAATATGAAAAATACACTCAAGTGATTGAGCTACCCTTCTAGTTTCTAAAAAAAAAACACTTTCAAACCATAAGAAGGATCACTTGAATACAAATTTCCATGTCTACATTTTGTCTTTCTAGAGTAAGAGTGTTTTAGAAACTAGAAGGGTAACTGAATCGCTTATACAGGGTTTTCATGTCGACATCTTTAAAATTTAAATGAAGTTTAGCCAAAAAGTTAAAAAAAAACGTAAAATTTATTAACTTTCAAAGTAAAATAAAAAGTTTATTTTGAAAAATATCAACAGGAAAATATCCTTAAGTGATTTAGTTAAAAACCCTTTTAATTTTCACCTTCTGAAAGACAGAATAATTATTTTTTTCTTTGTAAAAAAAAACAGTATCGTAGCGAAATGGATGTCGAAAGCTTGCTCGTTGATCTACGGCATCGATTTCGTGATCAACGGACGAGAGTATCTTGCGGACCCGACGCCATGTATCGTCGTCGGTAACCACCAGAGTGCGATCGACGTTCTCGGTTAGAATCCAGTCATTTTCTCGTTATTACGACGTTTTATAGTTTTGTTTTATTATCTTATCGTCTAAGGTATGATGGTGGTGTGGCCTCACCTCGTACGTTGCGTTCCAATGGTGAAGAAAGAACTGCGTTACGCTCTCTCTTTCGGCGTTTTCGCCACTCTCGCCGGATCCGTCTTTATCGACAGAGTGAATCCAGAAAAGGCGAGAGAAACGGTGAATAAGACGGTCGATTACATGAAGGCGAAGAGGACGAAGCTCTTCGTGTTTCCCGAGGGAACGAGGAACAGTGGAGGAACAATGTTGCCTTTCAAGAAGGGAGCATTCCATTTGGCCATTCAGGGAAAGGTGTTTTTCACTTCTTTTAACCACTTTTTTTTGAAAAAGAACAATCGAAATTGAATTTGCTTTTATTCTGCATTTTAAGAAAAAAAAATGCCACATTGAGAGAAAGTGGTTTTGAAACTAGAATAGCAAAAGAATTGTTAAAAATGAACTTTTTAAGGTAATTTCAAATTTATGAAATCATTTTTCATACTGTTGACGAGCTAAAAATGATAATTAATCATTAGTTTGAAATTGCTATGAAATGTTTATTTTAAAAGATATGAATAATGAAAATCTTCTTAAGCGAATCAGTTACTTTTCTAGTTTCTAAAATACTTTCAATTTTGTGCTAAAGTTGTTTTATGAACAGGTGATTTTTTTTTTAACTCGTGTTATTCTGCCGTTTTAGACGGAACACTAGGAGAAATTGAATGTATATTATAAACTAGAAGGGTAGCCAAATCATTTAATTAGTAATTTTCATGTTGATATCTTTCAAAATAAACTTTTTTATAAACAAAAATTAAAAAATATCGTCTACTTAAAAATTTAGTCATTTTTAAACTTAAAAAAAGCGTATTTTAAAAAATATCACACAAGAAAATAACCTTAAGTGATTGAGCTACCCTTCTAGTTTCTTAAACACTTTCAATTTCTTCTTAGTGTTACTCCTGAAACGCTGAATACTCAAAGTTCTATCTCAATTGTTTCTTCTTCATTTGCATATTTTGCAAATGGCTGTCAATTTTACTAATAAAATTTGTTATATTTTTCTAGCTTTCGATCCTTCCGATGATTTTCTCGGAATATTCTCACGTTTACAATTACGAGACCAAAGATTTCCAACCCGGTTTGTATTATTAGTAATATCATCTTCTGTTTGTTCGTAAATATAAATTAGGACCTTTTGTTTTTTGTTTTTTTCAGGAACAATAACTGTTAACGTTTTACCACCGATATCGACCGAAGGTTTGTCTTCGGACGACGTGGGAGATCTGGCCGAAAGAGTTCGAGCCAAGATGATTTCGGTTCTCGAAGGAAAAGACGAGAACGAGAAGAGCGAACGACAAAGTCAGTGATGACCGAAGATACATATATATATATATATGACTCCTGTCTTATAAGATGACGATCAAAGAACAAACTTTAATGGAAGTATCAACATTTTCCTTTTGTTGTTGTTGTTGTTGTTTTTGTTCCTATTTTTTGTTCATAAATTCTTCTTCCTGTCAAAGTCAAAAGACAAAAAAAAAACCAAAACGACATTATTGAAGCTAACTAAATATATGAATGATTAATATATTTAATAATAATGACGTCCAATTGTAAATAATCTCTTTTGTCAATAAAATAGAGAGAAGGAAAAACTGTTCTTGAGTAAATACGGAAAGTTGAGGGTTAGCTGCTCCTCGCAACACTTGTCTTCCACTATAATAAATAACGGAATGACACGTTTATTAGAGGAACTCTTTGTTTATCAACAGTGTTCCCAATTTTGCTTTAAATAATGAATTCTGCGTTATCAGAAGAGCAACACTAGGAATAAATTGAAAGTGTGTTAGAGACTAGAACGGTACCCTGAATATCATGTTTGATATCTTTCAAAATAAAGCTTTTTATGTGAGTTTGAAAATGACCCCTACTTTTAACAAATAAATGTTCTATAAAAAGTTTATTTTGAAAGATATCAACTTGAAAATAACCGTGATTGAGCTAAACCCTCATAGTTTTAAAAACACTTTGAAGTTTCTCTTAATTTTGCTTCATAAAAACAGAATTAAGGCGTAAACGCCTCTCAAACTCGATTATTTTTTCTTTTAGGTGCAAGATGATGAGAATTTTGAATGTGTTTTAGAAACTAGAAGGGTAACTCTACCACTTAAGTAGTATTTTCATGTTGATATCTTTTAAAATAAATTTTATAGCACAAAATATAATATCATCTAAAAGATATCAACGTGAAAATGGTCTTAAGTGATTGAGTTACCCTTTCTAGGTAGGAAACCCCCCCCCCCCCCCTTTATTTTATCATATCTTGTTAATTTTTTTTTGTTGCAAATATTGTTTTGTTTTGAATGAATTGAAGGGAGGAGGGCGGCCATAAAATAAATGTCAACCGAAGATGTTGATTAAAAGTGTTTCGACAACGTTCAAGTTTGTATTGATAGAAGCAATTTATTTTACAAGATCTTTGCTGATAAAAATAATGAAGGATCAATTTGCGGATTAACACTCAACCTTTTTTTGTAATTTTACCATTTTCATCTTGTTTGGAAAAATAAAAGTCGTAGACAAGATATTAAAAAAAACCCGACACCACGATCACAACGACAAAAGAAAGAGTCGTTGTGAAAGTTCCGATTGTTCGCAGATCGAAATTTAGTTAATTGAGGAAATTTCACTTGGATATAAGTTCAGAGGATGAGGTTTTTTTTTTTTTTGCTTTTTTGAAAGATATTTTTTAAGAAAATGTACTGTGTAAATCGTTTAACACGAAATATATTTTCGAACCGGTTCACTAGAAATAGCATATAAATTCTTTTAATATGAAAATTATTTTAAGACGAAAAAATATTTGTTTTTTTCTTATTTCATATTAAACGGTTTTCACTATATATTGATGACAATATTTGTTAAAATAAACTTTTTATGGCATTTTTTTTAAAAAAGAGACAATTGTCGTTTTTAAAAAAAAGTTGCATAAAAAGTTTATTATAAAATATATTGGCAACAAATACAATTATTATTTCTGGTTTGGTTTTAAATGAAAGTTGATTCAGCAAATATTCAGAATTTTAATCTAAAATGTGTTTTAACAAATTATTTCAGATTTGTCTTAATTAGATTTCTTTCAGAATCAGGTTTCTGAAAGTTTTAATTATTAAAAACTGGCAGAAAAAATGACAGATGAAGATTCTCAGTTGAGAATTTTGAACTTGAGTGTCTACGGATGCGTTTTCCCGTTGCTTTTGACGATCGGATTGGTCGGAAGCATCGGCAACATCGTTCTTCTCTTCGTTTCTCATCGCAAAACGCCTCCTTGTTACATTTACATGAGAGGTTAGTCAATTTGCACTTTCATTTTGACGCAAGTTTAATTAACAGCTGAACTAGTTTCCAAAACACTTTTCAAGTTTCTCTTGATTTTCTTTCTGAAAGACAGAAAAATGGAGATTTATAACGAAATTGGGATTGTTTTTAAAAACTAGAAGAGTAACTGAAACCTTTAAAATAAGCTTTTTATTACCATTTCATGTAATATATCTGTTTACAAAATGTATTAATTATCGTTTATCGAAGGTACGTGCATATGCGATCTCTTGGTCCTGATCGTTACGATTCCGTTCGCAGTTCAACTTGGCGAAGAATGGACCAAATGGTCATCTAAAGTGGCCGCTCTCTATTACGCTCACGTAAATCTCTATCTGAGCAACACTTTCGCCGGCGCCGGAGCCTTTCTAACTGTCGCCATCACTGCCGAACGTTACGTCGCATTCTGTCATCCGTTACGAGCTCGTGCCTGGCAATTGGCTGGTTCGCAACGTAACCGGATCATCGCTTGGATTCTCGCTACTTTTGCAGCTATCCTTTACGTTCCGTACGCTTTCCGTTACTGCATCGTTAAGGTCGAATCTCCGAACAACAACGTGACGTTCGCTGACTATTCCATCACCGAGAACGAAGAGATGATTCATAACGTCTACTATTTGACTTACGACATCTCTAAAGAAGTTGTTTTCCGATTCGCTCCGACCGTTTCTCTCATCTTCATGAATATAAGAATCATCGTCCGATATCAACGGTAGGTAATCGTCGATTTTTACTCATTATTTTGTTTCTAACGATCTCGTAGCCTTTTTTCAGAGCCAGAGTTCATTTTAATAGCCGTAAACTGTGTAGATGTGCCGTGTTACGAGGAGAAGCTCGTCTGAGAGAAAACCGCCGAATAATGTTTGTTCTCGGCGGTCTTTCGCTTAAATTTCTCATCTGCACCATTCCAGCAGCCGTCTTACAACTTCTACAGATTATACTGGACGAAAAAGATCAGAATACGTTCAATTTTGCTTTATTTCGAGCTATTGCAAATACCCTCGAGCTGGTCAAGAATTCGTCGACGTTTTTCGTCTTTTATTTGTGTTCAGTCGAATACAGGCGACATTTTCAACATTGTTTTCGTAAGAAACAAATGGAGAACGATCAAATTATATCTCCATAGTGTGTGTTTCAGGAGAGCAACACTAAGAATACATTGAAGAAGTGTTAGAAACTAGAAGAGTAAAGGAATCACTCCATACCATTTCTGCTTACAACTGGATCATATTCAAACTGCCATTAAAAGTTTATTTTAAAAGATATCAATCATAAAAATACCTTTAAGTAATTGAGCTACCTTTCTAGTTTTTCTTAATGTTGCTACTTAAAAGGACATTTGCACTTTAAAACCACCTTAATTACTTATGCTCATTTAAAATTTGGCGCCAAAACGCCATCTTGATTTTTTTCAACAACCGTTTTTTGATTATTTCAGTTTGCATTCATTTTTTTTTTTCTTATTTTTCGCGTATCTCAAGCAAACTGGTATAAATTATCCTGGAGTATTATTCATTTTTTATTAAAGTGTTATTATTTCGTTATTTAACAAGAATTCGGTAAGAAATAGTTGAAATTAGTTTCGAGCAGACGACACGACTTCTCTTAGCTGCATTGCTGGGTACATGACCGAATCTCCTTTAGTAATTTTCTGAAGCCAATTTGTTTTTATACAATTGAAAGTTATTTGTGAACCAACATGGCATATTTTTCTCATCAAAAGTTATGAATAAAAACTGCCACATTTGTACACCTATTGGGCTTCAATAACAAAACTGTTGTTACATTAGTAGCGGTATTCAAACAAAGCACTGTTATATTGTTGTCACGTATATAAATCTATTTGCAAAAGCGTTATTGTAATCTAGATGACGCGTTTATTTATTAACGGAAAAGGAAATGATATTTTCGCCGGGATTTGGACAAAGTTGCGATCATTCATCGTCGTAAATCATGGTAATTTCGATAATAATGTTATTTTTATGTCATTTAATTAATCAAAACGGCATTATATGTATTTTTTCAGTTGTTTTACTCGTTTTTCAAGTCTTTGGTGGGTAAAGAAGTTGTCGTTGAGCTGAAAAATGATCTCAGGTTGCGACCAATTTGTTGTTAATTTCATTTCGTATTCGACAATTTCAGTGTATTTTTTGTCGTTATTTCAGCATTTGTGGCGTATTACATTCGGTTGATCAATACCTAAACATAAAATTGATTGATATTAGTGTTCTGGAAGAGGATCGACAAAAATATCCACATATGGCAAGAAGAAAAACGAGGAGAAAAATGTCGAAATTCTTTCGATTAGCAGCCCCTTAGCTTTCAATGCAAATTTGACAGATTTTTGCTCTTTTTGTTCCTTCAGCGCATCATATATAACAAGTCCACTTGGAGGCTAGCGGCCCCTAATTGAAAGAATACTTTTCGAATAGCTATCGTTTCAAAGCTTCCTAAAGTAATAAAAGCGATTATTTGTTTAGTTATCCGTCAAGAACTGTTTCATACGTGGATCCGTCGTCCGTTACGTCCAATTGCCAGCCGAAGAAGTGGACACTCAGCTTCTTCAGGATGCAGCTAGGAAAGAAGCAACGCAAACGAAACAGTAGACGATTTAACCAAAACATTTCAACACAATTCACGTCCAATTGACTTATCATATTTACAAGGAAAAAATTAACACAAACTTTCATTCATTTTCATTTTATTTCACAAATTGTGAAATGTTATTATCCAAGTGATACAGTTTATTTTGTTTCTTATAAAAGCTCTCGTGTTTATGTATTTGTTGGATTTTCGAGTAATTTTGTCTGTTCGTCATCCGTAATCTCGAAACAGTCGTCATTTGTTACAAATTTCTTCACGGATTCGCCTTTTTCAGCCAGTATCTCTTCAATATTTCTAAATTAATCAAGGAAAAAAAGATGAATGAGAGATCAAGGTAGTTCATAATTGATTGAAACCCACTTTTTTCCATTAAGATCAGTAAACCAGTTTAAATTGTCGGCTATCAAGTGATTGTTTTCACATCCGTGACATTTGACGATGACAACGCCTCGAGTGTAAGCAACTTTCGAGATGAACTTCGCCACTTTCGTGCTGCAAACTTTGCAGGTGAACTGCAAGTACATTTTAGATTTCACTCCATCGAGGTTCACTTTGATTGGTTCTTTATTTTCGTTTTCATCGTTTTTCAACTGTTTTTCTTTGATTTCTGAGGATATTAACCGTGAAACGAAATAGTTTAAAGGTTTTTTATTTGCATTCAATACAGGAAATGTTTTTTTAAATGAAATTGAGCCATTGCTGGAAGTCCCTTGCAAAGTAAACGACGAAAAACATCGTTTTATCAGTTCTGTTTCTACTTCCGAATGCTTTACGTTAACAATTGACCGGAATACTATTCGCACGCGCCACATTTTTGAAGTTTTCGTGTTTCACGACGTTCTTTCATAAAATTCATAAAATCAAGTTAGTTTTAAATTAGTCGCCGCCGAAAAGTTCACATTTTGTAACACGCCAGGTATTTTTTGAAAATTATTTTGCATTTAAAGGTGTTTTATCGCACGAATATTATTAATTCAAATATCACAAACAATATTACTTTTAACTGAAGTAAATTTAAGTTACTTTAAAAATAAAATTTTACGTTTCAAAAGAATGTGTTGATAGACGGCGAATATTCGCCGCCGATGTTAGCCATCCATCAAACGGCGCAAAAAGTTTAGCTTAATTTTTAGATTATAAATGACTTATTTTACTAGATCTGTACGGCAATTAGTTCGCAAAATTCACAGAAACGTATTTTCTAATAACGTTCTTAAAATTAGCAGCGTAGTAGAGTTAAAAACAACATCTGAAAATACTCTTTTCGTAAATAATTATCATTCCGTCTTTCATTTTAGCATCAGCCATTGCAAATCCAAGATGGCGGCGTCCAGAGACGGTTCAAAGTCTAAAACATTAGACGATGTTGATGATGTTGAAATTGACAACGGAACATTTAAATATATTCTTATCAAAGTTTATCAATCGAAAGGAGATGAAGAGGTATCGAAGACTATCGTTCGTGGTTTTACATCTGCTGGTTATCACGGTGAGTTATTGTTCAGTGTTATATGACAGTTAATCAGTTCGCCATGTTTTTTGACATTTGTGTGACTTTCACTCGTTTTTCATTCATTCTTAGTCGATATTTATGACGAAGTTGATGCTAAACTTCATAAAATGGGTTTAGAATGCGAATGTATTGGAGGAGGACGGATTCAACATGAACCGGATCAGAAATCCATTAAAATCTATGGCTATTCGCAAGTAACGTATCGAAAACGGACTCGTTTAAACCATAGTTTTTAACCTTTAACCTTAGTTTCTAAGCTTTAACCACAGAATAAAAAGTTATAACGTTTTATTCTGTACTTTAACTGTCTTTTAGTTCATATTTTAACCTATTTGTCGTATTTGTCAGGGATATGGAAGAGCCGATCATGCTTTAACAACAGAAATACTCAAGAAACGTTATCCGGATTACGAGAGCATAACTTGGACCGATGAAGGATACTGATGAAGAAAAAGGAGTCGTTTACAAAACAATTTATGCTAAAAGATAAGCATTAACTTATTTAATGTAATAAAAATTTACAAAAAATCTCACTTTGCATCAATTAAATACTGTAAATGAATACGAATTTGACTTAAAAAAAAACATCAAATTCAAATTGGACTAGCAAACAAAAAAATACAAAATATCATCTGAACGCCTAAAAATGCACAACAAAGGGATACAAATGTACAGAAAAATAACTGAAATATTACTAACCTAACGTTAAAAACCTTTCAAAGCAATAATTAAGTAGATACAAATGGTTTTCTTAAGCATAAAAAAGAGGAATGATTTAACATTTTAAGTTAAATGGGCCACAAATAATTCAATAACTTTAGGTCACATGATGGCACAGACTCGTGATTCGATTCCTTTCTCGTCCACTTTCGTTACGTTATTTCCACGTCGCTGAATAACGACGGCTGGATTTCCATACGAAGTGTAAGCGTAAGATTTCGGAGGTTTGTCTCCATACGTTAAGAAATTCCCCGCTTTCGATCCTTTTTGGCGTTCCTTGAACAAGACAACCGAAGTATCTTCGTAACGCCTCCGAATTTCGTACAGCGATTCGGGGAGTTTAGTGCGAGGTTTATTCATTTGTAAACGCTGTCACGAAAAAAGAAAAATATGAATAATTTATTAGTTTTATTCTAAGATATGACGATAGTGGCTGGAAAAGAGCCTCCTGACGCAGGAAATAGCCTCTAACACGGTTCTCTTAGCAGCTATTTTTATTTAAAATACACTACTCACGATGATAATTACGACGAGTGATATATTTATAAGAAGCTTAATTATCTTTTATGTTACCGGCATGTTTTCACGCAAGAATTGTTCCTTTGATTGTCCTTTTCATCGTCATTAACATCGCCGCCATTATTATCATTAAAAGCATTACGAACAGGTCTTTTATGAAGTATTTTTGAAGCGAGATATGGCTGCATGTTGGGCATACCAAAATGGCGATTTCTTGTTTAATTAAATAAGCATGTTGCCATATTATGACTCGGCTCTCGGTCCATTCAATCGTATTATAAATGTTTCAAAATATCGCTAAAGGTATATAGGTCATGTCCTATTATTCAAGAAGATGAATAGTGCTGTTACGTAATATGTACCGGTTACTGCTAGTAGTACTCGTCACCGCAGCTGGTTTTGCTATAACGTGGTATTACGACAATTTTTTTGTAATTTTTGAAACGAAAATCACTTTTATTTTATTAAATAAAGACTTTAAAATGCACTGATTATTTTATTACAGTGGAATTAGTTTGTGAATTGTTAAATTTATAAAAGGATTTTGGTAGATATTTTATTATTTTCCGTTAAATAAGTTTTATTCTGTACCTACATTTGCTTTTTCTATTTTATTTAATGCAGGAAGTTTTCTTCCGGTTTATTTGCTAAATGTCAGCCAATCTCTATTACAGGCAATTAGAAATCGGGACGAACACAATTTGGCTCCGCCCTTTTTATGACGAAACCAACTGTTAATTGGTTGGTTATGTAATCTGCCGTAAAGTGCTCCGTTTTTTTCTACGTTGAACCACACCAAACCAATTAGAAGTTCCCGGTCGTCATAAAAAGGGCGGAGCCAACTTGTGTTTGTCCCGATTTCTAAATGCCTGTAACCCCCTATAATCCTATTGTTTTTGTTTTACATTTAGGTTTACTGGAGTGTCTTTTATGTGATTGGCTATTTTATTTACCGTTTACCCCTCTACCAGCCTGTATTGAAGACATGTGTTGTTGCGTCATTGATTTGAAGCCGCATCTCGTGTGCTTTTTTTTTTCTACAGGATAAAAATGTTGGGTTCGACACTTAAAAACAGTTTATTTTTAAGCGAAAATAAGTGTTTTATTTATTTTAATTTGTTTCGAAAGTATGGAACAACAAGAATTCCAAGTAGAAGTAAACAAAAGTCTGGTTATAGAGTTGGAATCGATGGATTTGCAATGTTAGTAAGTACGGAAAGAAAGAAGAGACATTCAATTTGACACATCAATCATTTTGTGCAGACGTTTTAAGGTTTTTCTTACATTTTAGACAATTCCAGTTGTGACATTTTGTTTAGGCACTTGGCAGGTATATAGACGTCAATGGAAACTGAATTTAATCAAAGCATTGGAGGAGAAAACGACATCTGAACCAATCGATCTTCCGTTGGAGTATTGACATGATCCGCTTTACAATTATCTCTTAACTGATGTTTCATTTTGGACTTCTTCAATAGTTTGGATGAATTATATGACTTGGAATATCGTAAAGTGAGAGTCACCGGTCAGTTTGACAATTCAAAAGAGGTTTACGTCCATCCGAGGTCACTTCTGGTCAACGGCGAAGAAACTGGAGGTGGACTCATTTCGAGCGGCCAAACGGGAGCTCACGTAATCACCCCATTTAAGCTATCGGATAGAGAGTGAGCATAATTAAAATTTTTGGAATTCTCTTGAGTTTCATTTTATTTCGTTTTTTAGGCTCACGATTCTCGTGAACAGAGGTTGGGTCCCACGGAGGAAGACGAATCCTGAATCAAGATCTGCGGGACAGGTTTTATTAAAGTTTGCATATCGTCGCTCTTCTTTAAGAGATGGTCTTTTATTTAGTTTTTTCTTAACTATTAGGTTGAAGGCGAAGTGGAATTAGTTGGCGTTGTGAGACACAATGAACCGAGAGCTCCGTTTGTGCCGAAACATCAGGAAGGAACCAGATTCCTTCACTACAGAGATGTTGAAAAAATAGCTGAAATGTGTGATGCGTCTCCCGTTTTCTTGGACGCAGATTCCAGTTAGAAAATTCCAGGTGTTTCTGTTATACTTTAGTTTTCATTATCAAATATATGTTTTGTAGGTAGTACGGTTAGCGATGGACCGAAAGGTGGACAGACGAGGGTTTCTCTTAGAAACGAACACATGTCGTATATTTTTACTTGGTAAGTCGTTTTATAGCTGAATTTATTCATATTTCAGCTTGAAATATGAATCAATGGAGTGAAAATTGTTTAATACAAAAAATCAGATAACATGAAATATATATTTGGTCCAACCCCTTAGAATAACATTACAATTATTTCTCTTAACACGAAATTTGTTTAAGATGAAAAAATATATATATATGTAATGATTCATTTACTCTTCTAATTCTCAAACACGTTTAAATTCATTCTTAAGATGATTTTCGAATAGTGAAGCAACGTTAAGGAGAAAATGAAATCATGCTGATATCTTTCAAAATAAACTTTTTAGATAGCCAGACATTTAAAAACACTTGTCTGTTTAAAGTTGGGTCATTTTGAACTTTTGAAATTGACATAATAAGTTTATTTTAAAAAATATCAACAATAAAATCACTTCTCGATTGAGCTACCCTTCTAGTTTCTAAAAAAAAAAACGTTCACTTCATTTTCGTACAAGAGTTCTACTGATGTTTTTACTCATGAATACGCTTAAATATTTTTCTTTAGGTATTCGCTTTGTGTCGCAACAACATTTCTTTGGTTTAAGAAGTTCGTCTTCTTAAAGTAATACTTAGAGAGTTCGAAGTTTTGCCCAAGTCACCTCTTCTTCTTCTCTACAGATCAACCGTTAGTGAAAATTCAATGCAAACAACGGAATGTATTTCGAGAAACTTTTAATGAAACAGAATTGTATACAGAGGTTCGAATTAAAAGCTGTTTTCATTACAGAGCGTTGGGTAGTAGTCTTCCCTTCTTCGCTCCTCTCTTAATTTTGTGCTTCTTCTTGTCTTCCTTTCGAGCTTGAATGTTCTTCTCTCGTTTCCTCTGTCTCTGTTCTATCTTCTTCTTTACCGTTCCAATTCTTTCCTCGTACGCTTTCTTAGTCTTCTTCTTATTGTATTCTTTTCTCTTCAGAGCTTTCTTGAGAAGATCTTCGTCTTTCTTTACTTTCACACCTTCGGCTTTTTCGATAGCGCTTTTCCAAAGATTCTTCTCTTGAAACTGTTTTGCTTTCTCTTCGTCCGTCTCTTTGAGTTTCGCAAACTTTTCCTTCTCTCGTTCTAGTTTATTCAGTAGAGACTTGTAATCCTTCCCCGTGTAACCTTTTTTCTTTCGACTCTCCTCTTGATATCCGTTATCCGAAAAGTCGAACTTGCTGAAAACCATTTTCCCCTCTTTGTTGTAAACTGGTTTCGATGGCAGAATCGTCGTCGGTTTCGCCTTCTTCTCTGTCTTTACGACCGTCTTTATTGTCAGTCCGTGTCCTTTAGCCTGTTTCTTATTTTTCTTCTTCATTGCAATCATCTGTTTCTTTAAACGTTTCTTTTCAATTACTTCAGGTGGTTTTATACTTTGCCTCGAATCTACGACGAAAAAAAAATTAGAAAGAAATGGTTTAAATTAATTCGACGGTTCCGATATTTAGCTCGCAAATGAGTTTCCACTGACTTCGTAACGCTGCCAGTTTAGTCTGCAAACGTTGCCTTAATGTTTCGATACTGTTATACTGGTGGTTCAAAGGTGGTATCGTAACAGACGTCTCCTTCGGAGTCGCGAGTTTCACTTGAAGCTGCGTTACCGACTTCTGCTGGTCCGGATCAAGTTTTGATCGTTTGTTTCTAACAGATTTCGATAATTTCTCAACTTTTCTCTTCAATCCAATGTCTGAAAAGTAAAAAACAAAATTGTTAAAATTTCATGGAGACATTTAGAGATCTCACTAGACGTTTACCTTCGAGTTTTTCTTGCGCTTTTGCGTGTTTTTCTTCTCTGATTTCATTTAAATTATCAGTTTTAAAGTAAATTACTTTAGGAATCGTATTAATCAGTTTTGTGACAAACGCATTTTCTGATTTTGAATTCAAGACAATTTTCGTTCCATTGCTTTTTTTATTCACAATTTTTACTGAATCAATATTGTCACAAACACCGTTTATATATTTATGGTTATTAATAACACAGTTTTCTACTTTCTCTTTAGTTTTTCGTTTCATTTTGCGTTTTTCTTTCTTCTTTTCCACCGTCGCTTCTATGGACGACGAAGATTCCGAATGAATTTCATGGACCTTTGACTCGACCCCTTTAAGTTCCATCTTAAAAATACACTTTACAAACAGAACTTAACCACTTTTAAGATACAAATGTTTTAAATGAACTATGTACTATAACTACAATGCAAAATAATAATGAATTTTTGTTATTTTACATAAGAAAAACTTTTTTAACCTTAAAAAGACAAAAAAACTTCTAGCCACATGTTGCGATAGTGGCGACATCATACGGCAGACACCGTAGCCTCTTTATCTGAACGCGGCTATAAGTTACAGCCGCCGCTAATTAACTTCATTTCCACAATCTTTCAATAATGTTTTGTATAACTAGATGATCAAGTAAAAAGATGTAATGAATTATTTTTATTGTAACTAAATTATTTTATTCCTGTCTAGAAATAAAGTTTAAAATTGGAATTCGGAACCATTTACGTTCAAATTAACGGCTTAACGGTGAAAATAAAATTTAGCCACTACTTATATTACTGACATCACTTCCGTTTCTTTTGGCGGGATTCCGGAAGTAGGCTAAAATTCCTGAAAAACTGCAGAGGTATTAGTCATATTTCAACGAAATGTAAGTTTTTCAAATAACATTTAACAAATTTTCATGCCAAAATCACTGTTTTGTCCAAATAGTGTGTTTTTAAACATAAAAATATGGATTTGGATGACAAAAAGCTTTTAAAACGATGTTTTCTTTATAGGCTTTTGGATTAGGACAATTGAAACTTGCAGTTACAATGTCCACAACGAGGATAAACTTTTGCGGTGATCTCGATCAAGTTTCTCGTTACTTGCTTCTCGGTCAAGAAGGCAGTTGTTATACCGCAGGATGGAAGAAACTTCAACGAGATTTGAAGTTGCGATGCGTTGATAATCTCTTAGCCAATGGGAAAGGAATTGACGTTGTTAAAGAAGTTCAGAACTCATGTGATCGTTATACGGTTGACACTATCTGCAGAGCTTACGTTTTGGCTGTTTGCGCAAAGAACGGAGACTTAGACACGAGGAAAGCAGCTTACGAGGCGCTTCCGATTGTCTGCGAGTCGTCTCGAGACCTCTTTGCCTTTGTGCGATTCGCCGAACAGCTTAGTAAGGGAAAAGGAAGCACGGGGTGGGGAAGGGCTCAACGGAAGGCGATTTCCCGATGGTATTTGAGCAAAAGCACGAAAGATTTGGCCGAAATTTGTTCGTCGCAACCGAGTGATGCTGGATGGTCGCATCGGGATGTTTTACGACTCGCTCACGTCAAAAGCAAAGATATTGGTCAGCATTGGAAAACCGTGACGCTGATTCAGATCTTATGTCTGAAAAAAACGATGAGAATGTTTTTTAAAGCAAATTTTGAAAGAATTTCAAGATTTATTTTAAACTATACGTTGAATAGAAGTTTCAAAATGACAGAAAAGTTATTTTTATGCAAATTTTCTACAATTTTTTTAATTTAATTTCTAAACTATTTTCAAGTAATTTTTTACAAATGGCTTTAAAAAGCACTCATCTATTTTCTGTACCATTTTAAATCTCTTTGTTTCTTCTCTTATTCAGGCATTTCCGTCGTAATTCGATTCCTCATCAAAGGTTTCGAAGCAACACAAAAGGAATTTACAACCGACGAAACTCCTGACGATGTTATGAGAGTCTTGGAGCATCTTAAGGTTTTGAATACACTGAAACATACTAAGGATGAGACCGAAGCCTCAGTTCTCGTCGAATCTCATTCGTTTTGTGTCGATTATGTCCCGAATGCTTTAAAGAAATCTGCCGAGGTTTCTTATTTCGTATATAAGTGGTCCTTGTTGTCAAAACTTTAAACGACGATCTATAATTAATATTGTAGGTTTGGCGTTCTCTAATCTCAGATCTGCCACTGAGACAACTTCTCATTCATTTGAGACGGTTTGCTCAGTTGGGATTTTTGGCTCCTAACAGTGGAATTCTACCTCTTATTCTCGGTCAGTTGAGGAACGCTGACAAGATAGCCGATTCGCGGTTGCATCCTGTTGATGTTTACATTGCGATGAAGAAATATGAGGAACTGGGGAAAAACAATTTGGGAAAACCCGCAAAGAGGCGTCCGAATTTGAATATCATCGATGCTTTGAACACGTTGATAATGGCAACTATTAAGGTTTGGTTTGTCTTAAGAGATCGTAAAATATCTAGCTAATTAAATAGCAGCAGTCCATTCCTAGATGCGAAAAATATTTTACGATGATAACTTTAAAAGTAAACGTTTTATGGCATTTTTAAAAGGCAATTGATAATTTCTTTTCGTTTGTTGTATGCCACAAAGGATAAAATTCGATTATTTGCTGCACCCCCCTCCCCCCCCCCCCCTTTGTTCTAGAAAACTTTCTTAACGTAGACGTGGGACTTTGGGAGAGAGCGTAAGTTTAGTGTGTTTTTGCAGCATATTCCTGCAACAGGAAAACGTTACCTGGTTGTTGTCGATGTCCGTAGTACGATGGTTCATAATAAAGTGTACGGCTGTCATTACTTGATACCGGCGTTCGCTGCAGCTCTTCTCCTTCTTCCGTTGCTGAACGTTGAAGATAACGTCACAGTGGCTGCATTCGGAATGCAAAATCTAACTATGTTGAACGTAGAAAAGGGACATCAATTGCGGGAAGTCACGAGACGAATGCGAGAGGCAAAGATATTTGACATTTTGTTGTCTTTTTGAATTTAATTTTCTTGCGATCTTTCTGTTTAGTCCGTCTTTCAGAAGAACAACTCTAAAGAATTGAAAGTGTGTTATAAACCAAACGGGTAGCAGAATCACTTGATGATATTTTCATGTTGATATCTTTTAAATAAACTTTTTATAGAACAAAAATTAAATATCATCTGCTTAAAGTTGTTTCCTGAAGTAATTGAGCTACGCTTCTAGTTTCTAAGATACTTTCAAGTTTCTTGTAATTTTGCACCTAAAAGACAGAATAAACAGAGTTTGAGGAACGTGTTTACATTTTAAATAACCACCTTAACGTTAAATTTGTTTTTGTTGTAAAGACGCCGATGGGAGGAGTAAATTGCGCCAAACCAATGATCTGGGCTAAGCAGCAGAAGAAATCGTTCGATGTTTTTCTAGTACTTACAGACAACCAGACGAAGGTCGTCGATGTTAAACCTGTTGACGCTCTAAACGATTACAGAAATACAATGAACTTGCCGCAAGCGAGGTAGATAACGTTATCTCCCGTTACGAGAATAAAGACACATATGTTACCCATTGCCGGTTGCAATTTTCCTCAAATAGTTCTAGCAACCAAACAGCAATTAGGAAAGTCAAGAAAGTTCTTCATTATCTGAAGAACAAATTAAAGAATACTCACAAAGACCATGTTAAAAGTCATTGACCTCAAAAAGGTCAATTTTATTGACTACCGTTCTTTCTGTTCTTCAAGAACGTCTTTCAGCTTTAATGTTCTTCGGGTATTAACCTTATTTCATGACGTTTTGTTGCTAGAGCCATTTTAGCAACTTTGGAACAACAAAATTGCCACTCTTGAGTTTCTCTCTTGAGTTTCTTCTAAGGTGTTTTTCTTTCTATTGTTTTGAATGTTTTGTTTGTTCCGTGTTCTTTTTTTTAGGCTTGTCATCTGTGCCCTTAGTGCACTAAAGTTTAGTTTGGCCGCAGCCGACGATCCAGGAATGTTAGACATTGCCGGTTTTGACGTCCACGTTCCGCACGTCATAAGGGAATTCGTAACAGCTTAAGTAATTCTCTTTTGAGAGAGATAACGCATCAAGAGTTGGACCATTGTGAAAACTACCGATAAGTTAAAAACTTTTGGAATTGTATCTCGGTCGGTCGTATTTTCATTTCAACTTTTATTGGTGGGAGGGGTGGCGATAATTTAATATTTACAGACGTATTTTGAAGTCGCTGACTTCAGTTGTAGTTTCTAATATATTTAGCATTTTATGACTGCTCAGCAGTTTTTAAATATTTGTTGGTCATCTTTATACGTACACTAGTTGTTTCTATTTACTTTTATTTTCGGTTTTTTTTTAATGAAATAACTTATTTATTGAATGTAATTTAAAGATGATTTTCTGCGTTCCAGGTGGAAACATTATGAAGACATTGAAAGTGTTTTAGAAACTAGAAGGATAGCTAAATCACTTGTATTTTCCTATTCATATCTTTCAAAATAAACTTTTTATAGATAAAACTGACATAAGAAGTTCATTTTTGAAGATATAAACATAAAAATATGTGTCCTCAAGGTTACTTAAAAGTGTAAATGCCCCTTAAACTCCGGTTATTTCTGTCTTTCAGGAAACAAGAAAGTGTTTTATAAACTAGAAGGGTAGCTTTATTGCTTAAGGGTATTCTCATGTTGATGTTAAGCTTTTTATGCGAGTTTGAAAATGACTCTGTAATAAGTTTATTTTGAAATTTATCTACACAACAATACTATTAAATGATTCAGATACCCCTTCTAATTCAATTTCTCTTTATTTTTCTCTTCTAAAAGTGCAGAATAACTAGAATTCTAGATACGTTTTGATTCGGACTCGTTAACTTGTAATCAAAACATCTCTATTTAAAAAAAAACATTTTTCTGTTTTATCATTTATTTTCAGAGTTGAAAATTGATGCTAATTTATGGTTACGTTATTTTTTTTAGTTAATAATTAATCAGAAAAATACAATTTTCAGTCAGTGTTATTTTTTTTTTATTATCAATCAGGTTTTACATATTTGAATGTAGTGAAAATCGGAAGAGAAATAAAATAAGAACAAAAAATCCATTTCAATTTTCGTCTTTAAACTTGTTCGCCAAGAGAGGATTTATCTCTGGATTCCGTCCACGCTTTGGCGATCGTACGTTTCATTTCGTCGTCACCTTCTTCGTACATCTGTTTCATGAGATCCATGAGTCCCGAGCTCGGATCGGCTTTTTCATCCATTTTGGGCGTCCTAAAAAACAAACAAGTGATGACGAACAATATCCTAAGTGAGTGTTTAAAACAACACGTTAAATCGGGTTACTTTGGCTCCTTTGCTTTCTTTTCAAGACTTGTTATGGTTGACCAACGCGTCGAATTTGCCTTTCTCAAGAAAACTACAACTTTATCAGTCTTCACCTGCTCGAAATGAAAGGCTAATCATAATTAACACGTTCTATACACAGATTATAAACGAATCTGAATAAGAAATTAAGTGAATTTAAAACTAGAAGGGTAAATGAATTACATGAGACCATTTCATGTCGCTATCTTTTAAAGTTTGTAAGTTTATAGTTTCGTAAATGGATCAGGACCTTTGCGTGACTTTCATCTGGAATGATCTGATTGGCTAGATTTGTGATGGTCAACGTGTGGCTCTTGTTATCCTTCGAAGTGAACGTGACGTTTACGGACCTAAAGATGAAAACGAGAACGAAGGCCATAAATAAGGGACATTTTTTGTTGTATTCTTGCGATGATGAGTTACTTTGCTGTAAATTCCGACTTTGCAAGATCGTTAACATTCGGTAAATCGATGTAGATCTTAACGAATTTGTCCGATTGGTCCCATCCGTAGTTGGTTATCTTAACTTCGTAACCACCCTGAGGTTTCGTGACGGCAGCTACGGACGTCGGTCTCGTGGATCCGACAGTAGTTACAGTTCCGTTTGAGGTATCTCCTCCTTTCGTAATAATCTCCGTCTCTATTTTTCGAATTTCTATCGCAAGTAAATCTTTAATACGCTGACGAGTGGATTTCTCGAGAAGATCTTTCAATTCCACCAAATCCAAACGTAACTACAAAAATATTAAACATTAATGTCTATAAACTTAAAAATGTAAACGGCGCCTTTTAAGCTTTTGGATTATTCTGAATTTTCAGGTGCAAAATGAAGAGAAACTTGAATGTGTTTTAGAAACTAGAAAGGTAGCTTAATCCATAAAAGTCCAATTTACGTGATTCGTTTACCCTTCTAGTTTCTAAAACACTTTCTAGTTTCTCTTCATTTTCCTCTTCTGAAAGACAGAATAATCAGAATTCGAAAATGAACTGTTAATCTTAAAAATATAAATATTACAAAACGAATAAACACATGGCTAATTTGCATAATTTTTTATCAGCGCGTGCCATCCGCATCGTTAAGCTCCAGTTATCTAAACGCATTTGCAGCTTGCAATTAGAAATATTGACGTCAGTGTACAACTATGCAAAGCTTGCTGTGACGTCAATCTTTCGTAATGGCCAGCACGTGCGCGGCTGTAAACGTATTAAGCTATAATCTGATCATTACGGAGCTTACGGATGCGGTAAACGAAGGTCGATTGATAACAAAGAGAAAACACGCTTCGTACCTCATCCAGTTTTGACATTATTAATGGATATAAAGGGAATCTAGCAATGTAAACGTCTCAAGTACACAATACGATAAGTTTTTAAAGTGATTATAATGAGAAAAATCCCGGCAAAATAGACTCAAAAATAATCAGAAGTTTCTAGAAATTTTCCATTCGAACATTCGGGATCGCAATGGTGATTAGAAAAGAGGGCCGACATTGGCGGTGAATCTCGTACATAGTGCTGTGAATACATCAGTGTTTACATGATTGTCTTCAATGTCGGCCCCCATTGTCATAAAGTAATTCATACAGGCATCTGTAGACAGCTTCAGAATTTTTTTTGGCTCCGCACTTTTATAAGCGTCATCAATTTATATAATTAGTTTGTTACTGGGTCTGATATCACCTGTCCCGCCCTTTGTATTTTTAATTGGTTGATATGTGGTTTGACGCTCATAAAAGGGCGGAGCCAAAGAAATTCTGAAGCTGTCTACAAATGCCTGTATGATTCATTGCTTTTGAACGCCATCTATTGATAGCGTTTTGGACTATAAGAACATGAAATCTTCCATACGTAAAAGCGCTTTAGTTTTATGAATAGAATTTTTAATCAGCTTGACGACGTCATTTTTGATTTTTACCATTTTAATCAAATAAATATCTACGAATTTTTATTAATTACAAAGATTTTATATACGACAACATAAAAGAAAAGTTCAAATTTTTTACGAGAGTAGACGACATAAATATAAAAATGCTATTAAAAAAAAGCCATACAAATAATATTAAAACTAAATAAATAACTGTGACAAAACAAACAATAGAACAAATCAATATGTAATCAGTGGTCGCATTTATAATTAAAAAAATACCACAATAAGCACAACTTGTACAAGTACACGTATATTTAGACATGACACACCTTTTTGTGACACCAAATGCTTGCGTTCGTAGCTTACGTAATTACGACATGTTCTCGTTTAAATTAGATCTGTCATAAAGGCATAATTATGAAGCAAATGAATCGTAATCAAAAATGACGCTTGGTGTTAAAGTGGTATATATTTATGACGCCATATTGGTGCACACTTTTTTGTTATTTTAGAATGGATACAGGCTGCAGATAATGCTTCGATACGTCGTTGTTCATCAAATGTCAGATGCCATCTTTTTCTTTCTGATGTTGATGCTCGCTTTCTTACGTAGTTTGCGAAAGTCGTCCACGCAACAGTATGTATGATGTTGCGTCATCTTTTACGGTCAGTGTGACGTATTTTAAGAGACCAATAGGAAGAAGCCAAGTTTTGATATACGTCACAGACGTTTGAATAAACCAATCAGAATTGGACACGAGGAGTTTTTGCGTTTTTCTAGTTGCCCACATAATATTAAAGGGACGCGGCCATTCTTATATTTTCCATTGTACGTTTGTCACTTCGTATTTGTGTTTGTGGAGGTTTTTTCGTTTCTAATTCAATTTCTTCCGATCTTCATTTGTGATTGACGGGTAAGAATGTGTTAACTTGGTTTTAAATTCCTTTTTATTTGATGTATTTGTGTGATTTTTAAGCCGGTTGGCTCGTGACCGGTAAAAAATTAGCTTCTCCTCAAAGCACCTCCTTAGCAAATCGCATTTATTTTTACGTTTCGCTGTTTTAAATTAGAAAAAAAAAGCGTTTATTTCTATTAGATACAGACACGTAATTTGTTTAAATTACATTTGTGTTCGTTTTAAGGGGTGAAATTGATGAAATTTTCATGTGAGGCGTGTTATAATTAATGAGTGACGTGTCCTTCTTTCAATATATCAACCCCTGGTTGGTAGCTTCTCTACGAAACTTTTTTGGGTCCTTTTTGATTCTTTCTAGAAAAATTCTTATAAAACAATAATTTAGAAAGGGATTTAGAAACTAGAATATTAAGTGAAACTTATAAAATTATTTTTGAGTTATCTTTAAAAATGAATATATATTTCTGGCAGTTTGAAATTTTCTAAATTTGACGTTTTCTAGTAAACTTGTTTTTGCTTTTGAGTTTTATAACAAATTTCGAAATTAACTTGTATTTGTTTTAGAAACTAGAAGAGTAAATTAACCATTTGAAGTTATTTTTAAGTTTGATAGATCTTTAAAAATGAAATTTTAATGGTGGTTTGAAATATTTTCAAAAATGGTCAAATTTGACTTTGAAATGCGATATTGAAATAGTTATATTTAAATAGTTATTATTTTACAAAGTAGAAGAGTAAATGAATCGTTTGAAACAAATAATTTTGTTTTTGTGACTTCCTTGAGGTTGGATTTTTTTTTTGTGAAAAAATGTCCAGGTTTTTGTCAAATAAAACCGATATTTTGACATTTACGAAATAAATGATCAAGAAAAATCTCTTGAGTTTATAAAAACGCTTTAATTTCTAACTGAAAAATGCTTCTATTCATAATTTCTGTTCACTTTCTGATTTTGACTTTTAATTTGACTTTAAAATTCAACAATTCTTTTTAGAAAAAGTTAATTTCTTGTGTTTGGAGAGAGTGAGAGTGATCGAAAATGAGGACGATCATATTGGGAAGTGTCCTTGTGGTGACCTTAGTTGTCCTCCACTTGACACGTGGACAGAAATCAAGCGCTGACGATAGCAAGAAGGACAGTTATGGAACTGTCATCGGAATCGATCTGGGAACAACCTACTCGTGGTTAGTATTATTTACTACTGCTTACTCAAGGGGGGCGAAGCACGTTTTGTTGGTGCGGGGACACGTGCCACGTGTCTGAAATTTTTTACATATGAGAGATAGGGGGGGGGGAGGATGGGGGAGGGGGTCAATGACCTCTTTTCATATTTTATGAATGGGGAAAGGAGCAAGTTTTAAATGCCTGTTTCTGTTCTTGTCAGTTTATTGAACTGTGAAATTGCAATTTTGTGTTTAAAATTGTTTCTTTCTTTCTGTCAAAAAAAAAAAAAAGTGTCGGTGTTTTCAAGAGTGGTCGTGTTGAAATCATAGCCAACGATCAAGGTAATCGTATCACTCCGTCTTACGTCGCTTTTACTGCAGAAGGAGAACGATTGATTGGAGATGCGGCCAAGAACCAGCTGACCACAAACCCCGAGAATACGGTTTTCGATGCGAAACGTCTCATTGGACGAGATTGGAGCGAATCGACTGTACAACAGGATGTCAAATATTTCCCCTTCAAGGTTTGTTTTTTTCACGTTGTTAATTTCTAGAAATTCTGATCGGAGCCCAACTTTTTGGCTTTTTTTCAATATGCATTAAACAATAAATTCAGTAAGCAAATTCCAGAAGAAATTCAAAATGTTATTAGAAACTAGAAGGGTAAAAATAATTTTTAAGATGGTTTATGTAAATAACTTTTTTTTTTTTTTAAAAAAAAGTGTTTTATGGCAATTTCAAATTTTTGCGTTTTGAAAGACTTTTGGTTAAATTTGAAGTGAAAAAATGGAATATGAGACTTTGAAATTGCCATAAAATGTTTTATTTTGAAAGATATCAACGTGAAAATCCACTGAAGTGATTCGTTTTTATCTCTTCTAGTTTTTAAAACGGTCTTTTTTCTTAATATTGCTCCTTCAGTTACATATTTTGGAAATGACTGACTTGAAAAAGAAATAACGTCACATTTTATTATGTCTTATATGATAGGTTATCGAGAAGAATGGAAAACCTCACATCACCGTTGCAACTGGTCAAGGAGACAAAGTTTTTGCTCCAGAAGAGATTTCTGCTATGGTTTTGACGAAGATGAAGGACATTGCGGAGGCTTATCTCGGCAAAACAGTGACTCATGCCGTCGTCACCGTTCCCGCTTACTTTAACGACGCTCAGCGTCAAGCTACTAAAGACGCTGGAACGATTGCCGGTCTCAACGTTATGAGAATCATCAACGAACCGTAAGTTCGAAGGTTCTTGAAGAGAAGATTGTCGAACGGGATTGTCGACGGTTTTGTTTCTTTTTGTTTTTTCAGAACGGCTGCAGCCATCGCTTACGGTTTAGATAAGAAGGAGGGAGAGAAGAACATTCTCGTGTTTGATCTCGGAGGTGGAACATTCGATGTTTCTCTACTTACGATTGATAACGGTGTTTTTGAAGTCGTTGCAACGAATGGAGACACTCATCTCGGTGGTGAAGATTTCGATCAAAGAGTAATGGAACATCTTATTAAAGTCTACAAGAAGAAGAAGGGAAAGGACATAAGAGGCGACAATCGTGCCGTTCAGAAGTTACGTCGCGAGGTCGAGAAGGCGAAGAGAGCTTTGAGTACAAGTCACCAAGTGAGAATCGAAATCGAAGCCATTTACGATGGAGAAGACTTTTCCGAAACTCTTACGAGAGCGAAATTCGAGGAACTCAACATGGATCTATTCAGATCGACTATGAAACCTGTTCAGAAGGTTCTAGAAGATTCCGATCTACAGAAGAAGGATATCGACGAGATCGTCTTGGTCGGAGGCTCGACTCGTATTCCGAAAGTTCAGCAACTTGTCAAGGAATTCTTCAACGGAAAGGAACCGTCTCGAGGTATCAATCCTGACGAAGCTGTCGCATTCGGAGCTGCCGTTCAAGCCGGAGTTCTCGGCGGAGAAGAAGACACGGGCGATCTTCTCCTGCTTGACGTTAATCCTCTTACAATGGGTATCGAGACCGTAGGTGGCGTCATGACGAAACTCATTCCACGTAACACGGTCGTACCGACGAAGAAATCTCAGATCTTCTCTACTGCATCCGATAATCAACACACTGTTACTATTCAGGTAATGAATTATGGTTGGACCTGAAGGTTTTTATTATTTGGAGTCCCGACTTTTATTTCTAGAAGAAAGTTTCTAAACCAAACGATTTCGTTGTTTTTTTTTCTGTAGGTGTTTGAAGGAGAACGTCCGATGACGAAAGATAACCACCTTTTGGGCAAGTTCGACTTGACCGGAATCCCTCCTGCGCCTCGTGGAGTTCCACAGATCGAAGTGACGTTCGAGATCGACGTCAACGGAATCCTCAGAGTATCTGCTGAAGATAAGGGAACCGGAAACAAGGAGAAGATCACGATTACAAACGATCAGAATCGTCTTACTCCTGACGACATCGAAAGGATGATCAAGGATGCCGAGAAGTTTGCCGACGAAGACAAGAGGGTTAAGGAGCGCGTCGAAGCTCGTAACGAACTCGAGTCGTACGCTTACTCGCTGAAGAGCCAGATTCAAGACAAGGATAAATTGGGAGCGAAACTTACAGACGAAGACAAGGAGACGATCGAGAAACAACTCAAAGAGAAGATCGAATGGCTCGAAACGCATCCGGATGCAGAGATTGAGGAATACAGAAAGGAGAAGAAAGAGATGGAAGACGTTATTCAACCGATCATTGCTAAATTGTATCAATCGGGAGGCGGAAAACCACCGACGCCGGGTGATGAAGAAGAGGGAGGCGAAGAGGAAGAAGACGAAGAGACGGGCAGAGAAGAATTATAACATCTTAAATTTTTATTTATTGAATCTTTTCTCTCTTATCGTGTGCAATGCACACATTATGAACATTTTAACGAGACGAAAAGAAACATAAGGGTTTCTGTTTTTTGACATTTTCAATCGGTTGCTTTGACCAATTAGCAATCGATGGAATTTTCAAAATGGTAAAGGGGAGGAAAAACCGGGCTTTAATTTTGCATTTTTTTCTCTTTGTTTTTGTTCTCCGTTGTTTCAATATTTGTTCATTTGTAATCGTCTTTCTCGGAAGTGGTCTCAATTGCAAACGTTTAATTTGTAAATATTATGAGCACTCTTATTATGATGAAAGCAATGAAGAATTAGTCTTTTCTACAATCAAAAAGTCTTCGTTAGAGGCTACTTCTAAGTAGTCTCTTTGATTGCAAAAAAAAATAATTCTTTATTGCTTTAGTTGTGATTTGATTAATTGGAGTCTCCTCTTTTTCTTTGGACCAAACCAAAATTCCACCTCTCAGCGATTCATTTCCGGTTAACTAACTTGGTTATTCCGTTAATTTGTTCATCAATTTGTCCATAACAAATGTGACGTCACACTGCTGGACAAGTCGATTGAATATCGGAATATACGGGTTTGTATTTGTGTTCGTCATCAAAAAAAAAAATACTGAGTCATATATTGTTTACGATATCATAACATTATTTGATAAATAAAAACACAAATGTTTGTAGGGAAAAAAAGAACAAACTTTTTATTAGAGATAGAATTTTTAATATGGCAAAGCGTTTCTCATAGAATCTGTTATGTGATGGTTGGAACCGAATGTAAAAGTTGCGAGTTCAACAGCCTGAAAATGAATGAAACAGACGTTTTCAAATAAATCTTAGGATTCATGACTTAATTACTTCTAACTTAATTACTTTTTGTGATTAATAATTAATAACGAAAAAATTCAAAATAAATGTTAAAGACTTAAAGAATTAATTTTAAGAAAAAAATTAATTTAAATAAAATGGCTAACATTTCTTAGTAATTTTGTTTAAATTAAATTTTTTCTTAATTTTTAATTCTTTTACATTTATTTTGAATTTCTTAAATACCAAAATGCATTTTAAAGAATTAAAAAATCTTAACAAGAATTGAAAATGTAAATTGTAGTTGAATCTTGGTTTACATTACAATTCTTGTTGAAATTCAATTTGATTTGATTTTGAAAATGAATAATTCAAAGTCGATAAATGAATCTCAAATGTTTTCATACTTCGGTCATATTTCGCTTAGATTCCTCGTATAATCCTAAGTTACTTTGAATTTTACCGATCTTTGCAGTTAGATAAATGGTAGATGGGTGATGTACGCTGTAATATTTCCTGAATCGATTTGAATACAAAGTTTTATTTTCATTTCGTTAAAATTGAAGATAAAATAAAAAACCTAAATCCATCGAGAGTTGCAAGTCCGAATGGTAAACCTTTAACGAGGTCTCCTTTTGTGATGCAGATATCGAGAACTTCATCAGCTGCTTTGATGAAAAACACGTTGAATGGATGAAGGACGGTTTTTGCAGCCACAACGACTGGTTCAAGTATTGCAAGGGCTTCCTCGGGATTTGCAAATAAGATTCATTAAGGAGATTGGCTCGCTAACAAATATATTAAGGGGATTCCAGGAGAAATTCAAGTGCAAAGTTTTGCTCTTGAATTTGGATCTTAGTTTTAAATCTTGACTAATTCTTTTAAAAAGAAAGGATATTATTGGCTAATTTCAGTTTTTCTGCTCGATCTGCCGTTTCTCTTAGTGAAGCCATCAAAGCGGTAGCCTCCGCTTTCTTTTCGGGCTCAACTTTAGCTTTACATTTTGGACATTCATCTACATTTTACGAATCGATTTGAGATAAGTTATTTTGAAATAATTGCTATTAATTTCAATCGTAAACATTTACTTTCCTGCACATAGAAAAATCATTTCGTTGCATTTACGATTCTTGCATCGTATCGAATGCATTTGTTGGTCCTTAAGATGACAAAACAAATTGGTTATTTTGAATCTTTCACTTCAGTTAAGTTATTGTACCAGTTTATCATCATTGCAGAAGGAACAATCACACTGGAAATAATATTGTTCCATCAGTTGTTTCCTTCGGCTTTCTCTCGGATCCATGAAGTCCACGTAAGAAACAAACAACTGAAAGGATTTTCAGCCACGATTAAAGTGGTTTTCAAATGTAAATGGCGTCCCTTGAACTCTGGTTATTTCTGTCTTAAAGAGTATTTTCATGTTTATATCTTTCATTTTTGAAAATAATCCAACTTTAAACAAACGGTTTTTCTTAATTTTCTAGCCTATCAAAAGTTTATTTTGAAAGATATATTAACATAAAAATACTCTTAAGTGATTCAGCTGCCGCTCTAGTTTTTGAGAAATTTTCGATTTTTCTTCTGAAACGCAGATAATAGCAACTTGCTTTGTTTATGTCAAATTTGTCATGATTCTCTAAACTTCGTAAAAGTAACTTGGGACCGTCAAAAACGAAGAGAACATTCGGAAGACAGGCGTGATCGAACATGGAAGCTCTAAATTAAACAAATTGTTCGATTTCAATATATTTTCGTAACAAGTGATAAACGTTAAGAGTAACCCCAAGTAAAGTCCGGTCGCAACAGGTTCACCTTCGTCCATAACAGTTATGGAATTAATGAAAAGCTATAAAAGAAAGAACGGAATCATTCCGATAAACTCGTATTGAACGTGTTTCTCAAATATATACTTTTCCCATGACTTCAAAGACAAAGTCGGACGAAACCGTTTTCCCAAGGAACTGAACGAGAACTCGATATGAAACTTCGAACACTTCTAATCTCAGTGTATCGTCTTCCATTTCTTTCGTATCTTAAAAGTTGAAAAAGACAAACTTAATAACGCAGGAAATCGAAAAGAAAAAATGACAAAGGAATGTATTGTATTCACAACAAAGGTTCAACATATAAAAAACCACTTCAAAGAATACAATACACAATAAAACAGGGTTCTTCTATGTTGGAACCTTTGTTTAGAGGCTTCCAGTAGAAGTTCAAGAGTCAAGTTTCATTCTTGAACTTGGGCATTTTTTGAGATTTTAAAAAAGTTTATTACGAGACATTAAATCTGCAAAAGTTCTTGTAACATTTCCAACTGTTTCGCTTTCTTTTCCTTTGTCTCGCTGTAAATAATTTAAAAAAATGACAATTATATTTTTATTAATTAATTTATAATTATTGCATATAATTATACAGTTAATTTGTTAATTATTCTGGCGATTAAAAGAACGTGAACTGGTGGAATCCTTGGATGCACCCTACGTAAGTTTTTACATTCTTCTTTGTGGTCTTCCCATCCTTCGACCTGTTATTAATAAATATTAAAAAAATATTAATTAATTTTATTGATTTCATGGTATTTGCATCATACAGGGTGTTTCAAAAGTTTGTATTCACGAATTTGATCAATTTTCAGACTTAAATTAATAAACTTCATTTATTTATGCTTTAACACCATTAGATACACATGTAGTCTTATTTATTTAATAATTCTGTCGATATTAGTTAAGGAATCAGTGAAATATTGAATATTTGGCGATTTTTCTCGTTAGAGTTCAACACTTTTGACACACCCTGTATAACGTGGTTATTCCCGTTTAAAAACCGGCTTTATGACTTTACTTGACAGTCTTTATTGCAGTAATAGGCCAATTTACATTTGATGCATTTTTTAAGACATGGATTACTATAAAAAAAACAGAAAAAAACAGGTTTTATTTAATTTATTTTCAGAAAAAATTCCAAGTTATAGTTGTGCCAGGAGAAACTAATGCATCATTTTACCGACACATACGGCAAATTCATGACGTCATATAAGTCAATTGATATAACGCAATCTACTATTATTCCTATCTCTTATGTTACACATAGATAATAATGAAAACTCACTACGTGTCCTTTACTATTGAAACCATTAAATATGGAGGACACAACATGGATGCATAAGATTGCCGTCGCTGTTTCTCAAATTTACGTTATTAAAAAGAAACTAATCGATAAATTATATACCTTTTAAGGCAAACATCGCATCGTTCTCCGCGTAATTTACTTGATATAACGTATGCATACGGTTTTGATTCATAAATTACATCTCCTTTCTTGATTTCCATCTTATTTGAAGTCGAAACGACCGAAATGTCAAACGCTTCCACTCAATGGTTGCATCAGTAATATTCGTAACTTCCGCAAGCGACTGAATGACGTCATACGTGCTGATTGGCTACAATGCGTTGTGACGTCATCCGTTTGTTTACGGATTATGTAACGCATATGTGTGAATGCCATTTAATATTTCGTATCTCGTTTTAGCTTTCACTTTAAAAATTATTAGAATTTTTTTTTTCAAGATGGCGACGGAAGGTTTGCAAAAACGATTGCAACAAGAGTTAGATAAATACAATATCGGTCAAAAAGGTACGAATAAAATTATGAAATGATGTTTTACTACATAATTGAAATGCTTTCTTATAAGATTAAAGATATTTGTTGGCCTTTTTGAGGTAGAAACGACGTTTAAAGTCGATTATTTTGTGTTTGGTTTCAGATTATCAGAAGATTTTATCGATTCGACAACAGTTGGACGGTCAATTACTTGAAAACAATGTCGTAAAAGAGGTTCTCGATGTTGTTTATGAATTATAGGATATTATTTCGATTAAATGCCGCTAGCCTCTAAGCTAAGGGCTGTGCAAAGGTTGTGTTTAGTGTGTGTTAGACGCTAATTGACGGGATTCGTTTGGTTAGCCTCAATGCACGAGGTGGTACAGGTTTTTCGCCTTTTGCGCAACCTATATAACAATTCCACAGACGTAGCTTGGAGGCTAGCAGTTCATAATCGAAACTATTTCTTGAATCAAAAAGTATAATTCGATTTGGTATTCTGTTCTTGAAGGAATTCTCAATTCTGGAGCCTGGAACGAACGTTTTCAAGATGATGGGACCCGTTTTAGTGAAACAAGATCTTGAAGAAGCAAAACAAAATGTGGATAAACGAATTGAATACATCTCAAATGAAATGTAATCGTTTTATTTCCTTCCTTCCTCGCTTCAGTGATATTATTTGTTGTTGTTTTTCCTGTTGAATTGACGTTTTTACTAATTATTGGTGCCAATGTTATTTTTTTTGGGTTTTTTTTTTTCACTTTCTTCGTTTTTCTATAGAAAACGTCACGAGAGTTCATTACAGGACTTGGCAAAGAAACAGGATGCTTATAAGGAAACACTAAGTAAAATACAACAACAACTACAGCAGGCTCAGATGAAAGCTGCAATGCAAGCATAAAACTATTCATTTTTGTTGTTTTTTCTGTAATAAATTTATAATTTCAAACTGTGAAACTTATCATTTTTGCATAAATATGTTTAATAATGAGTTTTAAAAAGGAGGAGGAGGATTATTTGTAAACTTGTTGTTATGGCAACGAATTGGTGGGATCATATTTTTGGAACCACTCATTTTTTATGAGCTAATTTTGTTTTGGGAGTTTTTGTGGCTATTATCTTATTAACTACTTCAGTGCAAATATTTACAAAATTGATGTTTTTTTTATTCATGTATATATAATGAACTTTTAAGGAAATTTCAATTTTTCCTAGAAGCCATTAGAGTATAATGTAGATGTTCCAAAATTAGTATAAAAAACATTTTCAGTACGAATATCATGAATGTTTTAAATTCTTCATAAAAAATACTTTCTGAAAATTAAATCTTATTATTGTAGTTTCTGACCAACTTTAATCAAACAGTTGATGTTCAGAATTATCTGTGAATAATACTTTAAATCATCTCAAATATTTTTATACACAGAGATAATAGTTTTATCGTTATAGATTAAGAAATAATCCAATCATTGATTTCACCTGAAAGTAATAATAAAAAAAATGCAAAAAAAGTAAATTCTATTAAGTCACATTTCGAGAAAAACAAAATGTGAATTGCAATAACAGATAAAATAATTTAATTACATTAATACATATATCACAACTTATTATAATTAGATTATTACATAATTCCGGATATATTTTCCTCTGTAAAGGAAAAAAAAAACCCTGTATTGATATATTTTAAGGAAAACTTTTTTCCTTCGAAATGAAAGAAAATTAATTAGGAAAGGAATAGTAAAAAAAGGTGTGCAATTTCGATATCCTGGCAAGGCTAACCCATCATTCATTTCAATGCTTCTCAATTTGGTATTGCAAATGAGGAAGTTTATCGAGTAAAAAGTTCTAAAAAAAAAAAAAAAAATTACGTCAACGACAAAAAAGAGGAAATAGTAAAGACAAATGACGTAGCAGGATTTTTTATCACGACGTCAGTGTCCAAAAATCAAAAGAGTATAAATATGACACACATTTTATGATTTAAAATCATTATTGGTTCTGTTCTCGAGTCGTTTCGCCAGTCCCATTAAGCAGACAGCTCTTATTGACAGCCGTATCTCCTTTTAGTAACAACCTCATAGAGATAACATTATCTCCATAGAATTCACATAAGAAACAGAAAAGAGAGAGAATGTCAAAGATGGCTACATTCCGATACACTCACGCAATCGTTTGTCGTGTTCCGAACAGTTTTAAGACTCAGGCATTGGGTATTGAAGGCGAAATCAATATAGATGAAGCCAAGAAACAACACGAAGATTATTGTAAGGCTTTACGTGAGGTGGGTCTCGATGTCATTGAGTTACCGGCCGATGAATCGACGCCCGATTGCGTTTTTGTCGAAGACACGGCCGTTATTTGTAACGGCGCCGCCCTAATTACTCGTCCCGCTCTTCCATCAAGAAGAAAAGAGGTAAATATTACTGAAAAAAAAACCCTTTTCAAACTATTCATAACACTTTAATTTCAATATTTCGCTCAAAATCATTCAATAATCATTATTTTGTTAACGATTGATTAGAACCGGAAGTCGTTAGGGTGGTATTTTTTTGGCGCGAAATCTAATTGGCCATGTGCTTTTATCGTATCTGTTTACGTAAGATCCGCAAGCGTAGATTGTTAAAGCGCGTAAAGTAATTAACATTTTGTTTTAATTGTAGGGTTAAAATTCTTTATTTTGAATCAAAACCAAATATTTCGCTCAAAATTAAGCAATAATTTAATTAATTGATTGGAACCGGAAGTGTAATAATTTTTTGGCGCGAAATTAAATTGGCCATGTGCTTTTACCACATATGTAATATATCCTTAAGATATTATGTAAAGTAATTAACGTTCGTTTTAATTCATCATAATGGTTACTGTGAATATTTTGGCTTTTCAATGTGAAACTAGAAAGTGTTTTTAGAAACTAGAAGGGTAGCTCAGTCACTTAAGGGTATTTTCATGTTAATATCTTTCAAAATAAACTTTTTATAGTTGAAAATTAAAAATGATTGGCTGCTTAGAAGTTGAACTGACACATAAAAAAGCTTATTTTGAAAGATTTCACGTGAAAATCACGATAATCAAGAGTTCGAGAGGCTTTTTTTCACTTTTTAAAAGATGTATTGTTTTGTTTTTATCTTCATTTGTTGTTCTTTATTCAATCGATTATTGATTTTTATTTGCACTGTTGTCACATCTGTTATTATTGTCTTTTCCCAGCTTTTTATCTCAATGAACTCATTGTAATTTATCATTGATATTAATGATACACAAGTGACATAGTGTGACCATACACACACACGAACAGAAAATTGCACAATTGATAATAAAAATTAATGTTTATAATATTTGTCAAGTGAAATAAGAGCAAAAAATATAGTTAGGATATATTACAATGAAAATTCGCCATTTTATCGATCGAAAATTCTACACCGAGATAAAATAAGCCATGAGAAGAAGAAGTAAAAAAAGAAAGTAGAAAATCCAATTTTATTAAGCTTATTATCGGTTCTTTTTTTATTATATTCTAAAAAAAATATTAAAAGAAAGTACATTAAAATGAAAATGGAGCAGAAATTGCATTAGCAATTGACTTTTGACATTTTTTAATTGGTTCGCGTTTTTATAAAATTTGATTTTCATCATATTTAATTACAATTATAGTTTAATTGTATTTTTTAATTAGATATTTAACTACAATATTAGTTTGGACTCATTGTTTTCTTCATTTTTGGACAATGTTGAATGAAAAAGAAAAACATCATTAAGCTAATATAATTAAGAAATATAAACGTCTCTAAAAATTCTGTTTATTTTATATTTAAAATTCATAATTGATACAAGCTTCAAAGAGTTTTAAAAACTAGAAGGGTAGCTCAATCACTTAAGATGGTATTTCCCATAGTTGATATCTTTTAAAATAAGCTTTTTATGGTCAGTTTGAAAATGACTCAGTTTTAAGTGGACAACATTTTTAATTTTTGTCCATAAAAAGTTTGTTTTGAAAGATATCACAATAAAAAAAACAACAATTTAGCGATTCAGTTACCGTTCTAGTTTCTAACAAACTTTTCATTTTATTTTTAGTTTTTCAAGCGACTTTAATAAAATAATTTCAAGATTTATTTAAAACTAGAATATGCAACAATAGAGATTTTATGACTTCGTCATTAAAAATAAACTTCTAAACTTATTTTAAAAAAGAAACGATTTCTTTGAAAATGGTTTCTATAGTAACCACTTATTATCATTATACTTTATAATAATAATAATAGAGATGATTTTAAATTTGATAATTAGATGGGTTGTTTTATCTTTCACCAACTATTGTCGAAGTTACGATAAGAGTTCGTAATGGAATCCTTAAGAAATATTCGCATTTTTGTCAGTACATTTAAATCAAATGCAAATGAGAAAACGATTTACATAAAATCTTTTTTTTTTATATGAAAAATTAGATCGAGACAATGCGTTCGGTTATCAAGAAGGAACTTCAGTTGCCGATTATCGAGATAAAAGACGAAACAGCGACTCTCGAAGGTGGTGATGTCCTCTTTACCGGTAAGAAGAAGGAGTCAAAAACCAGATTTTCTGGTCCGATGTGATTTTTTTATAGTTAATTTGTGATTTTTTTTGTCGCAGGCCGAGAATTTTTCGTCGGACTTTCGGCTCGTACGAACGAGGCTGGAGCGAGAGCGGTTGCGGCTGCGTTTCCAGAGTATCCAGTGACTCCAATCAAAGTGTCGACCAGCCTTCACCTGAAATCATCGATGACGATGGCTGGACCTGACATTCTCTGTGTTGCAGCCAATAAGGGAGCTCAGGAGATTCTCAGGGTACCGATTCTGTCGTCGATATACGATCCGTTTGAATATTTCTAACTGAAGTTCTTTTATTATTTTAGAGGATCGAACGAGAGGCTACCTACAAATACCAGACGTTGACCATTCCAGATGCAGATGCCGCAAATTGTATTTTTGTTAACGGAACACTGATTCACAGAGCTGATTTTCCAGAAAGTGCAAAGGTACGAGGCTCAATAATGATATTTTTTACCTTTCAAACACACAGCTGAACGTTCTTGAAGATTTAAGGGCCTAGAGACACTTGAGTACGTGCTGCTCTTGACGCATGCAGATACAGTGTTCGGTGAAATTTGACGTTTTTAAAAAAAATATGGTTTTCAAACTGTTTTTTGAATGATAATCGAAGTTGTGATCGCTACTTGAATGTTGTGACTGTGTTTTAACATATTTTATTTTCAATATTCAAACTGGTTTAAATTTTACACCATTTTGAATTAATACTAATTTACTCGGCCCATTTTATTAACAACCTACCATTCTTCAGGGACATCTTTTCAGCTTTTAAGAAAAGTTGTCTGTATTCCTTAATGTGTTCTTTAGGTGGTAAGGTATTGACATCACGTTTCAATTTGTCGTTTGGTTACTATAGCAACATTTGAGCAACTTTGGAACCGCAAAATTGACCTTGTCTCACGGCAAGTGCAACTCTGAAGTGTCTTTAGGCTCTTGAAGTTTTTAAGAGAATTTTCTTATATTCATCGTGTTTTTCTTCTTTGTCGTCGTTGGTCGTTTACGCGGTTCTTTTTCCAACGTGTAGATTTTTGAAGCGAGATTAGATTTTCCTCGTATAGCAGTTGAGTCTTCCCAGTTTTCTAAGGTGCAGGGATCTCTGTCCAGCAATTCAATTCTGGTGAACAAATCCAAATACATTCGAAGGCTCTGAATAAGAGAGAGTGAAAAGGGAGAGAGAGAAAAAAAAACAGAGAAAAGAAGGTTCAATTCTTTTGTTTTGTCAAAAGTTGTCGTGGTTATTGCTCGTTATGTGGAGTTCTTCCTTTCCTTCGTTGCATGATTATTGATTATAGGCGAGGTTTTTTTTTTCCTTCTTCAACTTGTTCCTTTTCAATTCGTTTGGCTGCAGTTTTTTTCCTGTGTTTTTGTGCTTGGTTTGAATTTGTCAAAGGTTTCTAGGGCGTTATTGTTGTTTTTTCTCAATCTTCTCGCACTTAGTCGATTCAGCAGAATCCGGTTATGTAAAGGATTCAAACTGGTTTAATTTAAGGTTCCATAATGTTTATATTTAAATTATTGATTGACTTCTTACTAAAAATAGCTGGATTCTACTGAAGTGTCATAATTTTGTTGTTAAAAATGCTTTTTGGTTCAATTTCTTTCTAATATCACCTGCATTATTAGTAATTTATCTGGAACTTATGCACGAGAGTTCTAGTAATATTTGTTCTCATTGCATGTTTGTCATTGCTTTATTTACTATGTTTTTTGCACGTTAAATTTTAAGAAATTATTGTTATTTTTATTCTTTTTGTTCTTATTTGTGTTTTTTTTTTATTTTTATTTTTTTATTTGGGTAACCCGAAAAGGTGTTTGAGAACAACATCACCGTTCCTCGACGTCCAGTCGATTTTACGGACGTCGGTAAGGCTCAGGCTCATCTCACCTGTGCCAGTATAATATTTAATAAATATGCTAAAAAGGATGAAGATTAAAACGGCACAAAGACAAAAACAACAACCTCCACTTAAATTAAATCGCGTCGATGAGAGAACAAAATTAATACATAATTTATAAAAAAAATAATATTAATTTGGTCACAACATGTTTTCTTAAAAAGAAAAATTTTAAATGGGATTTGGGTTATTTAATTTTTTATTGATAGCTCGATGTGTTATAGTTACTTTGTCTTAAATAACTTTAACTTTAATCATTTGCATAAAAGTTTTTTTTGTAACAAAAAAAAATGTTTATTTGTAATTTTTTTTAACATTTCAAAATGAAAATTTAAAAATTATTCATTTAAAGTGTTAATTGATATATAAAATGATTTTATTTCCAATAGTTCATTCGAGAACGCCTAAATTTTCTATAAACGTTTTTTTTTACTAAACTTGTTGAAAACTTTTGCAAGTTTGTTTGAAAACGACTGCAATCACTCCTGTTGTATTACGACTATCTGGTTTTTGCTGCTATTAGTAGGAGCCAACACTCTTCCATATGCAATAAAAGTAGTCGTTCTCGAATGAAGAGGCCTAGGGCCTAAGTCAGTTGTAGTTTTGATATATGCAGCTTATATTACAGGCTGTCATGAAAACCCAATTTTTTAGACATTCTGTATAAATCTATCTTAAACTGTACTATTACTTTGGAGTATTTATGAATACATTTTCACTTTAATAGCTATAATAGCCTATTGATTGCCACATTCATTTATAACTAAGTTTTTCAGTATTTTATTGTTCTGATGCTTTATAAATGTGGGTTTCTATAATTTCCAATTTTTGTGTAGTCAAAGCTTTTATCTTTTGAATTGTTTTTAAGTGATGTTCATTTAAAACTGTTATTAGAATTAAATTCCAGTGCTGTCTTTAACTTTTTGTTGTTTGTTTTATATTTATTTCAAAACAAATATTCAAGTGAAAATGTGTACCCTTGAGTGGCGTCATTTGAATACTAGCAAGGATTTAGTGAATATCAGGGTAGTCGACTTCAGGAGTTTAGTTCTTTGGATTTTCAATGTAAGAAAAGGTTTATATAGGTTTTATTTTTATTATCTGAATTTGATATTTTCTATGCGATTATTCAGCCTTTTAATTGAAACAATTGGGGAAACATTTATTTTTTTTTAACGAATATAATAATTTTATTTCGTACACATTGTATACGAAATTATAAGCATAAATAGCAGACGAATAAATAAAAGGTGTTATTTGATTCCTAGCAATACTTTTGTGTATAGCAGGGTTGCTAACTTCAGGCGCTACTGGTTGATTAAAGGCGTTATATCTTTTATTTTTTATTTTTATTAAGTTATTATAAAAGTTTAATATCTTTTAAATAAAAAAAAATGTGGAAACATTTATTTTCTTAACGAATATATTTATTAATTTTATTTCGTACATAATGTACAAGAAAATTGTAAGCAAAAATAGCAGACGACAAAAAAAGACTCGGTTGAAAACATGTAGCTGAACCGCCGTTAAAAATTATATTTCAAACGTAACAAAAGTTGCGGCGCTTTAGATACAGAACCAATAAAATGATGTGACGTCATGAACGTTGCTTACGCATGCGTCATTACGTTTATCTGTGACTTCCGGCCAAACAGTGTTATCGGCCATTTTTTCAATCGGCTCTGTCTTTCTGTCTGTTTTTCTCTCTTGTTATAAATTGATTCGATTTTTCTCCATTCTATTAGATGAATTAAGAAACGTTTATTTTGGTGTAAATCGTTGCATAAACGGCTGTTCGAAATGGCTGGGAATCAGGGGATGGAACAGCTGATCCCCATTGTGAATAAGCTTCAAGATGCGTTCACTCAACTGGGGGTCAGTATGGGCCTCGATTTACCGCAGATTGCTGTCGTGGGCGGACAAAGTGCGGGTAAATCGAGCGTCCTAGAGAACTTCGTCGGAAGGTAAGTGACAAAACCAAATCTTATAAATTTCACGCCGTTTTTGTTTTTGTCTGATATGAGCATGTTCGCCCCCGCCCCTCTTGGTCTTCATTTGAGGCCCTCGGGGGCCGGAGAGGAGGAATATGAGAAGACGATCATCATCATCATCATCTGCTTAACAACGCCTCAATTTAAAAACTGACTCATTATTTTGAAAGATAATAGTTTGATTATGAAGGTTCGTCTTTTATCAGTAGTTTCAGGTTTTACCGGGTTTTGTCCGCCTCAAACACACGGTGACGTCATCGAATGAGGTGTGTGTGTGTGACGTAGAGAAAAAGAAGCTAGATTGGGTGGAGGAGGGAGGGGCCCTGCTGGCGGAAGAGCTAAAATGTTAAGAAAATGGGGCCTTGATAGTGGGGGGGGGCCTTGATTAAAAGAAGACCCACGCGATGCCGCTTTATAATATTTATATAAATTTGAAGAAGAAAAAAAGGAGGCGTTTCCGCTTTTTATGTCAAAGTGTTAACGTCTGCTTTTAACCGGAAGTGCTTCAAAGATTTGCATTTGTGATGCGAAAATTTGACATTTTGTGGGGCTCCATCAGCCCTCTCCACACTCCCCCCCCTCTTTATGTCAAACTTTTACTGAAAGAGCTTAGAGAAATTAACACAAGGTGGTGTTTGAGGTCATCCTCCTCTTAAAAGCCTCCAAAATTCAAGGACACATTATGTGCAGGGTGTTTCTAAAATAAAAAAACCCTCTGTTTTGAGGTTTCAAGTTCAAAGTTTTTTGTAGTCTTTTACAGGCAGTGTTTCAAAGCCTGTTAAAAACTAGAATGACAGGTGACTTCTTGTTTTGATTCAAGCAAATTTGAACAGCTGGAAGTCGTTTATTTTGAAAGACATTTGTCATTCTAGTTTCCAACTGGCTTTGAAACTGCCTGTAAGACTACAAAAAAACTCTTCTTAAATTGTCATAAGTCGTTCATTTTGAACGGCTTTTGTCATTCTAGTTTCTAACTGGCTTTTGAACTTCTTAAATTGTCATAAGTCGTTCATTTGAAAGGCTTTTGTCATTCTAGTTTCTAACTGCCTTTGAACTTCTCTCAGAAAGAAAGAAATGTTTTTTTTTTAGAGTAGAATAGCGACTTTAGGATGCGCGCGCCGCCTGATTAAAAAGGCTTTTAGAAACTAGAATGACTAGATCTTTCAAAATAAACGTTTTAATGACGTGTTTGACCACTTTTTGATTGAAGCAAATGTAAACAAGCGGAAATAGATTCCTTTTTTTTTAGTTGAGTTTTTTTTAGTGAGATTACCACGTTCGGATATGGCGCCGCCTGGTGTTACTTTCTAGAAGTTTGGTTTTGCGCCAGTGACCCAGTTTTTTTTGGGGGGGGGGGGCATTTAGGGGTGTGGGGGCGTTACTGCAATTGCGATTTTACCCCCCACAATTCAAACAAACGCCAGCTTGGTTTCAACCCAGATAAATAACAAGAGAGAGAGAGAGAGAGAGAAGAATATTGATTGTTTTTGCTGCTTTTCTGTGGTCTCTGGGTCCGTTCCATTCCCCGTTTTCCCTTTCATTTCAAATGGGAACATTTTGATGTAGACCTACAACCACCAACACACAAAGAAAAGTGACTCCAATTTGTAAAACAAATTGGGTTTTCGTCGTCATTTTCGGAATTCCGATGTTATATATTCTCTCATTCACAACATTAAAGTGAAAATAGTTTTATTTTGATGAACAAAGCTGATGATTTTCTAACTCATTATTATTATTCTGTCTTTTCAGAAGTGTAAAATTAAAGAGAAGCAACATTTTTTTTTTAGAAACTAGAAGGGTAACTCAATCACTTAAGGATATTTTCGTGATAATATCTTTCAAAATAAACTATTTATAATCAAAAAATATCGTCTGCAGTTGTCATCTACTTAACAAACTTGCCTAAAAAGCTTATTTTGAAAGATAAACAACATGAAAATACTCTTTATGTGACTAATTTACCCTTCTAGTTTCTAAAACACACTTCATTTTGCACCAAAATAATTAGAGAGAGAGAGAGAGAGAGAGGCCCCGTTTACACTAAAACCAAACGTAAAATCGGATAAGTCGAAATATATTTTCGATTCAGTCTCATTTAGATTAGCATAAATAAAATTTCTTTTAACACGAAATTTGTTATAAAACAAGAAATAAATAATAAGAAATAATAATTCTTGTGAAACGGTTTCCATCAAAGTGGTTTCCATTGTATTTTTTTTTTAATAAATAACCCACGAGTTGATTAAATTTGACCGGAAGTGCGTTAAGATTAATAAGTAAATTTATTTTCTCATGCAAAATTGTGAATTGATGTGAAATCGATTCCAAATGGTTAGCTATAATTTGGATATTCATTTTTTTTGTGTGTGTTTTGTTTGAAACATTTATTTAAATAGGTGAAAATACAAATGATAAATTTGTCGATCGATTGTTTCGACAAAAATGGTTCGCTTATTTGTCTTTTGAGTTTTTCTCTCGATCATTTTTTTGAAACGAAAAGAGATATTGTTTCATTTCGATCAGTCTATATGAACAGCTGATTGATTATTCAATATTCTTAGGAGAAATTCAAAGTGTTTTAGAAACTAGAATAGTCGGTAATAAAAGTTTTTTTATGATGATATTTTTCAAAATAAACTTTTTACGACAGTTTGAAAAAAGCCGAAATTTAGAAAGAAAAAAAAAACCTAAAAACGGATCACATTTTCAAACTGAACTCTATAAAATTGTTTAATTTGTAAGATAATCACATGAAAAAACTTTTAGAATAATCTTTTACCTTTCTAGTTTTGAAAAAAATTTGAATTTTAATCATAATGTTTCTAAAAAAAACGTTCGCGTAACGTTTTTACATCCAAATTTTACAAAAAAAATAGTCTATGGAGCATAGTATGTCCCATCCCGTGGGACAAAAGCAAAATAAATATCTATAAAGCCACCTTAAATGGTTTCAGTTGTCTATTGGTAGCTTCTTGATCGAAATTGATCTTTTTCGATTGGTTTTTTTCGTTTCTCTATAGAGATTTTCTTCCAAGAGGATCCGGAATTGTGACGAGACGACCATTAATTTTACAGTTGATCACATCGAATGCAGGTGACCAAATCACATGAAACTAAGAAGCTCGCACGCACTACAGAAAATCAACAAGAAACTGCAAACAAAATCTTAAGAAAGCTGCAGGAAACTGCAGAATTCTGTAGTTTTCCTGCATTTCCACTTACTAATTTCGTGTGTTCCTATTAGAATATGGAGAATTTCTTCACTGCAAGGGCCATAAGTTCACCGATTTCGATCAGATACGAAAGGAGATCGAAGACGATACGGATCGGATCACGGGACAGAACAAAGGAATCTCACCGATTCCGATTAACTTGAGAGTCTATTCGCAGCACGGTAAGAAAGATCTTTCCTTTTTAGGATCTACGAGAAGCCGATCGTTGATCGAAGTTGTGTTTTCTTTTTAAGTTTTGAACTTGACTCTGATCGATCTTCCGGGAATAACGAAAGTTCCGGTCGGCGATCAACCAGCGGACATCGAACAACAAGTTCACGAAATGATAATGACGTACATCAAGAAGGAGAATTGTCTGATCTTGGCCGTAACTCCGGCAAATTCGGATCTTGCAAATTCCGACGCTCTGAAACTAGCAAAGGAGGTGGATCCCGAAGGAGTTAGAACTATCGGAGTCATAACAAAGTTGGATTTGATGGACGACGGAACGGACGCGAGAGAAATTCTCGAAAACAAACTACTTCCGTTGAGAAGAGGCTACATCGGAGTCGTAAATCGAAGTCAGAAGGATATTGACGGACGGAAGGACATAAGAGCTGCTTTGGCTGCAGAAAGAAAGTTCTTTCTCGGACATCCTGCATACAGACACATGGCGGAACGGATGGGAACTCCGTACCTGCAACGTATTCTTAATCAGCAGTTGACGAACCACATTCGAGATACTTTGCCTGCGCTAAGAGACAAACTTCAACGACAGATGTTATCAATGGAGAAGGAGGTCGAGGAATATAAACATTTCCGTCCCGACGATCCGTCTCGTAAAACAAAGGCAATGTTACAGTAAGTTTGTGTTTAAAACTCTAGATCGGTTGGTTTTTATGGGAAACGGAATTCATTTGTTTTCTTTTTAAGGATGATTCAACAGCTTCAATCTGATTTCGAACGAAGCATCGAAGGTTCGGGATCAGCGTTAGTAAACACGGCCGAACTGTCCGGAGGTGCAAGAATCAATAGACTCTTTCACGAGAGGTTTCCGTTCGAAATCGTCAAAGTGCGTTTCTTCTTTTAAAGAGTCCGCATTCTGAATTTGCGATCCTTAATTCGAGTTATTTCTCGTAATTTTCAGATGGAATTTGACGAGAAAGAGCTTAGAAAGGAGATTGCATTTGCGATTCGTAACATTCACGGTATCAGAGTTGGTCTCTTCACTCCGGACATGGCTTTCGAAGCGATTGTTAAGAAACAGATATCGAGACTCAAGGAACCGTCTCTGAAGTGTGTCGATCTGGTCGTCAACGAACTTTGCAATGTCGTGCGAAAGTGCACGGAGAAGGTCAATACCTCTCGGTTTTTTCTTTATCTTTCGGAGTTGTTTATCCTTCTCATGTTCTCTTTTTTTCTTTCTTTTTTCAGATGAATCGATATCCTCGGCTACGAGACGAAGCCGATGGCGTCATTACTGCCCACATTCGAGAACGCGAGCAAAGAACGAAAGATCAGATCATGTCGTTGGTTGATTTCGAACTCGCTTACATGAATACAAATCATGAGGATTTCATCGGTTTCGCTAAGTAAGAGAGAGAGAGAGACATCTTGTGACGAAATCGACTCTTTCTTAACGAGTTGTCATTTTTTTGTGTGTATTTTTTGTTGCTTTGTATCGTCTTATTTGCTTGCAATTTTGTTTAAAATGCTCACTTTTGTGCTTTCGTTATTTTATGTTTATTTCGTTGCCGTTTTGTTTTTTCTTCTTTTTTTTTTTTTTTCTTTTTATCACAAAGTTTTCTTGTTTTTTTTTCTTCTTTTTTTATGTGTTGCGTCCGCTTCGATTTTATTTCGAATATCTATTGGCTTCCAGATCTGACAACACTTTCGCGGGGTGAGTTTTATCTTACCCCCTCTCCTCCTCCTCCTCCTTTTTCTCCACTCATCTACCTCTTTTTTTCTCCTTTCGTTTCTTCGTATTCCTTTTTCACCGTTTTTCTATTTCTATATGTGTTAAGACTGGTTTAGACTCGATAGTGCAGCGAAAAGCAAAGCGAAACGAAGAGAATGCTAAAAGTTAGAGACAATGATGAAAAATGAAATACGGGGACTCGTAGAACCTGAAGGAAGTTAAAAAAAAATAGTCGTTTTTATTAAAAAAAAATAAGTATTTTATAATTTAAAATGCATAAAAATTGGAATCTGATAAATTAGAGAATTAATTTTAATTAAAGATCATCAGAGAAAATTGCTATTTTTGTCAACAAAAAAAAGGGAAAGTCAGAGAATTTTTTTTTTTCATAAAAGTTTGCAAAAAAGTGTTAAAATTTTTAATTAACTGACACAAAACAGATGTAAAATTCATAAAATTAAAAAAAAATGAAACGTTGAAAATGTAATAAATAAATTTGAGTCGGGGATAAAATTGGTAATACAACTTGTAAAAGCGACATTGATTGCATAAAATGCCCTCGTTCTTCGTCTAATATTAAAAATTGGATTTGAAGAAGCAGTTCTTTTCAACATTGGCATTGACAACAATGCCAAGCGATGCTCTAACAAATCCTCACTTTGTATCATGGTTGCTATGTATAATACAAACATTATTACTTTTTTTTTTGGCTCATTTCTTGAACGGTTGAAAAACCTGTAATGATGAACCAAACAATGTTTTTTTTTTGTTGTTGTTCTCGTAGTGCGCAGCAACATTCCGAATCGGCGTCGAAACGAAAACTAGGAAACCAGGATATTCGAAAGGGCTACATGACGATTCAGAATCTTGGTTTTATGAAAGCCGGTTCTCGTGATTATTGGTTCGTTTTGACGTCCGAGACGCTCAGTTGGTTCAAAGACGACGAAGAGAAAGATAAAAAATACATGTTGCCGCTCGATGGTCTAAAGATACGAGATATCGAACAGGGATTTATGTCGAGGAGACACACTTTCGCACTCTTCAATCCGGATCAGAGGTTTTCAAAATGTTTATGATGAACGAAAGACTCGAAACTGTTTCCGACGTCGCTAAAAGCTTTCTCGATTACCTTTTTCGTTTAGAAACGTATATAAGGATTATAAACAACTGGAACTTTCGTGTGAAACTCAGGAGGAAGTCGACAGTTGGAAGGCGTCGTTTCTTAGAGCCGGCGTTTATCCCGAGAAGAAAGTCGACATAACGAACGGCAACGATGATGTCAGGCTTTTATTCTTATTGATTGATGCTGCAGTTGAGATGCTTATTAAGAGTGAATTTCATTTGCTTTTGTTCTGAAGCAGTCGAGTTCTACGGAAATGAATTCGTCTCTGGATCCTCAACTCGAACGTCAAGTCGAAACCATTCGTAACCTCGTCGATTCTTACATGAAGATCATTACAAAGACAATCCGTGATCTCGTTCCAAAGATTATTATGCATCTTATGATTAACAACAGCAAAGATTTCATTAACGGAGAGCTTTTAGCGTGTCTCTATTCTGCAGGCGATCAGGTTTTTCTTTTCTTTCGAAAAATACGCTGAAATGCGGGCTGTTTAAAAATTCAGTGTTGGGAAGTAATTTGCCAAAAATGTAACGAATTACTTGAAAATTGAGTTAACTGTTTTTAAACAGTTTAATTCGAAATGAAAGAAACCGTAGTATTTTTTCGTGGTAAAAGAATTTTAAGAGGGTTTTTGTTTGGCTATTTAAGATACTGGACTGAAGTTATATTTCGATTTTTTTTTTAGTATTAAACGGTTTTCACTGTATTTTGAAAAGTAATTTATCCTAACACTGTTTTTCAATGCGTTTCGATAATCTCTCTCTTTAATATATTCTTTTTTTCTTGTAAAGAACTCGATGATGGAAGAGTCTCCCGAGGAGGCGGCAAAACGAGAAGAGATGCTCCGTATGTATCACGCTTGCAAAGAAGCACTTCGTATAATCGGTGACGTGAGTACGGCGACTGTCAGTACACCGGTTCCACCTCCGGTTAAAGACGATTGGCTGAGAACTGCACCAGATTCACCTCGGTCGGTGGCTCGAAACTTATCACTCTTTCCGATTATTACGAACATCCAAATCTGAAACATTGTTTTTAATTTAATTGTCGCAGGGTGTCTCCACCGTCACCCGGTGGGCCACCGAGGCGAGGAGTAAGTTCGAGGGTTCCTCCTCCTCCACCTTCGACGCGATCGGCACCTTCTGTACCGAATCGACCGCCACCCGGACCTCCTCCTCGACCGGGAAGCGGAATCGGTTTACCGCCACCACTCATTCCACAGTAAGTGCGAGACGTGTCCAGTGTAAGTCCCGTTCTTAATCTGGCGATTGTGGCTCCCTCTTTTATGCCGGAGTGTCTCGTCTTTGTTTCTTTTTTGTCACTTCTCATCTTTTCCTCTTTTTTTGGTTTTTCTGTCTTCTCTTTATTGTCTTAATTAATATAACGAGAGGAAATTTTACTTTCACAATAACAGATCGTATTTTAAAATGTTGCTTAAAATAAAGCTAAGCTTAAAACATAATGCAACAGAAAACTATACCTTTGTTTAAGCTCAGCTTTGCCTTGAGCTGATTTTAAGGTGTAAACGAATCTCAATCTCGAACTCATGATTATTCTGTATTTCAGGAGTAAAGTTTTGAGAAACTAGAAAGTGTTTTAGAAACTAGAAGGGTAGCTCAATCATTTTAAAGGTGTTTTCAGGTTTGATATATTTCAAAATAAACTTTATATGTCAGTTTCAAAATGGCCCAACTTTAATCGGACAATATTTTCTTCGTTTTTTGTCTATAAAAAGATATCGGATTCAACTACCTCTCTAGTTTCTAACACACTTTCAATTTCTTCTTCTGAAACTGCAGAATAGCAGCGGAGTTAAAAATTGTTTCCTCTGGTTACGTTCCTAATTAATAATATTCTGGTTTCTTGGTTGTGTTATTCTACTAACGGAATTGACTTATTGTTCGACTAAAATGTTCGAAAAATTATCATCAAAAAGAGAGAGATTATTTTTCTGATATTTAACGAACAAAAACTAATTTCTTTGTTGTTTTTCCTGTTTGATGTCGGCTGAACATTCGTAAGTTATCTAAAATGATCTTTGTGTGTAGTTCGGATTCCCGTAATCAGCGTTCTTTAAGGCGCGGTCTCTCTTCTTAACTGTTATCGATGTTGTCTTTTTAACTATTATAATCTTAGTCGTAATCGGTTTTTTTTTGCGCTTTTAATCGGTCGTCTCGTGTGGTTAATTCTTTTAGATTCCAATAATAATGGTATTTATATTCGTGTGCTGTAGAGAGCGGTAGAGGGAGAGAGCGAAAGAAACGATTAGAATTATGTTTTCGTACTTGTTCTTTCGGCTGTTTTTTTTTTGTCGTATACTTCGATCTTTTGAGGGTTTCGGTTTTGCAAAGGAGTTTTCAGTTTTTATTTTCTTTCTTTTTTTAAAGCTAATTTAGCTTAAATGATTGTACACTTTAAATTATTTTAAATAATTTTCATTAAGAGATTTTTGAAGAAATCGGCTTTTTTTGGTGTCTACTCAAGTTTTGTTGTGTATAAATTTTTTTGAACTCGAAAGTTCAGGTTTCCGAAGTGATAAGAAAAATAGGGGGAATTTGCTTAAACGCTAAATGTGCTTTTGACCATTTTTTTTCTTTTACTCATTCTTGTTTCTGTTTGGCTTTCATGTCGGACTTCAGGTTGAGGTATATTAATATTTTCTTAATGTTTTTTTTTTCTCGGTTGAATGTCTTGAGATTGCAAACTTTAAAGTTTGATTTTGTTTTTTTCGGAAAGGGTCCTGGGGAAGGGTGGGAAACCAATTAATTAATTAATTCCTTGGTTTGTTTGTTTTGACTTACTGTTCAGCATGTTTTATTAAGAAGAATTAATATCGGTGTGTTTCTGTGTCTGCATTTCTTCTTTTTTGCATTTTTTTGACGTTTTTTCATCATATTTTTTGATGGCACGATTCGTCGTTGTTTTATTTGTGCTAATGATTACCATTCGAGTTCTGTCTTTGTGAACTTGTTTTGTTCTAGTTTGTGTTAAACGTTAGTTAGTAATTAAATGTCCTATTTGAAATTTTCGACACAATTGCCTAAATTAACTAAAATTGCCTGCTTCGTATGGGGGGAAATTTTAAAAGGAAAAATTTCTTTATATCCAGTGGAAACTATTAAACACGAAATATATGTTCGGTCTGGTCATTTAAAATAGCATAAATATTCTTTTTAACATGAAGTTCAGTTAACATGAAAAAAAATTTCTGTTTTCTTCCATTTCGTGTTAAATAGTTTTAACTGTAGTTTTAGTTAATTACAAATTTGCAGTAAAGATAACACTTTTATTAAATGAAGAATACATGATGCAAATACGTTTTCTGGTTTTGACAATGCGTTTGAGCTCATCTTGGGTTCTTCTGTAACATGCTTTCTTGGCTACTTGCGAGTCATTTTTCAAATTCAATTAAACAAGCCATAATTGAAATTACATTTTGCTCTACGTAAAAGAAATATAACTTAAAACATAAAGACTTCTGTACGAGAGTCGTGTTTGCGAAGCTCGAAATCGATTCGAAACTTGAATCTATTATTTGGTCGAAGGTTTCAAGAGGACTAATTAGAGCATTTTTGTTATTTGTCCATCGTACAATAACTAACCGGCTCAATTGTTATTGTTTTTTTCCTTTTTTCTTCTCACTTTTTAAATCCTTTTCCTTCATCATTTCCATTTTCGTTTTGATTTTCGTTATTTTTCATATTTCGTTTTTTCCTCGCTATCTTTTTTTTTTTGTCTTTTTTACCTGGCCCATCATAGACGCCCGGGTGCAGGGTTGCCTCCTATCCCTCAACGGGTGCAGAATGCCATTGCCCAAGAGATGCTGGATGCTTTCGGCATGCCCAAGTGAGAGAGAGAGAGACTAAGAGTTGACGGAAGGGCGTCCACTGTCGAAAAATGGATAGACTTAGCGTTACGTTAAATGAATATGAGATTAAAGAAACTAAAGATATTCTGGTTTTGAGAGGGAAAAGAGAGAAAGGGAATAAAAAGGGCTCGAAACCATTGTTCGTTGCCCTATATATGTTAATTTCTTCCTCTTGTGTTCCCGTGGTATTTGTCGGTTTATTCGAGGAAAATACAGTAAGTCCTCGACTTATGTGGTTAATTCGTTCCGAAGGTTTCCGAACAAGTTGAGAAACCGCGTAAGTCCTATGGTGCTTAATGGTCGCGCATTTTTCCGCATACCTCAGTTTTTATCTGCGTAATCGTGTAAATATGAATACGCGTAATTTGAATCTGTAATCTGTATAAATCGAGGACTTTACTGTATCACATTTTAATCAACTTCTCTGCTTTGAACTTGACGTGTGTTTGTTTTTTCTAAAAAAAAAAAAGTATGTTAATTGTTAATTTTGTCGCTGTCTTAGAAAAGATTTCACATGTCAAGTTCGGAGTTCACGAAGTTACAATTTTTACTATTCCTTTAGTCGTTTTATTAGAATGCTTTTGGGGTTGCATGAAATTAGCTCGATTTCATTTTTTCAATGCTGATTTGACTTCAGATGGTTTTTCAAATGTGTAACTGAATTGTCATTGTGTAGAAAAAATGTTGTGAAAACTTCAAAAATTTACAGAACACGGTGTTTAGATAATTATAATTTCATTTTTATAATTAGAGATCCGCTTTCAAACGTTTTTTGTATTATTGTTCCACAGTTGTGAGCCAAGGGAAGTCAAATAAGGAACTAATTTGCTGAAATAATGACGGGGACGAGAAGCCACTAAGCGAAGAAAATGACGAATTCATTTGCATATTTGTTTTGTTATTTCTTGACGAGCAGCCAGAATGAACAATTGAAATAATGCAAATGTTTGTCACTTTTTGTCAAATGGTTATAGTTAGCTCATAAGATGAAACTTGTGACGTCAAAGGGGTTGAATTAAAATTTAGTTTTATAGAAAAGGGGCTGATATAACATAATGTTTTCAACGGTTTAAACAAAAGGGTTCTTGGCATTATTTTGTTAGTAGTCATTTTTTAATTAGGCAAAATGACACAAACTTAAATTTGTAGTCAACCCTTCTGACGTCACAAGCTTCCTCTAAAGCTGAGGTAACTATTATTCTCGATTTTTGTTTTAAGTTGCACGGATTGTTGTGCTTTTTTTTTTTTCCTTTCTTATGAGCAAATCTAATAATTGCCACACTTATGCTTGCAAAATAGAAAGTCAAAGCCAAATTATACTAATTGTTTTTAATTATTTTTGTTTAATTTTTCGAAGACATCCCTTGCAAAACCTCGCTTATATATATTAACGAATCACGGCTTTTTTTAACCGTTAGTTTCTATTCTCCCGCCACGTTAAAATAAATGCGATGTAATCTGTATATTTTGCACATCAGACTAACCTCCTAAAAAATATTAATACATCACGAATAGTGTAATATTTAAATAATGTACATTATGTATATGTTAATGAATGTTATAGTCTTAAAATATTAATTAATAATAATAATAACCAAATGTAACTAATTCACTAAAAAAAATAACTATGTTAATGTCGGTGTGTAACTGAGAGACTTAGATGATGAAAATTTCACGTTTTCTTTAGATTTGTGGTGCTCGTAATAATATTTATGTAATAAGTTGGTGTTTAATTGTTAATTGTTCCATATAATATATATAGTACTACAACAAAAACACCTGTTTAGAAATCTTTTAAAATACACTTTTCGAACTTTTAAAATCGATCAATATCACTTAAATTTCTTGTCGGTTTTTTTTTTTCGTTTTGGACCATTACGCGCACAAAAGCTTTTTTTTTTTTTAAAAAAAAAAAATATTTACTTTTCTTGTTATTTAAGCCAGTTTTAAAGTGTAAACGGGGCTCCACGAACTCTGGTTAATTCTGTTTTGTTTTTGTTTTTTCGAGCAAAATTTAAGAGAAATTTGAAGGTGTTTTTTTTAGAAACTAGAAGGGTCCCAATTGTAAGCAGACGCTTATTTCTTAACTTTTGTCTATATAAAAAGTTTATTTTGAAAGATATCAACATGAAAATAATAAGTGATTTCAGCTACCCTTCTACTTTTTAAAACACTTCGTGTAAAACAATGGAATAACCAGAGTTCTAAAATCAGCTCTCCATAAAACTTAATGCTGAATTATAATAAGAAATGGTCGTAAAAATTTAATTTTCATGAATTGTCGGTTGGTTTTAAAAAGTTCCAATCAATATTTGTATTATGCCTACAATTATATATGCATTTACAAAAATTATTCATTTGTTGCTCAAATTTTCGTCTAGTTGAATTTTGTCAAATTTTATTCTCTAAATTTAATTTGAAGCCGTTTAATCAAATGAAATTTTGGTTCCTGAAGCAAAAATCTTATTCAAGTCTATTATCTCGTTAAGCTTTTTGAAACAAAATTTAATATTTATCCCGCTTTTGTTATATAGTTAGTTTTGATCTTAAAAGTGTATTTAGTTTTGCAGATTTTAATTCCTTCTCCCCTTCAGAGAGAGAGAGAAAGTGAGTGAGTGAAAAAGAGAGAGAAAAAATATGGGGATTATTAATCGTAACAATAAAATGTCAAGCTAAATTTTTGTCCTTTTTTTGTCAGTTAAATTAACTAATTTAACCCTTTTTTAATAGCTCTGTGATAACCGAAGTAACAACTGTATGTTGCTTTTTCTTTAATTACCTTTTCTTGTGATCGTAGTTTTCAAACTTAACAAATTACTAATATTTTTTTTTGTAGTTTTTACAATTTTAATTTTAGTTAGTCCATAAAATGAATTTCATAAACTAATCAGATTAAGATCAAAAATTAATTTGTGGAATTCATTTTTTTTTATGTTAAAATAAGTTATTTTAATATGAGGTTGACGTTTTCGACTAATTAGATTAAAATTTACTTATAAATATTTAATACATTTTGAAATATGAAACAAAATTTTACTTCTATTCTATTTTATTTCTCTCTTTCATTAGTAAAATTAAGAGAAACTTGAAAATATTTTAGAAACTAGAAGGGTAGCTTAATACTTGTAAAATATAATCTTTTAAAATAAACTTTTTATGGGAAGATTTTTAAAATAATAAAACTTTTAATGGATTACTAAAAGATACAAACTACCCGTTCTAGTTTCTAACGCTTTCAAATTTCTCTTTCCAAAATTAAAATTGTCAGCCTTTTAATGAAATAAATTATTTTCTTAGCAATTTATAGAATTAGTTTTTTTCTAGATTTACTTTAAATAATTTTTAATTTAAGTTTATTTAGTTGTAGTTGATTCTTTATTGGATTTTTTTTTTCGTTTTTTGTATTTTCAGACGTCCAGTACCAGGAATCCCACCTCGAATCCCAGACCGACCTCAGATACCTACGAGACCAAACTGAAGCTTAAATTCAAAGCTCATTTACATAATTAATTAATTTTTTTTTTCTAAGAAAATGCACCATTGACGGTTTTTCTTTTCTACAAGATTCTTTCATTTTCATTTTCAAACATCCTTTGAACGGTGATGTTTGAATTAGAAAGAATTCAGATTAAACTTAAAAACGGCAAAAGAACAAATAAGTCGAAGTTGAGAGGAACTCACGATAAACTATCATTATTTGATAGTATTTATTGGAAAAGTTAAAAACATGGAAACGGGTTGAAAACCTGAAGTTAATAAGATCATTTGTAAAATGCGAAAACCAATTTTTGATTTTTCGACACATGACGAGAACAATGGGATTTCTTTTTAATAAGACACAAACGATAATGAATTTTTACTTTGAAACAAGTCAATTTTAAAAGAAAAATAACTCATCTGAAGATAATTTTCTAATCTTTCACTTCTATCAAAAATAATCATCGAAATAACCCTTTCATCTCTCGACTAATCTTTAGTTGTATTTAAATACGACTGTAAATTTCCGAGACTTTACAAGAGATGTAAATTATGAATGTTTTTTTTTTGTAAATATATATTATAACTAATTGGAAAAAAAAAGTCTCTCGTAAAAAATTGTTAAATATTTTTATTAATTGTTAATTATGATTCTTATTTAATCTTTAATTTTGAGGATTTTTTTTGTTTCATCGGAATAAATTGCCAACGCAATTGAACGTGAAAATTGAAACGAAACCAGAAATTTAATTAATGTAATTTTAAAGTGTAAAACGCCACTGGAACTCTGGTAATTCTGTCTTTCAAGAGCAAGAAAGAGGGTATTAGCATGTAAGATATCTTTTATAATAAACTTTTTACGTAAGTTTCAAAATGATCCATATGATAAGTTTTTTTTAAAAAATTTTTCTCTAAAAAGTGTATTTTGAAAGATACCATGAAAATACTATTAAGTGATTAGGAAAAATTTGGAAAGTGTTGGAAACTAGAATGGGTTAGCTAACCCATTCTAGTTTCCAAAACTTTCCACATTTTTCTTAAGCTGGTTTTAAAGTGTAAACATTTCTTGAACTCTAATTATTCTATTTGTGAGAAGCAATAATAAGAGAAACTTGAGTGTTTTAGAAACGAGAATGGTAACTCAATCACTTAAGGGGATATTTTCATGTTTTGATATCTTTAAAAATAAGCTTTTATTTAAGTGTGAAAATGTTACAACCTTAAGCAAAACGACATTTTTGAAAAATTTTGTACATAAAAAGTTTATTTTGAAAGAGGATATCATGACTTTCTATTTCTTTTTACTGTAGCTAATTATGAAACGCAGAAAATAACCAAGAGTTCAAAAATTAGCTATTCATAAAACAATCTTAATCTGTTGTAGCTTTTTATTTCTTCTAATATATATATGAGGTTTTGACAACATAATTTTACTACATTTTAGCTTTTTATTTTATATCTAAAGGTAATAATTTTCAGAAAAAGAAAAAAAAATTCATAAACAACATACAAGAGATACAAAATTTGAGAATTCTGAATCGAATTGATAATCGGAAAGAAAAGAAAAAACATACGATTATTTAAAAAAAATTACGAAATCAAAGACGTAAGAAAACTCTTTTGACGTTCATCTTTTACGTGAATACAAAAGAAACGAATCGTGATAATACATTTTTTTTACTGATTTTATTTACAAAAAGTAATTGTAATCTTATTTTTTTTACTATCATTTTTCAAAGGTTTTTTATTCGAATTCCGATCAGAAGCGAAGATGTGGTTTATTCTTCAACATGTATCTACAAAAAAAAAAGAACAACGAAAAAGTAATTCAGGTTTTATCGAGAAACATCAAGAAAGTGATGAACTCACTTGTCGAGAACTTCCCAGAACATGAGAAGGTTTGCACGATCCAAATGTCGTTTTGTCTTGCTCAACTGAATAACCTGAACGGCCCATTTGGCCACGTTCGTATCTAACGGCATTTCGTCCCATTTCAGATGGAAAGCCTTGACTATATATATATAATGAATGAATAACAGTTGACGGTTAAGTCTCTCAGAAAACTTTGAACCAGAAATAGACGTTATGATAAAATTTGAAGTGTTTTAGAAACTAGAAGACTAAATTTGAATCATTCTTAAGATGGTTTCAAACTCATCTCTCAAACTCTTGGTTATTCTAGTCTTTCAGGTACCAAAATGAAAAGAAACTTGAAAGTGTTTTGGAAACTAGAAATTTATCTCAATCATTTCAAAATATTTTCAAAATTAGTTTTAAAATGATCCAACTTTAAGCAGATGAGTATTTTTTTTAAATTATGTCTATAAAAAGTTTATTTTGAAAGATATCAATGATGAAAATAATAGAAGTGACTCAGCAACACCTTCTAGCTTCTAACACGTTTTCAATTCCTCTTCAGTGTTGTTTTTCTGAAACGTAGAATAACCAGAGTTCAAAACAATTTCATATTTCTCTTAAAAGACTGAACGAAAGAGTCAAATTTCATCTTTTAAACTGCCAAATAAAGTTTATTTTAAAAGATATTAATTAATATGAAAAGTAGCTAAAGTTATTCATTCACTCTTCTAGTTTCTAAAACATTTCTCACTTTGTCTTCTGAAAGAGAGAATACATCAAGAAGAGCTTTAACACTTAAAAAAAAACTACCTTAACACAAAGCGAAGTTTAATGGAATCATATTTTAAGCTTAGCTTTATTTTAAGAAATGTTTTTAGAATAAACACAGAAGTAACGAGAGAGTTTTCTCGTACGACATACTTCTGGCGAAAATGTCGACTGGATTTCCATCCCACGGCCATCCTTTGAATTGCCAGGCCGGCCCTTGAACGAAAACAGCTACAACGCGATCCCTACAAAGAGAAGAAAAACCAAAAACTTCTCTCGGTTATTCCGTTATGAAGAAGAAACTTCACCTCGACTAAAACTATTAACCAATCTTCTCTAAGGAGTTTCGCTGGATTATCAATAACTCTGTAAGAAACTGTCGCGGCTCCTTCCTTTCGCCTTTGAACCAATATTTCGTTGTCTCTTTTGCAACCTTGACTCTTTTTCTCGTCCGTACTCATATAACGTAGATCCTGAAGGATGTCTTTCGCATTGTACATCGTTATCAGCGTCGTGTTCACGGCCGGTATGATGATGATCGGAGTTCGAGATCCACGTTTCACTTGACGATTCATTCCCATCATGCTCATGTGAGGCTGTTGCTGTTGAGACGGATGTTGATGCGGATTGTTGTGTTGCTGTTGTGGATGTTGCGGCATCGGATGAGCCGTCGGAACCCTCTTGGGCTGCGTTCCTTCCGTCACCGACTTCAGCGTCATTCCGTGGTAAGTTCCCAACGTATCGATCTTGAACCCCTCGGTCTCTGCAAAGAAGAATCGAAAACGTCGTATTCGTGAAACGTACAAACCCCTATTCTTTATGTTAAAGCGATTCTTGTGATGTAACCGACCCTCTTTTCCTCTGAACCGTTCCTGATCATAACGATTGTAAACTGCCGCTTGTGGAGCCGGACGCTGAATCATCTGTTGCTGTTAATAACAAACGATAAAATCGATGTTTAAAATGGCCAAAACGAATGAATTAAATAAAGCGCCCTAAGTACCCTAGGTGTTTGTTGCATCTGCGGTGGCTCCTGAGGCGGCCTCGCATTCCCTTCTTCTCGTGCTTTTATCGATTGCAGAAGTGCAAAAATATTCTTTGCAAAGTTCTGAAAACGAAACCACGGAATCTTAAGCGCCAGCCAGAAACGTCTCAATTATTTTGAGAACCTTTCCCGTGCTCTGTAAGATCGTAGTTCGGTTTCTCCACTGACGTTCACGATTTATGATGTCTCGAGTGACGTCGACGTCGTAATCGAGGATTCCGCGTAGTTCTGGAATCCTAATTCCGATGTCGTCGTCACCTTTGATAGTTTTACGTTTGTTGGCCAATCTCTTTGCTTTGATGGCGGCGATTTTCTCGACCGACATCGTGTCTGAAAGCGATCGGATCTGTTCCGTAGTCACCGAAGACTCTTTCGGAGCGTCCAATCGTGCAGCCAATTGCTCCTTTGCACGCTGGACTTGAGTTTCCTGCAAACCGACGATTCCTCCTCCCCTTTAGATCAAATGAAAACCTTTTAAATCGTTACATTACGTCTCACCTCGAAGCGTGGCTTCTTCGCCGCTTCGTTCTGAGCATCGTCGTGAGTTCTTTTGACCTGTGTCGGAATCTCAAGAGGCGCACTTTTATCGATACTCGAATGTGTCGCCGTTTCTCCATTAAGATAAGCCAAAAGATCCTTAAAACGAAACAAAAATACCACCATTACGAAAAAGAAATCACAAAATGCTAAAAATATGCTTAAGAAATCTCAGATTTAAAGCAGATGTAACAAAAAATCTGATTCTTTTGAAACCTTTCTATCTGGTCTTCGTACGGCCGGAATACCTTCGGTCTGAAAAAGAGTAAAATACAAAGGAATGTACTTTATAATTAGGCTAGGAAACGCTGATTAACGTACGGCAGCCTGTCTGACGTAAACTGGATGCGTAAGATGAACATTTTTGAGAAGAAAAAGAAGACATTCCAACGTGTAATATTCCTTCAATGTTCCATCTCGTCCAGAACTACATTTGAACAAAAAAACAAACAGTAAATTCGAAACAATTAAGCATGCAAAACACACAATAGAAACGGTTGCGTAACGCGCGCGTTGCGCTTTCCCTAATCTCAAACGAGGGGGGGGGTGTTTTTTTTGTTATTATTTTTCGATTCGCTTACCCCCAGTTCAAGTAGTTGGTCTTTACTGTTTTCGGCCATGAGAACTCTCCGAATATGATGTGTCCATCTCTTTCTATGATTTCCTTCTTGTTAACATTGTATTGACGCAACAAACTCAACGGATCGGCCATTTTTTTTTTTGCCAACCACTAGAGAGAGAAAAAACAAAACACAAATAAATGACAACGAGATTGAATCGATTCTTGGATTAACACCTTTTTATATATCGATAGTAATATTAGTAATATCGATCAATAAATTGTACGGAGTTATGTAAAAGACATTTTTTATATTTTATAGATTTATTATCATTAATAACTGCATTAAAATGTTTAAATAATTTAATAAAATGAAGTATTTCTTTTAATTATATTTAATTAAATTTATTTTGTGTAGAAAATATTAGAAACTATTCCAAATTATTTATAGAATTATTTTAAAAAAAGTTATCGTTCAATAGAAGCCTCCATAGATAAAAATTTCTAATCGGTTAAATTTAGAACCGATTACGTTAGAAAGTGACGTTTCAAAGGCGTGGCATGTTAGTGTCTACGGAGCTCTATACAAAACATATTTACAATTAATAAAATAATTATAATTAATAACTTTTTTCTATCAATTACTAATTAAACTAAATGCTTACTTAAGTCAAAATATAAAATATTATTTTCACACAAAATATAAGTAAATTAAAGATATTGTTAATTTTTAAAAAGAAAAATATGGTATTGTCCTTTATACGCTTCCGTTTGTAATCATTTTTATAACCGGTACTTTTCGCAACCGATTATGTTTAGGAAGTGACGTTTTCTAGAAGTGATCGGTTATAGGTTCCAGGTTATTATAAATTAAAGATGGCGGCAGCTAGCGAATGGACTGGATTTTCAGACGTTGATCTTCAGAAAATCAGGGAACAAACTGAAATAACCTCAGGTTAGCTTGCATTTTATGTATCATAGGTGCATTTTTTATTGACTTTATTCGAGTTTCATGATTGTTTATTGTTTAAAGCAGCTTAGTTAATCTCGTGAACTTTACAGCTTTTAACCTGGCATTAATAAGTGATAAGTTCATACTTTCATACAAGAAAACTTATAATTTTGATGTTTTTTTTATCAGATAATGCACATCATGACGAAAGTACAAGGCCAGAAACATCGAAAATAATTACCCCGGAAGCCAAAGTGAGCACTAAAAAGATTAAACACAAGAAAACTCGTGTTTCTTTGTCGTCAGTGCCGTTGAAGGTGAACCCAGACCCAGATCAGATGTTGTCGCCACCTTCGAAAGTGTTGTCCTCAAGAGCAGAAGTCAATGAAGCTTATAAAGTGAAACTGACCAGTACTAAGAATGTCGGACCGGCTGTTTTGGCGAACGGAATGGTAAAACTTAGGGTGAAGGACGATGGAAGAGGCGTCGAGATTGTCGAATCCGAGCCTCAGATGAACAACTGTGAAGAAAAGGTTTCCGACGAACGGAACCACTGCAGAGAACCGGTTTCCAGCGAACCGAATCAACACGGAGGAACGGTTTCTGCTGAACCGAAACATCGAGAGATTGACAACTTTGCTGGCGAAGAAACTACGCCAATGTAACGTCTTCCTTTTGTTGATTTTGTAATAATTTTTTAACCAGTTTCTTGTTATTCTTAAGTAATTTCAAGAAGATTTCGCTGGAAGAGTTTCAATTGCGACAGAAGATGATCGAAGAACAGAACAAGCGAAGAAGAGCGATGCTTACAAAAGCAATAGCTGATAGGCATGGAATTTTTTATGTTTTATTTGAACTCGATTCAGGTGATTTTTAAACTAAGATTTGGTTTCAGAAAGAAGAAAACTCAAGATGAAACGGAAAAACTGACACACATTCAAAAGGAACTTCAAAAACTCGATTCGTTAGTTAGTAACGACGTTTCGATTCTACGTAATCAGATAGAGGTTGCCAGCCACGAATTCAACGAAGTTCAGTGAGTTTGACAAGCCAAAGTGGGTCACGTCAAAACATGGAAACCCATTTGAAATGCTTTAAAAGCGTTTATTAGGCTTAGAAAGACTTGCAATTGTCCAGAAAAAAAAATCATTTAAAAACGGCTAAAGAAGAGCAAAATGATGGAAACGACATTGACTCGTTTTTCCGAACGTTTTTGAATAACTTTTCAATGAATTCTCATGTTTTAAGTTAAGATTGTGCTTCAAGATTTGACGTTTCTCTTTTTTTAAAAAACAAACAAACAAGGAAACGATACGAGAAAGCCGAACGAGAGTTTGTAGAAGCCAAGTTGGAGTTGTTTAAGAAAATGGAACGTAAAGAACGACTGACGGAACATCTTTGTACGATCATTGAGGATAACGAGTTACGAAAGTCGAAGAAATTGGCTGAACTGATGCACGAACTCGAACTGGAGTCTCTGATTCAAGAATGCGACGAAGACGATTCTGACCATGTAACGCCAAAATTGTCGTATTTCAACTTATCTAAAAACTATTTTTAATTGTTGTTTTGTGCAGGTTTTGCCTCAATTATGTTCATTGAACGATATCACTTACAATTATTGTACGACTTTACGTGATCCAAAGGGAACTTTAACGTCACCGACAAAAGAAACTTCAAGATCACACGAATCCGATTCAGCCTTGATGGAACCGGTTGATTATCACAGTGATAATTCTGTAGACGCTTCGGTGGATACTGAGGTAAGTCCGGTAAGTGGTAAGAGCAGAACGACAAAAGGTTCTATTTTTACGCCGAAACCGTTCGTAAATGTTTATTTATAACCTTGATATTTATTGAAATTATTACAAAATGATAATTATAATTTGTTTATAGCGAAGCCTTAATGTTGCTTATTTTGATTTGGTTTTTGTGGTTTTTTTAATCATTATTTCGAAATTTGTTTATAAAGGGTTTAAATTAATAAGTTTAGTAACATAATACAAAATTAAGCGACAGAACTTTTAGGGTTGAAGGAATTATAAAGTGATAAACTCTTAGGTGAGGGAAAGTTCCGTTAAACAAATGATTGAATATTTGTTTGTGTTTACAAAATTATAAACTCTTATAAAAATGTAAACAATTACTAAACAGTTGAGATTTGATCTGAAATTATTTGTGTTTTTGACTGTCCGTCTTTTTTTTTTCTTTCCGATGGAAATTTACAAAAAAGTTACCAAATTAGGAAGAGATTATCTTTTTTTGAGATAATTTTAAGATAAATTATGCTATTTTTAGCATCGATGGTGAAATTAAGAAATTATTTTTATTTGTTAAAATAATCTGGTAAACTAAATTTCTGTCATTTTCTATTTAGAAGTTTATTAAAAATGACGGAATTTTATTAAAAATTAGAGAAATTGATTAAAAAGTATTGCAAAATGTGTTTGAAAATTACAAACTTCTATGAAATTTTATGTGATTATTAAAAATTAAAGAAGTTATTAGAAATTAGAAAAAAATTATTTAAAATGATTGCAAAATTCAAGAAATTTGTTGAAAATTGTTTGCTTTTTTTGCATTTTTACGTTATGGTTAAAACTATAATTGCATATTTTCAATTATGGATGTTTTATGGACAGCTGATAATCAAAATCTGATTATTCGGCGTTGCAAGAAGCATTACGGAAGAGAATTTGAAAGTGTGTTAGGAACTAGAACGGTTAGTTGAATAACTCAATAGTATCTTTTAAAATAAGCTTTTCATGAACAAAATTATGTAAATATCGTCTTGTTTAAAGTTATCCCTGAAGTCAGTGTTTCTAAATTTTATTTGTCTAGAAAACTCTTCTACTTAAAATGTTACGGGATCCCAATAGTACTTTTACATAATCCCCGTATACGGAGTGAAATAAAGGTCAGAAAAAGTAGATATGGATAATTTAGGGTATCAGATTCACTTTTAATTAATTAATGATAAAATTGCATAAAAAAACACTTTTTATTTCTAATTTATTTTTTTAGTTGTGTTGGAATGTCTGAAGTTAAATTAAAATTTAATTTATTTAAAAAAAAACTATTAGAATTATACATTTTTGACAGTGTGAGATTTAATAATTTTTTTTTGGCGGAACTCTTACTATCTCTTTACGGAGCCCCATTTGCGAAACACTGCAAGGCTTAAGTGATAGAGCTACCCTTCTAGTTTCTAAAACATATTTAAAGTTCTCTTCATTTTCCACCTTAAGGATACAATTATATAACCAGATTTCAAGTGGCGTTTGTGCTTTTATCTGGTCTTTATCGTAAAATTACTTAAAAAAAAATATTAAAACGTTCACGTGAAGCAAAAATGAAAAAATGTTATCTACAAAATTATTTTTTGAACGATTGAAATTTTTATCGGAATGAAACAAAAGAAAATGTCCCTTTGTTATTTATTATTATTTTAAATATTGTTCTCGTTTTTACATTGTTAGAGGTTATTTATTTTTGTTTTCATTTATTTTTGTTTTCATTTGTTTTTGTTAAATTAATTTTCTAATACCGAACTGCAAAACGATTGCAATTAATCACTCGTCAGCCATTTTTATATCGGTTAGTTTTTTTTTACAAAGGGGGGAAAAAGTATTTATTTTATATTTGAATAAATGTTTTCTGAATTTTCTTTTCTGTTTTTTTTTTCTTTTGCTTTGTTAATTTTTGTTTATCTGTTATTTTTCAAACTTATAGGTTTCCCCATAGTTGCATTTCCCTCTTTTTGATAATGCTATCTTTCAAAATAAACTTTTCATAACAGTTTGAGAAAAAAGTGAAAAGTATTTTCATGAAACGTTGATGCAAAAAAAGTGTGAAAAAGATCATTTTCTAGTTACTGTACTATAAAATCTTTAACTTTTAAAGATTCACCATGAAAACACTTAATTTTATCGAAATGTTCTTTAAAAAAAGTTTGATCGACGTTTTTTTCCATCCAAAAATTAGTATGGTAAAAGATTATGCAATAAGGGTTTTCATGTCAATATCTTAAAATGAACTATTTTGAAAATGATCCGTTTTTTTACGAAAATTATTTCCAAACTGCCGTTAGAAGTTTATTTTAAAAGATATCATCACGAAAAATACTTTTAGATATATCACAAATGCGGAAGATAACAAAATTAACATAGGTTTTGATAAGATAAATTTTATTTCATTATCTGTTTGTTCAGGAATTTGACACTTTGATTTGATTTTAATTTTCAAAATGGATATATATATATCAAATGTCGAGATTTGGTTAGGACCTCTTTTGTTAGTTTTGCGTTACGATGAAGTTTGATGAAATTTTAGAACATGTCGGGGTTTATGGAGCGTATCAGAAGTTTCTCGTCTACCTTTTGTTTCTTCCGAGCCTTTTTGTTGCTATGCACGGTTTGTCTTTTGTCTTCTTGAGTCAAATACCTCCACACAGGTTATTTTTATTTTATTTTACAGATTTTATTTTATTGAGGGGTTTTTACGTTTTATTTTGAACCATTTTGTTATAGATGTTACGTGGATTCTTGTGATAATGGAACTACAAAATACAGTGAACCTTTTCTGAATCTTACGACGCCGTACAACAGTGATACACATCAATACAGTTTATGCAAGGTATTCGGTGCTTCGAAGAATTCGTCGTCGATGGAGTTGTACGAAGATGATCGAGATCGTATTTCTTGTCCAAAATATACCGTGGACTATAACGTTATCGACAGTTGCGAAAGATGGAAGTTTGATCATTCGTTATTTACGGAAACTGTCGTTACTCACGTAAAACTATTTTTTTGTGGTGATTTGTTGTTTCTATTTTAAATGTTTTATTGTTTAACGTTTTCTACAGTGGAATCTTGTTTGCGATCGTTCTGCTATGGTTGCATTGGGACAGTCGGTATATATGTTCGGTGTCATGATTGGTGCCATTGTCTTCGGCATCATCGCAGACAGGTTATTAGAAGAAACTGGGAAGGGTTTTTTTGTGTGTGAAATTTGCTTAAGGTGGTTTTAAAGTGTTAAGCGTCTGTCGAACTTTGATTACAGGAGTAAAATTGAGAGAAAATTAAATGTGTTTTAGAAACTAGAAGGTGTAGCTTGATCGCTTAAGATTATTTTCATTTTAATGTATTTTAAAATTAGGTTTTTATTTTAGTTTTAAAATAATTCTACTTAAAACAGACAATAATTTTTAAATTTTGGTGTATAAATAGTTCATTTTGAGAGATATCAACATGCAAAATACTGTTAAGCTACTCAGTTATCGTTATAGTTTCTTACATATTTTTAATTTTTGATTGTTGTTGTTATTTTTCTGAAACTATGGGAATAACCAAGAGTTAAAACGTCTTAAGCTAATGCTGCAATCATTATTTAAAAGAACTTCAAAGTGTATTTGAAATTACGAGTAAAGGAATCGATTGATAGCGTTTTTTTGTGACGATATCTTTCAAAATAAACGTTTATGACATTTTGAATAAAACGAAAATTGTTCGTATTGCTAATTTTTAACAAAACATAAAACCGTCTTTTTCAAACTGCCATAAAAAGTGTATTTTGAAAAATATCGTCATAAAAATGTCTACTACCTGGGTATTGATTTCTTTACTGGTACTCTTTTAGTTTCGAATACACTTTGAAATTTTTTTTTAAAAAAATGCTTCTTTGTTACTATAAAGGAACGTTTCCACTTGTCACTCGTTAATTACACGTGCATCTTTCTAGGTACGGACGTAAGATAACTCTGATAATCGTTATCACGATCTCTTCGATTGTTTCGACCGCAACGTCGTTTGTTCCGTCTTATCTTCTGTATCTCTTCTTCAAGATGATTGCCGGCGCCTGTTTCCAAGGAATTTATCAAACCATTTTCGTAATGAGTGAGTTAAAATGAGTCTCTCTCGATCCGTTCGATAAAACTGAAAGTGGACGTGATTTTTTTTTTTTATCGTATAGGTGTCGAGCTTGTCGGCACTTCGAAGCGTCTTTATTGCGGCGTCCTCGTCATAATTTATTTCTCTTTCGGAGAAATAATTCTAGGTTTTCTTGCGTATTTAATTCGTGACTGGAGGACACTTCAGTTGACCATATCTTTACCCATTTTGACTTTTATCTCATATTACTGGTAACTTTTTCATGTTTCTTGGTTTAAATCTGATTTATATTTGTTTTTAATTTTATCAATTTTAAAATGGTTGATTTTATCGTCTGATAAAATATTGATTAACAAGTCATTGTTAATCTGATCAATGAATTAATCTTGTTTTGAGAACAATAGATATTTAATTTTATTATCTATTATTATTTCTCGTATTTGTGGTCGATCAAATCTTTTATTATACTTTGATTAACAATGGAAAATATTTACTGTCTGGTTTTGCAGGATAGTTCCTGAATCGCCGAGATGGTTGATATCGTGCAATCGCATTGACGAAGCTATTCAAATATTGGAAAAAATTGCAAATGGCAACAACAGAATAATTCCAAAAAACATCATTAAAGAAATAGAAGTCAGCATTTTTTAAAAGTTTTAAAAGTTGAAACGCCTTTCAAGACTTTGCTTATTTTTGTCTTTCAGAAAGTATTTTAGAAACTAGAAGGGTATTTCAATAATTTCAGGTTGATATTTTTCAAAATAAGTAGACAATAGTTTGATAATTTCTTTCTCTAAAAATGTTTATTTTGAAAAATATTAACATGAAACACAGAAAATAAGCAGAGTTCTGGAGAGTTGCTGAAGTGATTGAGGTTTTTAGCTTTTTTTTAGAAGCAACTTTCATAGGCCTACTTAAACTTTGAAACTAGAAGAGTAAACGAATTGAAAAACAGGAATCTTCATTATGTTCGCTTAAAAAAGGAACTTTTTTGTGGCAGTTTAAAATAAAATTGACAAACTGCTGTAAACAGTTTAATTTTTAAAAATAATTGTCTCTCTACTCGTCTAGTTTCAAAGAAATTTTGAATTTGTTTTAAAAGTTGCTTCTGAAAAAACGTAAGAACCTAAATCTAGATGTAAAAAATAATTTAACATGTTATTTTTTGCAATAGGCTTGTCCAGAAAATGAATCAGCTCAACATTGTTCAATGTTGGATTTGTTTCGATCGAAGAAAATGCGAAACAGGACGCTAAACATCACTTTTAACTGGTTCGTACATGACAGGGGATCACTTCAACGATCCGAAATGACTTTGTTTTTTAAAAAAAATCCAGGTTGATGATTACAATTGGCTATTACGGAATCTCGATGTCGACACCGAATCTCGGTGGAAACGTCTTCTGGAGTTTCATCATCGTGAGTGCAATTGAGATTCCAAGCTATTTCTTCAGCATCTTGCTAGTCGATCGAGTTGGACGTCGGCTTCCTCTGTGTTTCTGTCTTGTAGTCGGTGGAGTGGCCGGAACGTGCACCATCTTCGTACCAGCGAAACCCGGTTACTCTTTATTTATGTTTTTTGTTTAGTCTTAAACGATTTATAGACAGCCATTTATTAAATATACAAATAAAATAGAACTCACTGGTTATTTTCTTCATATTTCCTGAAAAAAAAAGCAGAAAATGAAATCGTTTTAGAAAATAGAAGATTAAATGAAATATAACTCAGTTCAAAGCTACTACCCGTTCTTGTTTCTAACACACTTTCAATTTCTCCTTAGTGTTGCTCTTAGAATAACCAGAGTTCAAGTTTAAGTGTTTAATTTTTACTTTTTTAATTTTATGCAGAATATCTTTGGCTATTTATTTTATTGGCTTTAATCGGTAAATTCGGAGCCGCAGCCGCTTTCAGTATAATTTACGTCTTCACGGCCGAACTGTTTCCAACCGTGATTCGTAACAACGGACTCGGCCTGAGTTCGATGGTTGGACACATCGGAGGTGTCGTTTCTCCATTTATCGCATCTTTGGTTTGTTTTTATTTTCTACAATGCATTTTTTTTTTCTATTACGTGTGTTTTTCTATTCTTTATTTTATTATTATTTCTTAAAAAAGAACGTGTACGGTGTTGCAATTCCAATGGTGATTTACGGCGTTTGTTCGCTGTTGGCCGGAATGACGGCATTAATTCTACCAGAAACATTGAATCAAGAACTGCCGGACACCATTGCAGACGTAGAGGCACGCAAAAAGTAACTATAAAAGCCGTTATTTATATGGCCAATTGAAAGATCTTAATACACTCTGTATATTATTATACAAAGTGCAACACAAATAAGTTCATTAAACTCATTTATTGTAAGAAAGAAAAAAACTTCAAAATAACCAATTTTTCTGGATTAAATCTTTTATTTTCGCTCAGTTTTTTTTAACATTAATTAAGGTGGTTTTAAAACTCTTGATTGTGTTCTGTCTTTATAAAGAAGCAAAATTAAAGAGAAACTTGAATGTGTTTTATAAACTAGAAAGGTAGCTCAGTCACTTAAGAGGGTATTTTCGTGTTGATATTTTTCAAAATAAGCTTTTTTATTTTAACATAAAACATAAAACACTTTCAAAGTTTCGTGTCATTTTGCTTTTCTCAAAGACAGAGTAATTAGAAGTTCATAAAACCGTCTTAAATACAAAGATATAAAGAAATATGACAAATTATGTCTATAACCATATTTAATATTTTGATACACCCTGTAAAAATGGATTAAAAGAATTTCTAATTTTAAGAAATATTTTATTTAATTGTTTATTTTATTATCAATATTATATATTGATGATTTATGTATGATATTTATTTAATTAAATGTCATTTTAAAACTAAAAAAATGATTTTTTTTTTAATTATTTGCTCTTCATCGAGTTTGTATTGTATCGATATTTGGTATGATAATCGATGTGTAGCTCATATCGATATGGTTTAAGTTGGCGGCAACGCCTATTTTGTGGTCGACGTCATTTATTTCCGTCTTTTATTTGGGTTTATTGTTAATTTATGTAGAAACAAGTTCAAAATACAATGGGTTTGTAGGGTTAGATATGTTTACCACTTGATTTAGTGATTAGTTTTTTGAGATTTTGTCTTTATTGAGTTAATTATGACCTAAGTTTGGATTTTCGGCTTTGAAGGAATGGACTTTCTATAGATTTTTTTTCTGTTTTCCGCAATGAAAATGCAAATTAATAACGGTAAGTGACTTATTTGAATATCATTTCACTTAGATATGTCTATCTACGATCTATTTGTAGTGATTTTTTATGAGTAAATAAGCGATAAAGAGTCCGTAAATCGATTGTTTTCGTTCAATTCTCTGATCAATCGCGAGCGCGTCCATTTTTTTTTATTGGAATTGCAAGGAGTTGTATTGGGAAGACATTTTTAATATTCCGTGTACACTCTCACGTATGTGTTTTACTATATTTTGTAAACGTTCATAAGCAAGGGAAGCCATTTTGTGTCTTGTGATTGTATTGTATATTTGCATTTAGACACAATATGGTGACGATGAATCACTTCTTCACAATGATTTATACGAGTTGATTTAGCCCGCTCGATAATGGTTTTTAATAATATTGTATAATTGCAATTTTAAGAACTTCAATTTTAGCTTATGAAAGCTAAAATTGAAGTTATTAAAATTGCAATTACAAAATACGAACTTATTTTAATAATTTCATAATTGATTTTAAGACAATCGCCAGTTTTTTTGAAGGGGGCGGACATTGGGGGTGAATCTCGTACGGTATAGCAAGCCATTTGAGAGCCATTGGATTTTCAGATTTTAATTTTTTTTCCGGGAATCCAGTAAAACGCGGATAAAAGATTAAAATGGCTTTCCATACGTTCGATTTGCTGTGAATCTTTATAAATCTTAGTGAATCTCGTACATGATTTTCTTCAATGTCGGCCCCCTTGGGGTTTTTTTTTCGTGCATAGTGAGTTTAGAGCGTTTTTCTGTTCGTATAATTTGGAATACGATGCTTGCTTAAGAAGCGGCATTCATAGTTCTATATCAATTTGATTTTGAAGTAAGGCTAACTTTAGCATACTTTACTATGAAAGTAAGTAAGAAGGGTGACTGAAAATGACGGCGCCACATTTATACTGTTTAATGTGTTGTAAGCCATATTAGTACTTTCTATAAGCCAAGTATGTGGCTTCAAACGTGTTGCGTAATGTCAATTCATTTTTTCAGGAAGAGATTTCTTTGTACGAGTAGCTATTATTAATGACGTCACTTTTAAAAATGACTGTGATAGAGGTTTTCACCTTCACCTTGGTTTGTTGATGTGACGTCACTGATTGGCGTCAACTTGTCTGCTAGGTGCGACATCTATGTCAATTTCCCCTCCTTATTTCCACCACCACCACCCCCGGGCATTACCTTTCTATTTTCTTAAAAAAAAATGGTCCACCATCTTAAAGAAGGTTTTTTTCTTCTCGTTTTAACACCTGTTTTAGAAACAGTTTTTTTTTTTCGATTAATTTAAACCCAAGTGTTCATCGTCTCTTTTCATCGTTTGAAATAAGGTTTTGTTTCTTATTTGCATTCATTTAAAACAGTGAATTCTGCTAAAAGACTGTAAATTACTTGCATAAATTAAGAGAAAATTGCATAAATAATCATTAATTTGTTAAAAGCGAAGAAATATGTAGTGAAAATGCATTAATTTCCGTTTAAAATGTGGAAATGCATGCAAAAATGATAGAAATTTGAGGGAAATTACAAAAATTTGCTGTGAAAATGAAGAAATCTGCCGGAAAATTACAGAAATGTGTAGTAAAAATGAAGAAATTTGAAGGAGAATTGCAAATAATTGCAAAAATGTGTGGAAAACTCAAATGTTTTAATGAAATTGCATGTATTTAAAAGAAAAATGAAGACTTGAAAATGAAGACATTTATAGAAAATGTGTTAATCTGCCAGGAAAATTGCAGAAATTGGTGGAAAATTAAAAATTTCTTTTCAGAAAATTGAATTTTTAAAGAAAATTAGTAGCAATTTATTTAATAAAAATGCTGAAATTTGAAAGAAAATGCGTTCATTTGCTTAACAATTGCATAAATTTGCGATTTTGAAGGAAAATGCATAATAAATCTAAGCAAAAACTGCGGAAATTTTAGTAAAATAATTTGGTGAAAACGTAGAAATGTATAAATTTGCAGAAGTTTAGAAAAAAACTTGAAGAAATTAAGTAAACTGCATAAATTTGAGGAAAAATAGCGAAAATTTGTAGGAAAAAACCTGTAGATTTTGTGTTAAACCTTAAGTTTCTAATGATTTGTCACGTTATTCAGGTCCTCCGTTAGCGGATGATGCACTGAGACCTTCCCTGAGGTCCCATCCTTACAAAGTGCACCAGTCGGAGGTTCCTTCCGTCCCATCGACATCTTTCGTTCCGTTATCTACTGACGATCCTGGTGGTAGTTCGAACCGTCGAGTGTTTCAACAGAGCGTCACTCTGAACGCTTTCATGGAGGGTTATCCGAGGACGACGGACAGACCATTTGCGGACACAGGTTGGTTCCTTCTAGGTGTCACTCAGGCTCAACTTCCGATCGTTGTTGGATCGGCCGCCGGTGGACTCGTTCTCATACTAACTCTACTCGGATTGGTCGTTTGGAGGTTCTGTCAAAGGCAGAGGAGCAAAGAGAAACAATATTGTAAGAGAAAATATTACGAGAAAATGGTTTTTTTTTTAATAAAAATGCGGATGGGATCGTTTAATCGCTTCCGTTTCAGGTCTTAAGGACACCGAAGAGGAACGACAGCGAAGGAGACACTCTTTGAATCTCAATGCAACTAAAAGGTGCTTTGAATTCCATTCTTTGGTTTATATTTTTGTCTAGAAATTGGAAATCTCTCTTTCGAACGAATTGATCGACAAGTTGAACTTGAAAGACAACGAGTTTTATGTTGAATATGATTTTGGTATTTCGATGGTTCGAACGTTTCATTTGAAAAGCTTAAAAAAAAACTTCTGAAACTAAAAGCGAAAAGAAATCCGCTTAAGGTGGCTTTGAATAGATATTTATTTTGATTTTGTCTCACCAGACGGCGCCACTAACGTGACTAATACGATGCTTCGTTTTTAGAAACAACATTATGAACAAAATTTAAGTTGGAATGGTAAATTAAATTTATTGCAATATCTTAAAAAATAAACAATTTTTATAGTTCAGTTTGAAAAATAACCTTTTTTTTTAGGTTTTTCCATTGAAATTTTAAGAAAATATTTTCGGCCTTTTTAAAACTGACATAAAAAGTTTATTTTGAAAGATATCAATCATGAAAATGCTTTTAAGATTATAACCAACTATTCTAGTTTCTAAAACACTTTGAATTTTGTTCCTAATGTTTATCCTGAAAAACGTTCGCTTGAAAAATATAATTTTTTTTTTTTCCAAACCGCGAGTTGGGAGGAAAAGACTTCATATAAAACATAATAGTCACTGCAGTGGCGCCATCTGGAGGGACAAAAACAAAATATATATTTATAAAACCACCTTAAAATGGTTTAAGAACAGAAGAAATGTTTCAGAAGAGCAACAAGTGAGGTGAAATTGAAAGTGTTTTAGAAACTAGAAAGGGGTATCTGTTTCTAGACCTATTTTCATGTTTGATTATCTTTCAAAATAAACTTTTTATAGACAAGTTCATTTTCAAACTGACATAAAAAGCTTATTTTGAAAGATATCCAAACAAGAAAACACCCTTTCTAGTTTCTAAAAAACACTTTCAGGTTTCTTTTTAGTGTTGTTCTTCTGAAATTAAGCAGAAAATAAGGAAATGTTCCAAAAATCGGAAATAAGTTCGAAGAAAACCGAGTAAAATTCATTTGAAACTTAAATAAATTCAAAGAAATTGTATTATTTATTGTCGAAATGATTCGATAACGAGAAAAATCTTAAGAAAGAAGAAGTATAACTAGTGGAATATTCGTCTGTTCGTAGGACTTCGAACGATTCTGTAATTTACATAAACACGGCCAAAGCGAGCACGTCGAAACATCCTTCGCATCACCACTCGCATCATCATCACCACCACCACCATCATCATCACTCTCAGCATCATCATAACGGCCGTCAGCAGCAGCAACATCATCACAGACAACTTTCTGATAATAATGCGACGACGGCCAGTAGCGACCGTTCCGAAGCGGAAAGTTCGAAAACGCCTAGTATTTCGAGGTCACAGTCGGCGCCTTTGAAAGAGAAAGATGCGACTGCCATCGCAGTGAGTTTACTACTTACTACTACCTCATTCCGAGTAGATTGTTTTTCTAGTCTACTAATTGGAGAGGTTTTTTTAAAATATTTATTTAAAGTCTACGAAGAAGAGGCCTCAGAGTCAACCGATTCATTGCGGAAGGTCGGTAGAAATTAACGGAACGTCGCCGCATCTCTGTTACTTAACGGACGTTCGTTGTGCGAGTGATGTCGAGGGACAACTTCCGGACATTCCGGAAATAAGACTTCAGAGCACGGAGACGTTAGATAGCGAACCACAGAGCTGCACTTATAGCAGTAGATCTCATTTTTCATCATTTCTCGATCGTCTCGTAGGCGTTACTTTAAAGTTTTTCTGTATTTTTCATTTCGTCTTCTTTTAGCTTACGATCATCCGATGACGAAACGTCGGCTTCAGTTGGATTCGACTTCGGCCACACTCAAGACTCGTAGTTTACCCACTTGGGTTCGATCGAGGCCACGACCTCTCTCTACGGAAGACGATGTTAACGAGCTTTATGCGAAGGTAACAATTATAATTGTATTTTGAGGAGGAAGAAGAAGAGGGGGAATCCTGTTCTTAATTTCGTTTTTAAACATAGAGGGCGCTGTTACGAAACTAACTTCTGAAAGAATTTTAAGAATTGTTTGAAACTGAAAACGAAGGTTTGTAAATTAGAAATTCAAACATCCTGTGAATTATGGATATTTTTTAGATAAGCAACAATTTATGGAGAAATTGAAACGGTTTTTAGAGACTAGAAGAGTAAATCTACAATTTAAAGAGGATTTTCATTTTGATGTCTTTCAAATTTCAATTCAAAATCCAACTTTTTATAGAGAAATTGAACGCATTTCAGAAACTAGAAGAGTAAATGAATTCTTTAAGAGTATTCTTACCAATATATCTTTAAAATGAAACTTTTTATTTAAATTCTTGAAGGAATCTTAACAATTTTTTCATATTAAACTGCTATAAAAAGTTTATTTTGAAAGATCTCTAAAAAAATAAACTATTTACTGCAGTTTGAACTTTGAAAAGAATGATATTTAATCCTGATTTGTTTTATGAGGCAATTAGAATTTGAAAATACCATAAAAAGTTTATTTTGAAAGATATCTTCACGGAAAATATCGTTTTTCTCGTCTAGTTTCAAATCTTGAAATTCATTCAGAATTTGCTTTTTTTGTGTGTGTGTTTGACAAAAAAGAAAAAAAAGGAACTTGATTTATCTGAATGAATTTCGTTATCGTTCTATAAAAGGTGAACTTCAATAAGAAACGTAAGAATCGGATGCGTAACGACAGCGCCGCCGCCATCGCGCTTAACAAAAGTCGAAGTCAATTCATTCACTTTCCGTTCATGCACAAAGACACGGATTCGCTGGTCGACAACGAAGCCATCGTCATCTTTGACGAAAGAACCGCTTTATGATTTTTTTCTTACGCTTAAAATCACTTTTCGGACGAGAGTTTGCCGTCGCAATTTGACAGTTTGTGTTTCTACTTTGGTAAGATCTCACTTCCCACCGCGGCTTGACTTCGATACTCTTGTTTCGAGAAAAAAAAAAAGGAACATGCGCGTTTATTTAATTAATCCTAACTCCACTTTAGCTCAAAAGAAACACTCTCGAAAGAGGGTCTTTGATCTCACTTTTCTGTTGTTGTTGTTGTTAATTTAATTCCGATTGTTTTCCTCCTTCTACTTAACGTAAATTAATAAGGAAAACAGAAAAATGCGTTTTTCAATCAAAAGATCTGGTTAGAGGCTAGTTCTAGTTAGGAGCCTCTCTTGGCTTCTAGCCTCTAGTCTAGTTCTTTGACTGAAAGACGCATTTGTCTGGATGCCTTTGTTAATAATTACGCGGCTTTTGCTGTAGTTCAACAATTTTTTTGAGTTATATGCAAATATTTTGTTCGGCCGTTATGCAAATTAGCAGAAAATTAGCCTCTAAATATGTTATACGCTATCCACTGCCAAATTGTTGCCATTGTTTGTAAAAAAAAAAAAAAAAAATGCTTGGAAAAATTTGTCTACAACTAAAACGAATTCGGTTTTCTCCGATGGTTGCGATTCTAGGAGGAGGGGTTTTTTTTACGATCGGACTTTCGATTCGATAGTCGACACCCCGATCGTAGTTGTTGTCACCACTTGGCTTGAATTTTACTAATGGAGAGAGAAGACCGAAGATCTCGAGGAACTCTCTCTTTAGTTTAGCTTTTTATGTTTAGCCGATTGTTTAAAAGCGATGCACAAATTTCAATTTCATTTTTAACGAATCTCGAATCGTTTTTTATCGTGTGCCTATAAATATATTATTAGAATTGAAAGCAATTTTTTTTTTGCAAAAACTCACAAACGGAAATCTCTCTTTCTCTTTATATATAAAAAGCTGGCTTATAAAAATAATGGTCCATTCATTTATTGAGGTTTAAATTGTTAATTCGCGAATTAAAAATAATGACCATCTTTAATTAACGTAGCTTTTTTATATAAATGTGTATTAATTGTAATTAATTCTTAAAGGGATTCTAAAGAAAATCCTCGTCTCAACTCAACAGAAATTGGTCGTTGTGGTTCAATTTACGAGCTTTCAACGGTCGCATTCTAAAAGTGATGCTTAAGTATAAGTTCTGCTTTAATGGCCGTATTCTAAAACGTTATTTAAGTCAAATTGAAACCTTAAACAAAGATAAACTTAAAAAGAAACTCTTCATAGACTTGCTATATAGAGAGGTTTGTATTGCGCCATGTTTTATAAGCTTAACTTTATTTTAAGCAATGTTTTTTAATACAGTGGTTAGATAAAACTATCAATTCACTGAAGTTATGCTTAAAATTTGTTTCAAAGTTTTAAGTTTAATCAATAAGTTGTAATTAAGTGCAAATCAAAAGTTCGTTTTGCTGTTATAATAATAATTAAGCACCTTTTCTGAATTGTGTGCTTAATTAAAGCATAAACTTAAGACAATATTGAAGTTAAATTTTACAGTTGAAAATAAAGCTAAAAATAAAGCTTAAAAATAAAGCTAAGCTTAAAACATGACTCGAAGACAAAACAAATGTTATACTGAGTTTTTATGGAAAGATTTTTAAGTTTAACTCTTATTTAAGCTTAGCTTTGGCTTAAGCTATATTTAAGAATACAGGCTAGAGTCATGTTTTAAGCTTAACTTTTATTTTAAGCATCGTTTTTGAATACGGGGCCGTTAAGACGTCGTATTTGTTTTGTTTTCTTCTTCGGACCAATTTCAACTTAATTCCTGCAATTTTTTTCCCCCCCCCCCCCAAGAAATTTGCTTTTAATGAAATCTGTGAGATTTGAATAATTATTCTAATAATGTCTACGCTGTAATAATGTGTTTGTATATAATGGCATTTGTATAATCTATTATTGTATTTTGCAAAGCATTTTGATGCCTTTTTATATTGTGAAAAATGAACAACAACAAAAATGTTTAATTTATTAATTTAGAAAATTACAAAACTAGTCACAACTATTTATTTTTTAAAATTATGTATAAAAAAAAAATTCTTTCGAATTCTTTCGTTTGTTTTATGCAATTGATAATTAATTTGCACATTTCGTTTATAATGAAATAAATTTGCATAATTGTATTGCTGAAAACAAAAAGAAGGAATTTATTGCCTCTTTTAACACAAAATAATATTCCGACGATCAGTTTCATTTTGTGTTAAACAGTTTGCTACTGTTCAGTGAAAAGCGTTTAACACGAAAAATCGGATAACACGAGCTAATTTTCGGTATAGTCTCTTATATTAGCATTAAGATTTGTTCTTTTAACACGAAATAATGTTCCGATCATTTTCATGTGATGTTAGTTCACTACTGTTCAGTGAAAAGCGTTTAACACGAAAAATCGAGTAACACAACATTTCTGTATGTTATGAGTACGGTTTCTTAGAATAACAATTAATAGAATATTCAGGTATTCTCAGTTTCGTGTTAAACGGTTATAAACTGTTTGTTAAGGAGGATTAGAAGCCGAAAGTTGCAAAGAGGTTTATTGGAATGTTTGAATGTTGTCAGGTGTGTTTGTAAATGATTTTGCGGAGGAAGTTTTTTTGTTCTTCGCATCATATTTACACCTACGAGAGCGAAGGAGAGAAAGAGAGAGAGAGAATCAATCTCTCTCTCTCTCTTTTTTTCAATCTGTTTATTATTTACTAAAAGGCTTTTAAACGGCGTTATGACAGTCGACAAACGATGTTACTGATATCAGATTGATTTTATTGGTTCGTATGTGTACAAAATGAATGGTGTTTGTTCAATCGAAAGAAATCATATAACAATCTTCTGGTCAGTTTACTGTCATTTATTGTAAACGCACTTTTTAGAGCCGAAAAGACTAAACACAAGTGTTGTGTTGTGATGATAATGACAATGACGATGATATTTCATCTACGCCTTTTGATATAATTCCATATTTAGTTGCTTTTCAGTTCGATCTCTCGTAACTTTCTCGTGTGATGACTTGAAGGTAAAAGACTCAGGAAACAACCTTTTTTTTTAAATAATACCACGTGTTAACCTTTGACCTTTTCGAATGTTTTTTTTCCAGGTTCCCAAAAAGCGATCATTTGCAACCACGGGTTGATTGGCTTTTTTTTGGTACATGCTTTGTAAGTATGGAAGGTCTAAAGGCTCTTCTTGTCTAGTTGTTACCAAAACCGACCACTTTTGAGTCTTTCCATATAAAATACATTACGAACGCGGTGTCCAACCACCTTCGACTTCTTTATTTTGCAGTCGAAAAGTGGTTCAAAAGGTGGTTTTGTTGTGCCAAAGCCCTTGTTTCATAATTTGAAGAAAACCCTAATCTAATTTCATTTATATATGTCAATAGCATCTGATGACAAAACAAACATTAGAATTGTTTTCAACATTTTCACAATCCTCCCTCGTAAATAAGTGGCCACTTGTTAACTGACAACCATGAAAGCAGAACAATTTTGTCAGGTTGTTAGCATTGAGTTTTTTTTAAATATGGATCATTTCGTAATGACCAACTGTGGTCCCAATTCTCGTATTTACATATTATTTGCTTAAATTAATCAGGTAGCTAAACACTTTTAGGTGTAAAAAGTGTTTGCGAAATGCCTAAACTGGTGAAAAGGCTCGTTTTGGCCTAAATTGATGCCAAAAGTGGCGTTTGTCTAAAGTTATGACAAGAACAGGTGTTTGCCTAATTATGATGATAAATCTGGGGTTTGCATAAACTGATGAAAATGCTTGAGTTTGCCTAAACTGGTGACAAAAGCTGGGATTTGCATAAACTGAGGACTAATTTGATGTGTGCATGTTGTGATAAAAAAAATCTGGGGTTTGCCTAAAGTTATGACAAAACTGAGGTTTGCAATAAATTCATGAAAATGCTGGAATTTTGCATAAAATGATGAAATATGTGCCATTTGCCTAAACTGTTGTACAAAACTGGCGTTTGCCTAACCTGATGAATGAAATGCATGAAAAATAATGAATTCTATTGAAATTTCACCAATTTTTATAAACGAATGAAAAAAAAAAATCATTGAACAAATTCAAATTTTGTTTTGAGACTAGAATTGTAAATTTTTATAAGAAAAAAGCTCATATTTTGATGAATTATATCTTTAAAAATAAACATTTTAATGAAATTTGAACAAACAAAATAATTAATTTGTGAAATTTCCCAAAGAAAGTTTATTTTTATGAAAATATGTTTGTCATTGTATGACATTTTAAAATTCCTATTCTAATTTCTAGTTTTTGAAATTGAAAGTTTCCAATTCAGTTATGTAAATCTTTATCTAAACCTCTCTATGTTTAATACGTTAATCCTGAGAGAGGATTAACTGGTCCTCGGTTGCCATTTTATGAATGGAACGACATTTCTCTGAAATCGAAACACGGGCAAAACATATGTCTCTCGCACGTGCATGCCACACGTTTCCAACTAAAATCCTCGGGATTTTAATATGGACGATTTTTATTGATATATGAATTATGGGTTTTTCGTTTTGTCAATTTGAGAAATAAAATTTTCTTGTTTCGAATGAACTTTGGAAAAAACAAAAAAAAAGGAGGAGGAGTAAAAGTGCTGTGACGTCGTTCGGGTCGCGTGCCCACCAAACATGAAACCCCATAAAATTGGTAGGCTTTTTATGTCTCCACCCCCCCCCCCCCCCCCCCCCAATTCTCTATTCAATGAACCCATGGGGTTTCTTTATTTCATAATGAAACAGTAAAACATTTATAAAAATAAAGAATTGATCACACAAAAGAGCAAAATTGATGAAGTTCCAGTTTCATGTGTTGAAAACTGATTCTTTGCATTTTTAGACCATTTTATATACCAATAAGGGGAGGAGAGGTGTCGAGATCCGGGATCCTAAGCTTTGAAGCATGCGTTTCATGAGATAATAATAGGAGCCCCATTATTTATGATAGCCTATTAAAGTAAAGCTAAAATATTATTTTTATGCAAATCAAAATTCAAGAATTTGCTGTTAGAAATTATGCGTTTTATGCAAATATAAAAATAACAATTAATAAAATGTCTGTCAAAGCAATTAATCAATAGAAAATTGCAAAATCAACGACTTTTATAAGAAATCCTTTGTTGAATTTTGTTTTCTGATAACAAAAAGTGTTTTTTTTTATAAAGAAATTAGTGAAATAATTCCAAAATTTCCAAAAATTATGCAATCAAAAAACAGGTTGGAATCTTCATTATGAGTTTTGTATAAAACGCACAAATTTGCATAATGTGTGTAAATTTGCATTAAGTCATAATTTCACCAATTTCATAGTTTTTTTAATTTTGAATTTTCTGTTATTGTTTTTTAATGATTGTTGTTTTTAATTACTTCAGTGCTTTGTTAGTATAATACACATTTTTATTTACACAATTGTGAATTGTGAACAATTTCCTTGCATATTTTGCCTTTTCGAGTGGTTTATTTTTTGGCTTTTAAAAATGCATAATTTTTAAAAACTAATAATTATAAATTGCAACATTTTTTAAATTTAAAAATTGAAAAAAAATGTTGCAATTTATAATTGTTAGTTTTTAAAAATCTGCATAACACAGACCACTTTCGGTGATCGGTTTCAACTGCAAACTTGAAGTCGAGTTATCGTTTGTGTGCCAAGTTCGGGCTTATTTCACTAAAAGGGATCAGTGTGTCAAGGGCCTTAGATGTGGCTCGCGAGCCACTCGCTTACTTGTAAATATATATATATATATATATATATATAGAGAGAGAGAGAGAGAGAGAGAGAGAGTGAGCCCACTTGTTTGAACACCCTTTTGAGGCACCTAAATGACTAGAAAGTGTGTGTTTGTTCAAAATAGGGTTATTAAGTGGAGGTTTTTACGCCATCCATCACACATTGTAACAACCATGGGACAATGATCCGTGTGTGTATTTTTGGTTTTGTGTGAAAAGTGTGCCAATGATTTGCTTATGCATTTTCTGTGTACCATCTAGTCAAACAAAGTGTGTAAAAATGTATGCCATATTATTATTGATACTTAGATATATTATATCAATCCATTGTTTGCATACACATTTATGTCAATAGATAAGTAATAAACCATTTGCCATTGTTAATAAAAGGTGGGTGGGTGGGGGGGGGGGTCAGTGTTGGGATGAGCGAAGGTGGCAGTGGTTTCAGCAGGATTTATCATTAAAGGTTGAATGATTGATATTGGGTTGTTTCATGTTAATTTTCAAGTTTAATATTTAAATTTTATCAAAGTAAAATTTAAGGTCCTTGGCACATAAACCACTTTTGGTGGTCGATTTCAACTGCAAAATGAAGTTGCAGGTGGTTGCAGTGTAATTTTTTATGAAAATATTCGAAGTGGTCGGTTTTGGCGACAACCAAGAACACCCTTAGAGTTAGAATACATAAACCACTTTTTGTGGTCGATTTTAACTTCAAAGTAAAGTCGGGTACTTGTCGACAAAACCGACCACTTCGAATTGCAACCACTTGCAACTTCATTTTGCAGTTGAAATCGACCATCAAAAGCGATCTGTGTGCCAAGGGCCTATGTGCATGAGAGAGAGAGCTTCTTTGCATGGGTGCATTCGGAAACTAAAGAAAACGTGTCCAGAAATAATGGTTAGCTCTACCTATCCTTCTCAAGAAAACAATCTAATTATCTCCATATTTGCTTTCTTGAGAATAATTGCATATGGCGACCTTTAGTGTCCAAGACAGGCAATTAGAAATCGGGACGAACAGAAGTTGGCTCCGCCCTTTTTATGACGACTGGCAACTTCTAATTGGTTGGTTATGTAGTCTGACGTCACATGCTCCGCCCATTTCAACGTCGAACCACACAACAAACCAATTAGAAGTTGCCGGTCGTCATAAAAAGGGCGGGGCCAACTTCTGTTTGTTCCGATTTCTAATTGCCTGAGTGTCCAAGTGGTCAGAATGTAAAAGAATGTGCTTATGTAAATTGTAAATGACATGTTTTCAAAATGGCCTCCTCATAATTGAGAAGAAAATGGCAAAATCAAGCACATTCGGAAATGATTTTTAGAACAGAAATTGTCTAATAGGTGGAACAATGGCTTTTCTAGATTTTTAGCCAGAATAATAGGGTTTAGTTTCCGATTGAGCCTCCTATGTTTGAATGGGCCATTTATTTAAATTTTGTCCTATTTGAGGCGTGATATAAGGATGTTATAATGATGAGTGACTTTGTAGTATTTAAATGATTAATAATCTTGTTGGTTGGTTGCTTGCTTGGTGACATAGACACGTGTATCTTTTATTAATTTTAACCCTCTTTTCATTGTGTATTTTGAAACATCAAATGTATATTTTGAGCTTTGAAAGGGGGGAGGGGAGGGGGATGGGATGTCCCAAGAAAAGTTCTCATCAGATGTCCCCATATTACAGTATGTCTGATTCAATTGCTAGGAAAACTAAAATAATTGCTAGAAGTATTTCGAGGATATCTTTCAGAAGAAGAAGAAAAAATGAAGAGAAACTTTTCAGTGTTTTAAAAACTAGAAGGGTAGCTCTCATGGTATTTTCATGTTGATATCTTTTAAAATAAGCTTTTTATATCAGTATTAAAAAATAACCTCAAACTCTGGTTATTATTTTCTGTTTTTACAGATTTAATAATTGAAGAGAAACATGAAAAGTGTTTTAAAAACTAGAAGGGTAGCTTAATCACTTAAAATCGTATTTTAATGTTTGGTATATTTTAAAATCAACTTTTTATGACAGTTCGAAAATCAATTATAAGCAGACATTTTTTTTAATTTTTATCTTATAAAAATTTTAATTTTGAAAGATATCAATATGAAAATTTATACTATTAAGAGATTCAGATCTACCATTCTAGTTTCTAAAAACACATTACTGGGTCTTGGGGTTTTTTTCTGGGGGTTTGGGTCTGAATTTTAGTTGAAATTAATAATAAAAAAAGGTTTATCAACTTTGAATTTCAACAAATATCTTGTCAGAAATGTTTTTTTTTTTTAAATCTTTTAAAATAAACTTTAATGAAGTTTCTTTAATTTCATAGATATTTTAATGTTTACAATTTTTTAAATAAAATGTTTCTTTTTGAAGTTTATTAAAAGTAGAAATTAAAACATAAAATCTAAATTAATTTCTAATAATAATGTTTAATTTTGATATTCGGTCTCTGAGGAAGGAAGTTTCAAATAATATTCTCACGCCACTTTTCTATTATTCTAGTTATTAATTTGCATTCCGTAGAATATAAATCAAAATAAGGGGTTTTCATATAAGGAGGGGGGGGGGGCCAGGGAGGGGGTCACTTACAATTGAATGGTGGGCGTGAAATAGTACACTTAGCATCCTTTTGTGGCCCACAAAAAGAGGGGTTTCGGGTGGGGAGAGATGGAACCCAAAAGCGTTAGGAACCTATATTTAAAAAACTAGAAGGGTCTTTCTCTCTCTCTTTTTAGTGAGAGGGTTCATCAAAAAGGTTTGATGGGTGGAGGCTTGTGGTTTTGGTACCCAATAGGCAAAAAGGGTCTTTTCATTTTCATATATATAGACTGAACATGATATTGATGATGATGATGATGGACCTCATTTTAAAAGTAGAAAGACCAAAGTGAAGAGTAGATACTGGAAATACTGTGGTTCAGTGTCCGACATCAAGAGGACCAAATAGTTCAATTTGAAAAAAAGGGTTGAAAAGTTTGAAATTAACGATGAAAAGTGAAGAAGATGCAACGGAAATCAACAAAAGGTAATTGATATTTTAAATTAAACAACTTTGCATTTTGTTTTGCAAAAAGTTTTCATTTAAAAAAAAAACTGATGTTAAAAATTTTCTAGTTTATAATTTAATAAAAAGTTTTAAGAAAATTGATTTTCGACTTCTGTCTTTCAGGAGCAAGATTAAGATATACAAGAAAGTGTTTTATATACTAGAAGGGTAGTTCAACCACTTAATATTTTGATGTTGATATATTTTAAAATAAACTTTTTTTATGAACAGACAATTAAAAAATCATCTTAAACTGACATATAAGTTTATTTTGAAAGATATCATCAACCTTAAGTGATTTAGTAACCCTTCTAGTTTCTAAAATATATCAAGTTTCTCTTAATTTTGCACCTGAAATACAGAAATAACCAAGAGTTCGAGAAGCCGTGTTCACACTTTGTACAAAACCAAAAAAAAAGGTTGTAATTTTTATTGTTTTTATTTGTAAAATTTTATTTTTTAATTGTTAATTAATTATTTTGTAATTTATGATAATTTATGCAATATTTTCATGTGTTTTTTTTAATTAGGACAAGAGAAAAGAAGAATTCCGTTTATTCTGAAATTACTGAAGATTTATTAAGAACTGTTTTATATCGAAAATCGTCCGTTTGTTTAACTCCTACAATGGAACCAAATGAATTAAGAAAAACATTTGCAATTCCAGAAGGTAAATTTATTAATTATTAAAAGAAGCTCGGATTTTTATGCAAAATATTTTAAAGCAACTGTTTCTCCATTTGTGGCCCCAAGTGCCAATAATATTGTCAAGCATTAAATAACATCATCATTAGAAGGATGGATCATTAAAAAAAAGGCAGGTTAGAGGCTAGATGTCTGATTATTAGTAATTACTAATTACTATTAGTTGTCAACTACAGTTCTAGCCTCTAACAAACCTCCTTGAAAGACAGAATAAAACCAGAGTTCAAAGGGCGTTTACACTTTAAAACCAGTTTAAGAAAAAAGAAAAAATTGAAAGTGTTTTAGAAACTAGAAAGAGTAACTTGAATTGATTAATTCATAATGATTTCCATTTAACCTTGGGAGAAATTCATTGAATAATGAAGAAAAATTATTATGTTTTAATTTCACGCATTTTTATCTTTCATTTGTAATTTTGGTACGGCTGCACGTGCACGTGCGCCTTTAATTTGCGTTACTTTTTACGCTTCTTTACTTAATATTGCGATGATAAGTCTATGAGGGATGATTTCCCCCAAACTCCAGTCATTACATTAATAATGTTGCAGCCCATTCATTGCAGGTGGACAAGGGGTTGTTTTGGGCCTTATTATCATTATGGTGCATGGGTGGAGGTGAAAGGTCATTTCTGCTGCTGTCCATAAGCATTAAGCTCACCTCATGGTTAGCTTCATAAACACAATGGAAATTGATTTGAACCGAACAAAATATGGACAAAATGATAACCAAAAACAAAGTTTAGATGTTTTTCAAATAAGCTTTTAGCCAATTTGTAATAAATCCAGATTGACTGGGGAGCCATTTTTATTAAAGTTTATTTGGAAAACTTAAGTTAGAATCTATTTTGAATTTTACAATAGCAAATTTAGCAATTTTACAAGCAACAACAGAAAAACGAAGTTTTATGTTAAAATTAACTTTTGAATGAAATTTGTAAAAAAAAAAATCTCAAATTTGATTCTTTTCAAACTTTGATTTAAAAATAAAAGTTTATTTTGAAAGATATCGTCATAATTTTCATGAAAGCACTTTCAAGAGCATACTCAGCTACTATTGCATTATTCTAGTTTCTAACATATTTTCAGTTTTCTTCTTAAAGTTACTTCTGAATTATTAATATTTGATAATAAAATTCTTACATTTTACAAAAAAAAATTGAGGCCCAGCTCACCAAACTTTATAGTGACCTTAGCCCACCAATTCCTTAGGGCACACAATGGGCACCCATGAGCCCACCAAACCTATGAAATGAAGCCCATGTTTTTTTTTGTTAAAATTGTCAGATTAGGCCCAGCATATTTAAAAATAAATTAATAAAATAACCAAAAAGTAGAATTTTCCTTACAATTAATTATAAAATGATAAAAAAAGCTGACAAATTTGAATTTCTATTTTAGAGGTGTTGTTAAGTATGCCTAAACAAGTGAAGTTGGCCCAGTCTTCTCTTCCAACCGAGCCTCTGGGTGTATTTTCTTCAGCCTGGATCAAAGAGGGCACCGAAATGGGTCCATTCGTTGGCCGAATTCGTCGTCCGGACGAAGTGGACATTCGAGTGGACAACAAGTTCCTGTGGGAAGTGTTTTCGAAAGAGGGTCGAGTAAGGCACTTTGTGGACGCCTCCGAAACTCCTTTTCGAACCACTTGGATCGCTTATGTCCAGTGTGCTCGAAGTGACCAGGAACAGAACCTAGAAGTGGTTCAGATAGGAGACGATGATGACCTCTACTACAGAGCCACTAAGGTCAGTTCGAACCCAGTTTGATTTGGTTTCGTTAGGACTAATCTTAATTTCCCTTTCAGGACATTCCTCCGGAACAGGAATTGCTCGTTTGGTACAGCAGTTCCCAACCGACCTATTTGGGAATTCCTGACATGGAATTCGATTTAGGTGGCTAATTCTCGAAGCAATTATTATTATTATAAGTCCATTTTTAAGTAAATTGCATTTTTAATTTATAGAAGAACACGACGAATTGTTAAAATTGATTCCTTCCGTTTCGACAACGGGGGCGCCACTAGTAGGGCCCTCTAGCGGCCGCCTGAAATGTGTCGTGTGTAGGCGCGGCTTTAACTCTCGCAGTAACCTCCGCTCTCACATGCGAATCCATACTCTCGAGAAACCGTTCTCTTGCAAGTTCTGTCAGAGGTGCTTCAGTCAGTCGTCGACACTCAGGAACCACGTTCGCCTCCATACGGGTGAGTAGTTAACAACACCCTTTCTCTTTAGATCTATTGTTGAAATTTCAGGGTTAATTGTTTTCAGGCGAGAAGCCGTACAAGTGCCTCGTATGCCAGAGTGCTTATTCGCAACTGGCAGGTCTGAGAGCACACCAGAAGAGCGCTCGACATCGACCTACTCAAAAACAGATGTCGACACACGAAATCGATTTAGCAACGCCGTCACCCCAACCGACATCGACGCCATCGTCCGCAAGCGCAACGTCGGCGTCATCATCATCATCATCATCGAACAGAGATGTCGTCGCGAGGCCTCTTCCGAGGGAACCGGAAGAGGTTTCGATAAGGACACTACCGTCATGTTCGATGATGACGTCACTTTCGAATCCTTTGCAACAACTGCTTCATCTACCTTTGCCATTGGTTGGCACCAAAGCACCGGCATACGTTCAGAGGGAGCCACTATCGCTCACGACAACGTCGCCACGGTGAGGCACCGATACGAGGTCCCTATCTAACCTAGGGACTCTGAGTCTTTCTCCTTGCCAGGTGGCGCTGATGGTAATGACTGGCCCCCCTCTTCCCCCTGCGTGCCTCTTATCACATTCGGACATCTTAATTCTTCCTATTTGATTTGTTATTTGGATCAGTTTCAAAATGAAGAAATCTTCTTTGATCCTCATTCACTGTTTTTTTTTTGTTGTTGGTGAATATAACTTTATTAAAGCGAGCTGAGTGCGACCCCCTGGTGGGCCTATTGGGCGTTACGAAGAGAGTGAGGGGTGGGTCACAATGACACTCAAGCGTGAAATGGGATTTCTTCTCATTTCTATTTCTTTGAGTGAAACTTGATTAATTTTTGAGCTCATCATCAGTGTATTTATATTTAAATGTACAGAGAGATTGAGATTTTTATCTCGAATAGATTATATCTTTTGACTTAAAGGTATCCCACTGATAAACCAAGCAAAACCTAGATTTTTTTAAAAAAAAAGAGGGGCCCCCCGCCCACATCTATGCCCCTCCCCCCCCCCCCATCCTTAAAAACTCTATTCACAAAAGTAGACAAAGTTGACAACAGATTCAATCTGTTGCTTTGGACCCTTTTGTCACTGGACAACAAACATCCTCATCACAAAGTTTCAAAAGGGAACATCTTTCATTTTGCAATATCGATTATCTAGTCATAACCCTCCCCCTCCTCCTTTTTTAGAGGGGATTACACCCTTAAGGGGTGTGTGGTGGTATAGGGAGGGGGGTCCAACTCTTTGTAATATATTTTAGGGCACTTTTGTGCTCTTAAGGGCTCACGAGTCTCAATGTTTGGCCACTTGTGATTTTTTTGGAGGGCCATTGAACAGCTTTTTTTTTCATTTTTCACAACATATTCTCAGGTGTGATCTTCTAGTTTTTTATTTTTCAAGTGGCTTTTTTCAAATTGAATTCGTGACTAAAATGAAAATCCCTTTTATTTTTTATTTGTAAAACTTTTTAAGGGCTTTTTTTATTTGAAATGAAAGTTCGTATTTTGAAGAGGATCCTTTTGTATTAAATAATAATAAAATCGTCTAATCTTCACACGTTTTTTTTTTTTTCATTATGAAAAATGTTCAAATTCTAGTTTTTAACAACACTTATAGCTGGTTTTAGAATGCGCCCCTTAGAACTCTGCTTATTTCTATCTTTCAAAAAGAAATTTATGGGAAACTTGAAAGTATTTTAGAAACTAGAAAGGGTAACTCAATTGCTTAATGTTATTTAACTTATTTTCATGTTGATATTTTTTTAAAATAAAAGCTTTTTTATGTCAGTTTGAAAATGATCCAAGTTTATTTTGAAAGATACTAAAATTGAAATACTACTAAGTGGTTCAGCTGCCGTTCTAGTTTCTAACTAACTTTCGAAATGTTTTTTTTGTATAAAAATTCACAATTTACACTTTGAAAAAGACAAAGAAATGTTTTAATTTGGCGCCAGTTTATTAATACACTGCCTGACAATTATATTTCTTAATATATTTGTATTTCTTATAATTATGCAGTTAAAAACAATATAAAATTTAATTTATGCATAAATTCAAGTAGAAAAAAAAATTGACACTTAAACTTCAGCTTGAACCCTCTCTGAACATGGATCAAAGGCACTAATTAAAACAGTGTATTCTATTCACTTGGTTCAAATGCCAATTAAGCTTTTTTTTTCTTCTTCTTGAAATTTAGTTTTCCAAGCTTAAAATCATATGTATTTTACGATAATCTTTCTGAAAACCTCCTTATTAAATGTATTTTTTTTGCTAAGTTATGTATTTCACTAAAAGTAGTGTCAGACAGTGTATCTATTTTAAGAGCAATTTCTATGCAAGACTATTGAGAGACCCCACAAAAAAGGGTTTCAACCCTTTTTTTTTCTTCTCCTGAAGATCTCCCCACTTGAAAGTTAGTGTTTTTAACTACTTATGATGGGTGTAACCCTTTTTTTTTAACTGAACCCGGTTTTTTTTTGCATTGTGTTTTTTATGTTACACATAACTAATGTAAACTTATGAACCTAACCCCTTCATAGTTACTAAAGGGAACTAAAGGGGTTTTCTACTTTTTAAGCCTTTATGTCCCTTATATAAAACTTTTTTTTTTCATTGAGGAGGGTTTCAAGGGAGTGAGTTTGTCATTTAAGGTGTATGCAAATTACCTATTTAGAGGAGGGGGAGGGGGGATATAACTATATCTACATATTAGAAAAAAAAGGGGGGGGGGTTGTCTAAAGATGCTAAGAAATACAACCCTTATAACCCCCCTCCATTTTTATTATTTCATATTTTTCATAAAGTAATTCATCATATTTTTTTCTAAAACATGCATTTTATTGTATGGTGAAGTTCTTTCATGTATGTAATGTGTTTTTTTGTGTTTGTTAGGCCTACTTTAAAGGGGTAAAAAAAAGGAATAAGGGCCCTTAAATATATTATAGGTGTTAACAACTGACTAAAAAATGACTAATTACTTTTTTTTGATGGGTTACTTTTTTCTTGACCCTCTTATAACAAAAATATGATTTTTCTCTTTCTCTCACCCTCCCTCTATCCATTTATATTGGGATCATTTATAAAGATCCAGAGTTAAAAGACTATTTTTCATTATTAACCCTTTGAAAAAGTTAAGATGTAACTTGTTGGACACGGTTGTCCATCTAGTTTTTAAGCCCCTCTTTTTTTCTCTCTCATATAAACTTATGTCTGTTTTTTTTTTCTAAAAAAAATGCTAGACATATGAGGAGAGGCCCTTAGTAATTTTTTTTTCTCTCTCTCTCTCTCTCTCTCTCTCTGTCCCCTTTTTTATGTTGGGGCCTTAACCCCACACTTATTTTTTTTGCATGATACAGCGTTATTAATGATGATGATGATAATAATAATAATAATATGCATAACATTGCATATATTGAATTATTATTATCAGCTTGGTTAGGTCCAGTTTGGTAGACCGTGATTTCATTTTATTTTTTTTAAAAAATAGGACCTAACCAGTTTTTTTTTATAAAGTAACAAAAGATTGTGGTCTTATTTTAAACTTAACAAAATAGACAAATAGGGATCATTATTACAATTTTTTTGGTGGTTTATCCAAGTTGACAAATTGATGTCACTTTTTTTTTTAAAAATATCAATTTGGTTTTAAAGCCGACATTTTTTTTATTAGTAAATAATTTATCAAATTATGCATGGATTTTTTTTTTAGTCTGAATTTTAACTTTCTAAATATTTTATAAGTAAACTTGATACTTGAACCCTCAAAACAGGATTTCCCCACTTCTTTGGCTTTGGGTAAAAATTCACTAAACTTCAGTGGAATTGTTTAGTATAGAATCTTTTTAAAATTTTGGTATTTCTTAAAAATATTGCATTTTTAATATCATTTAGAATTGTGACTCAACCACTTTATTTTTTGTTAATTATAAAATAAATTTAACTTTCGGAAGTGGGCCAGTGGAGGCCAAACGGCCCTCTTCTCTTTATTTGTTGGCACCCATGCCACCTAATAATATAAATTTAAGGTTGTATTTTAATTTGAAATTAAAAATATAAAATGTATGTTTTTTTTCTTTCATTGCTCTTTTTACATTTGTGAAAAGGCATTTATTTTAAATTTTTAATTGCAGTTTAATTGGAAATTAAAAAATGCTGTAAAAAATAACGCAATGACTTAGGGCCGTATTCTAAAACATATAAGCCAAAGCAAAACTTAAACCTTGCCTTAAAAACTATCTATAGACTTAATATAGAAAGTTTTTTCTTGCATCATGTTTTAAGCTTAACTTTATTTTAAGCAACGTTTTTTTAATATGGGGATTAGTTTACAACCCCAATATGCATTTATGTGCATAAATAAAAAACTCTTTGAAATTAATTATTAGTAGAAGAAAAAAATGTTTGAAATTACATGTTTTATTAATTAAGAAATTAACATGTTTAAAAAATATTAAATATGTTTATACGCAATGTATATTTTAATACTAATTTACGAATAAACATTTTTATTAAAAAAAAGTAAAACAAAATATTATACATAAAGACAATTAACACTCATAATAGAAAATTTAATTAGCCTTAAGCAGGCGAGAGAAGGGGGGGGAGGCGGTCTCATGGTGACGTCACGAACTAAATAGAAAACTTGAATGAGCATTTCACTTTTTTACTATACTCGGACATTTTGTACTGCCATCTAGTGTATGTTTCATGAAACTGATAAATGCTGAATGTTTGTTTGTTTGCGTCTAATTCTGTCGGTTTTGTTTCGTTTTTCACGGTTTTTTCGACGTTTTCTTCGTTAAGATTGCGTTTAAAATATTAAAAAGTTGCTTTCGGAGAAGATTTTCAAGCATTTTTTGTCCTAAATTACCTTTTCAGTTGGTTAAAAAGCGAATTACGATGGGTGAAACGTCAAACGAAAACTTCGTTTTGACTTATTCCGGAAAAATAGAAGACTTTATTCCGGTCGCGAAATATAAATCAAAACGAACCGGAATTACGGTTTGCATTGGAGAAGTTGAAGGGCCAACTGTTAATGGTCATCTTTGTTTAGGTCAGAAGACACAAACCGTAGAAAATTAGTTAAATTCTGATAATTTTGGTTTTGTTTTTGTGTTTTAGCGACTGAGGCTCACGATGACGACGGTCTTCCTCACACTTTGGAGCATTTGATCTTTTTAGGAAGTGAAGATTATCCTTATAAGGTCTTGTATTTTCAGTCTTCGAAGCGTTTCGTAACAGTTTAATGGTTTATCATAATAAGGTTTTGAATCTCTATTAACGATGTTTTTTTTTTCCTTATTCATTTAGGGTGTTTTGGATCTTGTTGCCAACCGTTGCATGGCATCTGGTACGAATGCGTGGACTGCGACAGACCACACGTGCTACACGGTCATGACTGCCGGAGCCGAAGGATTTCTCAATTTCTTACCGCTTTATCTGGACCACATTCTTTATCCGACACTTAATGTTTGGTTTCAACCTTCGTACATTTCGAATTCATGGAGCTTTAACGCAGAAATTGCATGAAACTAACATTTTTTACAAAATCTCTTTAAAAACTGGTAATCTCCAGGACTTTCGAAAAATTATGTCGATTCTACAGATTTTAACAGAATAATCTTAATTTTCGTTAGTTTTCTGTTACTTATTAACATAAATCTACATTAGATGTCTGCATATTTTTGTAATTTACACTGATTTTTGCATATGTATTTGCATTTCTGAATGTTTTAGTCAATTTTCTAACTTGAATGTCTAGGAAATTTTGCAAAAATTTATAGAATTTTGTAGGTTTCTGTAAGTTTCAGTAAATTTCTGCGTTTTTTGAAGATTCTTTTTTGGTTGTTACATTGTTAATATCTTGTTTCGATTCGATATTAATTTGTAGGATTCTGGTTTCGTCACCGAAGTTCATCACGTGAACGGTGAAGGTGAAGATGCCGGAGTTGTTTATAGCGAAATGCAAGGCGTCGAGAGTATCGGAGAGAACAAAACGTTCAGAGCTATGCTTCACTCTTTGTATCCTGGCCGTTGCGGATATAAATCGGAGACGGGAGGAATATTAAAGAATCTACGCGAGAGCACAACTAACGAGAAGGTTTATAAACGGAATTTTCTTTATTTCTGATTCTAATTACTTCAATTTTACAGGTTCGAAAATATCACAAGGCTTTTTATCGTCCGGAAAACCTTTGTGTAGTGATTACGGGTCAGGTTTCAAAGGAAAACATCTTCGAAGCGTTAAATCCGATTGAAGAAAAGATCTTGTCGAAAGTAAAATCGTTCGTATTCAATCAAATCGTCACGAAATTTGAATCTTTTTTTGTGTTTTTTTAGGGTTTACGAGACGATTATCGTAGATCTTGGCAAGATCCGGTTCCTCCGTTAGAGAGTTCGGTAACCGAGGTGATACAGTATCCGAGTGATGACGAGGAAAACGGACTTGTTTACATGTCGTGGAGGGGACCAAAATCTAGTGTAAGTTTCGATTTTAAAATTATTTTATGTTAGAAAAGGCATTTTAACCTTTTTTCTCTTGTTAGTCGTTGTACGAGTTAGTGGCGATGGATTCGTTGCTTCTGTATCTTACGGACACCGCGATTGCGCCATTGAGACGTGAATTTGTCGAACGAGATGATCCCTTTTGCAATAAAGTAAGCGTTTTTATGTTCAAAGTGTTTTTTTACCGTTGTAACTTTTGCTTTGAATCGAAAGGTATCTCACAGTGTTGTTGAATACTCGGAAGGATTCATTCAGCTTTCATTTGAAAATGTTCCTAAATCTAAACTCGGTTTAATCGAACAGAAGTAATTAACTACAATAACGTTAAATTTTAACCGTGAATTTAAATAAACACGTCGATTTTTTCTTGTTTTTTTAAAGGTTATTTGAAGTGTTAACCAAAATCCATGGAGGTAGCGAGCCGTTAGACATGCAGCGAATACAGAGCGTTATTCACCGAAAGATCTTATCGATACTCAGTGGCGTAAGGCTCTTATAATTCTCACTTAAAACGGATCGTCACAAGTGTTTTTTATTTTCTGTTTTACTTAACGCAGCTCGAAAGCGAACCTCATGATTCGGTCGTCAACAGACTCATTCAAGATTTTCTTCACGGAACTGGAAACGAAAACGTAAAACAGTTTCACTTTAGTTGCCGTTAACGTATTTCTAACTAGATAATTGTGATTTTAGTTAAAAGAACGTCTAAATCAAGTGACGTCTCTCGAAGAATTGAAAAAAGTCGATGCGGCTTTTTGGACAGATTTACTCAAGAAATATTTTCTTGATGGACATCACGTTACAGTTCGTGAATTTTGAAACAAAAACCGTAATATTTTGCTTCAAATCTGTTTTTATACTCTTTTTCGAAAGGTTATCGGTGAGCCAAGTAGCGAATATATGAAAAAGTCGGCGGCCGAAGAAAAGCAACGAGTCGCCGACCAACAGTCGGCTCTCGGACCTGAAGGATTGAAGAAGAAGGCGCGTGAGTTAGAAGAAGCTACAGAAGCCAACGAAGTAAGTATTGGACGGTAAGCTTCAAAATTTCTCCGATAAATACCTTTTATCGTTTTAGATTTCGCCACCGGACGAAATGATTTCGTCATTCGAAGTTCCGAGCATCGATAGTGTTCATTTTCATTCGATCGAACATTTTTCGAATCATTGCGAAGGAGTAATGGAATCTAATTCGAAGTTTAATGTTGCGAAACTTCCGTTTCGATTTCAGCTTGATGATATTCACACGAATTTTGTTATGGTACAAAGAAAATGTTTTAATTCTAAAAACAACGATGAAAAGTCTTTTCTTAAACAACTTATGAAATAATTTTTAGATTTTTTCAACTTATAAGAGTAAATGAAGCTGAACGATGATATCGTTAAAATACCGAATGCATTTTTGTTTACTCTTCTAGTTTAAAATAGATTTTCAAATACTATTGTAAGTCGATTTAAATAAATGTTTTCATCGTTTTTCTGCACAATATTCAAAACAATAGCATTGAATTGATGAATTTAATGTTTCTTTTCTCATTTATCCATAGCTTCACGTTGTTATTGATACAAGCGCTGTTCCGCAAGAGTTAAAATTATGTCTGCCTCTCTTATTGGAAGTCATTTTCGAATCTCCAGTCGTTAGAGATGGCGGTTGGTTTTTTACGACTGTGATTGTGGCTTTTTTTGAAGTGTTTTGTTGTCTTCTTCTTCGATAGTCGTTATTCCTCATGGAATTGTTGTAAAAGAACTTGCTGAAGACACCGTCTGTACGAATGCTTCTTTGGGTCTCGCTTCCTCGCACGAATTGCGTTTTAACTGTGGTCAGGTGGCTCAAGTAGCTCACATCTATCTCGAAGTATGAGAAATTATTAAATTATCGATCTCAGTTTGAATCTGACCGATCTTTATTTCGTTTTATTTTTTTTCTTTTGAACAGGTGGAGATCTCAAAATATGAAAAAGGTGTTCGTTGGCTTCACGAGATATTGTTTGCAACCAAACTGACTGAAGAACGACTGAGGATCGTCGCTACAAAGATGGTTAACGATGTACCACGTTTGAAGCGTAAAGGAAGTTTCATTGCCAGTTGTTTGGCTTCGGAACTTTGTTATTCGAAAGGTGGTTTTTGCTATTTTGATCAATGGTAATGTAGATTTTTGACCTTAATCTGGTTTAAAATGTTTACATTTCAAGAAAGTAACCACAGAGTTAACAATTTAATGAGGCAGCATGTGTTCCTGACGGCACTTTTATCAAAATTAAGCTCCGATCCGAACAAAGTGCGTTTTAGTCGTACGAAAGTTGTTGCAAAATTACGATAATAATTGATATTTTGATTTTGTTAAACAATAAAGGTCTTAGAAATCATGGAGAAAGTACGAGGAATATTAACAAATCTAGATAACGTTTCTGTGTACGTTGCAACCGACGTCGACAAACTGGTTAAACACGTCGTGAATCCGAGTCAAATCTGGATCGAACATTTTTCTCAGTACGTGGACATCGACAAAATGTTATCCAGCTTAAAAGTACAATCGTGTCACGAATTACTCGTACCGTTCAACGAATGTCCGACACTCGGTGCCATCGTCGGTGTCGGAAGTATAGAGTCTTCGTTTCTGGTTCAGTTTGCTCCGAGTCTTACCTGTGCAACTCATCCGGATCTTCCCGCCGTTATGGTTCTTCTTCAGTACCTGACACAGTTGGAAGTCAGTTGTTACAAGTCTCAATTTGCAAAATGATAAAATGAGATCATTAATTTGTTTTTGGTTTTTAAATAGGGTCCGATGTGGAGGCAGATACGGGGTTTGGGTCTGGCCTACGGTTATTGGTATACCAGTTATTTCGCTTTCGTATATTTCTGTTCTTTGATCGGATCGTTGTGAATAATTTGTTTGGCGTTTTTATTATAAAGGTCTCACATTGAACCTCATAAAGGAGTCATTGGTTTGGCTTTATACAGATCGACACAATTAATTAGCGCTTACAAGGAAGCCGTTTCGATTATAGTATGAAAAATCGTTTCCGATTCATTGTACATATGAGTAAAACGTGAATTAAAACTCTTTTCATGTTAATATCTTTTAAAATAAACTTTTAATTGAGTTATAAATAAAAAAAATTCACTCTTAATTTTTTTTTCAAGTTAAATACGATAAAAAGTTTATTTTTTATGATAACAACAAGAAATTACCTTTAACATATGTTTTCTAGTTTCTAAAATACTTTAAATTTCTTCTAAAGATGTGTTTATGAACAGTTAATTTTGAAACTTTGGTTATTCTACACTTTCACATGAATGACATTAAAGAGAAATTGATAGTGTTTTGAAAACTAGAAGGGATACCTGAATTGCGTACGGGTATTTTCTTCAAGTTGATATCTTTCAAAATAAACATTTTATTCGCAATTAAAACTCATATAAAAAGCGCATTTTGAAAGATATCAATGCAAAATTACCCACAAGTGATTCAGGTGGCCTTCTAGTTTTTAAAATACCTTCTAATTACTCTTAATTTTACTACTGACAGTGAAAAAATAACTAGTTTTCCGGTTTTTGTTTAATAAAGAATTTTGATTATTGTTTTTTTTCTTTCTAGAAAGGGTATTTGAATGGAACGGAAGAGTGGGACGAGACGTTGGTCGAATCCGCACGTAGTAGTCTCATGTTTGAGATTATACAGAAGGAAGAGACTGTAAAATCGCTTTCTGCGCAGTCCATATTTTTGCACCTCAACCATTTGGATTTGGATTTTAATCAGTTTGTTATTCTCGAACTATGACGTGTGTCGTAATAATATTTCGTTTTCGTTTTTTTTTAAAAAGGAAACTTTTGAGGAACGTATCAGAAGTTGGGATCGATGACCTTCAACGAGTTGGGCCGAAGTATTTGCCTTCTCTTTTCGATCCAGCTAAATCTTGGTTGGCTATTTGTTGCCATCCGTCCAAATGCGAAGAAATTTCATCCAGTTTCAAAGAGTATTTATTTAAAATGTCTTAGAAATGTGTTTCAGAAGAGCAACAACTGAGAAAAATTTGAAAATATGTTAGAAACTAGAATGGTAGCTGAATCACTTAATAATAGTATTCTGTTTAAAGTTGGGTCATTTTCAAATTTCACATAAATAGCTTATTTTAAGTTATCAAAATTAAAATGTGCCTTTTAAGTGATGGAGCTAGCCTTCTAGTTTCTAAAACATGTTCAAGTTTCTCTTAGTTTTGTTCTTTTAAAAGACAAAATAATGTGAGTTTACACTTTAAAACCTTCCTTAATCTGTTATATATTTTATTTATGACAGGTTTTCTCGAGAACCTTTAATTATCTCTTTGGAACGTAGTTTGATGGATAGATTAGAAGATGGCGATCTGCCTTGGAAGGCTGCGACGTAAAAAAAACCTTACTCAAATTTATAAAATTCTCATAGAACTTGAACGTGTTTTATGAGCAAAACTTAAAGAGAAACTTGAAAGTGTTTAAGAAACTAGAAGCTGAATGATATTTTTCGTGTTGCTTCCTTTCAAAATAAACTTTTTGGTTTTAAATAATTCAGTTTTTTTTTTAAATAAAGTGAATTACTATCGATTTTTATTAAATTCAGTTTGATGAACTTTACAAGTTTCTCGATAATTATTTGTTACTGCAAGAGAATGACTTCATTTTTTAATTATAAACTGTGAAAGTTCTATTTTTTTTTCTTTTGAGACACCTTGTAATTTTTTTGTTATTGATTTTGCCGCTAGGAGCGCACGGATAGCTTTATTAAATTTAATTTTGGCGGGGGAATGAATAAATCTGTCTGCTGCTCTATTTGACGTTATTATTTAAATTTAGCTTTCTAAAATTAAGTCACGTATTTAATAACATTTAAAACAGCTGGCGGCTGTTGAAACTAAATAACGAAAACAAGTTTTTTTTTATGGTTTTCCTGCTAAAAAAAGTTCCACAAAATTGGAACATTAGCTTTATTGCTGGCGGGAAATAGCTTTTTTGGTTTTCGCTACGTTTTCGCTCAGTAACAGCTTAATGTTAATGTATTATGTTAAGTGAGCGGTAAGGTAGCGGAATGGTGGATTGTTGTGCGTTCTGTCATCTTTAGTTTTCTCTTTTCTTTTTTCTGCTAAAAAGTAAGTTTATTAAGATGAACATTTCTTATTGTTGTGTTCTATGTTGGTAAACCTTTAATTATAAATGTATTTAGTGATAATTTAAATGTCACGATGAGGTTTTAATAGTATTTGAACGTGCACGAAGTAGCAGATTTTTGCTATTATAACGAATGATGGATGAAGCATTCCGGTAGAGGAGCAAAAATCTGTTTCTATACAGCGTAATATCTAAAGTGTAGAAGAAAATTATGAAGAGGGTAGACACTTACGTTAGTTATGCTATTCGACATGTAGGTGGAGCAACAGTCGCTTATTCAATTTTGAGATAATATAGGAAACGAATTACTGCGCCACCTATTGCCAATATGTATAACTAAAGCCAAAACTGAGTGTCCGCTTATTTTCATAAAATTGCGACATTTAAATATGCGCTGAAATTGGGACAATTGCCTGTTTTTTTTTAAACGTGCTTAATAACTAAATGACGAAGTTTCAAATTGAATTGGTGCCAATTTAATGTGTTTTTTTTTTCTTTCTTCCTATTAAATTATAGCTTGTCACATTCATTTGAAGTAAATTTGCGGAAGTTTCTCATTAATCAATTGATCGTCGTTGAAAAAAGCGCCGTCTAGCGGAAATATAACGAAACATTATTACCACATAATATATTATTCGAATATAAACAACGACGTGGGGGAATTTTTTTTACACTTTTTGTTGAGGGGGAAAATTGGAACAAATATATTTCAAGTGCAAATAATAATAACAAACAGCTGTACAATGAAAGACAATCTTCCATCAGTTATTTTACATCATGTGACGACAACATTTCGTCTGTTTGTTGAAACTTTGATGGAAAGTGTTGAAAGACCGGATCCGAAGCAAGTGTGGCAGGTTTCAGTGTCCGGTGTGTTTGGATCCATCCTACTCAACTCAATGGGTTTCTCGGCGATGATGACGGTGCCTCCAATCGCTCTCTTTGCCTTCATCTATCTAACTGGACTCTACAAGTGGATCTACGTTGCTATCGTCACACTTCCAAGAGATATCAAGTGTGTATAAAACAACACCGCCTCATTAATTATTCAGAATCATAATTACCTATTTATATATTCCATCATAAGTGGTCACCCTTCCTTCTACAAGTGTGGCTGGCCGCACGTGGAGCTGGGGGGGGGGGGGGAGGGGGTGGGGGCGTTTGTTGCGCGATTGGAGGGGCGGAGGTCAAATATTTTGAAAGTCGCTGCACTCTGATTGGTCGAGTGGACAGTGGCGCGTGCTTGCGTTTATTTGGTCGCTTATTATTTTCAAATTCTCTACATTATGATTGGTCGAACACAGGTGCACGTGCTTGTAGTTTGTTTGTTTTTTAAGGTGACTCGTTCGCTCTCTCCTTCTTTCAATGTTGGATCAGGTGTTTTTTCTTTCTTTCCCCTTTTGTTTGTAATGTTGTGTCTGTAACGGGAGTATTCCATTGTGTTCTTTTTTTAAATAGGAATAGGAGGGGTGGAGGGTAGTGGAATGTAAACAAAACATAATAGAAATAGGCTAGGGCCCAAATTCAAGAAGGAAACTTCACCCTTGAACTTCAATCCTCTGATCTGTGGGTACAAATAATTCCATGGGAACTCACTCACTAAAACAAAGGTTTTTTTTTTTTAAACTGTTCAAAGTTTGTTAGAAACTAGAAGAGTAAAAGAATCACCTAAAATAAAATGTCAATATCTTTCAAAATGAACGTTTTCATTACAGTTTGAAATCGACTGTATTGAAAAAAACTGAAGTTATATCTAAGAAACTAAAAACGAGTAGCTCAGGTTGATATTGTTTAAAATAAGCTTTTTATGTCAGTCTGAAAATAACCAACTTTTTTTTTTTAATTTCTGTCTATAAAAAAAGTTTATTTTGAAAAATATATTTCAGGAGGAAATAACACGAAGGAGAAATTAAAACGAGTATCGCTGATTCACTTCAATATATTTTCCTGTTAAATATCTTTCAAAATAAACTTTTTAAGAGAGAGAATAATTATAAAAAAAAATGTCGTCTGCTTAAAGTTGTATCATTTTCAAACTACAATAAAAAGCTTATTTTAAAAAATAATCAACATGAAAAACATATATTAAACTCTCATTTTGAAAGATTTCCTCGAGGATTCTTTTTACTATTCTAGTTTCTATAACAAACTTTGAATTTCATTTCAGAGTTGCCTTTATAACAAGATGAAAAATTATTAATAAAGAGGTATATATAGTTTGAAAGCGCCGCCTAGCGTCGGTTTGATGTAAACTTTCCACTTGCGTTTCCGTAAGTGGAACGTCCGCAGTACATTTGTAGGACTGATGTGTGACACGTGTCTGTGCGGGTAATGAATTTCAATTTGTGTTAACTTTGACCTTTCTCAGAATGGACCTTAATTGACTTTTGAACTGTAGGTGACATAAGATATGTGACTGACCATTTGAAAAGGGGGGGGGGGTCAGTAAGGAGGTTGGGGGGGGTGGAAGAAGGGAGAAGAGAAATAATTGCGTCAAGGTCGTTTGAGGGTGTCATTTTGATTGACAGTTTCCTTTCAATGTGACAAATTAACCAAGATAGATGGGAATTATATGAATGAGTGGTCACGTGACGTTGTTTTTGTGTCTAGCTGACTTGATTTGTATATTTAAATTGTGTGACGTCATTTTTTTTTTCGGTAATCTTCTTGTTAACAGATGGCGAGATTTGAATAAATATTTTCAATCCGTGTACCTTGTTTAGAGATATGTTTGCAGAGTGCTAAATGCAAATTGCAATCATAAAATTTAGGCGCCTAGTGACAAATTGTCCACAAAAAAAATACCTTGTAAATATTTGTTATTTTAAACTAGAAAGTGGTTGAGAAATTTTTAATATTTCTCTAAATAATTGGCCCCAATTATTTTTTTTTTTTTTTTTTTTACTTCAAAAATGATTGTTAAAATTTTGTTATTATGACGTCATTTTATATTTTTAAGGAAAAAAAACAAATTTTGAGCTTTTTTTGGGGGGGGGGGGGGTGTGGAGTGAAGTTGACGTCATTCTCGATAGATGGCGCCATGTTGTCATTTGTGCAATGATTAACAACGGAATGTTGGACATAATGCACTCTTCGTGTAATGACATTTTGAAACTCAAATTGAGAATTTTTGCGAACTAATATGGCGGAATTTTCTATCAGATAAGAATGATATCTGAAAAACGCCATATTGGAATTTTAGATACGTGCGGATACTAAATCGTGTCGTCATGCGCGTTTTCCGTTTCGGCGCGAAAGTTTTTTTTTTGCCGGGTTGTTAGATTTTGAAGCAGACTACAACAAAAATCCTTAAAAAAATCCCTAGTTATGACGACAATTATACTAAATATATACTTTTATGAGTCAAATAAATTAATGATGGGGAAAGATAAAAATGAAAATACTTTCGTGAACGTTAATTAAATGTAATTTAATACATTCGATGACGTCATGATTGGATATATATGATTAAAATTAAAAATTGTGAAATTTTATCTTCAAAAAAGGGGGGAATTATTTTAAAAAATGAAACATTTCCCTGTTTGAATTGACCTCGTTTTATATTGCATTGAAAATTCTATAAGAATTTTTCTTGAAATTACATTTGACCCTTTTTTTTCTTTCTTCGGTGCTTTTCAGTTTGCTGCCTGAAAATGTTTGCAAAAACGAGAGAGAGAGGGGGGGGGGGAGGCTACGATGAAAACCAGAAAACAATTGAAAAAATTTATGTCAGTTTAAAAAATTAGGCGGAGAAGAAAAAAATCCCTCTTGTCACACAACACAATTTCAACCAATAGAAAGAGAATATTTTTAATAATATTTTTTTCTAAAACAAGTAGGTAGATAGATACATACAGGTACATACTTTCACTTAATGCTCTGGTTAACTATAACCTAAATAAGTGGAGAAAGTTAACAAATGGTATGGTAGAGATTGTCAGTTTCTAAGCGCTTTTAAAGCGGCTCGAGAAAGCTTGCCGCCAGCTATGAAAATGTCAAATATAAGCCTAAATTATTCTTTGATAAATTTAGACATTTGTTTGGCTTCATACAAAGTATACAGGCGCAATTAGAAATCGGGACAAACACAAGTTGACGCCGCCCTTTTTATGACGACCGGCAACTTCTAATTGGTTTGTTGTGTGGTTCGACGTTGAAAAAGGCGGAGCATGTGAAGTCAGACTACATAACCAACCAATTAGAAGTTGGCGGTCTTCATAAAAAGGGCGGAGCCAACTTGTGTTCGTCCCGATATCTAAATGCCTTTTACAAAGTATAAGCTTTCATTGAGCTGCTTTCACAGCGCTTAGTAAACGCAATAAACCTAATGACATACATTCTAAATTAATTATTTCAAGGTCATATACACACAGTTACATAATTTCACTTGATATTCTGACTAACTATATATAACCTCAATAAATAAGAAGGAAAAGTTAAATAAAAATGTAATTAATATGTTGACTGAAAAAAGGGGGAGGGGGAGGTAAATTTATGTGTTCAGTGTAAGTAACTAAAAGCGCTTTTTTTAAAAGCAACTCGAGAAAAGCGCTTTTTTGTTAGGATATAGAAAAATACAATTAATGTTAAATATTAGCTCAAAATTATTGATATATAATATTTGGAATATTGATGAATTATTATTAGAACAAAAATTGTGACTTGAATAAATAAAATAACATACAAAGTAAGCGGCTTTAACAGCTGCTTAGAAAGCATCCAATGAGAAAACCATTCTAGATTAGACATTCATAAGGATCAAGGATCCTTTTTGACGTCATTAATTTGACTTGTTTCACTTTTATTCAGGTTATAATTGACCAGAGCTGAGAGACATTCCTATAAGAAGTCGGTCATTTGTTCTCATTTTATGTTAATTTAATACATTTTTACTGAAATCTCTTAGCAGCTCAGTATATCTCTCTTTATCCAATAGGAGTGAAAGGAGTGAAAGGAAAAAAAAACAACCATTGATGACGTCATTAAAGTTTTAACTTTCTACCTTTTTGTTTAAAAAGGTGGGTGGGAAGAAGAAGAGGAGGTGGAAACCGGTTTTGTTGTTGTTGTTGTTGCAACAATTGTAAAAAATTAATGTATATTTTGATCAAAAAAAGAGAGAGAGAAACTTTATAGTTAGAAAGGAGGAATCCAAACGTGCGCACACGCAATTTGTATTTATTGTGTATTTTAAGCTATTTTCTGTGTTAAAATATTAGCAATCTTATATTTGGATTGAATATTAATAATAATAATGGTGTTATTTTGTGGGAGTGATTGGGGGTGGTCTAATAGATAGACAGACAGACAGAAGGGTGGGTGAGGTTAAATTAATAGTGTTTGAGCTCTGATTGGATTTACAGATTTGTGACGTCATCAATGGGTCTTACTATTCAAATACAGCTTGTGTGTTTTGTATGAATTGATCAGCTGAGGGGATTTTTTTTTTGTATTCGAGGGTTCGGCGGTGTCAGTCTTTTCTCTTCGCGTTTTGATTTTTTCTTTCGCGTTCATTCAAAGAAAAGAGCTGCAATTATTAAATTCAGTTAATTAATTAATTATGTTCCGGTCAAAATCCGTTGACATTTGGACACCTGAGACTGAAAATACCAGGAGATCATCACCTCCTCCTCCTCCTCATCCTCCTCATTCATCTGGATTTCGTCATTTTTTTCGGGATATTGCTTACAAAATACAAACTGTGCCCAGAGACTGCAGGTGAGAGACAGACGTGGCGACGTGCAACGTGCGCGCGCTGCACGTGCGAACAGATGATGATTGTGAAAACTTTTCTAAAATGAACAAGCGTCGTGGTGACGTCATTTCCATAGGTGTTATTATGGTTGTGTGACGTCATAGAATACCTTGCTTCAATAATTTTAAGTCCCTGGTAAAAAAGGGACGAGAAAGGGTTAAAAGAGGGAGGAGGGTTAATACCCCCTTTGAAAGGGGAGGGAGGGAGGGGGGGGGGGGGCTCAGATCTCAGGTTCACGTTCCTGTCACAGTAAATATCGTGAAAATTGAATCAGATTGATTTCAAGGTCAAACAAAAAAAGATCAAATTTAATATTTTAAAATTTTGAGACGTGATTGAAATTTATAATTTAAGATAAAAAAAAAAAGATTAAACATTTCTTAAGAAATTTTCTTATCGAAATTCAATAAAACCAAGAAAGGAAAAAACCGGCTCCAATCGGGGAAAAAAGTAAATAAAAAGGAAGTTTCACCTGAGAACAAAATAAATAAAACCCGTTTTTTGTTTATTTTACATCTAGATTTTAAGGGGATTTTTCCCCCCTCTTTACAATTTACAACAAAAAAAAAGGTGGCTTAAAATAAAGTTTAGCTTTGTTTTTTTAAGCTTTGCTTTTGTTTCGGGTTTTAGTCAAGATATCACCTGACTGACACAATAAACTTAAGTGAAGAGGAAATTTTAGAAACTAGAAGGGTAGTAACTTAAAGAGGGTATTTTCACAGGTTTATATCTTTTAAAATAAACTTTTTTATAAACTGACGTAAAAAAAGCTTATTTTGAAAGATATTAACGTGTGAAAAATACCCTCTTTAAGCTAACTACCCTTCTAGTTTCTAAAAGTTCCTCTTCATTTAGCACCTGAATGACAGAATACGAGTTCGAGAGACTCCGTTTAAACCTTTAAAACCGCCTTAAGATGAACTAGAAAGTATTTTAGAAACTAGAAAGGTAGCCCTGAGTATTTTCAGGTTAATATCTTTCAAAATAAACTTTCTATAACCAAAAATTGACATAAAAATAGCTTATTTTTGAAAGATATCAACGTGAAAATACCCTTAGTGACAGATCACCTTTCTAGTTTCTAAAAAACACATTCGAAGACGGGCATATTTAGAAATCGGGACGAACACAAATTGGCTCCGCCCTTTTTATGACGACCGGCAACTTCTAATTGGTTTGTTGTGTAGTTCGCCGTTGAAAGGAGCGGAGCATGTGACGTCAGACTACATAACCAACCAATTAGAAGTCGCCGGTAATCATAACTGAAGTTCTCCCCGATTTCTAACTACCTGTCATTCGAAGTTATTCCATTTTGTACCTGAAAGGCTGAATATGAGACGGGCAAGTGTGCCCAGCGGTAAAATTTTCTTTGCCCCCGCCCTTTTATGAGCGTCATCAATTTCTAATTGGTTTGTTACTTACTCTGATGTCACATGCCCCGCCCTTTTCAGTTTCTAATTGGTTTATATTGACGCTCATAAAAGGGGCGGGGCGAACAAACTTTTAATGCTGTGCACACTTGCCTGTGAAATTGAGGCGTTTATATAACTTTTAAATACGACCGGAAAATGTTACATAAAAGCGAATGACGTCACGAATGGAGAGAGAGAGAGAGAGAGAGACAGAAATGGATTGTTTTATTTTAGATAATGGCAAGGTCATTCAAGGGCCCTGTTTGTGACGTCATTAAATCCAGGTAAACATTTAGCCGCAAGCGGTGTAGACTTGACCGGAGCATTTTAATGATAACATCCAGGGTTATATTTTACGGTTTAAACTTTAATTTCAATTTTGAAACAATTGATTGTCTTAATTTCTATTGTTTTTATTTTGTTCTCTTTGTTTCTCTTCATTTGTTAAAACTAGAAATTCTTGATTCTTATTGAACTGAAAAAAAACTTTCTCTCAAGTTTTTTCCTTGAAATAAATTACGCAATAGTTTATTTTAAACGATTTTAATTTTGAAATTTAAAATTGAAGTTCGTTTTCCGATTGCTTCAAGTTTGTTATTCACCACTGTAAATGTGAATAACCACAAGGGGGGAGGTCGTTACTGCGCATGACTCTCCACAATCACTAGGCAATGTGCGAAATCATATTCCTACAAATAATTTATGAAATTAAAACATAAGTTAAGGTGGTTTTAAACCTTTTAAAAACGCCCCTTTCGAACTTGATTATAATTCTGGCTTTTTCAGGTGCAGATCAAAAAAGAAAACAAGAATTTGTTTTAAAAACTAGAAAGGTAGCTCAATCATTTATGGGTTCTTCTTTTAGATATAGTTCAAAATAAGCTTTTTAAAGATAAAAAATTAAAATAATGTCTGCATAAAGTTTAGCCATAAAAAAGCTTATTTTGAACGATATCTAGCTGAAACTATACCCTCTTAAATGATTAAGCTACCCTTCTAGTTTCTAAGACATGTTCAATTTTACCTTCATTTTGCACCAAGAAAGACAAGAATAAAATGAAAGGTTGAGTCTGGGCCCCGTTTACACCTTTTAAGAGAAACTTATGGGTAGTTTTGAACCCCCATTAGTATTGAAAGACAGGGTAATATAATCAGTGTTGTACATTGCCTAGTGATTCTAGTAAATCACGAAGTTATATACTCAATTAACGTGTAAATTATGTAACTTATCGCGTAATTAAATGAAGTTATTAGAGAAGAGAAGAGAACCCTTGGAGCCTGAAATATTGTCCAATCAAGAGGAGGAGGAGGAGGCGTATTTTAAGAAACTAGAAAAGTGACATTTTTTTTCTAGTTTTGTGTGGACACCACGTGAAAAGGGTTAAACAACAAAAAGAACAAGGGTTAAGAATTGACCTATTGATGCTCTTGTTACACAGGCAGTTAGAAATCGGGATGAACTTCAGTTGGCTCCGCCCTTTTTATGACGACCGCAACTTCTAATTGGTTGGTTATGTAGTCTGACGTTACATGCTCCGCCCTTTTCAATGTCGAACCACACAATAAACCAATTAGAAGTTGCCGGTCGTCATAAAAAGGGCGGAGCCAACTGAAGTTCGTCCCGATTTCTAATTTGCCTGTTTTTGATTCTGGTCAAACTTTTGACAGATTTTTTTTTTTAGATTTGAAGGTGGTTTACGAAGGTTGATATATTTTAAAATAAGCTTTTTATGGCATTAAAAGTTGAAATTTTCACCCCAATGGAAACAAGGCCTAAATCAGTTTTTTTTTCATAAAACATTTTAATTTAATTAAAATTCTGAAATATTAAAATAGGCCAACTGTGTTCTTATAATAAATATTTGTTATATTTCGAAATTCACTTAGATTTTGAATTATCTTACTGAATTATTCATAAATTATAAAATTCGGGGAATTTTTTTCTTTTTAATTTTAATTTAAAAAAAATATCTTAAAATATGGTCGTTTTTTCGTGATTTTGACAGATGAAATTCAACTGTGAATCGACCTTAAAACCTCATTTACTAAATTAAGACGAAAATTCCTTTTCACTTTCTCCTCATAATCTAAACCCATATTCCGATAATCAACGATTTATACATCAGCGTGACGTCATGTCACTATAGAAAATATAATAATAATCATCAGGAGAGTCGGACATTTTTATGCAAAATCAAAAATCAAACGTTTCTCAATTTGTGGCCCAATTGTCAAGTATAATCATCATTAAGGTTATTCGTTATGTAGAGAGCTGGCTAGAGGCTAGAATTAACCTACAACAGTATTTTAATTCGAGACAAACTTTAGCCTTTAACCCAAAAAGCATAATTATTTTTGCCTTAATCATCATCGTTAGAGCAACTGAAATTATACTACTTCTAATCAGAAAAGGCTGGTTTGAGAGGCTAGATGTCTGGTTACTATCAGTTGTCAACTAGACTTATAGCCTCTAACCAGGTGTTTTTGATTAAAAAATAGTCATAATTGTCAGGCCCGGACTGGCCCGGCCGGCTGACCGGCAATTGCCGGTCAATTGGGGGCCAAAAAAAAAAAATGGGGGCCAAAAATAAATAAATTAAAAAAATGGGGCCAACACAATTTCATAGCCGGTGGGGCCAACCACTAGCCAGTCCGGCCCTGATAATTGTTGATTAACTACACAAAATGGGGGCCACAGATTGAGAAACATTTGCTTTGATAAATTTGTATAATTAATCCGTGCCCTAATAATAATAATAATAATAATAATAATAATAATAATAATAGATGGACCGTGACGTCATCATATATACACAGCTGGACAAATCATCGATGAATAACGGAATGTGTGTTCCTGATTAATGTGTTACCGGAAAATATCCTGATTATAAATACAAACTGTTGTTGGTTTTGGAAATTTATTACGGGAAATTTTGTTTGTTGCAAGTGACGTCACATTATGTTATTATATCAATATCAGTCTTTTGTGATTATTATAATTTATTAGAAGAGAAACAAACAAAGGTGTTTTATGTGATTTAACGAAACACACCCTGTAATAATATTTATCCTACATTTTTTTTGAAGTAGGAGGGGAGGAGAAGGCTGCACTTTTCAAATGGAAAAAACACTTATTTCCCATTGTGTGAAATTCCTATTTTTTAAAAATTCCGTTTCCAATTGAGTCTTAAAATCAGGTGAAAAAAATGAATTAATTTTATGAAAATCGTGAATATTAGACAATTTCAGAACACTCTTAAAGAGAACTTGAGTGTTTTTTTTAGAAACTAGAAGGGCAATCCAATCTCTTAATAGTATTTTTATGTTTTAATATCTTTCAAAATAAACTTTTTAAAGACAAACTGGAAATAAAAAGCTTATTTTAAAAGATATTAAAACATAAAAAATAACATTAAGAGATTGGATTGCCCTTCTAGTTTCTAAAACAATTTCAATTTCTTCTTAAGATATTGTTTGCAGAAGAGCAAAAACTCATGAAGAAATGTGAAAGTTGTTAGAAACTAGAATGGGTAATAACGGAAATCATTTAATTGAGCTGCCCTTCTAGTTTCTAAAATGTTTTCAAGAGCAAAAATGCTTTTTTGAAAACACAGAATAATAATAGTGTTTTAAAAACTAGAAAGGTAGCTCAATCGCAAGAAATGTGAAAATTGTTAGAAACTAGAATGGATAAAGCGGAAATCACTTAAGTGTGATTGGAGTTACCCTTCTAGTTTTTAAAATATAATTCAAGTTTCTCTTCATTTTGCTCCTGAAAGAGAATAATCAGAGATGCGTTCGAATTGCCCCGTTTGCACGCGCAAAATCGCACGCGCAAAATCACGAGCAAAAAAACGCGAATAAAAAAGGGAACTAAAAATCGTTCTTCGTTTTTCTTCCTATTATTTCAGGGGCCTGTTTAGTTTAATTCGGTTACGATTATTAACGAATTCATCGTTACGAAACAACTTAACGATACCGAGGCATTTCCGCGAATTAGTGCGGAAACATCCGAACCGAATTTGCTTCGTAGACGAAGAACGTTCTTGGACGTTCAAAGAGGTTTCTGTCTTTTCTTTCCGGATCTTTTAAGAAAGCGGAATTTTTTTAAAAAAATTATTACTGGCTTCTTTTTTTTAAGGTTGATGAATATTCTAATAAATTAGCGAATTCGTTTCTGGATTCCGGTTACAAAAGTGGTGATGTGGTGGCGCTTTTTAAGGAATCGTGTCCGGAATTCGTTTGCATTTGGCTCGGACTCTCGAAGATCGGTGTCGTTTCGGCTCTGATTAATTTCAATCTCAGGCAACAACCTCTCGTTCATTCGATCACTTCGGCTCATGCGAAGGCTCTTATATTCGGATCGGAACTCAGCGAAGGTTGAAGCCGCCGCCGCCGCCGTCTTTTATATTCACTTCTCGCTTATTTAAAATCGTCTTCTTTTTTTTTTTTTAGCCGTGAACGAAATCAAAGAATTTCTTCCCGGAGACATGCTTTTCTACTGTCACGGTTCTTCGGAGAAAGTGACATTTACGGTCGAATCTCTAGACGCCAAATTACAATCCGCTTTGGATCGAGAACTTCCGAAATTAGACGTCAAATTAACCGGTTAACTTCCTTTCTAGTTTTCTAAAACAGTGGTTTATTGAAGTTGTTTTCGTTTTTTCCGTTCAGATCGGTTGGTTCTTATTTACACATCTGGAACGACGGGACTTCCAAAAGCGGCCGTCATAACTCACTTGAGGTTTTTTTTGTTGTTATTTCTCAATTAGCCTCTTCCCGAGGCTAATTACTAATTATAAATTGAATTTTTCAGATATATATTTATGGCTGGTGGAGTCCGATGTTTCTTCAAGATAGTTGACGGCGACGTTCTTTACGATCCTCTTCCACTTTATCATTCCGCTGGCGGAATCTTAGGGATCGGACAGGCGATTCTCTTTGGAAACACGGTCGCAATCAGGCGGAAGTTTTCGGCCAGCAAATTCTGGGACGATTGCATTAAATATAAATGCACCGTAAGCGGTTTAATTTGAACTTTTCTTGTTCTTTTTACAGATTGTAAATACACTTTTATAAACTGGAAGAGTAATAATTAAGAATATCCTTTTTTTTTTTCTTATTGGTATTTTTCAAAATAAACCTTTTATAAGTTTTTTAATTGTGAATTTGAAATTTTTCCGGGGAAAAAGTAGATTTTGAAAGATACCAAAATATGAAAATTGCTCAAAGTGATTAAGTTACCCTTCTAGTTTCTATTTAATTTTGTTTTAGGTTAGATTTCTGTCTTTCAGAAGAGCAAAATTAACGAAAATTATATACAGTGTTTTAGAAACTAGAAGAGTTATAAATTTGATATCTTTCAAAATAAACTTTTTATGGCAAACGATATTTTTAAAAACATTTTGTCTAGAAAAAGTTTATTTTGAAAGATATCAACATATGACCTGACCGTTCCCTAGTTTCTAACACTTTAATTTACGCCTTAGTAAGTGGATATTGAATGTATTTTAGAAACTAGAAGAGTATTTTTATTGTTGTAGTTTTTAAAGTTTATAAAGTTTATTTTTAAAAATTACGACATTAAAATGATGAAAATACTCTTCTAGTTTCTAAAAATACGTTAAATTTCTACTTAATAAGGCACAAAATGGAAGTGTTAGAAACTAGAAACGGTCATGTTGACATATTTCAAAATATAAAATACTTCTAAGTGGATCCACTAACCCGTTCTAGTTTTTAAAACACGTGTCTGCAACTGCAAAATAAGCAGCTATTCGTAAACCATTTTTTACGAGTTCGTTATTTCATTTTGGAAGTTTTGTTTTTCCTTTTTTTTATCGTTAAAAATAAAGGTTTCTCAGTACATCGGTGAGATCTGTCGTTATTTGTTATCTCAACCGGAAAAACCTCAGGACAAATTACATTCGGTCCGAATGATGTTCGGAAATGGATTGAGGCCTCAGAACTGGCAGGCGTTTCTAGATCGGTTCGGAGTCAAACAGATGGGAGAACTTTACGGAGCGACAGAAGGAAACGCAAACATACGTTTGTTCTTTTTTTCTAACCTCCTTTGTTTGTCGAGGCTAGAAGGGTCTTTAATTTTAAACCGCTTTTTGATTTTTGTTTTCAGTGAACACGGAAAACAAGATCGGAGCCATCGGATTCGTGTCTCGTATTGCTCCTTTCGCTTATCCGTGCACTTTAATCAAAGTGGACGAGACCGGTGAAGTCGAACGTAACTCGAAAGGGTTATGTGTCAAGTGTAAACCGGGAGAACCGGGTGAATTTGTCGGAAAAATCGCTCGGAATAATCCCGTGAGAGCTTTCGATGGCTACGTCAACAAATCGGCAACTCAGAAAAAGGTCGTGACGGATGTTTTCTCGAAAGGAGACGAATGTTTCTTGTCTGGTTTGTTCCTTATAATAAACTGAATTGTTCGTAAGTTTGAAATGTGGCGTTTTCGATAAATTAGGTGACGTTCTCGTTATGGATAATTACGGTTATTTGTATTTCGTTGATCGACGCGGAGACACTTTCAGGTGGAAAGGAGAAAACGTTTCGACGGCTGAAGTTGAAGGTGTTATAAGTAACATCGCTGGTCTCAAAGATTCTGTTGTTTACGGCGTCGAAGTTCCCGGTTTGTATTTTTCAAGATTCGCTCTTCGTCTTTTCAGAGACAAAAACAATGTTTTACTAAAAGAAATTGAAAGTATTTTAAAAACTAGAAAAGTAAATGCGTCACTTATTTTTCAAAGAGCAAAATGAAGAGAAACCGGAAAGTGTTTTAGAAACTAGAATGGGTATTTCAGTCACTTTTCATGTTGATATCTTTCAAAATAAACTTTTTATGTTAGTTTGAAAATTATTAAAACACGTTCAGGTTTCTCTTCATTTTGCGCCTTCATAGATTAATATTACTTTTCTAGTTTCTAAAACACGCTTTCAATTTCTTCTTAGTGTTGTTCCTTTTATGAAACACAAATCAGCTATTTATAAAAAACCATAAGAGTAGAAATGGAAAGTGTTTTAGAAACTAGAAGGGTCGCTTAATCACTTAAATATATTTTAATGTTAATTTTAAAATAAACTTTGAGCAACTCTTCTAGTTTCTAAAACACAATTTCTTTTTAAATGTTTTTTAAAGGAATGAACAAAAAAAGTTCAAATTGAATTATGTTTCCTTCATTTGCACATTTTTCAAAATAAAATATCTGCTTTGAAGAAATTTAAAAGACGAAATTTTTGTTTATTTTTTAAAAACTTTAAAAAGGTTCTGAAGGACGAGCCGGAATGGCAGCCATATTGGACGAAGAACACTCTTTGAATCTGAACGATTTGGCCCTCGGTTTCCAGAAGTGCCTTCCGATGTACGCTCGACCTCTTTTCGTCCGCATTTTAGATTCCATTCCGATGACTGGTCGGTTCAATCTCCTCCTCCTTCTTGGAATTTCCGTGGCGATAATTTCTCGTCTCGTTCTTTCTCGTTATCTTTTAGGTACGTTTAAGCTGAAAAAGATCGACTTGCAGAAGGATGGTTTCGATCCTGCATCATGTTGTCAGAACGGTAAACTTTATTATCTTAACAATGGTAAATACGTTCCGCTCGACGATGCGACTTACGCTGGAATCTGTTCCGGAAGTGTCAGAATCTAAAATTACTTTCTATCTCTTTCTCTCTGTCTTTCTTTCTCTCGCTCTCGTTACTTTTGATTTACAAAACTCATAAAACTAACGAACAAAAAAAAAAGGAAAAATCAAAAGTATCTTCGGGAAGAGAAAACAATATTCTTTCTTCCGAACTAACAAACATTTGGAATTTGTGATTTTTTACGGATTTGACGGCGATGATTCTCATTTCGAAGATGGTTTGGTTCCGATTAATCGGGAACAGATTAATATTGAAGCATTAATTAACGGGTTCCAGTAAATATCTCGGAAAAATGTCGACAAGAAAGAAAAAAAAAACGGAGAACGAACAACAAAATTAATAACTGTTTATATAATTATGATGTACAGTGCAGCTATTTTTGCAAATTGAGATATATTTTTTGTGGTGCGTTTAATTAGGGTTTTCTTCGGACGTTTAGTTCTTACTCTCTTTTGTAATTTATTTATTTCTTCACTTTTTCTCTCTTTTTGAGCTTTTTCTTCTTCTTCCGTTGATTGAAGAAATTGTGTGTAACCCATTAAAAAAAATGCTGAATAAGATTTTTCTTCGACTCTTGGAATCCGTGCACATTTTCGGGGAGCGAGAAAGTTTAAAAAACTATCAATACTTAATAAGGCAGGGAAAAATGCTTTATTAATGAAAATTACTATTTAGAAGCTAAAATCTAAAGCCGATGCTACACGTAGCAACAATCCAGCAACTTTAGAGCAACATAAGCTGTGTTGCTCTATTGTTTCATGAAAGTTGAAACACCTGTCATAAGAGCAACAAACCCGAATTGTTGCTCACAGATTGAAAGCAACAGAATTATCAAATAGAACTTGGTTCTATTTTCGAGCAACCATTTCAGCCAACAGCCAATAAAAACGGCTTGAATAAATCACATGACTATTTCAAATTTTCAACTGATGAAGAAGAGGAAGACGAAGCAAAATGTCTACTACAGTCTTTGGCTCACAACCTCTTTGTTTCATTGGTTGTTGCTTTCATGAACGTTGCAACATGTATCATAGGTGTTGCTTGCAACAAATAGGAAACTACTGTTGCTACAACTAGTATTGTTGCTTGACTGTTGCTACGTGTAGCATCAGCTTAAGAGTACTCTTGACTATGGGACAACTCTAGCCTCGAAACAGTTTTTTTTATCGAAAAAAGTGCAATTTTTTCCACCTTATTTAATTTTATTAACTAAGGCTTGTTAAAAGCTTTAGTTCTCCTGTCAACTATAAAAGAATTTTAGCCTCTAACCAACCATTGTTAATTTTATAAACAAGGCAAAGTTTTTTCTGCAATAAAATAGGACTTGCTTAGAGGCTAAAATCTAGGAGAACTCTTGGTTAAGGGATGATGACGTGGTGGAAAATTGTAGCCTCTGAACAGTGTTTTTAATTGCAAACTTTTTTTAATGTCATTAGCCTCTAAACTATTAATTCTAACCTCTAACCAGTTATTGCTCAGTTTTATTTAACTTCATAATTTGTTTGTTTACTAATAAGTAAGGCGAAATTAGGGACAACCACAATTAGTTTTTAATCTAAAAAAACAACTGGTTAGAGGCTAAAATTAATAGTTTTGTAGTTTTAAGTTGTAAAAACGCAGCTTGAACTTGTGATTAATCCTGAACTTTCAGGTGCAAAAAAAAAAAAAATGATGACAAACTTGAAAAATGTGTTTTAGAAACTAGAAGAGTAGCGCAATCACTTAAGAATAAAGTTTTTTCATGTTGATACATCTTTCAAAATAAGCTTTTTCTAGACTAAAATTTAAACAAATATTGTCAGCTTAGTTTGATTAATTTTCAAAGTTACATAAAAAGTTTATTTTGAAAGATACCAAACATTAAATTAAATTGAAATAAATGAGTTACCCGTTTTCTAGTTTCTAAAACATTCAAGTTTCTCTTCATTTTTGCACTTTGAAAGATGGAACAATTGAAGTTGCAATTCAAAAACACAGCTTAAAGTTAATTTAAAATTAGTAAATTAAGAAGTTTCATAATTAATGTAGTTAATTACTTTTAAGAAGTAATTTTAATCACATTAATTGATTACTTTTGGCAAATTAAAGGGCCATTAGTTGTTTATAACAGTTTGAATGGGTCAATTTTTTTTTGGTGTCATTTTTGAAGGAACGAATTTTTCAAATGGACTGAATTGAAAAGTTCGTAGTTTGAAGAAAAGTAGTGGGTGGGTGGATATTTTCAGGTTTGATTTCGTCCCATCGTTTTTTTGTTTTGTGCTCGCGTTAACCGCGTGTGCATTTCAGGTACTGGAAAGGTTTTACGCTTAAATGCGGACCAATAGAGAGCGAAAGACAACACACACATCTATGTCATCTTTTTACTGGAGAAGTTCGTAATTTGACATGTCAGTTAAGTAGTTTTTTCGTTCTTAATTTGTTCCGGAAACGGGTTTAAAAATGCATTTCATATATCTAGTACACACACAGCTGATAATTTAAATGCATTTAAAAAATAAATGCGTTCTACAGAGCCCCGTGAAGGACAAACAAACTATATCGAATTCAATTTATTCAGTTAATTTTAATCTTAAAAATATTGAGTTAATTAACTTAAATATATAAACTATTGACATTAAAGTATTGATTTAGTATTTCAATTTAAAATAATTAAAGTCAATTTTGATTTGGTTGAAGTGTCCTTAACTGGATTCCGTATAATTCACACCTGAACACATTTAATTTGAATTCATTTAACTCATGTGTGAGTACAAGGTATAAGACAGCTTTTTTTTTAACTAAATTATCCCTTTGCAATTGGCCCTTTTGAGCTTCCTGAAGTAATTATTCGAATTGGGAAGAACTGAATACATATCTCGAAAGCTCTAGCTTAGTGTGTTTGAAAGGTGTGTTAGAAACTAGAAGGGCAGCTCAGGCGATTTTCATGTTATGAGCTTACATTTAATTCAAAATAAACTTATTACAGTTTTTTAAAAAAAAATGTACGCGAGAGCGAGCGAATGTTCGCTTTTCTAGTGAAATGCTCGGATTAAGATAGTTGCGCTTACTAGCGTTTTGTTAGCGCATGCGCATTGGTTTATATAAGAAAGTGATTGCAGATTTGCGTTAGCAGCGCCATCTATTGATCACAAATGGAAACTGCCGTTTCACTTGCTATCACTTTCCTAATATAAACCAATGCGCATGCGCTAACAAAACTCTAGTATCCAAATGATAGTGACATTCCGATGATTTATCTTTAGAAATTTATCTTTGAAATAATAATTGAAATTGAAGCAAATTGTAATATTTATTAAACATTTGTTTTAATTACGCTTTTTGAAAAGATATTATACACAACAAAATGATTAAAACCCCCCGAGGTGATTTTTCTATACAATTTTCTACGAACAAACGCCTTTTTGAGATGAGAAAATAACAAAAGGGTGGAAAAAAAATGAAAAACATTAAAAAATATCGATATTTTGTTATTTTCGCTCATTTTTTTTTTCTTTCTCTCCAACACTTTGAAACAAATTTCACCCATTTTTCTTTTCCAATAATTAAAATTCTATACAAAAACAAACAATTATTAATTTTCTCTAACATCATTGATATTCTTTTCACTCTTTTTCTTTTTCACAAAAAGAAAAAAAATTGTAAAATTTACTGTACAAAACACACTTATTTTTTATTTTTCACTCTCAACAAAATTTGAGATTTTTGATAAATTTTCTTCTTTTTAATTTAAGTAACAATTTTAAAATCTTTTGTTTTTCACCAATTTTTTTTTTCTTCTTGCTTTCAAATATTAAATTTTTTACATTCAAAACTGTACATAATTAAAAAAAACTGAACAGTCCACATAAAATACAATTTCAAATTTCACGATTTTGCTTAATAATAATGGTTTATAAACAGCCGATTTTCAAACTAAAAAAAAGGCAAAAAATTAAAAGAAACTGAAAAATAGTTTCAGAAACTAGAAGGGTAAATCAATCAATTAGTCAAAGATGCATTTTTCATGTTGATTATTATCGTTCAAAATAAACTTTTGATCTAGACAAAATTTAAAATATTTTCTGCTTAAAAATTGGGTCATAAAAAAAGCTTATTTTGAAAGATATCAAATAAGGAAATTACCTCTAAATGATTGGAACTTCCCTTCTAGTTTCTAAAACACACATTTAGATTTCTTTTTATTACATTTTAAAGCCAACAAAAAAATGCAAAAAAGTTTCTTAAAAGTTTAAATTAAAAGAAATATAAAAACCACTCAAAAAGGCCCTTTTCCTCTTTTTTTTCCAAAAAAAAAGGGTACTTTTCCTTAATTAATAATATTCATAATAATATTTACAAACAACATGAAAACACATTAATTGGATGGATGGATGGAGCTTGAAATAGTTTACTTTTTTCAAAAATATACAAGTCGTGAAAACTGTTTAAAAAACGAATTTCGTGTTAATTTTGTTATTCCAAGTGATCTAGAATAGGCCTAAAAGGATATTTCGTGTTATCCGTTTTTTTCTTTAAAAAAAAATTGTTAAAACAGTTTTCACTCTTATAAAATAGAAAATTGATTAACATGATGAAATCGAAAGGCGGACAAAAAAATATTTCGTGTTAAACGGTTTTTTTCTTTTCACTTTGTAAGTTTGTGTTTTCGGAATTTCAATTTTCTAATCCTTAAAATTAAAAGGTTAGAAAGTTGAATTTCTGAAGAAAAAAAAATTATGCATTTTTGGTTTGCTTTTTGTTTTGTATTTAAAACCTCGTTAAATTAAGATTCGAGTTAAAAATTAATTGTCTTATTTAAGTTTTAAGGTTAATTAGTTGTGATGACAACAAACATTAATTACAATTTCAGCAGAAGTTGACCAAGTTATACCTTGTACTCACACATGAGTTAAATGAATTCAAATTAAATGTGTTTAGGTGTGAATTATTACGGAATCCAGTTAAGGACATGAACACCAAATAAAAATTGACTTTTACTATTAATATTTTAAATTAAAATACTAAATCAATAAGTTTATATTTAAGTATTAACTGAATATTTTCAGATTATTAACTGAATTAAATTGAATTCGACATATTGTTTGTATGTCCTTCACGGGGCTCTGTAGAACACGTTTATTGCATTTAAATGCATTTAAATTATCAGTTGTGTATGTACTAGGTATAAAGAGAGATAGAGAGCCTCAAATTCATGAAAGAAATTTAGCACTTGTACCCTCTAAACAAGGGTCCCAACATAGAAAAAAAACCTTTGCTTGAGAATATTATTCCTGAACATGGTTTTCACATGTTGGAGAAAAAAAACCTTGTTGAAAAAAGAGAGTTCAAGTTCTAAGTTTTAACTTCTTGAATTTCGAGCTTTTTAGAAGAAGAAAAAAAACCCCGCTGGTTAAGAACATGGTACAGGGTGTGTGTGTGTTTAGTACAACAACGCACTCTTTATATTAATATTTTATATAAATGATGAGACACCCATATTACTAGGGCTCGGATTTTTATGTAATTTCAAGCAAATGTTTCTCAATGTGTGGCCCAAGTGCCAACTATGAAGTAATTCATCCTCATCATCATTAAAGTCTTGAGGCAACTTCAATAATGCTTTTTTTTTCTAATCAAAAAGGCTGGATTAGAGGCTAGATATCTGATTACAATCAGTTGTCAACTAGAATTCTAGCCTCAAACCAGTGTTTTTGATTGAAAAAAAAACAAACAATTGTTGATTGCTCTAATAATGATGATGATGATGAGTTCACAATTGGCACTTGGGCCACAGATTGAGAAACATTGGCTTAATACTGCATAAAAATCCGAGCCTTACATATTACTTTAATTGATTAGAGAATTAGGACAATTGAATTAGAAAACAATTGTCCTTTTTTCTCTCTTATTTTTTTTCTTTCTAATTGTTCTTTTGTAATAATAACATTTACAAAAAAAAAGGGATAAATTCAGGATAAATACATAGAAGAAGCTCAAATAAGAGATGTTATTTAAAGAGACTTGAGTGTGGCCAATAGATGGCGCCACCTCTACTTAATAGCTTATTTTCCTAATTACCTCGTTTTCACTGCAGTTAAAGTTAAACATAGTTAATTTATCCTAATGGAAACAAATGTAGTTGTTATATTAACCGTGTAGATAGTCAACGGTTCGCCAATTACTGGAACTGATAGAACCAGTTCGCCAGTATAGGTCGAACTGATAAGAACAGCAGGTTCCGAACTGAGTTGAATCGGTTCGGTTGCAACCTCTTTAAATATAGAGAGGCTAATAATACCTTGTACTCACACATGAGTTAAATGAATTCAAATTAAATGTGTTTAGGTGTGAATTATACGGAATCCAGTTAAGGACACATGAACACCAAATCAAAATTGACTTTAATTATTAATATTTGAAATTGAAATACTAAATCATTATTTTAATGTCAATAGTTTATATATTTAAGTATTAACTCAATATTTTCTGATTAATTAGCTGAATAAATTGAATTTGACACATTGTTTGTCCTTCACGGAGCTCCGTAGAACACATTATTTAAATGCATTTAAATTATCATACCTCAATAAGGTATAATACTAACTCATAAAAGGTTTTATTGTTTAATATAGAGTTGAGCTACCTCTATGTATTTATCTAATGAGGGGAGGTTTTTTTGGGGGGGAGGAAATTGATTTTCATTTTAAGACACAACGAAGACATTTTGTTTTTTTACATTTTGAAAAATTTGAAATCTCATAATATTTCAAAAAAGAATCTTATTCCATTAAAAAATTCAACTTAAAAAAGTGTTTTTTATGTGTAGATTGCATAATTAATTAATTAATTAAAAAAAGATTAAGAGAAAGATTTGAAGAAAAAAAAAGTGGGGACATTGGTTTCGTTTTTTTAAAAAATGTGGCAGTGAACACAAGGGAACATCATTAACCATCAAAATTTAACAATTTACTTAAAATCACAAAAAGCTATCAGAAAAAAAATTGTGCCTTTTTCAATCAATGAGGCTGTTTAGAGGCTACAACTTTAAAGTACCTATCGAATAATTGTAAAAAAATTCTAGCCTCTAAACAGATCTTTATTGAATGAAAAAAGAACAACTTTTCTGTCTTTACTAAAAAAAAATCAGCAATTTTTAAACAAAAGAGAAGAAGTTAGAGTAATTTAGCCTCTAAGCAGTCCCTTAAGTTTGAAAAAAATTGCATAAGTTTTTTTTTTTCATCTTAATTTTCTGAAGCCGAAATTGTTTCCGTTTCCTGTTGGTATATTTTTTTGTTTTTAATGAAGTGAGTGGGGGTTTAATTGGGTTGTCTTATTTAAAGGGTCAGAGGGCCCTCCATTGGGCCCCCTCCTCCTCCTATTGAGTAATTGTGGCCCCATCATTAAAAGTTTATAATGCTAAATGAGGGCGGACTGAACTCTTTTTAAGATTTCAATTTTGTATTTAGAATTCCAAAATGGTGGTTATTGCAATAAGATGGGCTGGTTAAAGGCTAGAGTTCTTCTAGAATATTAATTAACAATACAGAGCTCTAACCTCTAACCCAGCCTCTTTTATTGCAAATAGTATACTTCTTTTTGGATGCAACTGTAATTTAGGGTCTGAATTCAAGAACTTTGAACCCTCAGAACAAGAGTTTGAACACAGAAATGGTTCCACGGTGCAACCCTGCTTGGAGGGTTCAAGTTATTTTAAGCATGTATGTCATTAACCCTGTCCTAAAACAAGGCCTTTTTTTAAGGTTAGAACCTGTTTAGAGAGTTCAAGTTGGTAATGCCCAATTTCCAATATAACTTGTCACTTGAATTTCAACTTGAACCCTCAAAGCAGTGTTCTAACCCAAGAACAATACAACATTAGGAGGGATTTCTCTCTCCGATATTGAAACCCTGTTTAGAGGGTTTAAAATCAAAGTTCCGGGTTGGAATTTATGCATCTAATTAATGTGACGTCATCTTCAGTGCTAATTGTAGCCTCCTTTCGAGGGTGTCACAGGACAATGTGTCGTCATTACTATTTAAAGAGGGGTTTTTTTATTTGGTCTCCCTACAATTAATGACACTGTTTAGAGGTTAGAACCCTAGAGCCAATTGTCAGGTAATCTAGCCTCTAAACAGTCCCATTAAATGACCAATTATTAATAGTTGATTGATGAGAGGTTGTTAATTAACACCTTCTCACGTGACAATTAGTGTTGTTTCCTCTCTCTCTCTTTGTTGTGTGTCTTGTTTTGTGATTAATTATCAATTAGTTAATTAATTTTTAATCTGTGGACATCCACAGCGTTTTATGGATAATAATTTCAGTCATTTTTAATGTATTTTTTTAATTGTGTTCTGTGGCTTTTTCAATTATTTTTTTTTAATTAAGTTTTGATTTCGCGTCTTTTGTTATTTTGTGAAAAGTTTTAATTAACTGTTCTTCTTAAAAAAAAAAGACAAAAGAAAGGTAAGACAATTAAGATGGCTTCCACATTGTTGGTTTTTTTCCACCTTAACCTTTGACCCCCTGTTTTTTTGTCTTTCGTTGATTTCTGATTAATAATAATGCAACTTTTTTTTGATTTTCAATTAAATTATGTAATTAAGTTGATCAGATCTTTTTTTTTAATTTTCGACTTGTGATTTATAATTCTAGCCTCACTTTGACCCCCACTGACCCCACGTGTTTTGTCTCTCTCTCTGTTTCTAACCTGGATGTGGACACACGTGTGGTCACTAGTGGTCAACGTTGGGGAAAAGTATTGGTTTTCTTGTTGTGTTGGTGGTTTGTGCGATTATGATGAGAATGATGGCAGTTTTAAAATTTCGGTTGTATTTTCATTTGAATTAAGAGTCGCTAGCCTCCAAGCGGTTGCACCAAAGACAGCAGTAAAAGCTCCTCCTACATAGAGGCTAAACGGACTCCTTTCCACTAAAGTCTCTCCTAGAGAGACACGAGACATTCGAAAGCGTTACTTAAATAAAGCTGAACTTAAAAACTCTTTAATAGGCTTACTAAAGAGTTTTGTCTTAAGTCATCTTTTTAAGCTTAGCTTTATTTTAAGCAACGTTTTTTTAATAAGGAGATTAGCCTCTATATGTTAAGAGCTCTTTTGTCTTCCCGTTCGGATGCAATTTGCATAACTTCGACGTTTGCCTTAGAGGAGGAGGCTAAGCGACCCTTCTAGTCATCAAAAGTATAAAATGCTAAAAAGGAATTCTCAGGTGATGGTCAAGTGGTCAAATTTGAGTGTTTAAATGGCAAGTTTATAAAGGGGGGGGGGGGAAGGTCACCGGTTTTTAAATAAAATCCATTCATTTTTCTCCTATTCCTTCGATTAGAAGATAGTTTTAGCCTCTATGTACAAGCTCTTTTCACATTGTGCTCCTTCGTAGCTTTAGCTTGGAGGCTAACACTTCTTAATCGATAAATTACACTTGTTTTGTGGGTGTTTTTTATGAGGAATCTCGTTGGGAATCTTCTTCTTCGTAAATTTCTTTCCTTAATAAGGAGGGGCAAGATGTTTTTTATATATTTTTGATTTTATACTTTCTCTCTCACACTTCCGGTTTCGTAAGTTTCTTCTTCCGGTCCCGTCTTCTTATGAAAAGAGAAAAAAGTTTGAGTTTTTTTTGTTTTGTTTTTCCGCTTCTTCTTCTCCATCGTCGTATTTTGAGCCTTTTTTGTTTGTTTCTTGATTTTCTCGAGATTTTTGTTTTTTCTAGTCTAGAGTTGACTCGACGGTTGTGTGAAGATACTCTCTCTCCTGTCTTCGAGCATCTCGAGTAGGAAGTTATCGATCGGAGTGTCTCCAATCAGTTTGAAGAAGAACAAGTGTTCGAGGCATTTGAGTCCGATGGAACGGAGAGCCGGAAGCCGAAGAAGAAGCTTAGGAAAACGGCCCGGATCCATCGGATAGTTTGTACGGCAGTGTTCCTCGAGGGCCGCGAACACTTTCTCGCGAAGGGCCTCGACCTGTTGCCCATTCTGAAGACCCTTTGCGTCTGTAAACGAAAGACATACACAAAATAAGGACCTTTAGTTGAAGAAAACACTCGATAGGGGGCGCTTCTCTTCCGACATACTATTAAAAGAAACCAATGCTTACAACGCCACCTATTGAGTACAACTCAAATCAATTACAAGAGTACTAAAAATTTTGTATGAGTTTTTTTTATTGTAGTCAATAGATGGCGTTGTAAGCAGGTTTTTAAAATAGGGTTCTGTGCGTGTCCGAAGAGGCCCGATGTTCCGCGAAGTAAAAAGAGACCTGGATTGAAGAGTATGATGGCCCTTAGACATCCGATCTCGGTGCGATCCATCTCCATGTCTTTCATCTTAGCCACCAGTTCGGTTAGAATGCGATCAAAGATGGTGGCGACACCTGCTGTCTGAGCTGCACTCCTCGGCACTTCGACACCGAGACTCAGAATGATCCGATCTCGAGCGTCAACCGATCGGTAGGCGAAAGAGGCAATGAGAAGTTCGTTCCATCCGGCCCTTAAAAGGACCACTTGGTCCGATATCGGAAGGTCCGTGAAGTGAGGAATGTTCTTGGCCCATTCGATCATGAGGTGTAACTGTTGGTCGGCCACTCGACAGATGTTTTTCACTGAGTCCTGCTTTAACGGGGGAAAAAAAAAACATATGGGGATGAGAACGAGAGTTAGCCTCGCTAGCCTCCTCTTCCTTCTCCTAATTCCAAACCTCTGTTTCCTCTCCGAAATCCTTAGGATCGGACCTTTCCTCGGCCTCTAGTATTCTGTCTAGTGACATGTCGTTCTGATTGCTGCTCGTACTCTCGACTTCGCTGTCGCATCTTTCTTTCGTCCTTTGCCTTTCCTCTTGTACGGCTGCGAAATAGGATGGACAATGGTCAGTAGTTGTTGTTAGCCCTTCCACCAACCCCTTATGCCCCAGAGCTGTGAATTAAAACTCGACGAATCAATGAATCATCCATTTCCCCCATCCCTCGCTCTCCCTCTCTCCCCGAAACCCAGGGTTTCTTCTTAATTTTAACGGTTTCTTCACCTTCTCGTTTCATTCCCATCGAAAGGCATTTCTGGTAACGGCAGTATTGGCACCGGTTCCTTTGCCTCTTGTCGATGATACAATTACGGTCTTCTCGGCAAGCGTAAGAAAGGTCCTTTCGAACCGTCCTCTTGAAGAAACCTTTGCAACCTTCGCAACTGTGAAACCAAAAAAAAAACACTTAATTCGTAAATTTAAAAGATTATTTTATTTGAACACTTAGAAACTAGAAGGGTAATTATTCGATCTTTCAAAATAAACTTTATTTGGGGGAAAAACAACCCTTTTTTCTTAGAACACAGTCTGTACTGCTGCGTTTATAGTAGGGTATTTAGCCTTTTACTTCGGGCCTAAGTCTCTTTAGGACAATGTTCACAATGTCTAAACAAACAAGACAATCTACAAAATGTTTCGTTTCTTTGATAGTTTAGGCAATATGCAAAATGCCTAAACAGTATCTAGAGTAACTTGTTGCTTTTCGGCATTTTTGTCTAAAATACATTAGCCAGTGTGCAGAATTGACTACCAATGCCTTATTAGTGGTTTTGCAAAATGGCTAGTTACTTTTCGAAATTGTTTCCTTTCTCTGGAGGGAGGGTTCATCTTTAATATAAATGAGGGGGAGGTGCTCCAATAATGTTGAATTTTGAATCCCTGTTCAGAAACTACTACCTTGACCTACTTCTTTACAACCATATGCAACCCCTACCCCCCCCCCCCTTCTCTAACCCCTTTCTTATGTCATTTTCTCCCCATTTTCTAATATAAAAGATGATTTGAGCGCCACCACTGAAACTAGTTTTGTCCCCTCCTCCTCCCCCCCTCCCCTCTTAGTCAAACTTCCGCATTTTCTTATTGTTTGCACTCTCCCCTTCTCCCCTTTCACCCCTAATAAAAGAAAGGGCTTTGTTTTCGCTTATTTATTAATTTAATATTAGGAGAAAAAAAAAACCTAAAAACTGAAATTTAGGACAAACTTCGAGTTTGATCGAGATTTGAACAGAAAGTGGGTCAAAATAAGAGGGATCAAGGTGTGTGTGTGTGTGGGGGGGGGGGGGGGGTAGAGGAAGGGGATTTAAGGGGAAGACTGTTGGGGGGGGGGGGATTTATTTTTATCAAGTGTTTTCTTGAAAAAAGAGTTTAAACCCAAAATTCTCATTATTAAAGCAAAAAAAAGATAATTTTAACCTCAAATTTCAGCATATTTTTGATTGAAGTCCTTCAAAATTTACTCTTCTAGTTTCTAAAATAAAAACTTTTAAATTTCATCTTTAAAAAAGTGTTTTTTTTTAGAAACTAGACGGGTAAAATTGAGAGAGAGAATCAAAAATCAGCTAAAAACAATTTAAGCTTAAAATTTCATGATTGAAAGGCACCTCGAGAGAGAGGCTTCAAGATGAACTTAAAAGTTTCTCCTTTATTGAATTTGAGCTCCGCCCCCCCCCCCCCAACCAACCAATTAAACCTGTTTTTCAGCTCAAAATGGGCTTTTCTAGGCAGAATTTTCGGCAAAGGTAAATTTATATTCGCCTCATTTTAGAACTATGACGTCAGAAGAGGGGGAGAGGGTTGACCAAAAAGTTATGTTTGTCTGATTGAAAAAGTACTTTAAAGCCTTGTTTCAATTTAGGTGAAACTTATAACTTTTTGAAAATTTCAACTGGTGAAAAGTAGAAGAAACCAGGCCCCGGTCCGCCCATTCACTAACATAGGCCACGTTTCATCTATTTTTTCACCAGTTGAAATTTTCAAAAAGTTATAATTTTTGCCTCAATGGAAACAAGGCCTAAGAAAAACCTCTTTTGTATTTCAAACTTGTTGAGAACTTTATTCTATAAATTTCCTTTTTTCATAATAAAAAAGGAACTTTTGGGTCAACCCCTTCTCCTTTGACGTCATAAAGTTTGAAGTTTACACTTGCGGCGACTGTAAAAAAAATCCATATTTTTTTTGTGGAATTTTTCAGAAAGTGTATTCATTGGTCACGAAAAGAGCGAGAAATTGCTCCAAAGGGGTAAAGAGGGAGGAAGACTCAAGGGCATTTCTAGTATTTAACAGAGAACTTTCTTTTATCTCTTTTGTGTGTATTTAATTCAAGGCCATTTTGAATGATTTCTGGGGGTGGGGAGGTGGAATGTGTGTTCGAGGAGACATTGAGAGGTAGAGGGCGCTGTTTACCTGTATACACCGTAGTGTTTTCCAGATGCCCTGTCTCCACAGATGGAACACAAGTGTTTGGAGCCACTTAAGGGGTGGTTAGGTGGATATTGAGGGGTCCTCTGAGTCACTGGTGAGCTAGGTGACACATAACCACTGTGACCAATGTAAGGAGATTGTTGAATTCCATTCGGAGAGTTGGAATCAGCGCCACCATTGCTTCGTGGATTGTAGGTGGCGCCACCACCGGCGTTGTTGGAGGATGACGAGGAACTCAACATGGCGTCCGGTTGAATGGTCAATGGAGAATGAGGTGAAACGGACGAAGACATTGTGGTCAAACCACCACCGTTGTTGTTGTCCAAGATCACACTTCCTAAAACAAACAACAAAAACCGCAAAACTTAAAAACTAGAAGAGCAATATGGCCATAATTTATTATATAAAGAAGCCATTTTGATGTAAAATTTAAAAATTAGAAGAGTAATGGTCATAATTTATTATAAAACAGCGATTTTGATCGGAGTAATCTTGAAGTGAAGTGGAAAGAAAAATTCAAAGTTTATTAAAAACTAGAAGAGTTAGAGAAATAGTAACATTGACATTATCATTCAAAATACACGATTTAATTACAGTTAGAAAATATCAAAATTGCCATAAAATGTTTTAGTTTGAAAGATAAGTAAATGGGTCACTTCTAGTTTTTAATAAACTTTTAAATTTGTTTCTTTTACGGTGTTATAAAAAAAAGTGGAGCAAGTGCGAGAGTGGCGCCACCACACGTGGCTGGGGCCATTTGCTTTATCTAGACTGATGTGTGTACGGCGCCTGCGCCCTTGAACCCCAGACGTTTGAACGCATAAATTCATTGTAAACATGGACTTAAAATAAATAGTAGTTATGTGCAGGAGATGATAGGACTTTTCAAATATTAGTTTTACTTTTATTTAATATTCATCATTGTTAATATTTTGCTTTGTTTCAAAATAGTGCACAGAGCATGCGCAATAAAGCTCATTAGCAGCGCCACCGTGTGAAAACACAGTTTAGACAAAGAATGGCGGCCATTTTCGTTTTGTCATGTGATCCAGCTGATTACGAACTCATATAGGTTCCTCTTGTAAATCAACTTCACCACGTGACAAAACGAAAATGGCCGCGCATTAATTAACCTTTATTTATAAAGTATGGGGGGAGAGGACCTTTTTCTTATTGAAGAATGACAAGTAACGCCACCTGGAAGCAAACATTTTTTAGCTGAAATTTCCAGATGTTTTTAACTTTGTTTCAAAAACACCCACAACTTTGAGACAGTTAAAGTTGTTTTTCCTTAATAATTATTTCTTGATATCATTTCTTGGAATCTTGAGAAACAAGTTTTAGTCTTTTTTTTTTAAAAAAAAAAAACCAAGATGGCGGATAATTTTTCATCACAAAATCACGATTTTTCTTTTGTTTCTTTTTTACCCTAAAATCCATAATAGATGTTATTTCAAGGTCTGAACACGGATTTAAAAGAGGCGGGGGGAGGGGGGGTGGGGCAGGTGAAACCTAAAACCTCAATCCCGGGGGTTTCTTCCTTCACTCTTCCCCCCCCCCCTTATCTTTGAAACCCCTTAAAACGCTGTTCTCAGCACCCCTCCTCCCTCCCTTTAGATGCCCATCTGGGAAAGATTACCCGGTTCACCTTGAGACTTTTTTAACTTTCAGAGAAAGAAGAAAACCCATTGTTATTTTTTTTTATTATAAGAGATGAGAAAAAGAAGAAAGTTTTATGAAAGCTGGTTTTAAAGTGTAAACACGCCCCTTTCATATCCGCACATTCTTTTTCAGAAGAGTTAAGGTTAACTTACTAGCGTTTGCGCATTACCATCTTACCGTTTTATATAGGAAAGTGAATGCAGATTTGCGTTAGCAGCGCCATCTATTGATCACCATAGGTTTTATTAGGTTAGTTTTCCTATATAAAACGATAAGATGGTAATGCGCATGCGCTCTACTAATTCTAATGGGGCAAACGCTAGTGGTTAACTTGAAATGTTTTAGAAACTAGAATGGTCGCATTTAGAAGTATTTTCATATTGTGTGATATCTTTCAAAATAAGCTTTTTTTTTAAAAAAATTGTCTATAAAATGTTTATTTTGAAAGATAAACCAAAAAGCATTGAAAATAGAACTAAATTATATTTACCTTTCTAGTTTCTAAAAACACTTTCAATTTCTGTGTTGCATTTCTGAAACAAAATCACTTCAAAAAAATGCCGTTTTTTTCAATCGAAAGAACCTTGTTAGAGGCTTCAAATTAGGGGTTGAGAGGTTGCACACCATGACGCCAACAGCAGCAGGAAGTTATAAAACTAATGTTAATTGTATACGCCTGCACATGCGCAATAATTAAAGCTACTCTTACATTGCTGCTACATTAACTAGGCTATCTTAGAAAGTTTCTCTTTTGAATTGCCCGTTATTCAAATTGGTGTTTTGCATATTGCCATATATAACCTCCTTCTAGGCAATGTGTAAAATGACTGGGTTATATTTTTTAATCCAATTCAATCCACCCCTCCTCCTCCTCACATTGACGATGTCAATGTGTGCTAAAAGCGGAGATGGCGAATGAAAAAACGGCAATAATAATAATGCCGAACTATAAAAGTACGGCGGTTGCCATAGCAACCATTTGATTCTTAGAGGGGGGGGGAAGCTCCTCTATATAGATATGTATATTGCGTCAACAAGCGTAAAAGCCATTGAATTGTATGTGTTTGGAGGAGAGGGGGGCGCTACCTCCCCCATAAAGTACAAACACGGCACCCATTATATAAATAAACGTCGAGTTGCGCATCGGCCACTGACCTTGGTTCTATTGACAACCAAAATGCGCACTCGGCGATAACAACGCGCCCTGGGAGTGGGTGGGTGAACATTAACCATTTATATAGGACTAGACTCCCTTATTGTTAAGAGAGAAAGATTATTTACAAAATGACTAGAAATGTAGATCAATCAATTATGATGATGTTGACCTCCATTTCAAATTTGACTTTGAAATGACCTTCAAACGAGAGTGACTTTTAATTAACCGATTATTTATTAATCGATGTTTGCCAGTAATCGATCGAATGTCAATGGAGAATTCCCCTGACCTCCCCTCCCTTCCTTCCGCTATTCTGTTTTAGCAAACAACCCCCTCCCGTTCTAAATGCACTGGCGCCCTTCCCACATCTCGTGCCTTATTTTAGGGGCCTATTTTTTTTATTTCATAAAGGGCAAGGCCATCGTTCTGTTGTTATCGATTTCACGTAAACAAGAAAAGTGAGGGGGTGGACGATATAGATTAAAGAGACCGATAGAGGGCGTAGGCGTCTCCCCTTCTCTCTCTCCCCCTCCCTCCCCATGTGAAATGGCAATAAAAATAACAGCAGATTAAATAAAGGGAGGGATGTGTGTCCTTGAAAATGAGAGATAGAGAGATGACACCAGAGAAAGAGAGAATAAATAGTAACTGTGAGGGTCAATCAAGTAACTTGTAACTGAGTAATCAAAGAGTTATTATAAAAAATGTCATTTGTGTTTGCGTCATTAACATAATGCTAATGAGAGGGAGGGATTACAACTAATGACAACAGCTGTGTTTTCGCGGTTTATTTTTTCTCCTACCACGTGTACTGTTCGAGGACGCCAGCTGTTAACGCGCCCTCTGGTGGAGTTTTAAAAATGAGTTTTTTTTCCTCTATATTATTCTTATATTGAATAAATAGACACGAATGAAAAAAGTGTGTCTGTGTGTTGTTTGTACTTTGGTTGCTAAGCAACCAGAAAGAAAGTCTCGTTTATCATTATTCTAATGGGGAAAATAAAAAATAGGGGTCAGTAGCCCAGTGGTGCGTGTGTTGTGTGACTTAATCTTTATCCGTTAGGAGGCGCTGCGCAAAAAAGCCATAACACCATTACAAGTTAATCAGTTTTTAATTAATTATTTATTATGGTTTTATGTGACGTTTTTAGGACACAAAAGCTCATTAGGCTTAAGTTAAAATAAGGAAATTTGAAATTTGAACTTGAACTCTCTGTGCAGGGTTCCAATGGAACATGTAACAAGCTGAGGAAGAATAGGTGTTGATCATTAAATTGTAACCGTTGTCATAAAATTGTAACAGGTTATATGATGTCACTTGTTGTGCACTATTATATTATGACTGTCATATTATTCTGTACACCAGTCATATTTTTTGTAATTTGCCTTTGTGACTTGTTAACAAGGTTTATGCGCTAGCTAGATATGACAATTTACTGTTATGACAGTCTTTATTTTCTTCCTGGTTAGTAGTGTGCTTGAATTGGGACTTGAACTTGGTTGATCAATCGTGACGTCACTGTTTCAGTTCAGAGTTGAACTTTTGAGACACAAAACGTAACGGTCACACTGCTGTTGAATTAATCGATGAATATCGGAATTTACTGAAAAAAGCGCAACGAAAAGACCTGAGATAAATTATTCTGCAAATTAAATCTTTTTTTTTTTTGTAAGACTCCACCCAATAATGATAAGAAAATAATTATTACAACAACAACAAAAAAACCTCCAGCTGAATATAATCGATGATAATGACACAAAAGATGGCGGCCATCTTTAATTGCAGAAATAGGCCTATTAAATTAGCCTGTTGTGGCCTACGGCTAACAAAAGAGAACCCCCCCCCCCCCCAGCAACCAGAAAAATGAATTATCATTAATCAGTTACAAAAGAACCTTGTTTAGAGGCTAAAATTTTGAGTAGCTTTAGATTGTGAAAATTATATAGCCTTTAAACAGGTTCTTTTCACATGAAATTGCATTGTTATCCACCTCTAACTCACTTTATGCATCACAGTAACTTGCATGTGAGGCTATTGGCTAGACTGTTAGTACTTGCGGCGCATGCGCACTGATATGAGAGATTTTTTTTCTATTGAAGTGGGTGGGTGGCTGGGAGGAAAAACTTCGAAAATAACCGTAAAAAAAAAATAACAGGAGAGAAAAAATAAAAACCAATTTAAATCTTGACATCGATTTCAAATGGTGATTGAATCGATAAAAGTACAGCTCAGTAATTGATGAAAAAAAATGGAAAATGAGATATGACGTCACATGGTCATTGAACTTGGGGTCTGAACCCTGGGACCTTCCCTCCTCCCACCCACCCACCCACGTAAATATCATTTTATATAGAAAACCAATTATTACAAATATATAAAAGTAATTTTTGTGGCTGCATTTTTGTTCAATTTGATCCAAGAGACTTTATGACCCACTTTCCCCCCCCCTATTTCCCCCTCTAACCCACTTTTATCCCCTCTCTAACCCAGTTTTATCCCCCCTCTAACCCACTACTACTACCCCACTTTTATATTATTATGAGAAGCAGCTGAGGTTTTTCTCTTTTATTTTTTTCTATGTGATTAATAAAATTCCACCACCAAATTAATTAAATGATTTTAGTTCATTTACCTGTATTTTTTTTAATTGTTTTTCAGGAATTTTTTTTTAGTCCATTAAATCCATTTTTATACAGTATTTTGCAATTAATTAAAACTTAATTAATCCAGATAATGTCCAAAAATATTATTGCAAACAATAAAAAAGTGTGGGTGGGATTTTCCCCCATCCAACCTTTTTCTCCCCCCTAAAAAAAGTTTGCGTTTTGTGCGGCCCCCCTGCAAACTATAAACTGAACTTCCATACAAACACACACACAAGACACAAGTGACACACAGAAAAAGTATCACACGACACTTAGAAGAAGTCAATACACTGTGGGTTTTTTGCTAATAATTATATATCAATCAAGGGCACCAGGTGAAACACGAAACAACGGCAACAGCAGCAGCAACAACAACACACCGACTCAATGACGTTCCCATTTCTATCTGTCTCTCTCTCTCTCTTTTCTAAATAATAGACAGAACTAACTTATTCCAGGGTAAGAGGATAGAAACTAGAAAGACTGAGAGACAGAAAAAAGAGGGGGAGGGGAATTAGGGATGAGATTTCAGTTAAAAGGGGGGGGATGAGAGAGAGGGGCTCAGGAAGCTAATAATAACTAAGGGTAGATAGATAGATAGATAGAAATGAAAATAGCACAATGAAAATCTAACTACTCTGTTCACCCCTTGAAAATTCAGAATGGAAAGTTCCTGAAAAAAAAAATAGAAAGAGAGAGAAAGGCAGTGAACTCAATTGACGTCACTGTCGCCTCTAAAAAAAAATCTCCCCCAATCACTCACTCACTCATTCTTTCTAAATTCTAATCTCCTCCTCCTTCTTCTCTTTCTATCCATCTCTCTCTCTTTCTCACCAATTTATAACTGTGCATCTTTTCGTTCGTTCTCCTTTTCATTCTTTTAATAATCTCTCTCACTCTTTCAGTCTATCTCTCAAAAATATAAGATGTTGGTTGGCCTACAAAAATGGTGACACACATTTTCATCAAAAAAAAAAAAACAACTTACTACCTTTTGTATTCTAAATAGAAGAAGACCCAGATATCCTGTTCATCATAATCAAAAGACAATTTAAAAGTTTTATTAGAAAACTAGAAAAGTAAAAAGGGGGGGGGGGGGGGGGGGGGGGGGAGAGAATCACTTGACACAAATTTCAAAATAAAATATGGCCCCACAGCTTATAAAAATTTAAGTGCAAATTAAATTGTAATATTTCTTCTGTCTTTTAAAAGTCAAATAAAAAAAATTGAACGTGTTTTTTTTTAGAAACTAGAAGGGTTAGCTCAATAAATGGTAAGCTCTTTTTATACTGATATCTTTCAAAATAAGCTTTTTGTGTGAATTTGAAAACAATACTTTTTATTATAATTTTTTTTGCTTATAATAAAGTTTATTTTGAAAAATATCAATATGAAAATACTATTAAGTAATTCAGCTACTCTTCTAGTGCAATTACCATTCTAGTTTCTAATAGACTTTCAATTTCTGTTTAAGTGTTGCTTCTTCTTAAACTGCACAGGGGGACGTCTTAATGAAACAACCATAAAATGTTTTATTTTGAAAGATATCATCATGAAAATACTTTTTGAGCTGATTCCTATTACCCTTCTAGTTTCTAACAAACATTAAATTTATTTTCTTAATAAAAAAATAACCCATTTGCGCGTTGCAAAGTGTACTCAGACCTGAACACGTGTGTGCGCGCGCGCGCGTGCATCATGTGTTCGTGAGAAGGACGTGGAGGGAAATACAGAGGGCGCTTCCTGTCCATTCAAACCTCATACCCTGACCACGTGATCAGCACGCAAGACTCGGAATAAGGTGAACGTCATAATAAAAGGGGGTGAACACTGAACAGTGTCTGGCTATGATAATGAATGGGAAGAGAGGGGTTGCGTGTTATGGAAGTGATTGACATTCACTTGATATTGAACGCGGATGATGATGATGATGGCGGCGGCGGCTGCTGCTTGCAAGTTGCAACCATATTTCATTCTGTCTTTTTTGTTGTTGTACCAAGATGGCATCTAGCCCAAATATTCTCTCTTTTAGTCTTCAGCTTCAGTTTCGTAATAAAACTTTCAAAAGTAATTAAGTAAAAAGAAACAAGTTTTCTTTCTTTCTGAGAGCTCCCTTTTTTAAAATAAGAGAAGGGAGAGAGGAGCCTGTGTTAGAGAGTAGAAACAGGTGAGGTGGCCGCCACCCCTACTAGCCTCTCCCACCTGTAGTGTAGTATTATTGACACCACACTCATAATTATCATCTTATTTGTAAAAAAATGTCATCAAAATGATGATGAAAGTCACTGCACTAAAAAAAAATAACATAGATTCACTAGTCAATGTACACAATCACCGATTCGGTTTTCAGGCAATGTGAAAACCCCATCATAAAATGGAGATTTAAGTTCAGTTTACTTGAAAACTTCCGTTTTCACTACAAAAATTAACTGCAAGTTTCAAAAGTTAATCACAGTTAATTTTCTAAATGGAAACAAATGTGGTTACATTAACCATGATTAAATTGTCACCAGTGTGTGTGTGTGTGTGTGTGTGGTTAACCACCACTATTATTGCAAGGGTTAAATACGTCACTTCCTGTGGTTCAAACAAGTTTAGCCTACAAACAAACATGGCGGATAGTGGAGAGTCACTCAATTTTTTGACTGAATGAGCAATGAAAATTTCACAAATTACACAACTAACTTGTCTTAACCAGCAAGTGACACAATATCATTAAACCACAAGTATAATTATGAGACGCCATTCGTATCAAAATTGAGTATTGGAAAATGGTTGGCCTAGTTTATCGACCTGAACGGCGTTTCATAACGTTTGGTATACGAATGCACCCATTAGATTTACTTATTGGTTTATAAATTACTCATTAGGCATTCTGGACATTGCCTAAAAACGACCGCTGCTAAGCGAGTTGGTCTAGTTGTGTACATTGGCTAGTGAATCTGTAAAACCTTTACTAGTTTGGATGACGTCATCACCAAAAATGCTGACTGTAAACGGGGTGACCCCATGATAAAGTGGGTTCAAAGTGTGATTTAGTGGTGCATGTGTTACTAAAAATAGAACTAAAACTGGACTTCTTGGACCCCCGGTTGACCCCCTTATCGTGTTCCCTTCCTGACCTTAAACGTCTGTTAATCGAGGAGGTCAAAAGACCTTTTAAAGATCGAATGGACACACCATAGCAACAAAACCCGAAAAAAAAGGGTTGAAGGTCAGGTGTGTACCTACCTTAAACAACAACGAGGGTTGGCGGTAGAGGCTAGCCTTTTTAAGAGGATTTAAATTAGAAGAGAAAGTATTTTAGAAACTAGAAGGTTCAGCTCAGTTTAAGAAGGTATTTTTATGATAGGCAGTTAGAAATCGGGGAGAACTTCATTGGTATGACGACCGGCAACTTCTAATTGGTTGGTTATGTAGTCTGACGTTGAACAGGGCGGAACATGTGACGTCAGACTACATAACCAACCAATTAGAAGTTATCGGTCGTCATAACAACGGCGGAGCCAACTGAAGTTCTCCCCGATTTCTAACTGCTTATATTTTTATGTTATCTTTTAAAACGTTTAATTTGAAAGATATTACGATAAACAATGAGCTCTGACCCTTCTAGTTTTAAAAAAAAAACACATTCAAGTTTCTCTTCATTTTGCACCTGAAAAACAGATGAATCACAACAGTTGGAAGAAGCCCCGTTCACACTTTGAAAACCACCTTAATATATTTTCACGAACCCCAGTTTTAGACCCAAAGTTGTTAGCCTCTATATCCAACCCTCATTGACGGTTGCATTTAACGAACACAAACGTGGAGAGGAGAAGAGGGGGTAATTATGAATAATGTTAACTTGTCATTTCCGGTTGGAATAAATAGGGATGTTGTTGGGGAACAGGTGAAATAAAGAAGGACCTTGTTTTACCGAGGAGGGAGAGAGGGGGCGAGGGGAGACAGGTGCGCGCGAACCCCGTGTCCAATATGTTGAATAACCGAACTAGTTGGTTCCAGGTACGAAAAGGAACTTTTCTATTCTTCTGATGAATTAATAATAATAATAATAATGCCGCGTCCGTCTTTCAAGGCTAATAATTTAATTTAAGAAACAACTTTCTTACTTTTAAAATTGAGGGTTAACAATAGAACAAGGAAAAAAAATAACAACCGGAAGTGGAAAACAAATTTCATGATTGATTTTTTTTTTTAAACACAAAAAACTAGAAAAGTAAATTATTAGTGTAAAAAAACGCCTCAAACTCCTTTGCTTATTCTTGTGTTTTCAGGTGTAAAATAAAGAGAAACTTGAATATATTTTAAGAGACTAGAAGGGTAACTCAATCACTTAACAGGCAATTTAGAAAACGAAATGAACAGAAGTTGGCTCCGCCCTTTTTATGACGACCGGCAACTTCTAATTGGTTTGTTGTTTGGTTCGACGTTGAAAAAGGCGGAGCATGTGAAGTCGGACTACATAACCAACCAATTATAAGTTGCCGGTCGTCATAAAAAGGGCGGAGCCAACTTCTGTTCATCCCGTTTTCTAATTTTCTGTATCACTTACAGGTGTTTTCATGTTTGAGATTTTTTAAAATAAGCTTTTTATATCAGCTTGAAAAATGACCCAACTTTCAGAATGCAAGTAATCATTTGTATGTGTAGCATTAGATGGCGCCACTAACCCTCCCATACAGACACTTTTTTCACGTGGCAAACTTTGAATTGCGTCATCGCTATTTACCTCTACACGTGCTCTCTCTCTCTCTCTTCACTTATATTGTGTTCTGGCGTTAAGTGTGTCCACGTGTTCTGATAATTAAGGTTGTTTTGGACGCGCTTTTTGAGCTTAAAGGGTGCATTCGATTTCAACTAATTGGCGACGAGTGTAGTTTGCACCACCTAATAGAGATTGCATGGCGCCATCTAGCTTCAATTGACGCAAAGATTTTTTTGTATGGCGCCCTCAAGTGATTGAGCTACCCTTCTAGTTTCTAAAACACTTTCAAAGTTTCGAGGGAGAGAGAGAGAGAGGGGGGGGGGCATGTATACACACCCAGAAATGCGTTTTCTCGACCGAAACTTTAAAAAAAACTTGTTGAGAATTTGAAACCAGGATTTGAATCTGGATTTTCCAAATGAAAGAACAAAAAAAAAACGGGTTTTTGGCATTTGAAGAAAAAAAAAAGGTTGGGGCAAAGAAACTCCTTTAGTTGCGCCTGGACATTTATAGAATTTGGCTCCTGTTATCATAGGTGGGTGGGCCCGGGCCCCTAACTCCCCACTAAGGTCCCCCTTTTCAATCTCAACCCATCATCCTCTACAAGGAATCTTAAAAGAGAGAAAGTTCAGGAGGAGAAAAATGGGAAGAAAAAAAAAAGGTATTTGACATTCCAAGGACAACAACAAAAAAACAACAGCCGCCGCCATTTTTATTTGTTAATAATACCGGAGAGGGGGGGGGGGGAGGAGGTGGAAGAGAAACTATTGTGTATTTTTTATTGTTGTTACTTTTCAAATAATAGATTAGAAGAAAAAAAAATTATTCCATTTTGTATGTGTTTTTCTAATAGTAAAAAAAGCGAGGTAGCTTAAACTAGAGCGCCACCTAGCGTTCTATAAAAAAAGAGAAACGCCTAAGAGGAGGATGTCATGTTTTTATTATATGCCTGAATTTTCAAAAAAGTCAATGCCAGGCAAGTCATTATTTCTAACACTTGGCAACTTTGGTCTGATGAACGATTGCCAAATTCAGATTAAAAAGAAGAAAAAAAAAATCCGCCTACAGCTATGTAGTGTAACAGCGCCCTCTATTGACAGTTAATTGTGAGATCAATATAACCATATGGTACCACATATGGATGTAATCGATTCAGTTGTTTTTTTATGGATTGAAAGGGAGGGAGAGGAGCTCCTGTATTTTTGAGGGTTAAGGGCATCACCACCACCACCAATGAATGGCCGCCATTTTGTTTTTATTATCATCTGGGTTATTTTGACTCACATGTTGTTTTTTTTGTCTCGGGGTTAGAAACCTAAACTAGTTTACTTTGCCAGACCTTTTTTATTTTGGAGAAATGTTCTTAAGTTTCTAACCTTGGCCATTTCAGGTTTTTAAACACACAAAAAAAAACCCTTAAGAAGAAACTAAACTTGGAGTTTAAAACTTTTCTCTCCCTTTTTTTTCCAAAAAAAAAATGTTTTTCCTTATTTTTATGACTTTTTTTAAAAAAGTTTTTAAAAACAACTTAAACTTTGAAAAAAAACAATAAACAGAAATTCCATTTAAACAAGAAATTTTATGATTTATTTGAAAACTAGAACAATAAAAATGCACCTTTTTTCTTCAGAAAAATGTTTGAAAACCATTTTTTTACAACAAAAAATGGCAATAAAAAAGCTATTTTATTTAAAATTTTGATATTTTAACTCTTCTAGTTTCATAAAAAAAAAATACTTGTGTAAATGCAAGGTAGATGGCGCTTGCAAACTCCATAGGTGGTGGCCAACTACACTCGTCGCCAATTAGTTGAAATCGAATGCACCCTTTTAGCTATAAAAGCGTCCAAAACAACCTTAATTATTCAGCACGTGACAAACTTATACCCAGAACATAATTATAAGTGAAGAAGAGAGCACGTGTAGAGAAATAGCGATGACGCAATTAAGTTCGCCACGTGACAAAAAAAGAAAGGGTGAGTCATAGAGTTGAAGGGTGTCAGCAGTACATTTCTATGGGAGGAGGGCTAGTGGTGCCATCTAACGCTACACGCACAAAATAAATGATCTACTTGCATTCTTAATCCTACGAAAAAAAAGCATCTTTTAAGTCTCTCGAACGAACTCTTCAATTATTATTGTCTTTTCAGGTGAAAAGTGAAATATTTTATTAATTTTTTTTTTAGAAACTAGAGGGGTAACGCAATCTCTAAACGGTAATTTTATGTTGATATATTTTAAAATAAGCTTTTTTTTAATATCATTTATGAAAATCAAATTGAAACAAAACAGTAATTTAAATTTTTTTTGTTTTTATAAAAAGCTTATTTTGAAAGATATATCAACATTAAAATACTATTAAGTAATTCCAGTTACCCTTCTAGTTTCTAAATTTGAGTGTTGCTCTTCTATAACGTCAAAATAACACTAGTTCCACAAAAAACCAACAGGTGGTCAAACTTAAGTTACCTTGTGGTGGTGGTGGTGGCTTATGAAACTTTTCCGAAAACGTTTATTTTGAAAGATTTCATCATTAAAAATATTAAATCTTCAATATTCTAGTAAATAAATAATAACGAAACCCACCACCAAAAGGAAAAAAAGGTGAAGAAATTTCTATTGGATTTCGCAATTTAAAGGCAATTAGTAAATTGAGTTGTGGGGGGGGGGGGTCTAGACTCTAGACACAAATTAGACCCAAGGTTTTTTTCCTCCTCTTAATGTCATTAAATCTTAATGTAATTGTGTGGGTGGGAAGAGGGTAACAAAAAAAATGGCGTCATCAAATAAAAATGAATCATTTGCTCAATAATTCTTAATTACATCACCTTTTTTTTTACAACACGTGTATGTTTTGCGTACAGACGCACCCAAAACCACAATTGGACTGGAACACAATCGTCCTCCCCCACCACCACCCTCCTCTTCCAACCCCTCTTCCCTTTGATTATGACGATGATGATGACCCACTGATAGCCTCTCCCTCCCGCCCATTTCGTAATAATGCGTCAATAATCTCTTGACCTACTTTTCGAGTTCACAACTTGTTTTGTTTTTCATCTCACAACCAGAGGGCGCTAGTTGACCATCCCCACCCCCTCTCTTCCGACTGATGGACACACGCACCTTCATTTTATACATGTATAATGACCCTCCCACTTTTCTTCTCTCTCCCCCCCCTCATTTCCTGGTCATTTCAATGACTGAAAAAGTGTGTCCGTTTCCAATGAAACGTAACACTACTGACCTCGTGACACCCTCTCTCTCTCTCTCTATTATAATAAGGCTGAACGTAACAAAAGAATGACGTCATAATGTCCATCCACCATCTTTTTTTTTACATAAGTTATTTTTTCCTCTTGTTACCCTTGGATTTTGGTCATTTTTTGAACAACTTACTGAAAAATGTCAAGATTTATTTAAAAACTAGAGGAGTAAACGAATATGCAAATAGTATGTTCTTGATATCTTTGAAAATGAACGTATGAATCATTTTCAAACTTACATTACAAAGCATATTTTAAAATATATCATCAACATGGAAATACTCTTCTAGTTTTTAAACACATTTAAGTTTTACTTTATTTTTGCGCCTGCAGATTTTTTACACCTTAAAAGCATTTTTTTTTACTTAAAGTAAAAAAAATTGGGCGAAAAATAGCTGTCAAGAAAAACACAAATTTTGAAAGCAACGTTTATAAAGTTAATTTAAAGACTAGAAGGGTAAACGAAAATATATATTTTAAATAAACTTTCTATAGTAGTTTGAAATTTCGGTTTTCTTCATTAAAAATCTGCAAATTTTCGATCATTTTCGATCATAATAACATTTATTGTTCAAAGTTTATTTATGAAAAATACATCATCATAGTTTTACTATTCTAGTTTTTAAATTCAATCTCGAAATAATTTCCTTTGAAGGAAATTATTTTCGCATTCGCGGTTTTTTTTAATCTTCATTTTAAAAAAAAACTGTCCGCTGTCTCTTATGGATTTCTAGGATTTATGTGACGTCACACATCCATATAAAATCTATTGACGTGACGTCACAATTTGTTGAATATAAATCGATGAATAACAGAATGTGTGACATTTATTTTTTGTTTTGTTTTGTTGCTGACACAAAAGTTTTATTTTAAAACAAATAAACAGTTTTTAGCGGCTTTTTTTTTTAATAATATAGATTCAATGATGACGTCATTTGCAACCTTTTAAGCGTTCATTTACATTGAGGCCCTTTTGATATAAATATAGAGAAGTCACTCGGGCGGCGGAGTAGGAGGGCTCTCTCTCTCTCTCTCTGATTGGTTTAAGATTTGGAATGAGACTGACGCATGCGCAGAGTTGAAAGAGAGAGCTGTTACGTGCGCATCTAGTAACCATCCTCCCTCCCTCAAATGGCTATTTTCTTTTGTGTTGTTTATTTGTTTGAAGAGATGTTTTTCTCTCTCTCTCTCTATCTATATATAATATTATATGAGTACATTAAGGGGCATAGACACTTTGACTTTGAGTCTGGGCTCAAACTCCATTAACCGGAGCCTTCTTGGAACCGTGCCAAATAATAATAATAAATTCAAAGAGAGACTGAGAGAAAGACATAAAGAGAGATAAATAAATGAGAAAGAAAGAAAGAGAGAATTATTTTGTCTGTTTTTTTTTTCTATAAAAAACAAAAACAAAACTTTAAAAATTTATTAAATTGAAAACAGTTTTGTAAATAAATATAATTATTTTAAAAAATAAATGTATTTTGTATAGCGCCCTCTTGTGGTTTAAACTCGCAGTTTTTTAATATTTTTTAAAGAGAATTTCTCTTTAGAAAAAAAAAGGGGGGAAAGATGGTGTTAAACGGGAATAACACTTTGTAAGGGGCAGCTTCTTTCTACCCTCCCCCTCCTTACCCTCTTTTTAGCCTGTAAAATCCCTTAACTACTAAAGGGGGAGGAAAGGGATGGTACAGTTATTTTTCCTCCTCATACCCCCCTCTCTTCTCTACATATTATATACCAAAGTAACGTTAAAATTGATGAATCAACAGTTACTTTTTCTAGAGGAGTTACAAATTTTAGAACACAAAAAAGTTGGTTAAAAACTAGAAGAATCAGGAGCTCGATCGATATTCGATATCTTTCAAAACTAAACTTTTTTTTAAAAAAATTATAATTATTCACAATTTTTTTTTTTTTTTGAAGCTACTATAAAAATTTACTTTGAAAGATAATATGCTATTAGCTTAATTAAAATTAAGAAAATAAATGTTTGTTAGAAACTAGAATAGTAGGCGCATATTTTGCAAAATAAACTTTTTGTTGCATTTTTTTTTAAATCTGAAACTTTAAATCGTAAATAATTAACGTTATTTACGATTTAAAGTTTCAGACTTTTTTTTGAAAAAATGGTAACATTTGAAAATGCTACAAAAAAGTTTATTTTGCAAAATATTCGTTTATACTACGTTTAGCTATTCTAGTTTCTAACAAGCATTGTTTTCTTAAGTTTTCCTTTTCAGATATTTTATAAAATAAACTTTTTATGTCAGTTTTAAAAATATTTTTCAGTTTGAAATGAAAAAAAAATAAAAAGTGCCACAAAAAAGTTTATTTTGAAAGATCTGTGTCATGTTTGTTAGGGTTTATAGCCTTTCTAGTTTTGTTCAGTTTTAACGTTATAAACGTGGTTTTTTTTCTGATACCTTGAGTGTTGTTGTTGGCCCAGGGTGAAGGTGCATTTGCAGCCCCTTGAATAATCGCAGTCACCGATGTCATCGGTTTTTCTCTCCTCATGATGTTATTTTTGACCGGTTTCAACGTTGAAGAAGATAACGATGATGAATTTAACGATGACGATGACGGAGAATACCGATGATGAGGATGATTATAATGAAAATGGTCCCGTTTGAAGAAATCGAACTTATTACTCGGTCTGAATTTGTGCGTTGCAGCGGCGGCGGCGGCTGCATCCACAACCGTATCATAGAAACAACCGGTTGATGTTGGATTATTATTATTATTATGATGATGATGAGGTGGTCCACTTAAAGGACCACCTAAATTGTGGCTGCGACCGACTGATTTCAAAAGGGACGACGGTTCAACTCCACCCGTCGCCCCTAAAGACAGTACAAATGCTTGACCCCCGGCCACGATGACAGATTTTAAGGAGGGAACCCTCCGGTTCCAGAACTTCGTTGCTTCCGAACCACCGAACCCTCGTGTTCTATTTCTTCTTAATCAAACCGACACAGCACGGTTGCAACAAACAAACCAAAAAAAAAAATAATACTTGGTTCGTTACGAGTTTGGTTGGAATCCAACCCGAACCTCGTGTTCTTCTTCTTCTTGATGGAACCAGCAAAACTTCAGCACGGTTGCAAAAAAAAAAATCAAAAGAGGAGAGAGGGTACCGTTCTCTCACTATTAAAATTGCGTCCGTTCCAGTTGAGAGCAAGTTTACAACTAAACTCGCAGCTGCTCCTTTTTTTTGTTGAATGAGAGTAGAAAAAACTTCAGGGAGCTCTCTTTGAATAACAACATATATATTACACAAGTAGACGACGACAGGCTATGAGAGAGAAACCCCGCCACAACACCACCACACACATACGATCCACATATTATTATACATGTGTGCTCCTGCCTTAAGTGTATCTGTATGTGTGTCTGACTGGAAATGTACTCCGAACTGTTTTTCCTCTTCTTCAAGAGTCAGTACTACTACTACCCGTCATGCATTACGATCTCTCTCTCTCTCTCTCTCTCTCTGCACATGCGTCTACTATATGATCGTCGTCGTCGTCGTCATAACAAAACACAACTATATTATGATAATAATAATACGATCATATATTTGTTGCAAACTTTTTTTTTTTCAACAAGTTGTTCAGGTTTGCAAAATTTTTAAGTCACTTAACCCGCGCGCGACAGAGAGAAGAGGACACGTGGCCCGCCGCCACCACCACCACCACACATGGCCATACTATTATATATATTGCACGTGCACAAAAAGAAACCCCGCCCTCTTTAAATCCACGTGTAGGTTGCATTAGAGGGGGGGGAGGTATTTACAAAATGAAGAAAAGACACTCAAATCGAACTGATTAATGATAACTGATATTGACACCAATTAGGGCCCTTATCACACTAGACTGTAATGGTGCGTTACACACACATAATATGGACGTTGTTTTTTGTTTTTTTGGTGGAATAAATGCAATTTTTGTTAACGTTTTCAGCTGAAAAGTTTGAAAATGTTTTTAAAAAAAAAAACTGTAGCAATTGCAAATTTTGTGCGTTTGTTTGTTGAAAAGGCGGCGGCGGCGCCACAACAACTAATAAAACAACCAATGAGAACCATGGTGTGGTCTATTGCTAATAGTCCAACCTTAAATTAAACAGGCATCTTGTATCCTCATCCCCCATCATCCCCTCTTAACTTGGGGGGTTTTAAAACACGGAGGAGGAGGAGGAACCGGACAAGGAAGGTCAAAGGAAAACCCATTGATGATCTTCTCAATGCCAGGGCAATTATAATGGGCTTCACACGCACACATTTCATGACGATGATGATTAAGGCAACTCAGAATAATGCATTTTTCAGTCGAGGAACCTGGTTAGAGGCTGACGATGATTGAGGCAATCCAAAATAACGCATTTTCAGTCAAGGAACCTGGTTAGAGGCTGACGATGATTGAGGCAATCCAGAATAACGCATTTTCCGTCAAGGAACCTGGTTAGAGGCTAATGATTATTAAGGCAATCCAGGATAACGCATTTTTCAGTCAAGGAACCTGGTTAGAGGCTAATGATTATTAAGGCAATCCAGAATAACGCATTTTTCAGTCGAGGAACCTGGTTAGAGGCTGACGATGATTAAGGCAACCCAGAATAACGCATTTTTCAGTCGAGGAACCTGGTTAGAGGCTGACGATGATTAAGGCAACCCAGAATAACGCATTTTTCAGTCAAGGAACCTGGTTAGAGGCTGACGATGATTAAGGCAATCCAGAATAACGCATTTTCAGTCAAGGAACCTGGTTAGAGGCTGACGATGATTAAGGCAATCCAGAATAACGCATTTTCAGTCAAGGAACCTGGTTAGAGGCTGACGATGATTAAGGCAACCCAGAATAATGCATTTTTTCAGTCAAGGAACCTGGTTAGAGGCTGACGATGATTAAGGCAATCCAGGATAACGCATCTTTCAGTCAAGGAACCTGGTTAGAGGCTGATGATGCTAATTTGAAACTCTAGCCTCTAAAAATATCTCCTCTTGAAAAATAATTTTTCTGGGGTGCCATCATGATGATGTATTTAAGTTATTTTGTGATTCACCCTGTATTTTTCTATGTATTTCTATCTGGATATTGTCTTTCAACCGTGTTATCGATCCACAAGCCGCCTAAAAATGCCAAGGCAAAAAGGGGGCGGCCCCAGTTTTATAGTCCACTATGTGTCCCCCCCCCCCAATATATAGCACACATTTCTTTTCATAGGTCTCCCCACCCCTTTTTTTTCTGGCTATATTATTATTATTATTATTATTATTATTATATGGTTCCCTTGTATGAGGATGCAGGCAAAGAAAGAGAGAGAGCGCCATATGGGAAAATAAAATAAGCCTATCTCTATGATATATACATCAGTTGCCGTGTATGACCTTGACTAATATGAGAAACATACGAGATTCTTGACTCTTTCTAGTGCGCAATACTAAAAAGGGGTGGGGGAGGTAGGATACCCTAAACTAGCCTCTCCCTCATCCCGTCTGTTCCTCACTCCCCAATCCTCCTGTGTTCTTTCTTCAAGAACACAAGAAAACAAGGGTTTTCTTCTGACTCACCCTGTAAAACACTTCTTGATTTTCTTACAAAGTTTTGTTTGTTTGGTTTGAAAACAACTTAAATTGAAATTGAAAAGTTTTTTTTTAAAAAAACTAGAAGGGTAGTTCAATCACTTCAGTTCAATAAAATAACATTATTTTTTAATTATCTATAGATCATTTATTTTACAATATATCAACGTGAAAATGTTTTATGAGATTCGTTTATTTTACTCTTCTAGTTTATAAAACCCTAGGGACCTCATGACCATAGAGTTCTATTTCTAGTATTTTGCTTCATTTGCATATTATGCAAATATGTATGGCTTTAGACAAAAATGGGACGTGGATGTCGATTGGTTGCTTGTCGTTTAACGTCTTACCGAATTTTTATGCAAAATATCAAATGTTTCTCAATTTGAGGCTCCAATCATCATCTAAGCAACAATTATGCTTTTTTTTTCTAATTAAAAAAGGCTGGTTAGAGGCTAAGATGACAATCAGTTGTCAACTAGAAAGTTTTAGCCTCTAATGAGGTGTTTTAGATTGAAAAAAATCATAATTGTTGGTTGATGTCTTAAACGGAGGGATTGTTACTTCACAATTGGCTCTTGGGCCACAGATTGAGAAACATTAACCCACGAAGAACATGAAGCACACAAAGGGCCACGTACAACCACAGTTCTAGCCTCTAACGTGTGTTTTTGATTGAAAAAGTCTAATTGTTGGTTGCTCTAATGATGATGATGATGATTAGGGCTCAGATTTTTATGCAAATATTAAGGAAATGTTTCTCAATCTGTGGCCCACGGGCCATTTTCAACATTTGTGTTTTATTCACTCAAATATACTGGTTAGAGGCTAAGAACTCTTAGTTGAAAACTGATGGTAATCAGAGATCTAGCCTCTAACCACCATTTTTCATTACAAATAACATAATTGCCGTTGCCTCTAATGATGATGATGATGATGATGATGATTATTTTACAAAATTGGCCCTTTAGAGGGCCACAAATTGAGAAACTTTTGCTTGAATTTGCATGAAAATCCGAGCTCTAATAATAATGATAATAATGATGATGATTACTTCATGAGCCACAGATTGAGAACCATATTGCTTTGATATTGCATAAAAATACGAGCTTTATTTATTTATTATATAAGTAACTGGTTACTTTTTTATCTTTAATATTATTTCGAATGAATAATGAAGTAACTGGACGTTAGTTTTGTTAGAATATGAAGTTTAAGGGCAAGGCTCTCTACTTGTTGTATTTCAATGAAAAGAACAAAAAAAAAAATAAGTGGGTTACCAGAACGTTGACCATCAAAAATAAAGAGGAGGAGGAGGAGGCTATAATACGGACATTACCCTCACCCTCTTCCCCCTTATTCAACCCTCTTCCCCCCCCCCCTTTAACTGTATAAACAGTTATATAATGTTGTTCTATTTAAGTTGTTTCTTGTGTAATAAAAATGACCTTTTTTTTTTACAATTTGTGTGTAGAGGGGGTGGGTGTGGGGTGGTAAGGGGAGGGTGAGGTGGTTAAAAGGGGTGGGGGTTGGGCCTTGACATTCACATGGTGATTACAACCTCAACCCCCCTCCTCCTCCCTTTCACCCCCCCTTTAATCTCTTGTTTGCTCTAATTCTCTAAACAAGAGTTAAGGGGGGGGTGGTAGTTAAGGGGGTGGGGAGAGGCTAAATCACACTTATAAATAAATTATTAGGGAGTTTTTTCTACTAAAATATGGAAAATTGTGACGTCATTTTGATATAATTGTTGCGCTTATTTTTTTTTATTACAGTCACAATTTTTGTTATTGTGATTTGTAAGAATTTTGTATTTTATTTAAAACTAGAAGGGTAAAAAATATGATAACATTGCTTAGAAAAAAACATTTCATGTTGATACAAAATCGTTTAAAATAAACTTTTATGGCATTTTTTGTGTGGCTGTTACTAAAAAAAAAGCGAAAAAAAAATTGCAGAATTTATGAAACTGTCATCAAAAAAGTTCATTTTGAAAGATATCAACTTATTATTTTTATTATGAAGTGATTTTTTTAAATTTAAAATATGTTAGAAACTAGAACGGGTTGCTTTTTTTTATAAACGAAAGATTAAAAAATATCGTTAATTGTTTAAATTGGACCATTTTCAAACGGAAATAAAAGTTTATTTTAAAAGATAACCCTTAAGTGAGTGATCTTTTACCTCTTCTAGTTTTTTTAAAAAAAACTTTCAAAATCTTTTAAATTTTGCTAAGAGATTTCATTACAAAAAAATATATCATAAAGATATGACAGTCACACAGTATAATGTTACTGCTTATGATTGTCATATTAAGTTTGTAAAGCAGTCAACGGCAGTCATAAAAATATGACAACAGTATTATTCATAATGATTTGCTTCCGTAACTTGTTATAAGTTTGTGATAGTCTTATTACTATTTTGTAATGTTCAAGACAGGCCTTTTTTTACACTTTGAAGTGAATTTACTCTTCTAGTTTCTAATATTAGTTCCTCCTTAAATTTGCATAAATATATTTTTACTATAGAGTGAAATATGAGCAATTAATTTGGTCGAACCCTATGACCTCCCTCCTCTACATATTGTACCAACTGACCCAGTTTTCTCTCTTTCTCTCTCTCTATTTTGCTGTTGTTTATTTTTCATCATTTTCTCCTTCTTTCTATTGTGACGTTGACATTATTTTCCAATGAAAATCAATGGCAGAGAGAGAGAGAGAGAGAGAGAGAGAGAGATAGACAGAAAGAGAGAGCGAGAAAGGAGGGCAAATAACATAAAATGGTGTGTGGGTGGGCCATTTTTAGTCAAATGACTCTCATTACAACAACCTTATGATGAGTCGTTTTTCTTTTGTTTGAAAAGTGAAATGTTACAGGCAGTTAGAAATCGGGATGAACTACAGTTGGCTCCGCCCTTGTTATGACGACCGGAAACTTCTAATTGGTTTGTTATGTAGTCTGACGTCACATGCTCCGCCCCTTTTCAACGTCGAACCATACAACAAACCAATTAGAAGTTGCCGATCGTCATAACAAGGGCGGAGCCAACTGTAGTTCTCCCCGATTTCTAACTGCCTGTTGAAATCTTTGTGCTACTTTTTTCACTCTTCTTATTATACAACAATGAGTTATTTTGTTGTCCATAAGTTTAATATAAGAGGGGGCCCGTGCCCCTCTATTTAAACTTGTTTACATTTCTCAACTTAAAAAAAAAAAGTGTGACTGTCCTGTGATAAAAATATGTGAATGTGTTTATTTATGGCTTGTTATCATTTAAAATTCAATGTCTTTTCTTTCACTCATTCTGTGGTATTATTGACACTTGTTATCGCTTCTCTTAAATTCTATCATAAGAGATATGAGATTATGATAGATGGAAAGAGAGAAATGCGAGTGGCACGCGAGCCACACAAAAATCAATCATTAGGCCCAGTTCACACTACAATAGTAGAAATGATGAACAGTTGGCCGTCTCAATACGAAAAAAAAGTCATAAAATTGTGACAGTCATACCTTATGATGCCATTGCTTATACGCTATTATTTTTAGGACTTGTCATAATTAAGTTGTACACTGGAAGAATGGCAGTCATATGTCAGTATGTGTCATAAATTGATTTTGTGACTGTTAGAAAGTTCTGAGCCTAGATATGACTATCATACGATACTCATATTCCATTTCTGAAGCAAAATTATGAGAAATTTGAATGTGTTTTAGAAACTAGAAGGGTATTTCCATGTTGATATATTTCAAAATAAAGCATAAAAAGCTTATTTTGAACGATATCAATATGAAAAATAAGACACTTTAAGAGATTGAGTTACTCTTCTAGTTTCTAAGATTTTACACCTGAAAAATTGAGTTTAAGTGGCGCCATCTACATTTTAAAGTAAAAGTAATGCAAAGAGGGGGGGAGCATTCTGCTGCGCATGCGCTGCATATGCAGGTTGTCGAAGTGACTTCCGATTGGTATTCAGTACACATGCGCAGTTGAGAGAAAAAGGGTAACCTTGCATTTCCTTTATTATATGAGAACCAGTCCTGTAGTAACTGATGACGTCATATCACGATCTAACGCATTCTTGGTTGTTATTGTTATTACATTGTTGTAATGTAATAATTATCGTCACGCCCTCTGGTCACGCCATGACGAATCATTCGGCATTTTTCTTCTTCTTCTTGTTGCACATTTATAAAATACGCTTAATGCATCAACCTTGAAAAGTAGTCGCTTTTTTTAAAAAAAAATCTGATTAAGAAACTAGATTATGGAGTTTTAAGACCTCAGGGCGCAAAAGAAGCAGCGCCCTCTAGCGACAGGAGATAATTAATGTAGATCACACTTTTAATTGATGAGTCCATTGTTTTTTGTTTAAAAAAAAAAGCTTTTTCCTCCAATTACAGAAGAGGAGAATAAAAAAAACACCTTTTATAATATAAATGTTTTATTTTAAACTTTTTCTTATTCCATTTAAAGTCACTTTTTTGAATTTTTAATTTTTTTCTTTCCTTTAACCTTCATTTTAACATAATTTGACCTCCAAAAAATATTAATAAATTATACTTGTATTAAAATATTAAAAAAAAATATATCAAAAACACCCCCACATTCTTAACAGTGTTGCCAAATTACACCGATTAACGAAGTGCGGAAAAATTGGCAACACTGTTTACTTAATCATCCTTAAGATCCACAACAGTAATTTAAAACGAAAATTAAGTAAAAAGTAAATTCATGATTCGTTATTTTTTAGAAAATTCGAAGTGCAAAATGTTGAAAATCGTCTATTTTAAAATACCGTAATTTAAGACAATTATGATATTTTAAAATAAGATAATTTACGTTTTTCACTTCGACGAAAAACTCATAAAAAGTTTATTTTAAAAAATATTGAAATGAAAACAACTGATACATCATCGCTTTTTACTCTTCTAGTCTTTATAATAAATTACCCTTATATTAAAATACCCTTAATTTAATGTGTGAAATAAAAGAGAAAAACTTGAACGTGGTTTTAAAAACTAGAAGGGTAACTCAATTACTTAAGGGCCCATCCATTTTCATGATGTGCTTTTTTTTTAAAAATAATATTTTTTAATAAAAGTTCATTTTGAAAAATATCATTAACATGAAAAATACCCTCGTTAATTTGATTATTGAAGTTACACCTTTCTAGTTTTCTAGAAAATTTTCAACCTTAATTTCTGTCACAACACCTGAAAGACAGAATAAGGAAAAGCAAAATGACGTCACGTTTTTCCTTATCACGTGTCACAAATTCTCCCTCTCTCCCCCTCCTTTTAACCTCCTCCTCCTCCTCCTCCTCCTCCTTCCTTGTTCTCGTTGCACGTGCGACGCACGTGTTTGTACTCGGTTACTATTCAACAAGAATAATGAAAAGGTGACGATGATGATGATGATGATATTATTTTATTATTCATTGTTATGTTGTTTTTTGGTGTGAAATGGCGGCGGCGGCGGCGGCACCCACCCACCTTTTTAAAAATTTGTTTTCGGCTTTTTTTTCTTCTTCTTCTTCTTCAATGCTTTATTATAAATTATGACGTAAACAACCGTGAGAAACTTCTCAAATTGAAATGTTTTGGTGATATATTGGAGGAGGAGGGGAGGGGGCCCGGAGGTGGGGGTTGGGGCCCTCTATCTTTCATTCTCTCCATCTTATTTTTGTGTTATTTGTAGAAAGAGATGGAGAGAGAGAGAGAGAAATAGCTTATTTTTTTGTTGTTGTTTAGTCGAGTGAAATGTGTATTTAAAATGCCATTTAAGGTGTTTTCACCTGTGTTTCAACATCAACATTCAAGAGTTTAAAAAAAAATGTCAATTTAAAAGTTCGGTTTTATTTATTTTTATTATGTTGTAATATATTTTATTTTATATCCCACATTTGATTAGCAATTTACATCGGAAAACAACGAGAGAACAACACACACCCATTAGAAAAAGAAAGCAGCGCCCTCTGCCGGCCTCATCTTTTTTTTATTTACTTATAAGATGAAATTTAAGAGGAGGCTCCATAGAGAAAAAGGTAGATGGCGCCTGCAACCTTCCAATGGGGGTGGCCAACTACACTCGTCGCCAATTAGTTGAAATCGAATGCACCCTTTTAGCCTCTTAAAAGTGCGTCCAAAACAACCTTAATTATCAGAGCACGTGGACAAACTTAAACCCAGAACACAATATAATTGAAGACAGCACGTGTAGAAGAAATAGCGATGACGCAATTAAAAGTTTGCCACGTGCAAAAAAAAAGGAAGGGAAGTCATAGAGTTGAAGGGTGTCAGCAGTGCATTACTATGGACGGAGGGCTAGTGGCGCCATCTAAAGGCTACATAATGATCTACTTGCATTCAAAAAAATGTAAAAAAAACTCCTCCTCGAAGTCTGGTTATAATTCTATCTTTGAGGAAAGGAAAATTAAGAACTATTTTTGAAAGTGTTTTAGAAACTAGAAGGGTAACTAGATCACTTTTAAACAAGAGTATTTTTCATGTTTGATATCTTTTAAAATAAACATTTTATGTCAGTTTGAAAATGATTCAACATCAAACAAACGATATTGTTGTTTTTAATGTTTATTTATAAAGTTTATTTTGAAAGATATCAACAACATGAAAATACTGTTGTGTGTGGGGGGGGGGGGGATTCAGTTACCATTTCTAGTTTCTAACAAACTTTTAAATTTCTCCTCAAAGTTGTTTCTGTAAGTTTAAGCCTCCATCACACTGTGCAACTTGTGATGTGACTTGCAACTAGAACTTTGTAAGAAACTTCTTATATCACACATGAAACTAGTTTTACAACTCAAGTTTTCAAAACTTATTTTGTTTGTTCACATTTGTGGAGAAGCCATTATGATCAGTTTCATAAACCGGAAATGCATTTGTTTGTCAGAAAGTTTCATAAAAAAAGGTCTCTCAGAAGTTGAACACAAGGGGAGACTTGAGTCTCAAAACTAGTTGAAAAGAAAGTTTTATCAAGTTGCATTGTTGTTTCACAGCTATAAACAAATAAGTTGCATGTCACATTGCAAGTTTTATTGCATCAAAGTTTTATCAAAAGTTGCTAGTGTGATAAGGGGGGCTTTAGGCGAAGCGCAAATTAGGCAACAATGCAAGCAATGCAAACCAGCAACAATCTTCAGCAACTGTTGCTGCTGACAGGCAGTTTAGAAATAGGTGAAAACTTCAGTTGGCTCCGCCCTTTTTTATGACGACCGGCAACTTCTAATTGGTTGGATATGTAGTCTGACGTCACATGCTCCGCCCTTTTCAACGTCGAACCACACAACAAAAACCAATTAGAAGTTGCCGTTCGTCATAACAAGGACGGAGCCAACTGAAGTTCTCCCCGATGTTTGCTGGTAACACTACACTAGCGCCACCGCTGCATTTGATTCCCTAATTTGCACCCGGCCTTAGAATAATTTTTATAAAGTGGAAAAAAAGAAAAATCGCCTGCATTTTTCGCTATTCTTATCTTTTGCAGTTATTTTAACTCTAATCCGGAAAAAAAAACTCCCTTTGAAAAATCTCAAGGTAAAAAAAAGTTTAAAATGGAAGAAACACAAAAAGTTTTCTGTTTTCAGTTTTTTCCAGCAGAAAAAAAAAAAGAAATTAATTGAATAATTGTCTCTTTTTAAGTTTAATTTCAACCTTGGAGTTCTCAACACCAGAAATAGTTTTGTTTTAAAATTTGAAGCCAAACTTATTTTTGTTAGATGTGTGTGGCCCATTTGGTGGCCCTAGTTGGCCCACCAAACCTTCTAACCACTAATAACTTTCTCTCTCTTTCTATCTTTTCGATAAGACAAGAGATTAAGTTGGTAAAGGGGTGGGGGGAGGGAGGGTGTTTATACCTGTTCAAGGTGAACTAGAAATCAGGTTGATTGGATTTTCACGTTCATAATAGAAAAACCTAATCAATTGAAAGAAGAAAACATGACATTTAAAGTCAATGTGGGTGGGATAGACAGAGAGAAAGAGAAAATCTCTCTTTCATTCTCTCAATTAAGGTCTAAATTCAAGAAAGAGAAACTTTGAACTTGAACCTTTAAGGTTCTTTCTAAACAGATGCAAAATGGGGAGAGAAAAAAACTAGAAGAGTAAATAAGCTCAATCACTTAATAGTATTTTCATTCATGTTGTTGATATCTTTCAAAATAAACGTTTTAGAAACTAAACTTTTTGCATTGTAAGTTTAAGATAATCTTTTAAAATAAACTTTTTTCATTGTTTTTAATGAAAAAAGTTTATTTTAAAAGATTATCTTAAACTTACAATGAAAAAAGTTGATTTTAAAAGATTATCTTAAACTTACAATGAAAAAAGTTGATTTTAAAAGATTATCTTAAACTTACAATGAAAAAAGTTTATTTTAAAAGATTATTTTAAACTTACAATGAAAAAACCGTTTAAAGTGATTGAACTACCCTTCTAGTTTATAAATTTAAAACCACCTTAAGATGGTTTTTTTTATCTTTTCAAGTACAAAATGAAGAAAAAACTTAAATGTTTTAAAAACTAGAAGGGTAGTGCAATCACTTAAGCTCAAAATAAGCTTTTTATAAATACTGACCTAAAGTTGGTTCGTTTTCAAACTGACATAAAAAGTTTATTTTGAAAGATATCAACCATGAAAACACCTATAAGTGATTGAGTTACCCTTTCTAGTTTCTTAAAACATATTCAAGTTTCTCTTCATTTTTGCACCCTGAAAGACAGAAAAATAATCACGAGTTCGAGAGGCGACGCCATTTTTACACTTTATAAAAAAAACCATCTTAACAAGAAATTAAAAAAAGTGTTTAAAAAACTAGAAGAGTAAACGTGTCACATCGAATGAATCGATTCAGAAATACGACGATTCTTTCATTTTAATTATAATTTCTAGTTGAAATTATGTTTTATATTTCCGGATTTCCGGAAACCACACAATAATTATGTGGAATTCGTTTTGTTTTTTCTCAAATAACCGCTGTGTCCTATTTATAATTTAAACTATTGTATAATTTATAACATTTTTTTTGTGTATTTGACACTGACACTGAAAATGAGTTCGAATAATACAAAAAAAAAATGTACAAATGTGGGTCAAAAATAATACACTAAAAAAAAGGGACGAAATTTCGGTTCACATTTGGTCCACTCGGAAGAAGAAGAAGAACTTACCTATTAATTAACCTACTTATCACAATTAGGATGGTTTTATTTTTCATGTTTCCCATTTTGTTAGTTGTTGTTGTTGTTATTATTAAAAAGTATGTCACTGACCTCTCTCTTTCTCTATCTATCTTTATGAGGTGAAGTCCAGTGACCCTTCTAGTCTTATCTCTCAGTGGGACGAGGGGGCCTTTTTGAGAAGCCCCCCTCTCGATCTCTCTCTCTCTCTCTCCATTAGTAGGTCAGTTAGAGAGAAAAAATTGACCTACACTTTGAAATTGTGTTGAAAATTGTAGACATTGAACTTGTTCTCAGTTTTTTAATTGGAATTTTACAACAAAAATATTCCGAAAATTTTTCTCAAAGTCAAGTTTGTAATTTTTATTTACAAAAAAGAAGAAAAACGGTTTTTCTGGATGAAATCCAAGTGAATTCCAAACTGAAAAATCTCTTTTTAGAATTTTAAGATAGGATTTGTGCTCCCCCCCCCCTTTTCTAATCCTCTTTCAGCTCACATTACTACCACCGCTAGAGGGCGCACTCACTTTATTCAGCAAACTTCAAAAATAAAATTACATTTTGTGTTTCAGTTAATACTGAATAATACCTAGTACAACACACAGCTGATAATTTAAATGCATTTAAATAATAAACGTGTTCTACAGAGCCCCGTGAAGGACAAACAAACAATATGTTGAATTCAATTTATTCATTTAATAATCTCAAAATATTGAGTTAATACTTAAATAATAATATATAAACTATTGACAAAATATTGATTTAGTAAATTTCAATTTAAAATATTAATAAGAAAGTTAATTTTTATTTGGTTCGTGTCCTTAACTGGATTCCGTATAATTCACACCTAAACACATTTAATTTGAATTCATTTAACTCATGTGTGAGTACAAGAGGTATAAGACTTGTTCAAGTTCTCTCTCTGAATTCTATCCTCTAACAAGGTTCTGTCACTCAAAACAAAATGTGATTTTTTTTTCCCCACCGCTAGAGGGTGCTTTCACTTTTATCATCAACCCCTCTAAAATGCAACAAAAATGTCATAAAAAGAATTCTGCAAATTGACTAAAACAAATTGGTGGTTCTGCAAAATGACAAGTGATTTTACAGAATGACTGATTGAAAAATCAGTCACAGTAAAGGTGACACACATGCAGAAAAAGTCAACTGAAAAAGGAATTTTTATCTAAATCTGAATAATTCCACTCAATTTGGCTGAAAAGTCTGGCAGAAAAAGTGAATTCTGCCAAGCAGAATTACATTCTATCAGCCAATAGAAAGGCGTCCTTTAATACCCATCATTCTTTATGGCTCCTCCTCTTTATTTTTTATAAATAAAGACAAACGGGACCTTGAAATGTTTTCTGCTGTAATGTTGTACGCGACAGAAAGCAGAAATAAAACCTGAAACTATTTTGGATTTTTTAAATTATCTATTTCGACTTTTCTGGTCTTTTTTTTTACGTATGTGTGAACCAGGATCTCATTCTTATTGTTGCCGGAATAATGACTGAAATTATGAAATTATTCAGAAAAAAAAATGGTTTTTTGGGGGATTTTTCTATTTAATTAAATAATTTATTAGTTAGGATGTTAATTAAATGAAGATGAAACACGAACATATTAGATTTAACACGCTACAACAACACATAATTGGATGTTGAAATAATATTAACTAAAAGGCAACTCCCTTTAATTGTGTCCTATGGAGATATTTCATTTTAAACTATTTCAGTGGGAAAAGTTAAAAAAAAAATTGATAGAATTGGAAAAATACATCAAACATTTCTCTCGATTTCAAGATTGTTGACGTCACAAGAACCACCATAAGGGGGGTGTGGTTGAAAGGGCTAAGAAGGGGATTAAGTGCCCTAAGGGAGGGGGAGGGGAAGGGGAGGGGGAAACAAGATATGTGGGGATCATTGGCTTTGAATAATCCAAAAATAGACGGTGATATTTTCAACCATTTTTAAGGTCTGTTAGGCTAAAACTTAATTTAGAAAAAAATATGCAAAAAAAGAACCAATGAAAATAGAACAAAAAAACCTCGTTTATTCTGTGTCTTTTTCAGAGAAGAAAGAAACTAGAAAGTGTTTTAGAAACTAGAAGGGTAGTTATATATCATTTAAGGATGATTTAAAGATGATTTAGTAACCCTTCTAGTTTCTAAAACACTTTTTAATTTATTTTAAGGTGGTTTTTGAAATTCTGGTTATTTCTGTTCTTCAAGAGAAACGTTAAGAGAAACTAGAAAGTGTTTTAGAAACTAGAAGGGTAGTTTAGTAGCTCAATCATTTAAAGACCTGTATTTTCAATGATTGATATCTTTCAAAATAAGCTTTTTATGTCAGTTTGAATTGTTTACATATAAAGCTTATTTTGAAAGATATCAAAAATATGAAAATGTTCTTAAGAACTAGAAGAGTAAAATGAATCGGTTCATAAGTTCTTGTTTTTTCTGATATAATGTTTAAAAACTTTGAAATTTCCTGTCCTTTGCAATAATAAACTAACACAAAAAAAGCTTATTTTGAAATATATCAACATGAAAACCAACCTAGTTTAAGTGATTTACCCTTCTAGTTTCTAAATCACTTTTTCTTTTCTCAATTTTGTTCTTTTGAAATACACATAATATACAAGACTTCCGAGATTTTAAAACCAGTTTAATTTCATTTTTACCCTTCTAGTTTCTAAAACACTTTCAATTTCTTCTGTGTTTTGCTCTTATGAAATGCAGAATTAAGGTTATTTTGACACAGGTAGTTAGAAATAGGGGAGAACTTCAGTTGGCTCCGCCCTTTTTATGACGACCGGCAACTTCTAATTGGTTGGTTATGTAGTCTGACGTCACATGCTCCGCCCTTTTCAACGTCAGGCTACATAACCAGCCAATTAGAAGTTGCCGGTCGTCATAACAAGGGCGGAGCCAACTGAAGTTCTCCCCTATTTCTAACTACCTGTGTTTTTTCCACTCTTGAAAGGTCTTCCAAGTGTGGATTTCAGAGATGGAAAAAGGGGGGGTTGACCCAGTGACCCACTGTTGTTAGGTTGAACAAAAATGGCTGCTGCGACTATTGACCTCAATTGTGTCAATAAACTAATCAATCACCTGAAAAGAAGAAGAATCACCTGAAGTGAAAGGAGCAGAGAGAGAGAGAGAGAGAGAAAATAAATGAAATGAAATGGAAAAAAAAAGATATGAAAAAGAGAGAAATTAATCTCTTTTTTTCTCTCTCTTTTCATATAAATTTAATGTCTTGTTTGTTGAAGTGTGTGTTTAATACACGAATAATAATAAAACAACCTTGAGAGACTGAAACTCATACAAAATACACAGAAAGAGAGAAAGAAGTTTACAAAAAAAATTTCAGTTGCTAAAAACTCAAGGTTAAAACCCAAGTGCAGAAAAAAAAAGAAGATAAATTCGATTCTGAAATATTTGCACCTGTGTGAAGTTCAACTTATTTGCTTCAGAAGTTACTTTCAAACATATATAGAGGTAGTTCAACTCAGGTCTCTACGGAGCTCCTTTCAGGACATGCATCAATTTTTTTATTAATTCGTTTATTTTAGTCGTTTTAAGGCCTTGTTTCCACTGTGGTGAAAAATTTTACTCGGTGAAAATTTCAACTGGTAATTGGTTTGTTGTGTGGTTCGACGTTGAAAAGGGGCGGAGTATGTGACGTCAGACTACATAACCAACCAATTATAAGTTGCCGTTCGTCATAACAAGGGCGGAGCCAACTGAAGTTCTCCCCGATTTCTAACTGCCTGTGAAATTCGACACAACAGAGGAGGAAAGGGGGGGGGGGGGTCCCATTTTAATAATAATAAGACCCTCTCGAAATGGACCCAGAAAGGCGTTTAAATAACTACAATTTGGAAAGAAAGAAAAAAGTGAATTTTGAAACAGTTATTTTTTAAAATACACGTTTTGAAATATTATTATTAGTGGTTTGGTTGCGTCATGTTTTTTGTAGATTATTATTATTATTATTATTATTATTATTATAGGGATGACAATGACTAAGGTTACATAGACCTTGGTTGGGTTTTTAAATTGGCAATCTGCCAAAATATGTCTCATTTTGAGCTTTTTTTCTTATTTTTGTTTTGTATAATTTACCTTATAAGTCAAAGTGAAAAAAAATCAGTCATTTTGAAGAATCACTAACGGCCATTATTCCTTAAATGGAGAGTGTAAACGCAGCTCGAACTCTCTCCGTTTATAAACTAGAAGGGTAGCTCAAAATCACATATCAGTTGTATTTTTCACGTTGATATCTTTTAAAATACTTTTTTTTAAAGTAAAGAGATATTTTTCTTCAAAAAAGTTTATTTTGAAAGATATCGATCATCAAAAAACGTTTGAAAGATGATTAAATTCAGAGGTTACCCTTCTAGTTTCTAACACACTTTTTAAATTCAAAAATCAGCTGCTCATGACAATGCGCTTATACGCAAAATGAAAATTAAACAAAGCTAAACTTTTAAGCTTAACTTTATTTTAAGCCAGGATTTTCAATGCTTTAGAGGCTAAAATCTGGTCAACTCATGGTTAACTTCTAGCCTCCAAGACAATCTTTTGATTAACAAAAAAACCGCAGCAATTTCGGTATTAAATCTTTAGGCAATGTGTAGAATGGCTAATGAACCAACAAGCCAATCTAGAAAATGTCACTTATGTGTAGCCACATGAAATTGCCTATGGAATTAAATGTAGTTTCGCAAACTGACTAGTGTATTTGCAAAATGCCTGGGTTTTTTTTCTGGATTTTTAGGCAATGTGTAGAATGGCTATTTACCAACAAGCCAATCTATAAAATCACTTACCACATGAAATTGTTTATGCCTATGGTATTAAATGTAGTTTCGCAAACTGACTAGTGTATTCGCAAAATGCCTGGGGTTTTTTTTCCTTCCTTTTTCTTCTGAAGGTAAAAAAACACATTTATAGACTAGAGAGGTCATCAATCCAAAGAGTGAGAGCGAAAAAATGGGGTGGAGTTCTTGGCATTTCTCTCTCTCTCTCTCGCTGAGTGGGCGGATTTCAATTATGGTTGGCGCGCACGTGCCAAAAAAAGAAGACAGCGCCCTCTATGATTCAAACCCACTTACGATCCTTTGAAAGGCGGTTTATCTCCTCTCTTCAAGGTCACCACCGCCTTAAAATAAAACCCTGAAGCGACACTTTTTTTTTGTTGTTGTTCACTGAGTCCGTTTTTTTGTGTAAATTTTCAACCCTTTTTTTATGACTAGCAATTTAATATTACGAAGTAACGGAAATGAGACCGGAAGTTGACTACTTAACACCCTTTTTCTCTTGTTAACATGTTTCAGGGTCAAAATCTTATTTGGCGATGTCCAAATTTACCTAATAAATTGATAATAATAAAATTTAATGGACATAGGGGAGGGGGTGGAGTATTTTACTTGAGGAGGAAAATGTTTTATTATTTAATATTTAGAATTTTAAAATATATTTGAAACTAGAAAAAGGAAATCAAGTTTCATGTGGGATATTTTCATTGTCTTTAAAAAAAATAAAACTTTTTATTGAAGTTTTGACAATCAAAAATTAATATAAAAAGCTTATTTTGAAAGGTATTTTTTTATTAAAATCCCAAATATAACTTTTTTTTACTCTTCTAGTTTTTTTTCAATAAAAAAAGCTTATTTTGAATATTTTGTTGAGGCACACATAGAGGCTAGAAGCCGTATTTCAGCTCTCTTTACAATGTAGAGAGAACTGTAAAATAGGCATACCGATTTTTTATTGATCTTTTAAAAGATCGATTCTTTTGTGGGCAACCATTTTTTTGAATCGCTTCTTTTGTTGGCAACTATTTTTTTTAATTGCTTCTTTTGTTGGCAGCCATTTTCATGAATCGATTCTTTTGTGGGCAGCCATTTTCATGAATCGATTCTTTTGCGGGCAGCCATTTTTTTGAATCGATTCTTTTGTTGGCAACCATTTTTTTTAATTGCTTCTTTTGTTGGCAACCATTTTTTTTAATTGCTTTTGTTGGCAGCCATTTTTTTGAATCGCTTCTTTTGTTGGCAGCCATTTTTTGAATCGATTCTTTTGTGGGCAGCCATTTTCATGAATCGATTCTTTTGCGGGCAGCCATTTTTTTGAATCGATTCTTTTGTTGGCAACCATTTTTTTGAATCGCTTCTTTTGTTGGCAACCATTTTTTTTGAATCGCTTCTTTTGTTGGCAACCATTTTTTTTAATCGCTTCTTTTGTGGGCAACCATTTTTTTGAATCGCTTCTTTTGTTGGCAGCCATTTTTTTGAATCGCTTCTTTTGTTGGCAGCCATTTTTTTGAATCGATTCTTTTGCGGGCAGCCATTTTTTTGAATCGCTTCTTTTGTTGGCAGCCATTTTTTTGAATCGCTTCTTTTGTGGGCAGCCATTTTCATGAATCGATTCTTTTGCGGGCAGCCATTTTTTTGAATCGATTCTTTTGTGGGCAGCCATTTTTTTGAATCGATTCTTTTGTTGGCAACCATTTTTTTTAATCGCTTCTTTTGTTGGCAACCATTTTTTTTAATTGCTTCTCTTGTTGGCAACCATTTTTTTTAATTGCTTTTGTTGGCAGCCATTTTTTTGAATCGCTTCTTTTGTGGGCAGCCATTTTTTTTTGAATCGATTCTTTTGTTGGCAACCATTTTTTTTTGAATCGATTCTTTTGTTGGCAACCATTTTTTTAATTGCTTCTTTTGTTGGCAACCATTTTTTTTAATTGCTTCTTTTGTTGGCAGCCATTTTTTTTAATTGCTTCTTTTGTTGGCAGCCATTTTTTTTTAATTGCTTCTTTTGTTGGCAGCCATTTTTTTGAATCGCTTCTTTTGTGGGCAGCCATTTTTTTTAATCGATTCTTTTGTGGGCAGCCATTTTTATGAAGGCTTTGGAAGCAACAATTTCTATAAACCGATTCTCACCGTAATCATCTAAATCGATTAAATATCGATCTTTTTTTTTTTTTTTTGCAGAATCGGTATATAATAATAAATCGTGTGAATAATATACTTATAGGGGGGGGGGGGGGGGGGGTTATTGAGTGAGTGCCAAATAAATGGGCCAACAACCAATGTTTCAAGTTGAATGTTACCAATCTAATATAATATGGGGTGTCTTTATTATGTGTTATCGCCGTCGTCGTCGTGTGTTGAAATAGAAAAGTCGAGGCCGACGATCTTTTTCCATCCATCATCAAATATCCATTATTATTATAATAGTAAATTATAGATTAAATTACGTATCTTGTGTGTGTGTGTTTGTGTGAAGGTCATTTAGAGAGTATATTTAAGGCACGAATTCAAGAAGAAAAATTGGCACTTGAATCTCCTCCTCCTCCTCCTCATTGTGAAACAAAACCTCCTTTTTTTAATAATTATTTAACAAGTGCCGCTGAATAAGCGCCAAAATTCTTTTATGGTTGTTTCACATCTCATCAACATCGAGGTTAATTGGGACATAAGCGTCAAACTGAAACAGTCGACAAACTGAATAAGCGCCAAACTGAAACAGTCGACAAACTGAATGAGCGCCAAGCTGAAACAGTCGACAAACTGAATGAGCGCCAAGCTGAAACAGTCGACAAACTGAATGAGCGCCAAGCTGAAACAGTCGACAAACTGAATGAGCGCCAAACTGAAACAGTCGACAAACTGAATGAGCGCCAAACTGAAACAGTCGACAAACTGAATGAGCGCCAAACTGAAACAGTCGACAAACTGAATGAGCGCCAAACTGAAACAGTCGACAAACTGAATGAGCGCCAAGCTGAAACAGTCGACAAACTGAATGAGCGCCAAGCTGAAACAGTCGACAAACTGAATGAGCGCCAAGCTGAAACAGTCGACAAACTGAATGAGCGCCAAACTGAAACAGTCGACAAACTGAATGAGCGCCAAACTGAAACAGTCGACAAACTGAATGAGCGCCAAACTGAAACAGTCGACAAACTGAATGAGCGCCAAGCTGAAACAGTCGACAAACTGAATGAGCGCCAAGCTGAAACAGTCGACAAACTGAATGAGCGCCAAGCTGAAACAGTCGACAAACTGAATGAGCGCCAAGCTGAAACAGTCGACAAACTGAATGAGCGCCAAGCTGAAACAGTCGACAAACTGAATGAGCGCCAAACTGAAACAGTCGACAAACTGAATGAGCGCCAAACTGAAACAGTCGACAAACTGAATGAGCGCCAAGCTGAAACAGTCGACAAACTGAATGAGCGCCAAGCTGAAACAGTCGACAAACTGAATGAGCGCCAAGCTGAAACAGTCGACAAACTGAATGAGCGCCAAACTGAAACAGTCGACAAACTGAATGAGCGCCAAGCTGAAACAGTCGACAAACTGAATGAGCGCCAAGCTGAAACAGTCGACAAACTGAATGAGCGCCAAGCTGAAACAGTCGACAAACTGAATGAGCGCCAAGCTGAAACAGTCGACAAACTGAATGAGCGCCAAGCTGAAACAGTCGACAAACTGAATGAGCGCCAAACTGAAACAGTCGACAAACTGAATGAGCGCCAAACTGAAACAGTCGACAAACTGAATGAGCGCCAAGCTGAAACAGTCGATAAACTGAATGAGCGCCAAACTGAAACAGTCGACAAACTGAATGAGCGCCAAACTGAAACAGTCGACAAACTGAATGAGCGCCAAGCTGAAACAGTCGACAAACTGAATGAGCGCCAATTGGAACAAAGTCCAAACTGAATGAGCGCCAAACTGAAACAGTCTACAAACTGAAAACGGTTTTTACAATGAGAGAGCCCTGCTGAGAGGTTACAAGTTGAAGTTTCAATGTTTTCTTCTTTGAATATGGGCCCATTAAGCCTCCTCTCTCATGTTTAGTCTTGTATTTCTCTCTCTTTTCTGAATGATTGATTGATTGATTGATTTGCCAATATACTGTGACTCCGATGACGTCACGCGTTTTGGTTGAAGGCCAGTCATTCATTAAGGGGCCACCACCCCCCAGTGTGAATGTGTCCTTTGAATATATGGGGTTCGTTCTCTCAATTGGAATTATGTTGTTGTTGTTGTTGCTATGGGAGAAAGTCATTTGATTCTGTGTTATATTAATGGACCTCTCTCTCTCTCTCTGTCTACGTGTGTTAATTAAATAGACGCCCCCTTTTATATGTGACGTCACACTTTGGCATTAAAGCCGCGTTTATAGTTCACCATATATAACACTAATCGTACTTTTAAAGATGGTTTACTGAAACACAGCTGATTTTTCGAAACTATTATTCTGTTTTTCAGAATAAAAACTAGAAAGTGTTTTTAAAAACTAGAACTTAAGACTGATTTTAATGTTTGTTGATATCTTTTAAAATAAACTTTTTATTTCTGTTAAAAAAAATGATCTAACTTTAAAAAGTAGACGATATTTTAATATTTTTCTATAAAAAGTTTATTTTGAAAGATAACAGGCGCGCGCCACCATCTCACCCTAGAAATACATTGACAGCATGACAAGGTATTTCTAGGGCGAGACGGTGGCGCCGTCTAACACTGTACGGAGGAATTAAATGTTTAACTAATCCTTTTAAACACCTGAAGATCATTACAACCTTTAATGTCAACTGAAGATTACTTGGTTAAGTTATTATAATGAGCCAAATCATTATTATCTTTTTCTCCCTCTCTCATTGGTCACCAAAACGGTGACCAATGAGAGAAAAGATAATTGAACACTTAAAAAAAATCCATAAAAGGTTAGAAACTTTAAAAATTCAGCCAAATTTTCAACATAATTTCGGTTTTGAGTTGAAAAAAGTTTGCTGTTGATTTATTTCCAGTAACAAAGTGGAGCCGCTGCTCCTCCTCTTTCTCCATCCACCCTAAGGTCCCTTCAAATGAGTGAAGCGAACCGAATTGGCACCGAACCAAGTTCAAAATGTGATGATTCATATTATAAGGACACGTCACAATACACTAAAAAGGCCCACAACCCTCTCCTCCCTGAAAATGTGATGAACACATTTTTAAATGGCGCCCCCTCCTCCACCACAGGCAGTTAGAAATCGGAGAGAACTTCAGTTGGCTCCGCCCTTGTTATGACGACTGGCAACTTCTAATTGGTTGGTTATGTAGTTTGCCGTCACATGCTCCGCCCCTTTTCAACGTCGAACCACACAACAAACCAATTAGAAGTTGCCAGTCGTCATAACAAGGGCGGAGCCAACTGAAGTTCTTCCCGATTTCTAACTGCCTGTCTCCTCCACCTTGTAATAAAAAAAAAGGTTCTCAAACTCAACTCTTTTATGTTGTGTATTCAGTGTACCGCCATTATCACGTGACCACACAACAAGATCGCCACCTGGCGGCAATAATGAACTATCTTTTCTATCAATTGTTGGTTTATCTCATGTTTAGGAACAACTAGTTTTCGGAAGTCTTTGATTATTCTTCTCTTTTAGAAGAACAAAAATGAATGTGCTTTAGAAACTAGAAGAGTAACTGAATCACTTAATGGTAAAAATACCATTAAGTGGTTCAGTTACTCTTCTAGTTTCTAAAGCACATTCATTTTTGTCATTTTTGACAAAAAAATTTCTTAATATCGTTTAAAATAAACGTTTATAAACAAAAAATAAAAAATAGTCTAATTAAAATTGGATTTTTGAAAGAAAACATGAAAATAATCTTCAGGTGACCCTTCTAGTTTGTAAAACAACCTTTTCAGTTTCTCTTCATTTTGCGCCACCAAAAAAGATGCTAAAAAAAACTAAAAAATCTCTACTTATGTGTTAAAAAAAGCCCCAAATTTAATTGCATGTGCGTTCTGCGCATGCGCACTAATTGATATTTTATCAGGAGATTTTGGGGCCCTTTTTTATGTTAATTTTTTCTTTCTTTCTATAGAGTCGCACAACCTTGAAATTCGACTTATTCAAGGTTAAAAGTAAAGGGGTTGACAAGAATGAAAATTGGGTCAGTAGTGAAATCAACGAGGGGGAAGAATGGCCACCAGATGGCTCCTTCCACTCCCTTTTAAAGTGGGGTCCTTATTATTACATTAATAGGAAGAAGGGGGGGAGGGGGTGAAAAAAATCACAGGTGGAGATAAATGGGGGGGGGGGGGAGGGTCCTGTGATGTATCACAAATTGAATAAACCGGACGGAAAGAAAAAACAACCTTCTTCTTTGAAAAAAAAATAAAAGAAAACATCTATCGCAGCGCCACCTACACGACAACTTGCATTCATACAAATAGAAAGAAGAAAAAAACTCGCCCTTTTTTTGTTTGTTTAAATAAAAAATGAACGACCTCGAAAAATGTTAACAGAATCCACCCACCTGCCACCCAACCACCCCCCCCCCCCTCTCCTTACTTACAAAACTCATCATTAGAGTGCGGATCCGATTACAACGCCACCTAGCGTCTGACAAACATTTAAGTTTGTTTCATGGGAAAAAAAGAAGTTTCTTTTACCAAATTCAGTTATGTAATAATTAAGACTGTGAAAGAGGGGCGTGGTCAGAGCAAGAAATGATTGACATTTATTAGGCTCCGCCCACACACTTCACAAAATATCTCTCAAAAATGAATCAAATTGTAATTATTTTCCAATTTATTAATAATTATAATATCGTTTTTGAAGTAAACAGAATCAGAGGGGGGTTTTTTTAAAGGGAAAAATTTCATAATTCAATTAAAAGTTAATTAATTTAATTCTGTTCTCCTTACCCACTGAGTTTGATTGGTCATTGAAGTCATCAATGTCTCCACCGGTGCTTCCTATAGAAAAAATAAATAAAAACACAACCAAAAATTAGATAATGTTACTTGTCAATCTGCAGATTGCCTAGGCAATCCACAAAACAACCAACCTGTTAGTAAATGTGCCAAAATTCAAACACCTAAAATGTATTGAATTTTGCAGATTCACTAGCAATATAGTAGTTTTACAGATTGCCTAGGCAATCTGCAGATTGACAAGTAACATATCTATTCTTTAACCTTATTTTAATGTCAAAGTAATTAAGAGAAAATCGTAATTATATTTATTATTAGAGCCCATTTATTGGCCCAATTGTCCAAGTATAATCATCATTAAAAAAAACAACTGCAATTATGTTTTTTCTAATAAAAAAAAGGTTGTTTAGAGGCTTACTACAAGTTGCCAACCAGAGTTCTAGCCTCTAACCAGTGTTTTTTTTATTAAAAAAAGCAAGTTAGTGATTGATGATGATTTATATTCACAATTGGCTCTTTGAGGGCCATAGATTGAGAAACATTTGCTTCGATCTTATCTGATTGATTGATAATTAATCAGATTTATATCAAAACAAAAAATCATCACGCCAAAAGCGCCCGCATTGTAGATTGTAATGTGGTTGACTGTTAGCAGCGCCTCACAGCGGCGTAATCGGTCAATGGCTTTTCCATTTCTCTCTGAGTGATTACTTAGACCAGTTAAACAAACAAATGAGAGAGAGAGAGAGAGAGAGAGGCTCCTCCTCATTTGCATATGAATTGGGCTTAGAAAAAACCATATGGAGATCGGGATCCAAGGCCAATGTTAATTTTGATCTATTATTATTTCACTTGTGTAAACTGGGAGGGCGGAGCCTTGATAATTTCAAGGCCGTTTTGTTCATTCCGTACGGAGCCCTGTAAAGGACATGCCACGTTTGTTTAAAATTTCTACATGTCGACTTATCTTTTATTCACAGGCAGTTAGAAATCGGTCAGAACTTCAGTTGGCTCCGCCCTGTTATGACGACTAGCAACTTCTAATTGGCTGGTTATGTAGTCTCACGTTGAAAAGCACGGAGCATGTGACGTCAGACTACATAACAAACCAATTAGAAGTTGCCAGTCGTCATAAAAAGGCCGGAGCCAACTAAAGTTCTGACCGATTTCTAACTGCCTGTCTTTTATTCCGCCATGTTAATTATGACATGTTGTGCGCACCATATTCTAATAACTAAATTATTGCTGCTACAAGAGGGCGCTTGCAAATATTTAATTATTAGAGTATGTTACGCTCAACATGGCCGAATAAGAGAGATTAAAAGTAGAAATGTCGAGATTTAAAAAAAAACACGCCTGTCCTTTACAAGGCTCCGTACAATCGCCATTTTTTTTTTTTTCCTCTTATTTCTTCTTGAAATGTAAACTCTGGATTTTAATCCACAAAAAGGGGATAAGATTTAAATCCTCTCTCTCTTTTAAAGAGTGATCAATCCACTAGAACAACAGGCAATTAGAAATCGGGACAAACAGAAGTTGGCTCCGCCCTTTTTATGACGACCGACAACTTCTAATTGGTTTATTGTGTGGTTCCACGTTGAAAAGGGGCGGAGAGCATGTGACGTCAGACTACATAACCAACCAATTAGAAGTTGCCAGTCGTCATAAAAAAGGGTGGAGCTAACTTCTGTATGTCCCGATTTCTAATTGCCTGTATCCACTAGGTCGGTGACGCACCATGGAGCGTTACCGACCGAGTTGACGCTCAGCTTTAAAGAACTTCCATACTTTTTTTCAGAGCGGTGCCGCACTTTTCCGCTCCTAATGGAGAAGGGGCTCCATTTATTTACATGCATTTTGTTTGTGGGGCCCGTTTTTCCTCCGCGTCGCGTCGCGTCACTCGACCTAATGAACGGCTCAGCTTTAATCCACCCAGAGATTTATTATCGGATATATAATATGCCGTATAAAAACGAGTGATAAATCTGCGTTTGAAAAGGGGTTGTTGACAGATTGTATATATTTTAAGTTTATAGTCTCAGATAATATTTGAAGCCAATCAAAAATAAGCTCAAGGTTATTAATATTAAAAGGGCGGCACATTGACATTTCATCATTTGATAAGAGTGGCTCGCGGGCCGCACCTTGAGGAGAAACTGTTATCACGTGCTCTCTCTCTCTCTTCGAATGACGTCATTCACCATTATTATTATTATGATCAGCTCAGTTTTCAACTCATTTCTCAACTTAAGATAGAAAGTATTTTAGAAACTAGAAGGGTAGCTCAGTCACCTTAATACCTTGTACTCACACATGAGTTAAATGAATTCAAATTAAATGTGTTTAGGTGTGAATTATTACGGAATCCAGTTAAGGACAGATGAACCAAATAAAAAATTGACTTTATTACTAATATTTTCAAAATTAAAATACTAAATCAATATTTAATGTCAATAGTTTATATGTTTAAGTTAATTAACTCAATATTTTCAGATTAACTGAATTCAATTGAATTCGACATATTAGTTGCTTGTCCTTCACGGGGCTCTGTAGAACACGGTTATTATTTAAATGCATTAATTAATTTAAATCATATCAAACAAGAAAATACTCTCTTAAGTGAATAAGCTACCCTTCTAGTTTCTAAAACACTTTCTAGTTTCTCTTAATTTTCTTATACCTAGTTCTCACCTGATAATTTAAATGCATTTAAATGCAATAAACGTGTTCTACAGAGCCCCGTGAAGGGCAAACAAACAATATGTCGAATTCAATTTATTCAGTTAATAATCTGAAAATATTGAGTTAATTAACTTAAAATATATAAACTATTGACATTAAATATTGATTTAGTATTTTAATTTTGAAAATATTAATAATTATTAATTTATTTGGTGTTCATGTCCTTAACTGGATTCCGTATAAATCACCTAAACACATTTAATTTGAATTCATTTAACTCATGTGTTGTGTACAAGGTATATTATTCAGAAAGACAGAAGTTTTATAAATGCCGTTTAAACTTTAAAACCACCATTAACCAATCGCTGAACAGTTAAATTTCTCAAACAGCCAATAAGAAATACGCATGCGCGCGCGCATTTTTTTTTTCTATCAAGTATTTTTTTTCAGCTTCTTCACGTGGTTTTTCCAAGGGAGAGAGAGAGAGAGAGAGAGGATGAGTAGAAAAAAAGGGGGTCATAGGGTTCAAGGGCTCATCCTTGAACTCGTTCTTTTAGTATATTAATAGCAGCAGCTGTACTCCACTCTATTGACCAGTGTGTTTTATTTATTATAAACACGTTGAGAGGTCAGTTTTAATCAGAAGACTCGTCTCTTGTAATAATATTCTATCTATCTATGTAATGTGTGACTTGTGTTTGTGATAAAAACTAGAATTGAGGTCAACTAACTGCTGATAAAACATTGATTTACGCTCAGGAGTTTGTCTCGCTCTCCCTCTCCATCTATTCCCTATTTGATTAACATTGGAGTGGGTGCCATTGACATCAAGAGACAGAAAGAAAAAAGCCAACGGCGACGGTAACGCCACGTAGCGACGAATCACAGAAACAAAACGACCTCATTCTATTTTTCTTATTTTTTTATATATAAAAATGAAAATTTTTTGACGATTTTTCATGAAAATAACTAAAATTGATATGATTTAGGATAAATTAAAGCTGAGAAAAGCATAAAATGATTTAGAGATGAAGGTTTTAAGTTGATTTGACGTCATTTCGCGCGCCATCTTTGTTTTTAATTGAGGCTTTTGAATGCGGTCACTGAACCTCCCCCCCTCTAAGAGGGGAAAGGGGGTCGATGATAAAAAGAGGCGGCGGCGGCGAACGAATAAATACAAATAAAAGTCTTGTTTAGCCTCTAAATACAATCATTTTAAGGAAATGCAACATCAAAACGTACCTATTTCTGATGACGCCATTTATGGTATATTTTAAAATGAAACCACTTTTCAAAGCGCGAAAATCAGAGAACGAAACAACATTAAAACACACTTAAAACATCCAACATGGCCGACGAATAAGAAAAAAACGCGCGATTTTTATTGGTGGAGAAGTCAGTGTGACGTCATATCTATGGACGATGACGTCAAATTTGGCGGTAAAACAACTTTTATATTAAACACGGATCTGTAAAAGTGGCGACGTGACGTAAAAGTTTCTAAAGCCATATTTTCTGAGAATCGAGGGCGTACTAATATGGCGGTTTTACATTGATACGTATTAAAATACGACGCCATATTCGTTTACAAATAACGATACCGTACTTCACATTTTCAATATTTAAATATTTGCTTATGCCCTAGTAAACTTTCAGTATGGCTGTTTTCATTCACGAAGTCCGATTTCTTGTTAGATTAACGAATACGTATCATTTCAAACACAATTAAAAGCAAAATTATCTTTATAATTTAAATAGACATTTCTAGTGCCACAAAAATATATTCTTTGTAAATAGTGTAGATAAAAAAAAGCTGGCAGACGATTACGGACCAACTGGCGCCATCTATTATTGAGGACTGATACTAAAATAAAATAAGTGCCGTCACTGTGTCACGTGCTTCCCTCTGGTGTTAGAAGCCATTTAAGAAATTAAGCCTTTCTGTTCATTGATAATCGTCATCAGTGTTCGTATTTTTCTGTCTTTATTACAAAATTATATCAAACTCATAACGTTTGAACGTTCAATTTGCATCAGAAAGTGATTCGATTTCGTAGAAACGGTAAGAATTTGGTCGATTTTCTTAGAAATAATTGTTTTCTCACTCGTTTTATTGTCGACCACGTGGAGGGTAACAAATGACGTCATCGCGTCTTTTTCTTTATAGAACTTGGTTCCGTTAGTAATTAAGAATGAGACGCGTTTACAATAAGAGGCAAAAGCCACGAAAACCGAGCTACAGAGACACAGTTAATGGATGGCTTAAACATAGAAGAATAAAGAAACAGAAAAAGTAAGTCATGACGTCAAACGGAGGTGGGGTGGGTGGGAGTTAAGCTTTATCCCGCATACCTTTTTGCACGAATGCACGTAATTCTGGTGTTTAAATGGTCGGAAATTGTGGTTAAGTACATCATAAAACATTTTGCATGTTATGAGTTGTTTTTCCGTTTCAAAATGAGTCATTTTGGCGCTGAAATGGGATTAAAACACATTCCCCGCCGCCTATTTTGGCGCCGTACGACGCTGTCACCTGGCGGTGGTTTCTTTAAACAATTATAACTGAACTGTAAAATATTGTTAAAAAATCATATATTATATATAGATTACAAGCAAAGGCATTGAAAGAAGTAACAATGTCGAACAAGAAGAGGAGGAAAGTAGAACAAGGAATGGCGATAGAAGTTAGAGAGATTATTGAAAAACAAGGTAAATAACTAAAAGAAGGTGAAAAGTTCCAGAGATGACATGTACATACATCGTATTCCAACTGTTTTGATGCATAATTTCAATGACTTGCAGTGGAGACTAATATGGCGTCTTGGCAATACATGTTTTAGTTATCGGCGCCATATTTGTGCGCCTTTATGAGAACTTGTTTAGGCTTCAAAACAAACGCTGTAAATGTCATCTGGAAGAAGTTTGAAGAGATGTTCAATTTGTAATCAAACATGGCGTCCATCATATTCTTAATTGGTTGTCGACATTTTGATTTTGTTTATTATTAGAAAAAGAGGAGGAAATGGCGAAAATAGTTGAAGTATCCAAGAAGAAGAAGAAGAAATTTACAAAGAGAAAGATGCAAAAAATGGAAATTGAGTGAAATAAAAATATGCAAAAAACAATTCTTTGTGTGAACAGTTATTTTTTATTTTCAATGATTACTTAAATAATTATACAAATGTTTTTTATTCACGATTTTGTGATAAATATATTTATAATTAATAATTATATTTAAATAATACATAAAAAGCTGCTCTTAATCGTTGTCTTTCTACAAATAGAAAGTTTTCATTGATTTAATACAATAATAATAATAATAATTACATAATTATGAGAAGGGGGCGTAGCTTAGCCATGTGTACTAATGAATATAAAAGTCTGTGACGTCACATTGAAAATCAAACCAATGACAGATAACTTTTGTGTGAGATATGAATTAATTATGCAAAACAAGTACTTTTATCATAAATTATTACACATTCAAATTTATTTTAAAAATTAATTTAAATTACCAACAGACAATTTCTACTTAAATATAAAAATTACACTTTTTTAAAATTATTTTTAAAAAAAAATCATCTAATAAATTACACAATTATTTATTTTTCATAATTTTTTTTTACAACACAGTTTTAAATATTTTTTTGTCTTCTGATTTAATTATTATATACATTTTCGTAATAAAAAAACATCGTGCTGTTGAATATTATAAAGGGGCGGGGCTTATTTATATTTTATTATAATATATGCAAGAAATTTTAAAATTCGTGACTAGATAGAAACTCGTAATAAATAAATTATTGTCAGAAATATTTATTATGACGTCATTCGTACAGTTTTTTTCTCTTCTTCCACACAAAAAAACACGTGCATTATTTAAATATATAACAAAATTTCGTCACACTCTGACGTCATCACGCACTTCATGATTTGGGGGGAGGGGGAAGAGGTGGAGCCGAAAGGGGGAGGAGTTGAGGGGGGAAAAAGATCCTGGTTTTTGTTGTTTTCTTCCCTCCTTATTGCCTTCGTAATTTCAGCTCAGTTCGAGGATTCGGAATCCGAGTTCCACTCTCTGCAGAGTTCGGTTCGATTTTATTTTCTGAGAGGTCCTTTTCATGGTCCTCTCGGATCTTTGGTCGCGAGAGTTAAGTCGGGGTCAGTCCTTCACTTGACCGATCAGTGACTACACGAGGTTTTGTTTTGTAGAGGAGGTTTCGAGACTTCGACGAAAGCCTTGATGAGAGTTCGATTTTTCTTTTGTAGGAGGAGTTCTCTCTCTTTCGGAGGCACTAAATAGGTTCTAACTCTTTCCGACCACCGTTTTTTTGTTTTAGTCTTTTTAACATTGACTTGTCTTCCGCTTTGTAAATCCACATTTGTTTTTTGTTTTTTTTTTGGAGTTTCCGTACGAAAGATGAAACTTCTCGAACGGTTTCTCTAAGAAGAGAGAAGGATTCACCTGGATGATGCACCACCGTGGTTGTTGTGGTTCTCTGGATGAAGAAGTTCCAGATATAGTTCGGATTGAAGGAAGCGAAGATAAGCATCTCTTTCCATCAGACCCTGAACACGACGTTGAGCCTGATCGAAGGAATGTCTCGTTGGATTTGTCAGGTTGTTGATCGTCTGAGTTCTGGTCGTAGAATCCAGATTCACCTAATCGGATCCACAGATGGAAAAAACATTTTTAAGACATTTTGTTGACAAAAATATTGCAAATTTTAACTTAAAGGTCTTTTTTTTTGTTAATTCTTTGCAATTTTAAAAATAAATTAGAAGCATTTTTACATAAAAATGTTTCAAAATGAACTTTTTTTACGACATATTTAAAAAAATTATCAAATTTGTATGTTATTTTTTAAAGATATCCAGTAAATTTTCAAATTTTACTCTTCTAGTTTCTAAAACACTTTCAATTTGTCTTAATATTGCCTTTTTTTATATAAAATTGCAAGAAGAGTCGGTTTTTTTCTGTGGTTGGGTTTCGTTTGGTAGCCTCGAACCGTACCTCTTTTGGTGCCTGAACCGCAACGTAATCGTTGAATATTTTCCGAGCTTTGGCCGATAATTTATGAGGCCGAACTTTCTTGAAGTCTTCGCAGGCCAACCAGAATTCGACGTTTTCTTCACTGTATTCACGTTGAAGGAATGCTCGAAACAGAGCTTGACCGTCTAAAGAAGTGAAAGAGAGAGAGAGAGTAATTAATGACCGAGAACGGGTTTGAAATTTAAAATTTATCTTCGTACATTTGTTGGCCATGAGATCATGAAAGGAATCGGACCACTTTTGAACTTCGTCCGGAGGTGGACGGACTGAAGATTGGATGGCTGAGTCGGTGTGACGACGGCGGAGAAATCCCAGTCGTAATTTCATATCCTGAGCTCTTTTTTAAGAACAAAAAAAACAAAACAAGAAATCTCGTTAACATTTTTAGAAAATTAAAAATAATTAGAAAAACAACTAAAAAAAAGTTTGATATATTTTAAAATAAACTTTTTTAAAGCCAATTTTGAAAATCATTTTTTTGAAGAAAAAAAAAATCGTGAAATTTGGTTAAAATAAACTTTTCACAAAAAAAATTCAGCAAATTTTCCTGCAATTCTAGTTTCTAACAAAGTTTGAATAAGTTTTTCTATAAAAAGTAATCTTTCAAAATAAACTTTTGATGGCAGTTTAAAATTCATTTTTTTATCAACGAAATATTGTTGCATATAAAAGAAAAAAAGTTTATTTTAAAAGATTTTTCTTGAAAATGAAGACAATTATCAAATCTAAATGATGTATTTTTTATGATGACCGATATCTTTCAAAATAAACTTTTTTACGGGGGATATTTTTTTTGAAAAGAATGAAATTTCCACATTTTTCGTGTTAAAAATTCTTATATTTTACGTTTATAATAAAGTTTTATTTTTAAAAGTTAAAACGAGATAGAAATATTTTAGTAACATTTCACCTACTTTTCTAGTTTTTAACAATAATAGATTTTTTTTATAAAAAAAAACTTTCCTATAAAAACTAGAAATTTTACAAATCTTAACATTTAATATTGAAAAACAGGATTTTATTTTTCTTCGAATATGGATTTCTTTGACGTCATAAAACTTTAATTTTGAGCGATTCCTAGTATTTTATCAATTGCGCAATTTAGGAAAAGGGGGGGGGGGTTTCTCAGTGCGTGGGTGTCATAAAAAGGGGTGGGGTGGGGGAGAATAGGATGTTCTTAAATATCGATCTTTTGAGGAGGAGGGGTGAATGAAAATGGTTGCCATAGCAACCGGATGCTGCGTGTTTTGTTTTTTTGCAGATTGCGCTTGACTACGCGAGATCACGTGATCGATGCTGTGCGCTTCCCTATGTTAATTACTATTATAGCATCCTCTCTCATTAATTTCTCATTGATTGACTTAAATTAGAAATTAATCAAATGAGAATTATTTTTAATTGATTTTTTTTTCTTATTTAAATTTACTTAAATTAATTACAAATCAATTTTAACTAAGATTAAGAATTTTTATTATTAAAATCATAAATTTGATTTGAAAATTCTATCTTTTTCAGATGTAAAATAAAAGAGAAACTTGAAAAAGTGTTTTAGAAACTAGAAGGGACAGCCTTAAGTTGATTGAGCTGCCCTTTCTAGTTTCTAAAACAAGTTTCTCTTTATTTTTGCTCTTCTGAAAGACAAGAATAATGTCAAGTCGCAGTTTACATTATTAAAACCATCTTAAGATAAAATTGAAAGTGTTTTAGAAACTAGAAAGGCAATCCCAATCACTTATGAGTAGGGCTCGGATTTTTATGCAAAATCATGCCAAATGTTTCTCAATTTATTGGCTCTCAAGTGCCAATTGTGAAGTAATCAATTCATCATTAGAGAGAAAGCAACCAACAATTATGCTTTTTTTCTAATAAAAAAGGCTGGTTAGAGGCTAGAAATCTGGATGCTATCAGTTGTCATATAGAAGGTTCTAGCCTCTAACCAGTGTTTTTTTATTTAAAAAACAAACAATTGGTTGATCTTAAATGGGGATTGTTACTTCACAATTGGGCTCTTTGGGCCACAAATTGAGAAACCTTTTGCTTGATATTGCATAAAAATTTCATGTTTTGATATTTTTTTTAAATAAACTTCTTCATATGAGTTTGATTTGAGTTATATTATGAGTTTTCAATATAAAAAGTTTATTTTGAACGATAACAAACATGCAAAATACGCTTTTAAGTGATTAAGCTACCCTTCTAGTTTCTAAACCACTTTCAATTTCTCTAAAAAGAGCTATAATTAATAGCCGTTCTTTAAAATAAATTTGAAAAAAAAGCTCATATTTAAACTAAAATGGATGTTTTTTTTTAAAGTAATGAAAATCTTTCAAATTGAGCAATATTAATTAATTAATTAATTGTACTTACAATCCTTTTCTTCGTTTTCCCTTTTCTTCTCCTTCAGGACAATCAACATCTTGAGTCATTTCAGCAGATTTCGCTTTGAAAACCGGCTAAAAAAAACACAGAAGAAGAAAAAAATCCCATATTTAATTATCAATTATAAAAAATAAATAATCCGCACAACGCGACCGAATTTTTAATAAAAAAGAAACTTAATTTTCTGTGTTTTTTATTTAAAAAACTAGAAAGAATAAAAATAAAACTCACCACAGATGCAAAACAATTATTTTTAAATAAATAATAATAAAAAGTTTCTATTAAACTCTTGTTGTACATATTTTATAATATGAGCGTTGATGTTGAATAATTTAAAATATTCGCGATTTTATTATATTCGCACATTTAAATTAAAATTAATTATATTTCTTAATTAATATTAAATAAACTCACACAGCAACAATGACAAATGATTGGACACTTCACTTTGGCCACAAACACACGCAACAACAACAAAAATAATATCAACAAATCACAGAAATTAATATAATAATTAATAAATTAATAACTTGAAAAATTAATAATAAATCCGATAGATAGATAGGAAGAGAGAGAGAGGTTCTCTCTTTGGTGTTTCCTCACTGAATGTAAAATGAATGAATGAAATGGTGTTTCTCTCTCTCTCTATATCCTTGTTATTATTATAGGAAACACATAGAGAGAGAGATCATTGAAGGAGAGAGACTAGGAGGAGCTTTATTATTATGTGACGTCATTTAGCTTTGAGATTGTGACGTCAATGCTCGCTCTTTTATATAATAGCCTCCAAATATCACAAATAAAAAGGGGGGAGGTGGAAAAGGGAAAAGAGCCAAAATATATAGAGATAAAAAAAAAGCTTAAAATGTACAATATTTGGACGTCTGACAAAGATAATGATGATTAAACTGATGACGAACGTGATGATAATGATGATGCTACCTGTGTTTAATTATATTTTTTACCTGAATTGTGTTTTTCCCTACCCATTTCTACCTTCCTCCCTCCCTCCCTCCCACCTCTAACCTCCTCCCTCCCTCCCACCTCTACCCTCCTCCCTCCCTCCCAAATATTAAATATTTTAAAATAATGTATATCTGAGCCAAATATGAAATTTTATTATTGGCATCGATTTTTGTTTTTGATGCATTTTTATGATGATGATGACGATGAGCCCATCTATATATGACGTCATAGTGTAGTAGTCTATTGTGCAGAATGATTAGCACCTTTTTTACCTGTGATTACACACACACATGCGCGTGCATCCTATGCAGGTGAACCACAAACGTGCAAAACTGTGTAAAGAATAAAAGTTGGATCCGGATACAAACGTTTTTTTTTGTTCGTCATTATTGAAAGTGTGTGTGTTGCTCTGAATATATTAAATTTAGCAATTTTTTTTTTTAATTTGAAAATATCAGACATTTTGCATAATGACCAGAATTGACCAATAGTGTTATTTTGTAAACATTTAAATGAACAGTAATCTTAGGCAATTTGTAGAATTTCTACAAAGCAAAATCTGCATGATATATATTTTTATAAGCCTTTTATGTAATTTGTTTTGGAAAATCAGGCATTTTGCATAATGACCAATAGTGCAATTTGTATAATTAGAAATCTGCATAATGAACACATTGAACAGCTAACTTAGGCAATTTGTAGAATTTCTACAAGCAAAATCTGCATAATATATATATTTTTAAGCTTTTTTGGAATATCAGGCATTTTGCATAATGACTAATAGTTCAGTTTGTATAATTACAAATCTGCATGCTTAGGCAATTTGTAGAATTCATATAAACAACAAGTAAATCTGCATAGTATATTTGCTATTAGGTCTTTATGTAAGATTTTACTTGTTGTTGTAGGAATTTTGCACATTGCCTGAGTTAGTTAATTCATCTTAATTGATTTCTAAATTGTGCAAATTGCACTATTAGTCAGACTCCACCAAACTCATAAGGCCCACAATACCCCATTGTCCCCATAAAAATTCCTAACCCAGGCCAAAAGCCCTCTGACCCCCATTAGGCTTTATTGTTATAGGTCTCTACTAGTCATTGTGCAGAATAACTGATATTCCACATTGACTGTAACTGATACCAAGCAATACTTGAGGTTTTTTTTTTCAAGTTGAGGAGGAATTCTGTTAGAATGGCCCACATTTTAGGACCTAGGATGGTCCAAACTGGAAGTGTGCCCCCCCCCCTCTCCCCTGGGGTTCGGCAACCGGGTCCCCTCCCTAAAAATGTAAAATTTTCTAACTTTTTCAGATAAGCTTTTTCAGCAGGTGCTTGGGGTTTATTTTGTAGGAAGGCCATGGGCGTGTCCTGTTTTGTAAATGCCACTCAAATGAAATGGGGTCGTGGTACTATTTTTGGATATTTTTTGAAGACCCACCCATTTCCCTCCTTGTTCTCTCTGTCCTGTTTCATTTCCACTAAAGTTCATTTTGTAATATTATATTATTTCAGAAGGCGAACAACGTACGTCTGGAGTTGTGTGACGTCAGTTAAAAAAATAATAAACGGTGTTTGAAAAAAAAAATAAATAAATAAAAAGCCTTCAAATTTGAGTTTTAAAACTGAACGGGTTTTAATTATGGTTAGAAGAAAAAAATCGTTTTAATTTAATTATACCTTCTGTGTTGTTTTTCATTAAATTTTAAAAAATGAAACACATTTTTAAGCGCGAAATTCGAAGTTTCTTTGAAACTAGAAGAGTAAAAAGAAGAATGTTCAAAATTTAAAAAAAAGGTTCCTTTCATGTTTTTCAAAATAAACTTTTTGGCAGTTTTCAAAGTTTACTAAAAACTAGAATAGTTAGACGATTGTGTAAAACCTATTTTCATGATGATATCATTCAAAATAAACTTTTTGGCAGTTTTCAAAGTTTACTAAAAACTAGAATAGTTAGACGATTGTGTAAAACCTATTTTCATGATGATGAATCGATGATGATATCTTTCAAAATAAACTTCCTATTGCAGTTCAAGAAACATATTTTTGATATCAACGGCTTTTTTTTACTATAAAAAGTTTATTTTAAACGATATCGGTTACTAAAATACTTTTAATTCCATTCTGTTATCTCTCTTTTTACTCTTTCAATTTTGCAAGTAAATTTTTGAACTTCTTTTTAAAAAAATAAAGACTAAAAAAATAACTTTGTTAAATCAAATCTTAAAAGATTATTAGATTTAATTTTAATAATCTTGTTATAAATATTAATAAAAAGCCAAATGGAGGGAGAGAGGGAGGTGTTTTAAAATGAAAGATAGCAAAAAACAGAAGGTGAAGAAATAATATCTCATTGAAGAAATATGCGACCAAATCGCATCCTGTTTGAATTTCGACATTGAAAATGTTACGATTTCAATGTTCTCTCTCATGAATCAGACTCATGAACGCACATATTATTATTGTAAATATTGCAAACTATAACATTTAAAAATGTACGATATGTGTGGCACTTTAACATTACACTGTACACTTTTTTTTAAAGGTTTATTCTATCTTTTAGGAAACTTGAAAAGTGCTTTAAATACTAGAAGGGTAATTCAACGACTTAAAAGTTTAATTTTCATGTTTAATATATTTCAAAATAAACTTTTTATGGCAGTTTGAAATATGTTTCTATAAAGTTTATTTTGAAAGATTTAAAACTTATTAAAATGGTTTATGAACAGGTGATTTTTAAACTCTGAATATTCTGTTTTAATTAGAAGAACAAAATTAAGATAAACTAGGAAATGTTTTTAGAAACTAGAAGGGTAACTCAATCACTTAAGGGTATTTTTGAACTATTTTCATTTTGATTTATAAACAAAAATTAAATTTAATTAAAGTTGAGTGATTTTCAAAATGACATAAAAAGCTTATTTTAAAAGATATCAACATGAAAATACTCTGAAATGATTGAGCTACCCTTCTAGTTTCTAAAACACTTTGAAGTTTCTCTTTATTTTGCTCACTTGGAATTGGAGAGGCCCCGTTTCCACTTGAAAAACAGCCGATTTTCGAACTCTTGGTTATCTTTGCTTTATCTGGCTATCTTTCAGAAGAGCAAAATTAAGAGAAACTAGAAAGTGTTTTAGAAACTAGAATAGTTCAATCACTTCATTTTGATAATCTTTCAAAATAAACTTTTTATAGACAAAAACTAAAAAAAAAATATCGTCTGATTAAAAGTAAATCATTTTCAAACTCGCATTAAAAGTTTATTTTGAAAGATAATTAACATGAAGTGATTGAGCTACCCCTTCTAGTTTCTAAAACACTTTCAAGTTTGTCTTTATTTTTCTCACTTGGAGAGGCGTTTACACACACCTTTTTAAAAGCACCAAATTCAAATCTCGAACTCTCTGATCAGGGTTCCAACATAAAGAGAAATCTCTTTTCCATTTTAAAAGTTGGACCCTGTTGAGAGGGTTCAAGTGCTAAGTGTTTTCTCGTTGAATTTGTACCGTGATGTCCTTGAAAATTGCTGTTTTTGTTTGTCTAATCAAAATAAACAATCATAAGGAAGAAAAGACATTAAGGTTGTTGTTTATTGGTGTTTTTTTTTTGTATCAATATATTTATAATTGAGGGGGGGGGGGTTCTAATTAATAATTATGACGCTTCTTTTAAGTCTGAGCAAATTGTTTATTTTTCACTTTTTCTTGTTTTATTAAGAAGACTCGACGGTGTTTTTTTTTTCTTCTTCTTTTGTTGTTGCTTTTAATAAAACAAAAGGAAAATTCCGATATTTGATTTCTCCTGAGGGAGAAGAACCTTCTACTTTTTTATTATTGTTTACCAAAATAAAAATGGCAACAAAATATAAAAACCACTTCTCAAGTTACAATAAATCTCGAAAACAATATCATAATTGATAATTATTAATTAATAAGGGATCAGATTTTTATTCCAATATCAAAAACAAATGTTTCTCAACTTGTGGCTCAAGTGCCAATTATGAAGTAATCATCATCATTATTAGAGCAAACTGCAATTATGCTTTATTCTAATAAAAAAGGCTGGTTAGAGGCTAGATGTCTGGCTACTATAACTCGCCAACTTTCTAGCCTCTAATGGGGGGTGTTTTTGATTGAAAAAACAACATAATTGTGGGTTGATATATTAAACGTGGGATTGTTACTTCACAATTGGCTCTTGGGCCACAGATTGAGAAACATAAAAATGAAGCTCACCTAAAAAAAACGTCATATGTGTTGAGGACCAGTCAGTCCACCAAGCACATGATCCAAATAGCCTCTAATGGGGGGTGTTTTTGATTGAAAAAACAACATAATTGTGGGTTGATATATTAAACGTGGGATTGTTACTTCACAATCGGCTCTTGGGCCACAGATTGAGAAACATTAAAAAACAGAGGCCCGCCTAGCCCGTAAAACTTCACAGTGGGGGACCGGTCCACCAAACACATGAGGCCCACAATTTCCATAGAATTCCTTTATAAAAAACCCACCGGTCCAATGGGCCTTATATAGAGGTCTCTAGACTAGAAGGGGCCTTTTCAGGGTTTTTTGTTTTTCACTATTTTTGTTACTTTTTATTGATTTTAGTGATAAAGCAAGAAATAAAATTAGGGGAGAAAAATACCGTTGAATTTGCAATTTTAAGACAAATATTTACTCAATGACGGAAATGTTTCTTTTAAAGCAAACTGAAAGTTTGAAAACTAGAATAGTAGATGAATGTTTTCAAATATTCTTTTTTTTTTGCTATTAACAAGACTGTGATTAGAGGCTAGAAGGGCTCTTACAACTGGCATCTTATCAAATATAAAACTAGCCTCTAACCAGCTTAATTAAAAAAAAAGTAATAATTGTGATTGCTCAAAATGACATTTTACAAAATAAAAACTTTGTTATGACAGTTTGAGAATCAATTTTCAGTTTTACAAAAATGAAAGTGTGTTAGAAACTAGAATGGTAGCTGAATCATTTAATACTATTTTCATGTTGATATCTTTCAAAATAAACTTTTTATGTCTGCTTAAAGTTGGGTCATTTTCAAACTGACATAAAAAAGCTTATTTTGAAATATATCGAGCAATAAAATAAGCCTTAATTGATTTACCCCTACCCTTCTAGTTTCTAAAAAAAATACATTCAAACTTCTTGTTAATTTTGCATTTTGTGAAAGACAAGAATAATAATGGATGTTGTTGTTTACATTTTTTAAAATAAAAACCAGTTTAATGTGAAATATTGAAATTGTGACGTCAGAAGGAGGCAGGAAGTAAACAAAATTGAAATTTCGCAGAAGTTGCGGAATTTTAAATAATAAAATTGGGGACGTGTTTTTTAGGTCAATTTTAAAATTTGCTAACTTTTTTTTTTAATGAGGGTCCTACATTGAAAAATAAACCGAGGAAATTGGAGAAGTTTAAGGACCTCTTTTTTTAAAAAAAAATAATTGTTTTTCTTTGAAATCCTTGTTTTGTCTTTTATTATTCTTAAAATTGTTTAAAATTCAATATCCACGACCGGATATATGAATGACGGCCATTTTCTTTTTTTTTTAGTTTGTGTAAAATAATAAAAAAGTAGAAAGAGAAAAACAACCCAAAACAAAACTATCAAATTTACTTCTATGTTCTTAAATTTGTTGCCAAAATTCCCTGAAATTCTCCATTTAAAAATGGGCTCGGGCCCCTCTTATACACCCCAGGACCACCACCCTCCCCACAACCCCCCGCCAAAATAAAATTCATATCCTAAAACTAAGATAAAATAAAAACAGGAAATATAAAATTGGAAATAATGTCAAAGGTCACCAGACTTATGAAAAAACAAACCACAACCTTATTTTAAACAGTTTGCTTTGGTGTAAACAAAGGTGTTTTTTAAGGTGTGAACGGGGCTTCTCAGAAATCACTGATTATTCTGTATTTCAGGTGCAAAATGAAGAGAAACTTGAGTATATGTTTTACAAACTAGAAGGGTAGCTCAATCATTTAACGGTATTTTCATGTTTGATATTTTTCAAAGTTAACTTTTGTTAAGTTTCAAAATGGCAATATTTTAATTTTTGTCTATAAAAAGTTTATTTTAAACGATATCAACCTTTTTAAGTTTCCTATAAGTTTCATAATTACAACACTAAAGAGAAATTTAATGTGTGTTAAAAACTAGAAGGATAGCGGAATCAATTAGTAGTATTTTTTTATGTAGAGATAGATATCTTTCAAAATAAACTTTTTATAGCCGAAAATTAAACTTTTAAGTTGAGTTATTTATTATTCAAACTGATATAAAAAGTTTATTTTGAAAGATATCATCAAAGATATCAAAGCTACCATTCTAGTTTTTAAAACACTTTTCTAGTTTCTTTTCTCGTAAATTTTACTCTTCTGAGAGGCAGAATAATCAGAATTATAAATTATCTTAAGGTTATTTTAAAAATTTGCTGTTTCAAAATAAGCTTTTTCTGTTGAGTTTGAAAATGACCAAACTTTTAAGCAAAGTCGATATTTTTTTGAAAGATAATCAACATAAAAATACCCACTTAAGTGATTGAGCTACCCTTCTAGTTTCTAAAAAAAAACACTTTCTAGTTTTTCTCCTGAAAGATAGAATAATCTATAATAATAATCTTTGTTTACAAAATGTTGTAAACAAAGAAAGGCGAAATAAAGTTTATTTTTTGTTTATTTTGAAAGATTGACGTCACTGATGACGCGTGATTATCAAGTACAAGCTAAGCTGACCACTGAGTGACCACCAACTGCGGTCAAAATGAATCAACTTTTATTTAAAATTCCGGTTATTCTTCTCTCTTTTTCTTTCTGATTAAAAATTCATCACGTTTCGCCACCATTTAATAGCAGCCGCGTTCATAGTCGTCATTTTGGCGATTAAATTCTTCCTTCTCTGTTGGATGCAATTTGAATACAGAATCCGGGTAATGGACGTCATATGTTCCAACTATAAACGCGGCAATTTCAAAGCGAACAAAAGCAGTTCTTTAATTGACTTTCGTTGTTGTAACAGAACTTTGAAGACTTTGAAATTTAAATTCAAAGTTTGTTAGAAACTAGAAAAGTAAAAGAATCACATAAGCTTATTTTAATGATGATATCTTTAAAAATGAACTTTTTATAAAAGTTTCCAAAAAAAAAAGTTCATTTTAGACTCGGTTTTATGAAACTTTGGTTGTTTTCTGAGTTTTATTATCAATAATAAGGAGAAGTTTAAAATGTATTAGAAACTAGAAGGGTAGCGTAATTAATTATTAGTATTTTTATGTAAATATATTTCAAAATAAACTTTTTATAGCTAACTTTTAAGTTCTGAGTTATTATTCAAACTGATAGAAAAAGCTTATTTTGAAAGATGTCAATATGAAAATATCTTTTTAATCCTTCTAGTTTCTAAAACAGTTTCAAATTCTCTTCATTTTGCACACTTTTAAACCACTTTTAAAATGCAAACTTAATGAAGTAGGCCTTTTATATTGTAAAATACAATAAAAAGTTTATTTTGAAAAGTCATCGTCGAATAGAGAAACGTGATTAAAATTACTCTTCTAGTTTGTAAACAAAGTTTCCTCTTAATATTTGCAATTTAATGCTAAAATGCAATTTTTTTTAAAAAAATATCAGGAAGGAACTTTTTTTCCTCTCCAAATGTCCGCTTCATGGATAATTTTTTAATTTGAAATATTTCTTGTTTTAAAATTTACTTGGAAAAATGTTGAAATATGTTTTCTTTTCTGTTCTAAATTTTGAGATCCGTGTCAAAACAATTTTATGTTTAATTATTAAATGACACACAAAAATTAAAATGTTATTAATTTACTAATTAAATAACATCAAAGAAGGAAAAAATGAAAATAAGCCCAAATCGTCTATTTTAAACAATTTTAAAATATTTTAAAATATCACATAATATTCATCACATAATTAATAGCTGATTTTCAAATCTGTCTTTTCAGAATTAAGAGAAACTAGAAAGAATTTTAGAAACTAGAAGGGTAGAGCTCAAAATCACTTAAATTGTATTTGTTTCAATGTTAATATTTTTCAAAATAAACTTTTTTTTTACAGACATAATTAAAAAAAAATCGTCTCCTTAAAGTTGGCTCATTTTCAAATTCACATAAAAAGCTTATTTTGAAAAAAATATCAACATTGAAACAAATACACCTTTAAATGACTGAGTGATCCTTCTAGTTTTTTTTAAAAAAAACTTTTCAAGTTTCTCTTATTTTTCTGCTTTTCAAATTGAAAGACGGAATAATCGAGAGAAAGTCCGAGTTGGACACCTTTTAAAATCACTTCTTAAAATTTCCATTTTGGTTTCTATTTTGAGACAAAAATAATGGAAAACTTAATTCCTCTTCTAGTTTTTTTGTATCAAATAAAACTGGGGATACGTGACAAAAAAGAGTTCAGTAAAGATTATCTGTTTGGGTCCTTAACCCCTTTTTATTTTAAGGACCTTCTCCTCTCCCTCAAAGCTCAAGTTCAAGGAGATACTTTAAAGGACATTTATTAATGGACTTTAAGGGTTTTCTCTCTCTGGTCTTTAACCTCGTTGTTTTTTTATTTTGGGGCTTTTTTATTATCTAAGGGCCCTGATGGGTTCATTCATTGGTCCTCTTCTCATTAATTTTATCTTTTGTTGTGTGTTTATTCAATTTTGGTGGTTTTTTCACCTTCTTCCCTTTCCTAAAAATAACCTAAATTAAACTATCTAAGGGGTGAGGGGGGGTGGGCCATGTGTTGTTAAATAAGAATTCTCTTGAAATCTTTTAAAATTCAATGTAAAATATGCAAATTTCTAAAGAAAGACGTGACGTCTCTTTGAGTTTTGGGTTTTTCTGAGTTTTGGGTTAATTTGAATATTAAATCAGATATAAATTAAAGTGAAAAAAACAGTTTAACAACAAAAATCGGATAACACGAAATAAATATTTTTCCGTTCGATCATTTATAACATCATAAACATTCTTTTATCACGAAATTCGTTCAGAAATTTGAAAATTGTATTTTTCTTGTTTTGCAAATCGTTTTTTAAATTACGACACCTTTTTTAAGACATTGCTTAAAATAAAGCTAAACTTAAAACAAAATACAAGAAAGTGTTTTTAATTTTAACTTTACTTTAAACCTTAGCTTTGTCTAAAGTTTATTATATTTACATCATTTCTATTTATGGATAAGTAATTTAATTATTTTTCTGAAATATTATCATTAATTAGTCAATTTTAAACATATTTTTTAAAAATTAAAAATATTCCGGATAAGAAATAAATGAAATAAATTCAAATATAATCTTAAGGCTATCAGAAAAATGTTTTTTCCCTATAAAAGAACCTTGTTAGAGACTAAAGTTCTAGTATGGACAAGACTAATTATAAATGATTGTGACTTCTAGCCTCTTTTCAGGTTCTTCGACAAGAAAAACGTATTTCTTTTCTAAATTATTTATTATTTTTATTATATATTAGTATCTCAGATAAAATAAATGTTTATTTTGACAATTAATTTTGGACACAAAATAGTTCCTCTGCCACAGGCCCTATGAGCTACGTGCAGAGTAAATTATTCAAATTCAAAAGTAGTAAATATTACCCCTATACAGAGCAAGCCTTTGTTCTTGCAATGCATCTTAGTGTGCAGTGATTGCCTTTCAACAGGGGCAAACCCTACGATATATTTAAATATTTTCTTTAAATATTCTACTTTTTAAAATAAAATAAAATGTTGTTGTAAATATATTTTAATAATGAGCTGCTCTCTCTCTCTCTCATCTGATTAACCCCATTTCTAGTTTAATATAAGACTTTTTCTTTTGAGTTATGACGTCACCCGTTAATTCGAATTTAGCACCATTAACTTTGCTCTTTTCTCTTTTCTTTCTCAATTAGATCAACCTTTCGTTCATTCGAGATATTTGAATATTCTAGAACACACACACCTATGACGTCATCAGGGAAAAATAATATTTTAAAGGAGTTTTTTTAGATAAGTGATATATATATATATTATGATTAGTAAATAAGCTTTAAGAATCCATATATTTTGCTGTCAATATTTTTGTGACCTTTTTATAGAAAATTTTGTTTTTGTTGTTGTTATTTTAATAATATTGAGAAGAAGAAGAAAAATTGCAAATCTGACAAAATGCTAAGCTGCGAAATCTGTGACGTGTAACAATTATAAATAAATATGATATTAAAAAAAAACAAATATTAGGTCAATATGAGATTAATTTCTTAAGAAAACAAAACAGGAAGAGAAAAAGGTCCAAATTCAAGAAAGTAATTTAATTTTCATCATCTAAACTGGGTTCCAATATAGACGGAAAAAACCCCTCTGTTTGATTATTGTGTACTATAGTTTTTATTATGTTGGGAACCTCTGTTAGGAGGGTTCAAGTTGTAGTTTAAAGTGTCAAGTTACCTTCTTGAAATTAGGCATTAGCACTTGAACTCTCTGAACAGAGGTTTCAATATCCTGTTTAAATGCTATTGAATACGTTTTTTCTATGTTGAAACCCTGTGCAGAGAGTTCAAGTTGTAGTTTCAAGTTTCCTTCTTGAATTTAGGCATTAGCACTTGAACTCTCTGAACAGAGGTTTCAGTATAGAAAAAAAAATCCTGTTTAATTGAGTACTATTGAACCAGATCTTTTAATGTTAGAACCCTGTGTAGAGGGTTGAAATTGAAGTTTCAAGTGCTAAGTGTCCGTCTTGAATTTGGGAAATAACACTTACATGTAACTTCTACTTTGAACTCTCTGAACAGGGTTTCATCATACAAAAAAAACCGTGTTTAATTTGCAAACTATTAATTTGGAACCTCTATGTAGAGGGTTCAAGTGCCAAGTTTCCTTTATGAATTTAAAAAGTAGCACTTGAAGTGCCAAGAATTTTTAGGTCAATATTGTCATATAATATATTTCAGAAATGTCATTGATTGGTTCCCCACAAGATGAAAAATTAGGTCTTTTCTGACATCATTAAGTAGGGATTTCGTGACTTATGTAAGGGGAAGGAGGTGCGGTGTGACGTCACAACCCCCTTGTACATTGCGTGACCATTGTAATAATACTCTTATATTTCCCAAATCTATAATAATAAATACCTTTGTATTGAATTTTGTTTAGAGGCCAAAATGAGAGAAATGCTGGTTTTTCTAGTTTCTATTTTTAGCTCCTTTTTTGTTCTAGTTATTCTTTTGTTTTTTTTTGGGGGGGGGGGAGGAGGAGGTCCCTCTGAAAAATGGTTAAATTCTAATTAAGCTCATGACGTATTTCCTTCTGTTGGTGCATTCATTAAATATAGTTTTAACATTTTACTAGAAAGTCCCTAGAAATATTGATTAATTTCAGAAGCGGACATTTTTTTTCTCTCTACATTTTGACCCCAACTTGAAGTGAAAAATGAAAATCGAGAATTTGTAAAGTTTATTTTTAGAGAAATAACAACCAAAAATTGTCTTTATTGTGTAAACTGGCCTATTTCGAACTACTTTTAAGTTATTTCTGTCTTTCAGAAGAAGAAAATTAAGAACAACTTGAAAGTGTGTTAGAAACTAGAAGAGTAGTTGAATCACTTAATAGTATTTTCATATTTTTGATATCTTTTAAAATAAACTTTTTTTTGTTGCAGTTTAAAAATGACCTAATTTTAAGCAAACGATATTTTTTTTAAAATTATTATCTATAAAAAGTTTATTTTGAAAGATATGAACATGAAAATTTCAGTTACCCGTTCTAGTTTATAGCAAATTTTCTATTTCTCCTTAGTGTTGCTTTTTGGAAATTGCAGAAAATAACAAGAGTGAAAAAAAATCAGCTTTTCATAAAATAAATTCTTAATTAAATTCATTTACTCTTCTAGTTTCTAAACCACTTTCGAATTCTTTTATGTTGTTGTTCTTACGTTTGCATTTTATGCAAACTTTTGGAATTACTTAAAAGTATTATCTGAAGTTACTTTTGAGAGGAGTTACTTTTTTTTTAGAGACGTTACTTTTTTAGAGGAGTTACTTTTTAGAGAAATTACTTTTAAGAGAAGTTACTTTTTTTTAGCAATTTTTATCAGTTACTTTTTTAAAGAAGTTACTTTTTAGCAGTTACTTTTAGAGAAGTCATTTTTTTAAGGGAAGTTACTTTTAGAGAAGTTAACCTTTTTATGGGAAGTTACTTTAGTTAATTCCTGGCTAATTTCCAATGTGAATATCCTGAAGGATGTATTTAATTTTGATTATTAATTAATTATAGCTTTATATTTTATGTCCTGTCGGCTTATTTCAATTTGAACCATAGACGGAGTTAGGATTTTCCTCAATTATTTCTATTCTGATTTATAATTATATTATATTTATAATTATATTTATCTATAATTTCTATTTTATCTTAAATTGTGAAACATTATCACAATAAAAAAATCAATTGTGTTGTGTGTGATTGCCAATATTCAGGAGCTAATATCTCTATGAGTTTCGAAATGTCATTTTTTGTTCCTCTTTTCAAATCAAAACAATTTTATAATTTTATATAAATATGACCAAAAATATAGCAAATTTTGTATATTATTTTTCATTTTGAATTTGTTTCATACAAAATATATAAAAAATAACATAACTGAATGTCATCTTCATTCATCATCATCAATCCCAATGTAATATTTTCATTTCCAACCCCCGCAATCACTTCATTATCTTTCTTTCTTTCTTTCTCTGAAGGATTTTTCTATTTATAGAAATTGCAAAAATATTTCAATTGTATTGGTTACAGTCAATATTATAATTCAAACAATAACTAGTTTTAACTAAATAAATAGTTAAATCTGGTTAATAAAACTAGTCTCAAACTTAATCTTTTACGCGAAATATGCTTTTTTTTTAAATAAAAAAAGACTGTTTGGAGGCTAAAATTCAAGAACTCTCTTGATTAAGTGATGATAAGTAGCATTTATTACTTCTAAAAGAAGTCCCTAGCCTCTAAACAAGTCTTTTAGTGTCTAGCCTCTAAACAAGTCTTTTTTAGTGTCTAGCCTCTAAACAAGTCTTTTTTAGTGTCTAGCCTCTAAACAAGTCTTTTTTTCCAATGAAAAAAAGACTAAATTTTGTAGCCTCACTAACTTTTAATCTACATTAAGGTCGAAATGTTAACTAGTTCTAAACCTAACACTGGTTAAAACTAGTTTTCTCAAGCTTGTATTTTAATAATAAAAAAAACGGTTTAGAGGCTAGATTTCAAGAGAACTCTTGATTAAGTGATGATTACGTCTGAAAGAAGTCTCTAGCCTCAAAACAGGACTTTTTTTTCTAATGAATACAGCCTTAAATTTTTTAGCCTCACTAACTTTTAATGTACATTAAGCTCAAAAAATGTTAACTAGTTCTAAACCTAACACTAGTTAAAACTAGTTTTCTTAAACTTGTTATTTTGACTGTGAGATATAATTCTAAAAATAGCTACTGTTTTTTATGCGTGTTTGTGAATATTTTAAGGTGTTTTTAATAAAAACTAGAAATGTGTTTTTTTTACTAAAAAAGAAACACTTTATATTTTCTAAAATAAACCACAAGACTTTGTTTGTTTAAGTTAAATGTTTTTGTCGACATGAATTCCCCCCCCCCCCCAAAAAAAGTCCATTCTTATAATTAAGGCTCGGAATTGTATGCAATATCAAACAAAATGTTTCTCAATCTGTAGCACCCAAGAGCCAGAGCCTTTTTTTCAATCAAAAACACTGTTTAGAGGCTAGAAATCTAGTTGACAACTGATAGTTATTAGATATGTAGCCTGTAACCAACTGTTTTTTTTTATTAGAAAAAGCTTAATTGCAGTTATTCTAATGATGATGATGATGATGATGATTACTTCACAATTGGCAATTGGGCCACAAATTGAAAAACATTTAGTTGACATTTGCATAAAAATCCGAGCCCTACTTATAATATTTATGAATGAAATTGATTTTATATTTTAAACTTTCAAGGGGCGCACACATTTCATAATATTTGCATAATTTCACTGAAATAAATTTCTATGAATTTATTCATAAACCAAATTGTGTTTTGATTTTTTGTAAATGTTAAAAAATGAACGATTTTCTTTTATATTTCGAATTTCAGGCGAGGGGGGGGGGGGGGGAAGACGTTATTTGCATAAAATGCAAATATTTTAAAATAATTTTTATATACAGATTTCGGTTTTACTGAATATAATTTAAACATACTGTAATTCTAAAATTAGTCACCAAAGACAATAGAAAAATGATTCTTTTCAGAAAAAAACTTTGAATTTAGGTTAAATTGTCTGTTGAAGTTCTCTCTTAATCCAAGGAAAGGACTTGTTTTGCGTCAAACATTTCAATTTGAAACATTTTGCCAAAATGCATACATTTAATTTTATGCATTTTGAATCTTGAATTTTTGGCTTCGTTTCAAAATGTCTTTTAAAACCCTTAGACAAAACAACCAAATATGGGAATAAAAAAAAGGTACTCTTTGAGGTGTTTTAAGTTAAAACTTACTAAAAAAAACTAGAATAGTGTTTATTGTCATCATGATGTTATTTTTTTTAAAAAAAGTTATAACTTTTTTGAGAAAAATGATGCAAAATGTGCAAAAATTTGGTCAATTTTCTGAAAGTTTTTCCTAACATCTAAAAAGATATGCAAACTCAGCTTACAATTCTAGTTTCTAACAAACTTTGAATTTATTTTTTTTTAAATCCCTTATAACATGTTTTATGAACAGCTGATTTTGAAACTCTGTATTTATTTTACAATTTACAAAGATCAAAACTAAAGAGAAATTGAAAGTGTTAGAAACTAGAAGGGTAGTTCAATCAATAGGTAAATGACCTAACCCTTCTAGTTTCTAAAACACTTTGCAGTTTCTCTTCATTTTGCAGCCTAGAAAGGCAAGAATAATCAAGAGTTTGAGGGACGTTTTACATTTTTAATAAAGTTTGCAACTTTTGAAAGTAAAATGGTAATTATTAGTAAGGCTAAAGAAACTAGTTAGAGGCTAGAACTTATAAGTGAAATTTTTTTTTTGCAAAAATCTTAGCCTCTAAAAAACCTCTTTGAGTAATTTGTTCACCTTTGATAATTAGAATTTAGAGAGAGAGAGATGGAGAGATGAATAGAAAATGAAATCAATATTAAATTGATACACTTTCTATGTATCCCAATGGGGAATGTCGTCATTCCTGGGAATATTGATACTATTTTTAGCATCAAGAAAAGAGATTTCTAGTAAAGAAAGGAAGAAAGGAAGAGAGAGATAGAAAGAGGGTCATCGATTTTCAAATAATATCGACCCAGAAGAAGAAGAAGTAGGAAAAATTGGGGCCATTCATTTCGTCATAATATTATCTGACGTCACTTGTGACGTACTACACAGACTCCTCTTAGTCTCTCTCTTCTACTCTCCTCCTCGTCCTCCCCTTTTCGACCGACCGCCCTTTGGCATTTGTTTCACACATTTACATTTTGAATCTTTTTTATTTCCCATGATGCTCTAGCTGAACTGAGAGCCCCAGATATTTTTTGAGGGGGGGGGGAGGGGTGGAAGATTCCTATAAGCTCCTGCTTTGCTTTTTTTTGTAATTGTAACTATGAACACACGTCACAGTTACTTTTAACGCATGCGCAATTCGAACTTCAAGTTCAACTCATTCAAGTCAAGATTTTCATTTAAATGCAGAGGTTTTTTTTTCTATGAAAAAAATATGCAATTTAATGAAATAAAATTCATATTTAAGTGGATTTTTTGTTGCAATTTTGGAAGTTATTTTAAACTATGAATTATTATAATTAATTTATTAATTATTATTGCAAGTGCCAATTGCAATTTATTATTATTATTAATAATTATTTGGTTTTCATTTTCAACTGAATTTACGAAATTTGCAAGCGCAAACTAAACATTGCAAATTAATTGCAATTGTAATTAAACTACATTTGATTTGAAATTGTAATTAACATATAATTAACATGCATCATTAATTTCTCATCGAAATTTTTTTTAAAAAAGTAATTACGTTAAAAGGGTGAAATTTCTGCAACAATTCCTCCCTCCCTCCCCCCTACTTTAGCTGTTTTATATGCAAATTTTATGTGCAAATTATATAAACATAAAATGGAAATTGATTTTCTAGATAGATAAAAAACTAGAATAGTTTTATGCTTACCACAATGATGTAATGTAACATGTTATTTTGCATTTTTGCAAAAAAAAAAAGTTGAGATTATTTTGCAAATTTTGAAATATTATACCAAGTTGATATTTGAAGAGAGAACAAAATATTTCTTTTTAAAATAATTTAAAATAAAATATTTCCAGTCTTTGTTGATTTTTTTTTAAATAATATGCAACTTTTAAAAAAGTAGACTTGCAAATAATATTGAAGATACTTTTTTTTTCTTTCAGAATTGAAAAATAAATGAGTTGAAATTTTTCAAGATTTCTTCTTCTGATACTTTTTTTTCTTTCTGCAAAAATGACGGATGTAGACTAGAACAACAACAATCAGTGAATGAATGCAATGAAGAGATGTTGTGATCTAGTTATAGCCATTTCATAGTAGAAGTGAATTTTGAGAGTCATGTTTTTAGAGACTAGATTGTGACTCCGCCTCCTTTTCCCCCCACCATCACCACCATTCAACTTTCCCATTCTCCCCCTTCTTCCCTCATCCAGCAGCCCACATCCCCTATCAATGTTTATTATTACTTGGCAATCTGTGTCTATGACCACCCGTGTAGAGAGGGGGCACTGGCCCCCCTTCTCTACACCCACAACTCTCTCCCTCCCATTTTATTTTCGTTATTTTCTGCAAGTAGCAGCTGAGATATAAAACTGACCAATCAACAGACAGAATGCTACTGCGCATGCGTGTTTTTTTTCTTCCCGTTCTCCTCATCCAGGGCATCAAAATTATCTTAGAACTATTACTAGTCCCAGGAAAAAGGTTCAATAGGTTCTAGAAAAGCAAAAAAAAAAATCCTGGGTTTTTCTTATCGGTTGCAAAAAAAAAAATGATGTGATTAATTTCGTATCTTATTGTGATTTTCTTGTGATGGTTCTTAGAAAAAAAAGCTGTTGCTATTTTTGTTTTTGTTCATTTGAGAGCTCATTGTTTTATTTCTCATGAAATAATTTATGCAACAATTTTCTTTACTTTGAAATTCTTATTGTCTTATTATATTTTATAAGAAAATTTCATTCATATTTTTCATGCAAAAGAAAAAAAAAGTTGCACAATTTTAAATGTCATTTCTGGTTTCTAATTTCTCAATTATAATATATTTTAGCTTAAATTGTTTTTTGAACTCTTATAAAGTTATTGTAAAGTAATTAATTTCAAACAAAAAATAATTAATTACAATTACATCTTTAAACTAATTATTGAAAAAAAAAGTAATTTAATTAATTTATAAATTAATGCAATTAAAATACTGAAAATGACTTTCAAGGGCCCCTCATTACAGAAAAAAAAAATCATAAAATTGTAACAAGTCATTCCTTATGATTGTCAAATTGTTGTAGTTGACAGTCAGGTGACTATATTTGTCACAATATTTTGTGAGGTTTAATAAAGTTTTGAGAGCTGGATATGACAATTTACAGTCATATGACAGTCTTTAGTTTCTTTTTTGTTTTTACTGACCTCTCAATGTTTCAAAATGACCTGTTCATCATAAAACATCTTAATGGCTATTTTTAAAGATGTTTCCAAGTAAATTTGTTCAACTATATAAAATTCAAAGTTTGTTAAAAACTAGAATAGTAGACAAAATTATGCTCAAATTAACTTTAATGAAGAACTAAGTCGAAGAACCTAGTTAGAGACTATAAAGTTCTTGATTATTTAAAAGTATAGTCTGAATTTCAGCCTCTAACCAGGTTCTTTGACTGCATAGCAACATCTTATAGTTGAATAACTTATATATTTGTCAACTATTCTAGTTTCTAACAGACTTTTGAATTTCATTTTAATATTGTTTCTTAAAAAAAAAGTTCACCGTCACTTTTTTTTTTATAAACTGATGAATTACGGGTGGAAGAAAAACAGGAAATGTCTTCTCTAAATTTATCTATTTAAACCATTTGGCCCTTTCTAGTCTTGTTGAAAAGTTAAAAGGTTCTTTCAAAATAGAACAACAATATGATTAGAAAAATGGAGGCGTTTGAACTCTTGTCTTCTTGAATGAAATGAGTCATCAACTCTCATCCATCAATTTCCATTTAAAACTCATTGATATCAGATTCTTTGAAAAGAGTGTCTGTCACAGTTAGGGGCAATTTGGCCCTTAGTTAACTGACCATTACCATGGATATAGGACCACCCCCCTGCTCCACCTCCCACCTTTCAACCTCCTCCTCCTCCTCCTCCTCATGATATTCTTCTTTAGTTGAGTTATTGACCCAAGCAACTGGACATTGAAATCAATCATAAAAATGTCATCATCACAAAATAAAAAGAAAATGACTTTTCTAGAAAATAAGCAACCAAATTACAAATTGAAAAAAAAATATAACTGCTAGAACATTGAACGCAAATATTGTTTTTAAGCTTTAATAATACAAAATGACCTTTTTTCGCGTTAGATGGCGCCACTAGCCCTCCTCCCATAGAAGAGGAAGACACTCTTCAACTCTGACTCACCTTTTTTCTTTTTTTTTGCACGTGGCGAACTTTTAATTGCGTCATTGGCTATTTCTCTACACGTGCTCTCTCTTCACTTATATGTTGTTCTGGGTGTAAGTTTGTCACGTGCTGATAAATAGGGTTGTTTTGGACGCTTTTTAGAGTTACAAGGGTGCATTCTATTGCAGGCGCCATCTACCTTGCATTTATGAATGTATTAATTCTATGGAGCCTGCTCTTAAGCTGGATTTCAAGTGTAAACGCTGAAAAACTGTAAACTTGAAAGTGTATTAGAAACTAGAAGGGTAGCCCAATCACTTAAGAGGTATTTTCATGTTTATCTTTCAAAATAAACTTTTTAAAACATTTTTTTAAGCTGATGAGATATTGTTAATTTTTGTCTATAAAAAGTTTATTTTGAAAGATATCAAAACATGAAAGTATCTTTAAAGTGATTGAAGCATCCTTTCTAGTTTTTTTTTTTTTAAAAAGTTCTTGTTTCTCTTAATTTTACTCTAGAAAGACAAAAGCTACCTTTCTAGTTTCTAACACATCTAAAAAAAAAATTGCAATTGTTTTTGGGTTTTGACAATGCAATTGGATTGTTATCCCTCTGCTACAAGCCTTCTTCTTGTCTTGCTTGCAGAGTAATTTTTTTGTTTTCAAATTCAAAATGCCTTTTTTAAACACCCTGTATTTCTTTTCTCAAAATTAATTGAATTTAACATTATAAGACTAGAAGGGCCAATTGTATTGTTTAACATTTATTTCTGATAAGATGAAAAAAAAAACCCTTCTTCCTATGTTTAATTTTGAACTTTCGCCATGTGTTTTAAGTTGTGATTGATTGATCTCAATATGATGATGATGATGAATTCACACAATGGTTTTATTGAGCTGTGATAATCTGTGGCGCATGCGCACTCAGATATGACGTCAGAGTCAGTTTTCTTCTCTTCAACTTTTTCACTTGAGAGAGAGTTCATTGACCTCAAAGTTCGTTCATTCTCTCTTTTTTGAGCTTTTTTCAGATTTTGCTTATTATTATTATTATTATTATTATTATTATTATTATTATTATTATTATTATTATTATTACTATTATTATTGCAATGCATGCGTATGGGATGCACAATTGGTGGCCCGCGAGCCACTTTAGAATCTCTAGAGACAGTCATATTATGCTGCGTTTATAGTCGTATTTTAACTGCTTTCTGCATAATTTGAATAAAAATGATGATGTCATAGTGAAATGTCGACTATAAATGCGGATATTGTTTTTTTTTTTACTGAAAATGTTTGTTAAAAACTAGAATAGTGACTTTATCAAGACGAATATCTTTCAAAATGAACAATTTTATTGCAGTATTATTAAAAATGATCCAGATTTTTTCTTCATCAAATTTTGTGATTTAAAAGTTTATTTTTAACAATATCGTTAATAGCATATTACAATTGCGTCATTTTCAAACTGCCATAAAAAGTTTATTTTAAAAGATATCGAAACATGTAAGCAACCTTAAGTGATTGAGCGAACCTTCTAGTTTTTAAAACACTTTCAACTTCTTCTTTAAATATTTTATTCTTCGTTTTTTCAGAAGAACAAAAACCAAGAAGAAATTAAAAGTTGTTAGAAACTAGAATGGGTAGCGGAAATCTCTTAAGTGATTGAGCTACCCTTCTAGTTTCTAAAGCACTTTCCAAGTTTTTGTTAATTGTGATCCTGAAAGACAAAAAATATAACCGGAGTTCGAGGTACGTTTACGTCATTTAAACCAGTATTCCAAATATGGGTTATGATTTTTCTTTCTTTCTGAAAGCCACTTAAAAACTCTTAAATGACCTGTGAGAGTTTGTGTTGAGAGAGAGTGTCGAGTGATATGATAAACTGTCAGAAAGAAACTCTCAAGTATGTATAAGGATTTGTTAATTTAAACGAGAACAAGTCTTAAAAATAAGATCGTTTTTCTGGATTCTGGTTTCCTGAACCGAAAATAAACAAATATTTAGACAAAATTCTATTATTATTTTGTCACAGAATCTTAAAAATTTAGTTAAAAATGTTTCTAAATTGGGGAGATTAACAAAAATAACCCAAAAATGAACATTTCTCTTTTTTAACCCTTTTTCTTCTTTTCTAAAATGCAACTTGAGAGTTTGAATTTTTATAAGAAAAAAACTATTGTGTGTGTGGGGGGGGGGGGAGGGGTCATTGACCTCAAGAAAACCGAAAAAAATGAGTTTTAGGGGCCTGGTTCACACTACCACATGGCCATTCGAGGCTAAAATCTAGGAGAACTCGAGAACTCTAACCTCTAACAGACTTTTTAATTGCAAAAAAGTGTAATTTTTTACCACCTTCATTTATAATATTAACAAAGGCTTGTTAGAGGCTTTTGTTCTCCTGTCAGTAGAATCTGTCAACTATAAAAGAACTAGCCTCTAACCAACCTTTGTTAATTTTATAACCAAGGCGAAAAAGTATGTTGTTTTTTTGCAATAAAAAAGGACTTGCTTAGAGGCTAAAATCTAGAAGAACTTTTGGTTAAGTAATGATGACATGTAGGGAAAAACTAGCCTCTAAACCGTGTTTTTACTTGCAAACAGTGTAATTTTTCCAGTTTTTCAAGTTTCCTTTCATTATCCTCTAAACAGCTATAATTCTAGCCTCAACCCGTTTTTTTTAGATTAAAAACAATTGTGGTTGCCTCTAATAATTAATATAATCTTCTTCTCCGGACCAATAATTAATTAATAATTTTCAAAATAATATTTTTAAAACAATTAATAAGTTTTAAAATATTTAATAATTTGTTAAAATAACTGATAATAATTATTAATTTATAAATTAATAATTAAAATATATATTAAAAAAATTGAAATATTTTTATTTAAAAAACCCAAACTATATTTTAAGAGGAAATATTGATTTTTTCAATATTAGGAAATTGTTGCTGTTTATTGCGACATTTTTCTGTTAAAATTCTCGAAATAAATAAATAACCCTTTATTTTTCTATGCATTTTACATTTTGAATGTCAATATCAAACTCGGAAATCCGGAATGTTGGATTTTTTTTTTAATAATATTTCAGAAAGAAAGAAAGAAAGAAAGAGAGAGAGAATTAAGGACCCCCATTTTTATGTGTTTGTGCGGAATTCCGTATAATTCCTAACCACTGACACAATTGAAGTCTCTCCATCCAATTCTGAGAAATAAATCCAAAGACGATTATTATCGAATTTATATTTGATATATATCGTCCATAAAGTGTCGCCTTTTATTTATATATATATATATATATATATATATATATATATATATATATATATATATTACACATTTGCATAAAAGGGACAACATAGATACTTGGAAAAACTAGAGAAATAACCGGAAAAAATAGCGAAGGAATTTCCCCCACTTAAATGTTTCGCTATAAAAGTGTACATTAGAGTGAAATGGAATTTAAATAAATTCATCTCTTGTAAATGTATATTTTACATCAAAATTATAAGAAATTTGATATTACTAAATTAATTAATTTGTAGTTTTATATAATTTACAATAATATTTCCGTAAACTGAGTTTAAATTGAATTTTTAAAAAAATAGGGAATGAGAACAGGAAATTACTTATTATAATTAATGTTTCATAAAATGCTGATTCTGATTATTATTGCAGAAGAACAAAATTAAGTGAAAGTGTTTTAAAAACTAGAAGGGTAATTGTGGATATCTTTCAAAATAAACTTTTTTTTATATAATCAAAAATTAAAAAAAAATAGTTTGATTAAAGTTAGATCATTTTGAAACTAACAAAAAAAGCTTATTTTAAAAGATACCAATATTAAAAATACTATTTAAAGTGATTGAGCTACCCTTCTAGTTTCTAACACATTTTAATTTCTCCTTAGCGTTGCTGCTCCTGAAAAACGTATAAAATTAACCAGAGGTTCGAGACAAGCCATAAATCGTTCATTTTCAAAGATATCAACATGAAAAATACTTTTTAAAGTGATTGAGTTACCCTTCTAGTATTTTGCTCTTCTGAAAGATAGAAATCAGTTCATTTTTATTAAACTAGAAGAGTTAATTAAAAACAATATTGTTATTTTTAATAATATGGTATCTTTTAAAATTAACTTTTTTATGTTAGTTTGAATAAGTTGTTTAAAACAATGAAAAATGTTTAAATTTTCATGAATTTTCGGATTTTTACGCAAAATTACGTTAATTGTGAAGTAATTAACCATAATCATTAGGAGCAACTACAATTATTCTTTTTTTCGAAACAAAAAGGCTGGTTAGACGCTCAATGTCTGGTTACTATCAGTTATCAAATAGAAAGTTCTAGCCTCTAACCAGTCTTTTTGAATAAAAAATAAAACAATTGTTGGTTGTTCTAAATGGGATTGTTACTTCACACCGTTGGCCCTCGAGCCGCAGATTTGGAAACATTTGCTTTGATATTGCATAAAAATCCGAACCCTAGTCATGAAAATTGTATGCATCCGTCATTTTACCCTTCTAGTCTCAAATAATAAATCTTGATATTTTTATTTTATTAAAACCAGAAATTAATTGAAATAAAAATTATTACATAATTCCTATTTTATTTTCTTAAGTGTAAAATTACAGCACATATTTATTGAAATTTATCGATTTATTGAACACAGTGTGACGTCACACACCCTCATCTTATAAATGTAATATGAATGTGACGTCACACACACAACGCTTGATAAATCGATAAATAAAGAAATGTGCTGCTGGGTTAGATATAATAATTATCATTAAAATTTATTATTATTTAAAACCCTTGAAGTTATTTTTTTTTGGGCCAATCAGAAATAAGATTTATTTTTAGCAATTTTTCTCTTCCTCCTCTGGGGCCCCCCTCCGCCCCCCCCCCCACTTAAAAAAGGATCCGAAATAAAACAGATACAAAAATGAATCTTTGTTGCACTTGTTTCAATATTTACTATTTTATAATAAAAAGAGATAAAAATACTAGAAAAAACCACAAACCACAACATCCTTCCGCCACATCCCCCTTCCCACACGAAATGAGAAACTAGAAAGTGTTTTAGAAACTAGAAAGGTAGCTTAAATCACTTTGAAGTGTATTTTTATGTTCGATATCTTTCAAAATAAGCTTTTTAAAAACAACATTTTAAAAAATATTGTCTGCTTAAAAGTTGGGTCATTTTCAAACTTTGAATAAAAAGTTTATTTTAAAAAATCTCAATTTAAAAATAGCATTCGAAGTGATTGAGCTACCCTTCTAGTATTTAATAGGCATTCAAGCACTTCAAGCAAACTAAATTTTTGACGCGTATAATAACTTTAAGATGAAATTGAAAGTGTTTTAGAAACTAGAAGGGTAGCTTCAATCACTTAATGTTATTTTCAAGGTTGATATCTTTCAAAATAAGCTTTTTATGCGAGTTTGAAAATGACCCCAACAATCCCTGAAAAGTTTTATTTAAAAAGATATCAACATGAAAATAGCATTTAAGTGATTGAGCTACCCTTCTAGTTTTTTAATAGGCATTCAAGTTTCGCTTCATTTTGTAAACTAGAATTTTAGAGGCTTTTGTAATAATTTTAAGATGTAATTAAAAGTATTTTAGAAACTAGAAGGGTAGCAGCTCAACCACTTAAAAAGGTATTTCAATGTTGATATCTTTCAAAATGAACTATTTATCTCAGTTTGCACTTTGTACACCTTTTTTTTTAAAAAAGCAGCTTAAAATGAAAAGTGATTTTGTGGTATGGATTTCACATCACCCAGGTAACAAAGTGGGGGAGGAAAAAGGGGGTGGAGATATCTCTCCACCCTCACAATCACCACCCACCCACCCCACTCCCCTAAAATCACTCATTTTGCAAAATGGAAGATATTTTTAGAAAGAAAAGACAAAAAGATCGATGTGTTCCAGAAAGAAATTTCAGGAAAAGATAAGTAGGAGGGTAAAAAAAAGTAGAGTAGAGTTCACCAGGTTGACTTACTATAAATAGAATGATATTTCTCCCCCCCCCACCTTCTTCTATTAAAGAATAAGATAGAGAGGGATGGAATAAACCAACCAATCACGGTTGGTTGACTCGAGTGACGTCATCTGAGAAATATATATTTATATATTGGAGAGAACATTCATAAAAGTGTGAAGAAGAAAAATTGATTGACAAAAATAAGAAAATTTCTCTTTAAAGAGAATATCTATGGAGGGAGGGGGAATTATAAAATAAGCGATTTTTGTTTATTATAAAAGATGTAGGTGTTTTTATAAAATGAACTTTTTTTTATGAAATAAACTTATTTTTCTTCCTTACTTAAAAACAAAAACAGGAAATTTATAAAAAAAATACGTTTGACCTAAAACACGTAGTTTTCCTAATTTATTACGAAATCGTGAATTTTTGTTTTGCCAAAAATAAAAAAAAAATGACGTCATTAAATTATGTTTTATTTTTCTGTTGAAATGTAGGTGTTAGCAGTGATTGCCCTTTAACAAGGGGCAACACAACAACTTTTTTTTTATTTCTTCACCTTTTAAAATCTCATATTTCTTTATCTTTGATCATCAAATAAGACTGTTTCGAGGCTAAAATCTAGGCTAAATAAGGATTACCTATGAGAAAACTCTAGCCTCTAAATAAACAACTAAAAAGTTGCAAAAAAAAACCATAATTTTGATTTGCTTCATTTCATCACCATCTTACCTTTTGCTTTTCTGTTCAAAGATGTGCAATTTTTAGCTCAAAACAACACTTAGCACTTCAACTTTTAGCTTTGTATATTTTGAGTAATAAGTGCTAAAGTTTTCTACTTGAATAGCAATCTAAAAAAAGCGCTAAAATTGCCATTATTAAGTTGAGTTTTAAGAATGTAAACAGGGCCTCTGAAGATTATTATTTTAGGAAAACAAAATTAAAAGAAAATTGAATGTGTTTTAGAAACTAGAAGGGTAAATCCAATCACTTTAATATTGATAAATTTTTAAAGTTTAAAAATGACCAAACTTTTTAAATTTTTCTTATAAAAAGTTTATTTTAAAAGATTATCCAACATAAAAATACACTTTTAAGTGATTGAGATATTTACCATTCTAGTTTCTAAATCACTTTCTAGTTTATTATTATTTTGCTTTTGAAACGCAGAATAATCACAGGCAGTTAGAATTAGGTGAAAACTTCAGTTGGCGCCGCCCTAATTGGTTGGTTATGTAGTCTGACGTCACATGCTCCGCCCTTTTCAGCGTCAGACTACATAACCAGCCAATTAGAAGTTGCCAGTCGTCATAACAAGGGCGGAGCCAACTGAAGTTTTCACCTAATTCTAACTGCCTGTGAATAATCAAAGGGGAGGGGCGAAAATCACCTGTTCTTCTAAAACTATTTACAGATTTAGTTTTTTTAACTATCGTGAACCACCTTTTAAATTGATGAGATTTTGTTGAGAGTTTTACTGTCTGATATTAAACTCTCATGAAAACAGAGAGAGTTTTTTTTTCTCTCCAAGAGAAAAGGTGTTTAATTTGGCCTACTTTTCAAACGCACCTTTTTGTGTTTGAAAAGTGAATTAAAATGTCAAAGATCAATTTCTATTGTTTTCTTTTCGTATTTGAAATTTAAGAGAGAAAAAAAAATATGCAAATGAGATTAAATACTAGATGTGTGTGTGAACTTTGACCTTTATTTTGGTTAACACTCACCCTTCTGTCTCTGAGGAAGAGTGCATGAGTTGGCACATCCTTGGAACATCCAGCACTGTGAGTACGTCTTAAAAGACGTGACAATCTTCCTCCTTTGTTTGTGGCACGGTTCCGTTCAATTTCACCGGATCCTCTTTTCTGTTGCATTCTGTCCGATGAGGAACGGTTGTTTCCACTGTTCCCACCACCACCACCGTGCTGGTTATGATGATGATGATGATGTCCGTGAGGATGATAGAAAGGAAATCCACCGCCACAACGTGAATCTGGACTACAAGGAGAGCACGGTGTCGTACTTTCGGCCGTTCCACCACCACTTTCGCCGCCACTTCCTTCCAGTGTGGACAATCTTTCGTTACTATTGGTCAATTGTCCACTTTGATGATAGATAGATGGTGATGTGGGAGACAAAAGATTGTCCGAACTGTTCATAATTGAACATTTTTGGTTAAATTCAAATGCGAGACCGTCGCTACTGAAATTGGGCGTGTTTGAGGCGCTGCTTGAGGCCCAAGACGGACTCGATTCGCTAGATTCGGCCGCATTATGTTGAGGTGGAGTCGAACAGTGTTCGATGCGGTCAACGGTGAGTGACCCATGGTGCTTCATCTTATTACAGGACAGTCCCACCGACTGCTGTGGTTTCGAATTAGCGTTGGCGGTGGCCGAGGACGGCGTTTTGGTGGCTGAAGACGGCGTTTCGGTGGCTGATGAGGATGGAAAATGGATGAGAAATGAGAGACCGACGTTCTTTAGAACGGTTTTCGGTTCGGATTTAGGATGAGAACGTTGACGACGGTACGATTGGTAACTGAGGGTGTTGTGGTGGAGGTCAAAGGTGGCCGCCGTGATGGGACAACTGTTAGGATGTCCCAACGAGGAGGAGATGGAAGAAGACGAAGGTGATGATGGATGGTCAAATTCTTCCACAAGAACACCCTTGAAAATTAACACAAAAAAATACATAATTAAATATATTGTTTAATTTAAAAAATAAATAGGCCTATACAGTGAAAACCGTTTAACGCGAAAAATCGGATAACACCACATATATATGAAAAAAACCTTTTAACACGAAAACCGATAACATGTTAAGGTGGTTTTCATAGTGTAAATAGACATGTCAATGTTTCGGAACCGGTTCGCCAGTTACTAGAACTGATAGAACCGGTTCATCATTATAGGTCGAACTGATTTCGAAATGATTCCGAACTGAGTAGAAATGGTTCGGTTCTACCCTTTGCCACCTCTTAAGTGTAACCTTAAGCGCAACTCGAACTCTGATTAATCTTTCTTTCAGATCCAAAATGAAGAAACTAGAATGTATTTTAAAAACTAGAAGGGTAGCTGAATCACTTGATGGTATTTTCTGCGTTGAGGGTATATTTTCATCTTTCAAAATAAACTTTTTATGAGAGTTTATTTTGAAAGATATCAAACATAAAAATATACCCTTAAATGACTGCGCTACCCTTCTAGTCTCTAATTCTTAATTTTGCAATTTTGGTTCAAAAATCTAAAACCAGAGCCCAAATTTTAAGAATAACCTTTATTCTTGGACACTTTTAAAATTTCAACTTGAATCCTCTGAACAGGGTTCCAAATAGAAAACTCCTGTTGAAGAGGATTTTTCAATGTTGGAACCCTGCTCAGAGAGTTCAAGTTTTAAGTGCCAAAAATTTCATTCTTGAATATGATTATTATTAGCACTTGAACAAGAGTTGAAGTTGAAATAGTGTTTTATTGAGTGTCTCTTGAACAAGGGTTGCAACCTTGCTTTTAGAGGGTTCAAGTGCCAAGTGAATTTTGACCTTTGACCTATGTTGTGGCTCGCGAGCCAACATTATTTGTGTGTGCCTCACATAAGACACAATTGTGAAATGAATAGCAAGAAAGAGAGTTTCTAAGGGAAAAAAAAAATCGATTTTTCAAGTGAAATTGTGTGCACCAATTTCATTCATACTTAAAAAGTAGGTTGTGAACTTATTATAATAAACAAGATGGCCGCCATTCGAATCTCTCTCTTTCTCAATTTGATCAAAGGGGGGAAGGGGGGAGCCCTGAGCCTGAGAGTAGAAAGAAGGGATGTTGAAAAGAGAAGGAGAGAGAGAGATGGATGAGGATGACCTAAATAGTCACCTGTATCCAACAATGAATGAAATCCCCCATCCACCCCAATAATTCACCTCGGTTCACTTGAGTCGATGACGTCACTGAGACCTGGTTGTGACGTCATCTGATTTGAGCTCTCTTGCAAATAAAGGAATAATGGGTTATAAGAGAGAAGGGGGTGGGGGAGGAATAGAGGGTGTAAAAATCTATTGTTCATTTTAAAAGATCACAATTGATCAATGGTGGCGGCTGCGCGGTCGCCATCTTTTCTTTTATGCGTTTGTTTTTTGATCTAAATTCTCTTAAACTTAAGATTTACTTTTTTTAATGAATTGAGAAAAAAAAACTGACATAAGATCACAAAGTTGAAAAGGCCCCAGAAATAAATAAAGGACTCAAACTTAATTTTTGATGTAATTTTTCATTCTTTAAAAAATGTACAAAATTTACAATTTTCTTATATGATTTGAGCAGCTACCCTTTCTAGTTTCTAAAACACCTTTCTTGGTTTCTCATAATTCTGCTCTTCTGAAAAGACAGAAATAAACTTGAGTTTGAAAATCAGTTGTTCGTAAACTCCCCCCCACCCCATTCATCTTAACTTTTAGTTCAAACTCAATTAAATCATAATCTTTAAAAATATTAGGTTGGTAGGAAAATAATTGCGGTTTTTGTTAACTGCAATTGAAACTCAATTGTTTTGGATATAAGTGTAATTACATTGTGTTTATGTTAAGATCATTAACTTTGGTTTTTATTGTTAATTGTGTTTCAATGGACAAGGAACAAATATCGTCTTTTTAACGAAGCTGCTGCCAATAAAATTCATTTCGAGATTTTCTCAACTCGAGTAGTCCGGAATTTTACAACCACCGGAATAAATAAACGTGTAATTAATTGGCAAAAATGTGTCAATTCTAATGGTACTTATTTAGATTAATAAAGTTAATTATTAATTCATAAATTTCGTTACTAGCTGAGAAAAGATAAACCGCAATTATTTTCCTACCAACCTAATAAGAGGTATAATTTCATATAAAGTTAACTTTTTATTAATTCCAATGTTGTCCATTTATTATTTAATTATAAGATGGACAAAACTGGAACACAAATGAATTTCGGATTTGACCCACTGAAGATGCAATAATGTAATTGGCACACTTGAACCATTTTTTGTTTTGTTTTATCCGAACTATCGAACCCCCCCCCCTCAGATATATTCAGTTCTGAAATTAGAACTTTAGGATTTTGTAATATAAATCATCAAACCCTCCTCCTTCTCCCCCCTCCCCTCACCCCCCTCAAATAGGACATCCTTATATGAAAAACAACCCCTCAAAAAATTGAGGATTTCCTCAATTGAAAATTTTTTAGTATATTCATCAATTAATTAATTATTCATTAATCATCATGTGGGTTCTATTTATATATATATTGCAAAAAATTATAATAGAAACGCACCAATTTCCCCTTTAAATGTCTTCTTCATTCATTTTCCATTCATAGAGAAAGAAAGAAAGGAAAAAAAAAATCCACCAATCGATTTCATTCATCAGTAGTTTAAAAATAAACCGCGCATGCGTACTGGTGACGTCACATTTATCCGCATTCTGATATTTAGACTCTGAGGTGAACTCAATTACGATCCAAACCCCCTCCCCCCTCAATTCTAAGGCCCCACCCCTCTCCATTGAATATGAAAGAAGCCTGAAATTAATACCAGGTGGCGCTTTCAACTTGTACCTAGTTAAGACATCAAAGATATTTTTTTTAAAAAAATCTTATTTGAAGTAACTTTGAAAAAGAAATTCAATATTCTGTTAGAAACTAGAAGGGTTAAGACCTGTTATGAATGAAACTACCCCATTTTTTTATTCAAAATATAGTTTTAAAAAACAAAATGGGCAATTTTGCCATAACATCTTTTAAATTGAAAGATTGCATCACTAAATTAGTGTCACTTCATTCTTTTACTCTTCTAAGTTCTAATAATCGTTGAATTTTTTTTTTTTTTTTCAAAATTGTTCTTAATGAATTTATTGTTTGTTTAGCTTGGGATGAATTAAAAACGCCACCTGGTATTAATTTTTATAAGCTCGCCAAGCAATAGTTGTTTATCTTTAAAATAAAAAAAATATCTGCATTAAATGCACATCCCTAGGTGGCGCTAGTGTCAAAAAGATAAATTGCTATTGATCCAAACAAAAATGATTGTAATATTGGATTTTCATTCCATGAGATGATTTTAGAAAATGACTCCTTCTGCCATCTATTGGAGAACACAGTAAACTATTGTGCAGAGATTATGATTAGAGCTCTTGCCACAAGGTGGCGGAAGCTGCTTCACTGTTTTCATTATATAAAATTTCACATTGAGAAGGACTCTTACAACACACGATATGTTAGAATTGGTTCTCCTTATGAGGAGGCATTTTACCCTACAGGCATCTGTAGACAGCTTCAGAATTTCTTTGGCTCCGCCCTTTTATGAGAGTCAGACCAAATATCAACCAATTAGAAATAAAAAGGGCCGGGCATGTGACATCAGACCCAGTAACAAATCAATTAGAAATAGATGGCGCTCATAAAAGGGCGGAGCCAAAGAAATTCTTGAAGCTGTCTATAGATAATAGATGCCTGTTTTTTATGCCTGATTTCTGTGTTTCAAGTGCAAAATAAAGAGTGTTTTTTTTTATAAACTAGAAGGGTAACTCAATCACTAAAGTGTATATTTTCATGTTGATATTTTTCAAAATAAGCTTTTTTATGTTTATTTTGAAAGATATCAACATGGAACTACTTTAAAGTGATTTAGTTGCTCTTCTAGTTTGAAAAACATTTTCAATTTCTCGAAATTTTGCTCTTCTGAAAGACAAGAAAATCTTTATAACCCACCTTACGATTATTTATTTTGTAAATTTAGATGGCGCCACTAGCCTTCCGCCCATATAAATGCACTGCAGACACTCTTCAACTCTATGACTCACCTTCTTCCTTTTTTTCTGCACGTGGCAAACTTTTAATTGCGTCATCGCTATTTCTCTACACGTGTTCTCTCTCTCTCTCTTCACTTATATTATGTTCTGGGGTTAAGTTTGTCCACGTGCTCTGATAATTAAGGTTGTTTTGGACGCGCTTTTTGAGAGCTAAAAGGGGTGCATTCGATTTCAACTAATTGGCGGCGAGAGTAGTTGACCACTTATGGAATGTTGCAAGCGCCATCTACCTTGCATTTACACAAGTATTTTTCTCTATGGAGTCCCTCTTCACACAGTTTCCCTTTGAGGCGCACTGATTTGAACTACAAAATGGGCTATTCTAGTATTCTATATACACCAATGTTAAATAGGAATATAATCCCATCTTCATGGAATGTAAATGTGGGGGAAAGACTGGGAGAAACGTGGGGAGATGCAAAATAATAACTGGGCAACCACACAATACACAAATAATAATTAATCTCTCTCTCTCTCTAAAAAAGTAGAAGTGCTAAATAAAAGCTAATCAACCAGTTTGTTGACGATTATTTCTCATAATATACAAAACATATAGGGGGGGGGGGTGAGGTGGATGTTATTTTGTAGAAATGACGTCAAACTGTTGAATTTTAATATTCACCAATCATTTAACTCAATTAAAAAGTGTCTCCCCGGCCCCCCACCCCACCCCCTTTCATACTTAATTATATCAGAAAAATTATTTCTGAGCTAAAAACAACTTCTCGATTTAATAATAAAATGGGAAAACAAAATGGCGGCGGTTGTTTGTGTTTTGTTGTTGTTTTTTCATGAAAAGAACAACAACATAAAAATCCCTCCTAATTATAATGAAAATTAATTATATATGCAGCTAGCCTGAGGGAGAGGAGGGTAGAGAGCTGAAATGGTTTAAACAAAAGGCGCTTTAATTATAATTATTCATTCATCAAGTTTGATTTTAATTTTGTTTTTAATGAGGATTAAACTATTAAGTTACTAAAAGTAGTTGTAAAATTCTTGTTCATTCAGTTTTAACGCCATTTGTTTTTAATTTAATTTTCATTTCAAAATTAATTTTATTATTATAATGTATTTTTTTGTGAATTACTAGTGAAATTACTAGTGGGGTAACCCGTCATAAATGACGGGAGCAAAATTCACAGGCAATTGTGCGCATGCGCGTCGTTTTTTCCTTTTTTTACTCCTTTCATTTCAATTTCAGTCACCCCCTCGCACTTTTTCCCCCTCACACGGTTCTCTCCCCCTCTACACTTTCCAACCTTTCCCCCCCCCCTCTCCTATTTAATATCATGGTCATATAGTTGACCTTGAGAAAAAAAAAGCGGTTCATTTATTCATTTAAATATAAATAAATTCCGACGTGCTTCAAGGTTTTTGTAGTGTTATATCCACACACACACACACAGACCTGGCTTAATATATATATATATATATATATAATAATGGTTATCTGAGAAGGGAGGATTTTTTTAAACACAATTAAAGCGCATTATTTAGATTCTTAAAGGAAGTTTTCAACAACAACAAAAACAAGTTTAAAGTTTAATTATAAACTAGAAGAGTAACAAGAAAATTAAACAAAAAACCATGTTTTTTTTTCGCTTTTATAAAAAAAAGGGTCTAAAAAGTAGCCTAAAACAAGGTGTAATCGGTTCTTGTCTTGTTGGTAAGTGTCTCAGCCCATACAGGCAATTAGAAAACGGGATGAACTTCAGTTGGCTCCGCCCTTTTTATGACAAACGGCAACTTCTAATTGGTTTGTTGTGTGGTTCGACGTTGAAAAGGGCGGAGTATGTGACGTCAGACTACATAACCAACCAATTAGAAGTTGCCGTTCATCATAAAAAGGGCGGAGGGAACTTCTGTTTATCCCGTTTTCTAATTGCCTGTCTCAGCCCATTGGTAATGTTGGTCACGGGTTCTCAATCCATGTGCAGAGTTGGAATTATATTTTCAAATATATTTCAGAAGGTGGCACATTCGACAAACAAACAACAGCTGCCACCCTTCTAGTTTCTAAAACATTTCTATGTTTCTCTTGATGAATAAATTAAATGGTATTTTCATGTTTAATATCTTTCAAAATAAACTTTGTATGTCAAGTTTTGTTAATTTTTGTCTTAATAAAAAAGTTTATTTTGAAAGATATCAACATGAAAATAAATACCATTAAGTAACTGAGCTACCCTTCTAGTTTCTAAAACTTTTCTATGTTTCTCTTGATGAATAAATTAAATGGTATTTTCATGTTTAATATCTTTTAAAATAAACTTTTTTTTATTAAGACAAAAATTAACAAAACTTGATATAAAAACCACCTCATGTGATTGAGCTACCTTTCTAGTTTCTAAAACACTTTCAAAGTTGTCTATTTTGCTCTTGAAAGAGATTTGAAAATACCGACTACGGAATACTCAAGTCATATGGAAAATGCATATTGCTTGACCATTGGTCAATATATCTCTCACAGAACTTATGACAATTACTGTCTAGTCACAAATATAAATGTTTAATTTTTCTTAAATTGACGTCTAGAAGATAACACTCCCCCCTCCAAAAAAAACAATAGGTTTTTATCTCTGAAAATCCTAAATGTTCTTTTTGTCTAGATGTTTGTTATATGTGAATTTAATATTGATGTTGACAGTGGTAACCATGGTAACGGCTTAATAATGAAAGTGTATTTTGGAATATATTATGTGTGTCTGTGCATTCAGATGGTTAATTACTAACCAGATTCTTCAAACTGATAACCACATTTAAGAACCGCCTTCCTCCTCCTCCTTTTTCCCCCATCTTAAACCCTCACCACCCATTAAAGAAACGTACTCTCCCTTAATACAAACATTACCCCTTAATACAAGCATTCCCTCTTAACTTTCTCTATATTTTTTCATTAATTTTGCAGACATTTTAGTAAAAATAAAAGCTCTCATTATAACAATGCAATGTCTTTTTGTATGTATTGTGTGCGTGTGTGTTTGTGCGTTAAAATCAGGTCATGGTCGCCCTGAAATTGGGGTTTAAAGTGAAGGGGGGAGTGAAGGAGAAAACGTAATTCCACCTCCTTTTTTTCTTTCTAGTCTGTAATCTTTCACAATCGATATTATTCAACTTGCTTTTTGATTTGTATGAAATATAGGGAGGAGGATTATTGAGTGTGTTTCACTCAATAATCCTCCTCCCCTAAGAATAACAATCGATTTTTAAGCTATTGTTATCATAAATATGGATAACAATAGAATGTCATCGCAGTGATTTGTCTTGTTTAGTGTGGCTCGCGAGCCACAATATAGGGCCACGTTTATAGTCTATATTTCACGATCTGATTTTTCTTCTCAGATTTGTTTATTAGGCCTTGTTTCGATTGGAGTGGAAATTTGCACTTTTTGAAAATTTTAACCGGTGAAAATAGAAAAAAATGTGGCCCCCCCCCCAGCCTATGATATTGAATGGTCGCGGGCCACGTTTCTTCTATTTTTCCCTAGTTGAAATTTTCAAAAAGAGCAAATTTCCACTTCAGTGGAAACAAGGCCTAATTTGGGGTTATTTTCATGTTCGATGATATTTTTCAAATTAAACTTTTTATGTCGCTTTGAAAATGACTCCAACTTTAATTTTTGTTTAAAAGTTTATATAAAAAAGTTTATTTTGAAAGATATCAATATGAAAAATACCCTATTGTGTGATTGTGCGCACGCTACCCTTCTAGTTTTTAAAAAAAACACGTTAAACGTTCTTTTCATTTTGTACCTGAAAAACAAAGGTCATTTTCAAACTCAAATAAAAAGTTTATTTTTAAAGATATCAATATGAAAAATACCCATAAGCGATTGAGCGGGTTAGAAAGTTCTGAGCTAGATATGACAATTTACTGTCATATAACAGTCTTATTCTAATTAAGAGCATGTTCATGTTTAATATCTTTCAAAATAAACTTTTTAAAAGACAAAAAATTGCAAAAAATATCATCTTATTAAAAGTTGTCATTTTCAAACTCAAATTAAAAGTTTATTTTGAAAGATATGACAATGAAAGTGATTATGCTACCCTTCTAGTTTCTAAAACACGTTAAAGTTTATTTTTATTTTGTACCTGAAAGACAATAAAAAGTTTATTTTGAAATATTTTATGAATTAATGAGAAAAAACCCCTATTAAGTGGACTGTGCTACTCTTCTAGTTTCTAAAGCACTTTCTAGTTGAAAACAAATTAAATAATTTTATTAATTTTTAATCTTCTTTAATTGTGATTACTTTTTCGACCAATAGTGTTTATTTAAAAAATTTTAATTTTCTAGTAAAAGAAATATTGAATATTAAAAGATTTTTCTTTGCAAAATGAAAAAAACCGTGTTTTATGTTTGTTTGTATTTTTTCTATTGTGAAATTTTTTCCAATTTTGTCGACTTATTTTTTTTTAATCTAAATGTTTTCTTTTGTTATTTTATTTTGTAGGAAATTTGAGCAAAAATAATTGAAAATCTAAAAGAAGAAGAAGAGATTAAAAAAGTGAAACACAAAAAGGGGTCCCAAGTGACAAACAAAAACGCGGAATTTTACTAAAAGGTTAAAACTTCATCAGATGATTAAAAAAAGAAAGGTTCGATTAGAAATCTATTTTTCTAACGTTACTTCAGTCATATGTACCTCGTTTAACGATAAGAATTTCCCTTTTAAATGTCAAGACATCTTTCAAAATAAACTTTTTATCAAACTTGGAATTAAAAAGCTCATTTTAAAAGATAACAAAACTTGTGAGAAGACAAAATGAAAATCTATGAAGCCATCTTAAGTAGGTCTTTCCATTACCGGTTTTATTGTTAACCGGTAAACCGGTATTACCGGTCTATTTTGTTACATCGGTATTACCCGTAAATTAACCTTTCAATACCGGTTTTTCTGTAAAAAAAAATTTATACTCATTTGGATAAAAAATTGACCAATATTTAAGAACCACTGAGTTTAAAATTAAAATTTCACATAATTTATGCGTAAAAACCAAGAATCCGTATGCACTTGTAACCGTTTCCGTGCATCGTTTCCCTACATTAACTTTACCGTAATAAAATTAAACTTAACAAAAATTGGAATTTGCATTAAGGCAAAATTTCATTTAACATGATTATTTTTTGTTATATAATTATTAACTTTATGAATTTGTATTTATTTTAATTTCTTTTAACATTTTTGAGTTTTTTTTTTCACAATGCTTATTAAAATTTTTAGTTTTATTACCGAAATTTACCTGTATTACCGGTTTCGGTAATGCTGTAAGATGAACGATAATGGAAACCCTAATCTTAAGGTGATTGAACTACCCTTCTAGTTTTTTTTGTTAAAAAAAACAACACACACATTCAACTTGTACTTAACAAGTTGACCAGTTATATAGTTCATCGTTCTTACTTAATTTGCATATTATGCAAATGGCTGCTTAATTAAAATAGTTTACATAAATTAGTGTGTGTTTGATAGAGATAGAGACGGTTGCCATGGAAACAAAACTGACATAAAACTTATGCCAAAGAGTTGTTTCTAGTATGTAAATTATTATCAGAAACCCTCACTTAACGTTGTCTTTCTCTCTCTCACTCTCTTTCTCTTTCTAGCTCTCTATCTCTCTCACTCTCTAGCTCTCACATCTCTTTCTCTCTTTCTTGGTATCTCTTTCTCTCTCTCTCTCTCTTTCTAGCTCTTATCTTTCTCTCTTTCTTGGTATCTCTTTCTCTCTCTCTCTCTCCTTCTAGCTCTCTCTCTCTCTCTTTCTTTCTTTCTAGCTCTTTCTTTCTCTCTCATCTCTCTTCCTCTCATCTCTTTCTGTCATCTCTCTTTCTCTCTCTCATCTCTCTCTCTCTCTCTTTCTTTCTAGCTCTATCTTTCTCTCTTTCTTGGTATCTCTTTCTCTCTCTCTCTTGGTATCTCTTTCTCTCTCTCTCTTGTTATCTCTTTCTCTCTCTCTCTTTCTTTCTAGCTCTCTCTCTCTCTCTTTCTAGCTCTCTCACATCTCTTTCTTTCTTTCTCTTTCTCTCTCTCTCATCTCTCTTCCTCTCATCTCTCTATCATCTCTCTCTCTGTCTGTTTCATCTCCAAGTGAATGATAAACTAGGAAAGGTAGACATTTTGATATTGATCCGATATTTCAAAATGAACCATTGACTGGTCAAGTATAGATCGATTTATCTGTCTTCAAGTGTATTAATTTATTATATTTTATGTGCGTGTGTGTCACAAGCAGACAGACGGAAATGAATGATTTATGAAAAGATCAAACACACACAACAAAAGGATAATCATAATCATCATAATCATCATCATTTAAAAAGCCGTTAATTAATCATTTACATAAAACTCAATTAAGAACCCAGAGATAGAAAGGATTCAAAATGAACTTAATCCTTCAATTATCTTCCTTATTAAAAGTTATTTATAGCAGAAATTAAAGGTTTTTTTTCTCTAGAAACTAGAAAAGTTAACAAATCACGTGATGATATCTTTCAAAATAAAACATTTTTATGAGTTTTTAAAGTTTTGTCTTCTTCAAATTAATGAAATGTTTATTTTGACAGATATTATTAAAATTAGATGGATTCGTTTACTCTTCTAGTTTTTTTTTAAAGTAAAATTTGCTGAAACTGAAAAAAAAAAAATCGGTTTTATAGACCTTTGTTGCTCTTTAGAGCAAATAAAGGCCACCTATGATCATGAAAAAATGAACTAAATTTTGACTGGATGGATGTCAGGATGGATCTCAAAGGTTTTGAGCCGAATAACTTTGGAACTGAACCACTTACAATAAAATATCACGAGATCTAAAATAATGCACATATTCCAATGATGCTACCTATTTAATTTCATAATTTTAGCTAAAAAACCGATTAAAATCTACGTTAGAGGCTAAAAGTCAAACTAATAATCTAAAACTATTCTTGATCAAACTAGAAAAACGCGCGTTTTTCAGTTAAACAACCTGGTTTGAGGCTAGAAATCTAGAAAACAAATAGTTTTAGATAACTAGTTTGACCGTTTAGCCTCTAACTAGTGTATTTGACTGAAAAACACATTTTTTTTTCTGGTTGATGATGATGATAAATAGTCTCACCAGATGGCGTGCTTGTTTTATTCAGTCAATTTTTAAAATCTAAACTATTTTAGAAATAAAATTATCTTTCTGTTTCATTACATAATGAGCTCAAGGTATAAAGTCTAGACTTTTAAACAGTTCTCTTGGAAGTTTTACTAAAAACTGAATGGGTGTTTCTTTTTACAGCTTCAGAAGAAGAAAAAAAAAAGGTTCAATTTGAAAGATTTCTTTTTTGCACAAAAAACCCCTTAGGTTTGATGTTAAAAAAAGACATAAAGGAGAGAGAGAGAGAGACCTCTTGGCATAAAACTCACACATAAGATTAAATAAAGGTGTAAAACTAAAATAGAATTGAGAAGAATGAGAAAAAAAAAGAGCTTCTATTTCTGTTTAGAAATTCTATTAAAGAGAGAGACCCTTTTAGAAGAAGAAAAAAAAGCTCCCTGAATGTTGTTTTTGCTGTATATCAAAGAAAGTTGAAAATGAAAAAGCTTTTTTTTGTGTTTGCTATGGATTTCTTTATTTCAAAGTTGCCTTCCGCCTCCATACCTTCCGATTTCTAAATAGAAACGACATTAAATGTATTGAAAATCACATACACAATCACACATACATATGGTGGGCACATCTAGGAATTGAAGGTTCACCCCTTTTTTTTGTCGATTTGAACGACCATTGTCCACCCACTCATTAGTGTTTATGGCGGTCATTTCCATATTTATTTATGTGTTGCCTCAAAAAGAAACTCTCAGGACAGGCAATTAGAAATCAGAGAGAACTTCAGTTGGCTCCTCCCTTGTTATGACGACCGGCAACTTCTAATTGGTTGGGTTATGTAGTCTGACGTCATATGCTCTCCGCTCCTTTTCAACGTCGAACCACACAACAAACCAATTAGAAGTTGCCGGTCGTTATAACAAGGGCGGAGCCAACTGAAGTTCTCTCCGATTTCTAATTGCCTATACTCTCAGGTGTCATTTGTTTCTCTCTGTATGTTGCATAGGTGGCTCTGAAGTTAGACTTCACGTCACACTAGCAACTTTTGAAGCAATAAAACTTGCAATATGACATGCAACTTCATTGTTTATAGCTGTGATACAACAATGCAACTTGATAAAACTTTCTTTTCAACTAGTGTTGAGACTCAGTCTCACACTGAGTTGCACATTGATCAACTTCTGAGAGACTTTTTTTTATGAAACTTTCTAACAAACAACCAATCAGGCTGTATGCCGGAAATCATATCAAAACTGTTTAATGAATTTCCGGTTTCATGACTTCCGGTTGGGCTGATCATAATGGCTTCCACAATGTGAATAAACAAAATAAGTTTTGAAAACTTGAGTTGTAAAACTAGTTTCATGTGTGATATAAGAAGTTTCTTACAAAAGTTTTAGTTGCAAGTCACATCACAAGTTGCATTGCAAGTTAAAATGCATCAAAAGTTGCACAGTGTGATGGAGGCTTAACTGTAATATATGTAGAATAATGTATTAAATTCTAATTTATTGAGAAAACATCCTGTATTTATTTCCTAATTATCATAAGTGAGTCTCTCTCTCATTGTTTTCTATGAGAGAAATCTGAAATCTAATGCAGAAAGCGATAATAAATAATTCAGGTTCCATAAAGAACCGTGAAACTGGTTTGAAACTAGTTTTCAGTCACAAAGTGGACAACTGATAATCTCTATTAATAATAATGTTCATAATAAATAATCTTCGGTGGTCACTCAGGTTTCATATATTTTATACAGGGTGAATCAAAAATATAAATATCTCACTTTTTAAACTTAATTATTAAACTGGTTTTAATTATTCTTGTATTTCACTTGAAAGTGTTTTTAGAAACTAGAAGGGTAAGCTCTATCACTTGCAGAATATTTTCATGTTGATAATTTTCAAAATAAACGTTTTATCAACAAAAACTTAAAAAATATGGTCTATAATGTTTATTTTGAAAGATATCTAACATAAAAATACTCTTAAGTGATTGAACTACCATTCTAGTTTCTAAAACTAAGAAATCGCAAGTGTTTTAGAAACTAGAACAGTAATTGAACCCAATTAATACTATTTTCAAGTTTGATATCTTTCAAAATAAACTTTTTTATGTAGACAAAAATATTAAAATGTTTGAATTCATTTGAAACATACATAAAAAGCTTATTTTGAAAGATATCAACCCGAAACTATCCTTAATTGCTTTATTTACAACCTTTCTAGTTTCTAAAACACCTTTCTAAGTTTCTCTTGAAGTTTCGAAAATCAGTTGTTTATAATAAAAACCCCATATTCGAAAATATTCAATTTAATTGTTACACCCTGTATACTATTTACTAGAGGGGGCTAAAGTGAGGTTGTTAGGTTGCAAAGTGGGTGGTAAAAGTGAAATGTGAATTTAATATTTGGTTGTCACATTTAATGACAGCCTTTTATTCCCTTTATATCTAATGCAAAATATAATAATTTTTGTCTAATAATACTAATACTAATAATGATGATGTTTTCCAATGGGGATAAAAATCCTTCTCTCTATCACAGCCAGGTTTTATGACATTTTTACAACATTTGCAATATTGTTGTTGTTTTGCGTGTTTGTTGTGCAAATTATAACACTGGTGTGATTTGCACACAGAGAACACTGCCCTTTTCGTATTCCCCTTCACCCCCCAGAATTAGCCTCCTCTCCATATTATCCTCCCTTAGCCTCTCCCCCATATTTCCCCCCTTAGCCTCTCCCCCATATTTTCCCCATTCAACCTCCTCCCCATATTTTCCCATCTTAGCCTCCTCCTCCTCCTCCTCCTCATATTATCCATGTTTTTCTATCCATTATTTCTACGTTAACCACGCCCACCTTTCAAAATAAATAAATCTTTGTTCATGTTATTTATTATAATAATGAACTAATAATAATCTAAATGCAATTTCGATGATTATAGATGAATGAGTTGAATTCACACTATGTATCTTTAAATGTGTTTTAAGGTGGATTATTTCAGTGTGAACAAAACACCCTCTTTAAACAGGTTTTCTATGTTAGGAACCCAAATTCTAGAGTTCAAGTGTCAAGTTTCCTTCTTGAATTTGTACCTTAGAAAAAGCAACCTTCATATAATGTTTATTAGGCCTTGTTTCCATTGGGTCGAAAATTTTCGCCCTGCAAAAATTTCAACTGTTGAAAAATAACTTCACTATGGAGAAGTGAGCTATTGCGCATGTCTATTAGTTGGCTAAAATAACAACACTCTAAAAACGCCCAAATATTCGCCAAAAAAGAGGTTAAAATTGATTCAACTTTTGTTTAAACCTTCTTTTTGATGAATATTTGTACTTTTTGAGTCGCCATCTTTCTTTTTTTTCTTCGTTTTTGGTGTTTTCTCATCGATTTTTCTTCAATTTCTCGTCATTTCAGGTAAATTAATGTATTTTAATTAGTTGTAGGATATATTTAACTATAGTTTTACGCAAAAATAACGCCGTTTCAATGTAAATCTTGATGAGAAACGGCAATTTATGGTTTAGTTAAAGTGGTACAGCGAATGTGGTTTTTTCACTTCAATTGGCCTAACACAATGAACCACAAACCATAATAATGAATAAGGGGACCACGTTTGTTCTGTTATTAGTCACGCCGTATCGAATTTCATTTCTCCTACTAATATAACACATTTTCTCCATAGGAAACACTGTTATTTTTCACCAGTTGAAATTTTCACCGAGTACAAATTTCAACTGGTGAAAAATGGAAGACACGTACGTGGCCCCGCCCAATCACTATCAATTTCTCAGCAGTTTTTCACCCCAATGGAAACAAGGCCTTAGAATCTATTTTTTTTTAACCTGTCCATATAAAAATGTCCAATAATAATCTTTGTGGCCCTTTCTTTAATTTTGTTTGAAAAACAAGGACCCACAATGTTGTAAAGAGATTGAATTATAATTTATAAGGGGGTAGAGGGGGGCAGGGTTAATTTCATATTCAAGGTCTCTTTTTTTTCTCTCTCTCTCTCTCTCTCTCTCTCTCTCTCTCTCTCTTTAATGGTCGCCATAGAAACCACAGAAAATGCACTGAAGAGTAGAAGAGTAACTTACATTAAATAATAAAATCCAATGGAAAAATCATCTTTTTTTTTTAAAAAAAGGTACCCGGATATAGTTAAGGAGTTTTTTTCTCTACTTACCATTATTATTAAAAAAATTGATCTTTGCTTTTCTCTCTCTTACTTTCTCTCTCTCTCTCTCTCTCTCTATCTATCTATCTATCTATATATCTCTATCTATCTATCACTCTCTCTCTCTTTCTCTCTCTTACTTTCTCTCTCTTTCTTACTTTCTCTCTCTCTCTATCTATCTATCTCTCTCTCTCTCATTTTCTGATAATATACTGGAAAAAGGCGCCTGAATGAGGCGCCAACCTAAATTAATGCCATATTTAAGAAACGCCAAACTGACTTCAGTCAATTTCTTCAATATGGCCCCTTATGATGGTTTATTTTTGTCTTCAAGAAGAGCAAAAATTAAAAAAAAAACTAGAAGGGGTAATTCAATCACTTAAGGTTATTTTTATGTTAAGATTTTTCAAAATAAAACTTTTTTAAAAAATAAGACAAAAATTGTATTGTTGAGTGATTTTTTTCAAACTCTTGACATAAAAAGTTTATTTTAAAAGATATCAAACATGAAAGTGATTAAGCTACCCTTCTAGTTTCTAAAAAAAACACTTTCTAGTTTATTTTTATTTTGCAGCTTGAATTTTCGAAACGAGTTTATAGTTTAAAACCCATCATATTGAGTGATTAATTCTTAGTTAATTTTAGCCTCTATGTACAGCCTTATGTTAATTGATGATAACAAGAAAGTTAAAATTTTGAGGCTAAATAATTACTATTTTTTTTGTTGATAATTTTAATAAAACTTAAAATGGCGATTCGGCGCTTGTTTAATATGGCGCTTATTGAAGTTGGCGCTTTAATCAGCGCCAAATTAGGAACAGAAATGAAGCAATAAAATTGAGATATAATTTCAAATTAAATAAGATAAAAAAGAAGACTAAAAAGTTGTATTATTTATTATATTGTGTATTTTTTTGCTATTTTTCTCTTTTATCATTTGGTATTTTATCACAATTTTCTACGAAAACAACAACTAAATTAAATTACAGATAGCATTTTCCATAATAATATTATTAATAATACTAATAAAGCCGTGTTAGCAGTGTTTGCCTACTTCAAGGAAGAGGAAATACACAGAGAGAGAGAGAGAAATTAACTTTTATTAGGTTTCTGAGAGCGGATTTTGAACTCTCTTTCTCTCCTTTCTTCTTACTCTCAACGCGGTCAAACTTCCTATTTAACTAGTGAATTTACTAGTTAAGCGATATTTAAATAAAACGGTCTCTTTTCAACTTTTCCGTTATTTTTGTATTTTCAGTAGCAAAATTAAGTTTAACTTTATGTTAAAAACTAGAATACCCCTTCTAGTTTTTTTAACTTTAATCACTTAAAGAGTAGTTTTCGTGTTGATATATTTTAAAATAAGCTTTTTATGTAAGCTTAAAAATGTCTCAACTTTAAGCAGACAATATTTTTTTAAATTTTCTAGTTTTTATAAAAAAAAAAGTTTATTTTGAAAGATAGGCTTCAATATGAAAAATACTTTGAAGTGAAATCAGCTACCCGTTCTAGTTTTTAATACACTTTAAATTTTTAGGGTGGTTTTAAAATGTTATCTCTAGTTATGTGAGCAAAATTAGGAAAAACTTGAAAGTGTCTTAGAAACTAGAAGGGTAAGTTAATCACTTAAGTGTATATATTTTCATGTTGATATCTTTTAAAATAAGCTTTTTTACGTCCGTTTGATAATTACCAGACTTTGAGCATTAGATATTTATAAATAAATAGTTTATTTTGAAAGATATCAACGTGAAAATACCTTTTAAGTGATTGAGTTACCCTTCTAGTTTTCTAAAACACTTTCAATTTTTTCTTAAGTGTTCCTGCTTATGAAAGGTGTACGGAATAACCAGAGGGGTTCGAGACAAGCCACAAATAGTTAATTTTGAAAGATATCAACGTGAAAACACCTTTTAAGTGATTGAGTTACCCTTCTAGTTTTCTAAAAGACTTTCAATTTTACTAGTTTCTCTTAAATGTTTGATATTGAGGTCAATCCAATACGAAAAGAGCGATTTATTTTGGTCTCAAAAGTGAAGCTTTTTTTTTTGGTTGTGTCCCACTTTTCTAATCAAGTTCAAGTTCAGAATATCAATGTCAACCAATACAAAATAAAAGCCTCTATAAGTAGGACACCACCAATAATTTCCATTTAATATTTTCATTTAGAAAAAAAGAGAAAGATGGAGAGAAAAAATCAATAAAATTGAAAATATTAATATTAAAAGCTTAAAAAAAAATAATGATCATTTAATTTTATAATAAGAAACAAAGAAGAAAATGAAATATGTTAGTAAATTATACTTACTTAATTAGTCGAAATAATTATTAATTATTATTGCTGTCCAAATTTTGTTTCCTCTTTATAGGATTTTATATTAAAATTCACCTTTTTTTTCTTCTCCAAATATGAACTTATTTTTTTAAATAAAATAAATGTAATAATAACAGAATTACATCTGATTTTTAGTAAAAAAAATTATATATAAAAGACTAGAAAAGGCCAAAAAAACCCCTACTTCCTCTTTGATTAGAAGAGAACTCTTAAAATGAAACATTTACACAAGAAAACACATAGAAGAAAATAAATCCAAGTTCAACCTGGTGAATTTTTTTGTTTTTATCCTTCTCAAAATAAGCTTTTTCCGTGTTTTTCTATTGGTTAAAAAGTACCTAACTCAATGACGTCATAACCAATCAATAAATAGAAAAAACCTTGAACGCGATTTTTGCGTTACAGCTTAAGAGCTAAAAGGCGCTTCATACTTTTAAAGCTTAATATCAAAATGAATATCAAAGGTGGACAATTATTATGTTATAGCCCATATAATGATAGCCTCTCATACATTATTTACAAAGGTTCGAATTCAAGATGAGAAACTTAACCACTTGAACTTTTTAACTGGAAGCCTTTTAAATAGGGTTTCACGTTCATCAATACTCAATAGGGGTTTTATATCTAATAATATTGGACTCTTGTCCCTCTGCCATAGGCCTTTATGGCTGCTTGCAGAGTAATTTTTCAAATTCAAATTCAAAAACCCTGTTCAGAGAGAGAGAGAGAGAGAGAGAGAGAGAGAGAGTTTAAGTTTTAAGTTCAAGTGCTAAGTATCTTTCTAGTCTCTTATTTAATAGAGAAGGATGGAGTGACTATTTTAAATGATAGAAAGTAGAAACTTGGTACTTGAATGTCAACTTGAAGCCTTGAAGGAACTAAAAAAATAATCAATAAAATAGGGGTTTCTAAGTTGGAACCCTGTTCAGAGAGTTCAAGCTGAAGTTCAAGTTATAAGTTTTCTTCTTCAATTTTAGTCTTTTTTTTTTTAAGTATTTTTTCTTATTTTGAAGCAAATTTTAAAAACAAATTTCAAAATGTATTTGAAAATTGAAGATTAAGAGAAAAATGAATAGAAAGGAATTCAAACGTAATGATGATATCGTTCAAAATAAACTTTTTATGACAGTTTTTTTTAAATGAATTTATTTTCCTTTTAAAATGTTTTGTTGTTTTGTTAGCAGTAACAGTTATGCCATGAAAAGTTTATTTTGAAAGATATCGTCATGAACTACTTCAGTAATATTTTCTTGACTCTTCTAGTCTCTAGTTTTTTTTCTTTAATAGGTGAGATTGAAATAGAAACTAGAAAGCTCAACAACACCATAATTACAACATAAAACACAATGGCTCTCTCATTCTCTCTCTCTCTCAGTCACTCCATTTATCTCTTCCTCTCTCTCTCTCTGTCATTCTCTCTCTCTCAATCTCTTATCTCTCAGTCACTCCATTTATCTCTTCCTCTCTCTCTCTCTCTCTCTCATTCTCTCTCAATCTCTTTTATCTCTCAGTCACTCCATTTATCTCTCTCTCTCTCTCTCTCTCTCTCTCTGTCATTCTCTCTCTTTCTCAATCTCTTTTATCTCTCAGTCACTCCATTTATCTCTCTCTCTCTCTGTCATTCTCTCTCTTTCTCAATCTCTTTTATCTCAGTCACTCCATTTATCTCTCTCTCTCTCTCTCTCTGTCATTCTCTCTCTTTCTCAATCTCTTTTATCTCTCAGTCACTCCATTTATCTCTTCCTCGCTCTCTCGCTCTGTCATTCTCTCTCTATCTGTTTTTATCTCTCTACCTGTGAGGCTCTCTGTATGCCTGAAATAGACACAGTTTTCAGGAGTCCCAATCACTTTAAATATTATGTCCATGTTATCTGAGAGTAATAGCAAATGTAATCTAATTAGTTTTAATTGACTTTTGATAATTATTCCATTAAAAGCTCTCCTTCTGTCTTTTTTCTCTTTCTAATTGTCTTTTTCAAAGGCCAAAAAAAGAGGCCTTGAGTTTTTTCTTTTGTTTTAATTTAATGTTTGATCATCAATTTTGGTTTCTCTTCAACAAAAAGGTAGACAAAACTTAATTGAAAGCAATCAAAAGAAAAGATGGGGTTTTACGGTGGTCACTTTGGTGGACAGTGGGCAGTGGGCAGTGGACGCACATTTGGTCAGTCCCCTTATAATAACAGAGAGACAGAGAGAGACACAGATGACCATTAAGTTCAAGGTAAACTTAGATCAATATATGTGATCTTTTTATAGGTCTTCACGTTATATACATTATGTTACCGGCAATGTGTGAAATGCAGACATTGTATATAATGCCTAAGAAAACTAGAGAATGCGTGACGTTTTTAGGCAAAGTATAAAATGTTTGTGTTATTTTAACATACATTTTCCCTAGGCATTGTATATAATACCTAGGCATTATACAGAACGACAAGTAATATTTAGGCAAAGTATGGAAAGAAGAGTCATATGAAGGTTAGGTTACGTTACGTTAGGTTACGTTACGTTAGGTTCGGTGACAATGAAAATGTCAATGGCGGAAGTATTTTATACTTTGCCGGGTTTTCCTTTTGGCATTGCATAGAATGCCTAGAAAATGTGCAAAAAATATTAAGCGTTTCATACTTTGACGCCCACATTTACAGCATTCTATACATTTCCTAGGCATTATATACAATGCCTGCATTTCACCCATTGCCGGTAACATATATAAAGAATTGAAAATCACTTTAAGTTATTTATCTTTTGGTAGTTTTTTTCTTTCTTTAAAAATAGATCAATATTAAACCAATTGGTTATCAATCAGAATTAACCAATTGATTAATAGATCGAACTTAATCCTTTGTTGTTGTTGTTCTTATTGTTTTCTGTTATATTTTTTGTTTGTTTGCTTTATTGGATTTTGTTTTCTTCTAGTCTGAATGTTTAGACTAGATTTTCCATAGGATAGACAGAAAGAGAGAGAGTGAGAGAGAGAAATCGATTATTTTAAATTTTCCCAAAATAGCAAAATAAGAAATAAAAAGGTAAAAGTAACGTAAAATATAAAGACATCGTTCTTTTTTTCATTTATATTAAACGAAATTATTGAATATCTTGTGGTCTTCTTCTTCTTAATGTTGTTATGAAGAAAGAAAACCTTCAACAACATCGTTTATAATTAAATATTATGTCATGCAATTAATACGAGTAGAAACAACCCCCCTTTCCTCCTCCCCTCTTTTTGGCTTCTTTATTGATTTAGGGCACAAATTCAAGAAGGGAACTTAAGAATACAAGTAGATCATTATGTGGCGTTAGATGGCGCCACTAGCCCTCCTTCTATGTAAATGTACTGCAGACACTCTCTTCAACTCTATGAATCACCGTCCTTCCTTTTTTTTCTGCACGTGGCAAACTTTTAATTTGCGTCATAGCTAATTCTACACGTGCTCTCTTCTTCGCTTATATTGTGTTCTGGCGTTAAGTTTGTCCACGTGCTCTGATAATTAAGGTTGTTTTGGACGCACTTTTAGAGGCTAAAAGGGTGCATTCGATTTCAACTAATTGGCGACAAGTGTAGTTTGCACCATCTATGGAAGGTTGTAAGCGCCATCTAGCTTCAATTTATACAAGTATTTTTTTTCCGATGGAGTCCCTCTTAAGGTGGCTTTGATTATTTCCTCTTCTTTCAGACGTGCAAAATGAAGAGGAACTTTAATTTGTGTTTTAGAAACTAGAAGGAGCAGCTCAGTCACTTCAGAGTATTTTCATGTTGATATCTTTCAAAATAAACTTTTTATTAAGACAAAAATTTGTAGAAAATATTGTCTGCTTAAAGTTTGGTCATTTTCTAACTGTGACCAGAAAAAGCTTATTTTGAAAGATATCAACATAAAATTGCCCTTAAGTGATTGATTTACCCTTCTAGTTTTTAAAACACATTCAAGTTTCTCTTTATTTTGCAACTTGAAAAATAGAATTAGTCAAGAGTTCGTGGTTAATGATTTAGACAGGACATTGTTCAAATTGAACTTTCGTTTTATTTCAAGATAAAAACCTGAAAAGATATTTCAATTTTGTATGGTTTTAAATATTTGAACAAGAAGACTAGAAAGGCCATTTTTTTATAATAAATAACTTTTATCAGGGTTCATAAAAGCTTAATTGATTCTCATTAATTATTTTTCTGAAATAAATTAATATTTAATGATGAATAATATAACATGTTTTTCTGTTTCTCTCAAGAGAGAGAAAGAGAGAGAGAGAAAGAGAGAGAGAGAAAGAGAGAGAGAGAGAGACTTATCTTTTAAAATCTACAATTTTATAGAAAAATATCAAAATGAGTTTGTTAAATTAATGGAATGTGAAATTTGAGTTTCTATTTTCAATTCCCCAATCTGCATTTTAAATCTCCTCATAAAAAAGCACCACCAGGTGGCATTATTAAACAATTTTTTTTAATAATAATAATCTAGATCAAGACCTTGATCTATCATTTATTAATTTTATATCTAAAAACTAGAAACTAAAGAAATATATGCGTGTATTTATTATTCTGATGTAAAATATGACATTTAAAAACGTCATTTTGACATTTTTCTATAGAAATTTTTCTGTTCTTGAATTTTGTCTTATTTTTATAAAATTAATAATAATGGAAATCGTTCTAAATGTAGATTGTATTAAAATAAAGGATTTTTAAGATAGGGATTTTAAGATAGGGATTTTAGTGGGGGGGGGGGGGGGGAGAGAAAGAGAGAGATGGGGAGAAAGACAAAAAAAGTAGGTAGGTTTGTGTTTTAATAATATGGTTTGGTGAGAGGGGAGGAGGGCGCCTCATAGAAGAGAGTAATGATTGGTTGATTGAACAACCTTCACCCCGTTTACACTTAAATTCGAAATTCGACTTATTTCTATTCCGCTATTTTCAGGCTCATCATTATTCTTACTTAAAGGGGACGGAGGGAGGGTGAAAGTGATGGGGAAAAGAAGGGAAGGATTTGGGGGAGAAAATTGTAAACTAGGGAGGAGGGAGGGGGAAAGCCTCTCGGACTCTTCATTATTGTCTTTCACGTTGCTATAAATGAAGGTGTTTTAGAAACTAGAAAGTGTTTTAGAAACTAGAAGGTGTTTTAGAAACTAGAAGGTGTTTTAGAAACAAGAAAGTGTTTTTAGAAACTAGAAAGTGTTTTAGAAACTAGGTGTTTTAGAAACTAGAAGGTGTTTTAGAAACTAGAAAGTGTTTTAGAAACTAGAAAGTGTTTTAGAAACTAGAAAGTGTTTTAGAAACTAGAAGGTGTTTTAGAAACTAGAAGGTGTTTTAGAAACAAGAAAGTGTTTTTAGAAACTAGAAAGTGTTTTAGAAACTAGAAAGTGTTTTTAGAAAATAGAAAGTTATTTAAAAAATCTAAAAAGTATTTAAGGAACTAGAAAGTGTTTTTAGAAACTAGAAAGTGTTTTAGAAAGTAGAAAGTGTTTTAGAAACTAGAAAGTGTTTTTAGAAACTAGAAAGTGTTTTAGAAAGTAGAAAGTGTTTTAGAAACTAGAAAGTGTTTTTAGAAACTAGAAAGTGTTTTTAGAAACTAGAAAGTGTTTTTAGAAAATAGAAAGTTATTTAAAAAATCTAGAAAGTATTTAAGGAACTAGAAAGTGTTTTTAGAAACTAGAAAGTGTTTTAGAAAGTAGTAAGTGTTTTAGAAACTAGTAAATGTTATTAGAAACTAGAAGGGTAGCTGAATCATTTAAGAGCATTTTCAAGTTGATATCTTTTAAAATAAACTTTTTTTAAAAGATAGATTTAAAAAAGATATCAAGCAACAAGCTACCCCTTCTAGTTTCTAAAACATATTCAAGTTTCTTTTCGTTTTACACCTTAAAGAACAGAATAATCAAGAGTTCAAAGGTCGTTTACACCTTTAAAAATCACCTTAAGAAGAAAATTTTCTTCTTGAATTTCCTCCTTAAATGCTTGCAGTGATTGCCTGCATTCAGGCGAATATAATCAGGTAGGTGGGAGTAAAGGAGGCAGGGCCCTCATGTGCCTGAGGCCTCTTTTTGTTTAGAGCCTTACTTCTACAGCATCATCATCATGATGAATGTCAGATTGGATCTTTTCAGATAAGACAGATTTCATATAAATAGATAGACAGGTATATTATACTGTATATGTAAAGGAAAACCGTTTAACACGAAAAAATATGCAGGTTTTATTCGATTTTTCGTGTTAAACAGTATCTAGTAGACAGGTAGCTTTGATAAATACTGTATATGGAAGATGCAGTTAATCCCTTTAACACAAAAATCGGATAACGCGAAATACACAAAACACTTTCTTGTTTCTAAAACACCTTCTAGTTTCTTAAATACTTTCTAGTTTCTTAAATACTTTCTAGTTTCTTAAATACTTTCTAGTTTTTTAAATACTTTTCTAGTTTTTTAAATACTTTTCTAGTTTCTTAAATATTTTCTAGTTTCTTAAATATTTTCTAATTTCTTAAATACTTTCTAGTTTCTTAAATACTTTCTAGTTTCTAAAACACCTTCTAGTTTCTAAAACACCTTCTAGTTTCTTAAGTACTTTCTAGTTTCTTAAATACTTTCTAGTTTCTTAAATACTTTCTAGTTTCTTAAATACTTTCTAGTTTCTTAAATACTTTCTAGTTTCTTAAATACTTTCTAGTTTCTTAAATACTTTCTAGTTTCTTAAATACTTTCTGGTTTCTAAAACACCTTCTAGTTTCTTAAATACTTTCTAGTTTCTTAAATACTTTCTAGTTTCTTAAATACTTTCTAGTTTCTTAAATACTTTCTAGTTTCTTAAACACTTTCTAGTTTCTAAAACACTTTCTAGTTTCTTAAATACTTTCTAGTTTCTTAAATACTTTCTAGTTTCTTAAATACTTTCTAGTTTCTTAAATACTTTCTAGTTTCTTAAATAATTTCTGGTTTCTAAAACACCTTCTAGTTTCTTAAGTACTTTCTAGTTTCTTAAATACTTTCTAGTTTCTTAAATACTTTCTAGTTTCTAAAACACTTTCTAATTTCTTAAATATTTTCTAGTTTCTAAAACGCGTTCTGGTTTCTGAAAGACTTTATGGTTTCTAAAAGACTTTCTAGTTTCTAAAAGACTTTCTAGTTTCTAAAAGACTTTCTAGTTTCTAAATGACTTTCTAGTTTCTAAAAACACTTTCTGGTTTCTCTTAATATTTCTCTCTTCTGAAAGACAGAAAATAATCAAGATTTGTAAAAATGAGCCTTAAGCCTGTTGGATAAACCCCCATCTTAAGATTGAAGTTACTCTTCTAGTTTCTAAAACCTCTTTTTGTGTTATTTTCAAAAGAGTGGGATGTAGATTAATAATGGGTGGGTGGGAGGGTGTTGTGTGACGGGATTTGTCAAACAATAAATAATAACATTAATATTATTATTAATAATTTTTGTGTCTGAAATCCCTTTTTCTTTCATTTATTGTGTTTTCTGTAAATGATTTCCCAAAGGAAAAAGGAAAAAAGGTAGACAAAAGTAGGATTTTATTGAAAGGTGGGCCAAAACCACACACAAAATTGGGTCAATACAACAACAACAACAACAACAGAAACGGGATTTAGTTCAAGAACACATTTCTAGACTCATTTGCGTCATATCCGGTTGATGATTATCATTACAGTATGGTTCAAAAATCCACCACCACTTAATACTGTATAAAAGCAGCTGTTAAATCGTTTAAAATTAAATATCTCAGCATTTAATAATTTAAAAAAACATTTAAAACTTCAGTTTTGATTGTTAGAAAATTAGAAAATATTTCAAAATGAAACATAATTACTAAAAATTGTTTAATTTAATTTATTTTTTTAAAAAACTGAGCTTTTTTTTAAAAAAAAAATTATAATTATTATTTTTTTTATGAAAAATTTTGAAATTCAATAACTTTTTTAAAAAATTAAATATAAAAGTTATTTCATATTTTGTACAATTAATAAATATCTTAATACCTATTACACACACAGCTGATAATTTAAATGTATTTAAATGCAATAAACGTGTTCTACAGAGCCCCGTGAAGGACAAACAAGCAATATGTCGAATTCAATTTATTCTGTTAATTAATCTGAAAATATTGAGTTAATTAACTTAAATATAATTTATATAAACTATTAACAAAATATTGATTTAGTATTTCAATTTAAAATATTGATTATAAAATCAATTTTTATTTGATGTTCGTGTCCTTAACTGGATTCCGTATAATTCACACGAAGTTTCACCGAAGTTTTCTTTCGATGAATCACTTAAATAGTATTTTCATGTTTAATATCTTTCAAAATAAACTTTGTATGTCAAGTTTTGTTAATTTTTGTCTTAATAAAAAAGTTTATTTTGAAAGATATCAACATGAAAATAAATACCATTAAGTAACTGAGCTACCCTTCTAGTTTCTAAATCTTTTCTATGTTTCTCTTGATGAATAAATTAAATTGTATTTTCATGTTTAATATCTTTCAAAATAAACTTTGTATGTCAAGTTTTGTTAATTTTTGTCTTAATAAAAAAGTGAAGAAACTAGAAAGTGTTTTAGAAACTAGAAGGGTAGTTCAATCTTACTTTAGATATTAAATTTTAAACAATAGACTACGGAATTTTGAGACATACCGTATTTAACCAATAAATATATTTTTTTCTATATAAGAAGAATAAAATAGAATGTTAGTTAAATTACATTAACATAATAAACACACAGATAGAGACTAGAAAAAACAATGTTATTTTTGTTTTGTGTCTCAAGTTTGTTTCTCTAGAAAAGGTTAAAAGTAATTTTTATTTTGCTTCTTTTTTGGGGGAAAACACAAAACATGTTTTTATATTATTCACTATTTAGTGGATGATATTATCATTGTTCATTTTGAAAGTTCTGTTGACGCAAAACGAATCTCAAAAACAGACAACAAAATAGACTCAAAGTTGACCAGTGTCCACCATTTCGGTGAAGATAAATTTAAACCCCTCCTTCCTCCCTATTATACTGTTATGTTATTTGTCTAATTCAACAAGGATTATTATTATTGAACTTCAGGATGTGTGTCTCTTACAAAATTGGATTTATGTCGCAAAATGCAAACTGAATTGCGTCACTCACTTAATCCCCTATCTATCTAGCACTCTCTCTCTCTCTCTCTCTCTATTAGAGCTGGCAACATTTTTGATATATCGATATTTCGACATTTTTTTTAATATCATGCGATATTTTTTTTAAATATCGAATGTATCGAAAAATAGAAAAAATAGAAAACTATAAAAAAATCGAAAAAAAAAATCGAATATTTTTTTGAAAAATCAAAATGTCGAAATAACGAATTCACGATTTTTTTTTTATTGTTTAGATGTTTCTCGGTTTTTAGATTTTTCGATATTTTCAATATTTCGATCTTTCTCGATTTTTACAGCTTTTCCATTATTTTTAAATTTTCGATTTTTCTCAATTTTTCGATTTTTCTCAATTTTTCGATTTTTCTCGATTTTTTTTTCAGTTTTTCGATTTCTTTCTATTTTTCGATATTTTCATTTTTCAGTGTTTCGATCTTTCTCGATTTTTACAGCTTTTCCATTTTTTTTTAAATTTCGATTTTTCTCAATTTTTCGATTTTTTTTTCAGTTTTTCAATTTTTCTCGATTTTTTTTTTCTTCAATTTTTCGATTTTTCTAGATTTTTCGATATTTTTTAGTATTTAGATCTTTCTCGATTTTTACAGCTTTTCCATTTTTCTAAATTATTCGATTTTTCTAAATTATTCGATTTTTCTAAATTTTTCGAATTTTTCTTGATTTTTTCGATTTTTTGATACATTGTTAAAATCAATTTTTTTTAAAAAAAAAATATCGGACCGATTTCGATTTTTCCAAAATATCGCCAGTCTTACTGTCTATCTACGTATCCGCTCTCACTCTTATTTTCCTTATTATGTGTGTGTATGTGACATGTCACATTCGGCTGTGTTTTAGCTTAAAATGTCATATCATGTGTGTATAAACCATCTCTTTCCACCATTTTTTTTGTACTTAATAATGTTAATAAATTTTGGTACGTGGTTTTTTGAAAATTATTTCACTGAATACACAATGAAGTTAATTGAATTACAAATGTGGTTCGTTAGCTGGAATAATTAAATTTCACTCAGTTTACGTGTTGTGTGTTCATTTTCTCTCTCTCTCTCTCTCTCTCTCTATCTATGTGGGTGTTTTTCTCTACTGAATTGACATTTAACTGCCTTCTTCTCCCTCTGTTCAACATTTAAATTCTGCAATTTTTTTTACTTGCTTACTTTAATAAAAAAAATAACTACTTTGAAAAACAAGAAAATTTGCATATTTTTTACATTTTTAATGACATAAAAGTGTGAAGGCGGGATCACACATGTGCTGCTTGTTTTTATGCATGTGTGTGACCCGGGCTTTTTTTTATAAAAATAATGAATGTTTTCAGAATCTTTAAAAAAAAAAGTCAACATTGAAATTAGAAAATTGTTAAACGAAATTGTATAATAATAATAGTTTTGCAACTGAATAATTTGCTTGGTAACTAAAAAGTTAATTTTGAAAGTTGAAAATAGTTTCAAATGTAAATCTTGAAACTATTTCTTACTCTTCTAGTCTTAATTAAATCTTGTAATTACTTCTTACTCTTCTAGTTTCAAAAGTAAATCTTGAAACTATTTCTAACTCTTCTAGTCTTAATTAAATCTTGTAATTACTTCTTACTCTTCTAGTTTCAAATGTAAATCTTGAAATTACTTCTTACTCTTCTAGTCTCAATTAAATCTTGAAATAATTTCATAAACTAGTTTAAAATATTATTATTTTCTGTAATTTTTTGCATCATTTCGTCGAATAAGTGAAATTAAAAATGAAACGATTTTCTAGGTTATATTTTTCTATGTTTTATGATTTTTATCTTCAATAATAATGTATTGGCTTCAATTTTAAATGACTTGACATTCTAAATAGTGGATTTTACAAGAACCATTTATTTCTTCCCTTAATGATTTATTTATTGATCCGAGAGGGAAAAATGTTGTCTATAAAACCTGTTGTGTGGCGCTGTTAATCGTTAAAAATTCACGATTAAAGAGAGAGAGAGAGACACTGAGAGAGCGAAAAAAATGAACAATTTATTCAACATTGATCTTGTCCTTGGATTAAGAAAACTTTTCATTTTTAATATAAAACAAATCCCCTGACAACTTAGGCCCAGATTCAAGAACAAAACTTAGTACTTGAACTTTTAACTTGAACCCTCAGAGCAAACACTCCAAGGCTCGATAAAACATGGTTCCCTTCTATATTGGAAACCCTATTCAGAGAGTTTAAAACTTAAGGACAAATTTAGGTACTTTTCAGATCCAAATTCAAGAAGAAAACTTAGCACTTGAACATCAACTTTTGAACCCTTAGAGCAAAGACTCCAAGGCTCGATAAAACAGGGTTCCCTTCTATATTGGAAACCCTGTTCAGAGAGTTTAAAACTTAAGTCCAAGTTTAGGATACTTTTAAGAACCAAATTTAAGAAGAAACCTTAGCACTTGTGCTTCAACTTGAACTCTCTGAGCAAGGGTTCCAATCAGAGAATTCAAGAATACACTACAAAACAGTGAAATCCTGTTTAGAGGGTTCAAGTTCTTGGTTTTGTGCCTTCATTATGTAGGAGGAGGTAAAGGGGGGGATGGGGATAATCTTTGAATTTTTTACACTAAATTAAAATTTGAAGTGATTGCTAAAATTATAAGAAATGAATGAAAGAAAAAAGTCACAATGAAAAAAAATCCTTAGAAAAATGGTTTCCATGGAACCAAAAACCAAATTTAATTTAGATTTATTACAAAAGTATATAATTAAATCTTTTCATTTTCAACAACAACAAATTTAAAATTGTGCAAAATGTAGATTTTAAAATATCTTATTTCGAAATGAAAATTATGTTGTCTTTCACGAAATCAAAACTTGAAAGTCTTTTAGAAACTGAGTTCAAATCAAATGTGTTTAGGTGTGAATTATACGGAATCCAGTTAAGGACACGAACCAAATAAAAATTGACTTTCTTATTAATATTTTAAATTGAAATTTACTAAATCAATATTTTGTCAATAGTTTATATATTATTATTTAAGTATTAACTCAATATTTTCAGATTATTAACTGATTAAATTGAATTCGACATATTGTTTGTTTGTCCTTCACGGGGCTCTGTAGAACACGTTTATTATTTAAATGCATTTAAATTATCACGTGTGTACTAGGTATTAGGCAGTCATATGACAATATTTGTCATTTTGTAAGCTTAATTTTGCTTTTGTGACTGTTACAAGGTTATGAGCTAGATATGACAATTGAGTTACACGTTTCAAAAGAGCAACACTTACAAGAAATTGAAAGTGTGTTAGAAACTAGAATGTTGTTTGGTTGGTTTGGTTTCATGTTGGTATCTTTTAAAATATACTTTTATGTCAGTTTGAAATTTACAGATTTTCATCTATAAAAAAACGTTTATTTTGAAAGATATCAACAGTAAAAAAAAGTATTAAGTGGAATCCAGTTACCCATTCTAGTTTATAACACTTTCAATTTCTTCACAGTATTGTTCTTCTCAAACGTATAGAGGTCAAGAGTATCTTTACAGAAAAAAATAAATAATAGTGTCATATAACAGTAAATTGTCATATCTAGCTCATAACATTGTAACAGTTCACAAAAGCAAGTTACAAAATATTACTATGACAAATATTGTCATATGACTGCCATTTACTAATATAGAGAATAATATCACAATCATATAAAATGGTATTGCACAAGTTGGTGACATCATAAGGTATGATAGTCACAATTTTGTGACTTTTTTCATTAAAATCAGTTGTTCCTTAAAACAACATGTTTTAAGATATAATAGATGTGTATTGCAGCAAAAGAAACCGTTTAGTAATAAGGGGGAACTTTTATAATTTTCATAATTTGTAAATATTCCTAATTAACAACGAACAAAAATATGAGATATCGATTGATTGATTGGAAATAAATTGATATTGATTTCCGGATCCTCTCTTATTCATGAATAAAAGTGGTAATTAAGATACAATCTAATGGAGTCAATCTCTCACTATTTCTCTCTCTCTCTCTCTCTATCTCATTTTTCATTTTGAAAAATGTGTGTCCTTATTATGGGTTCCGTTTACGTTACTAGGACTACCGAACTGAGGGAACCATGACAGCAGCCCACATTTAATATTATAGTAATCATTATTGTGTGCACTGCATCACATAACACATAACGTATAAATGATAGGGAGAGGGGGCCCCCTTCTATAAGAGAAGAGAGGGCCCCTATAAGAGAAGAGGAGGTGGGGGTGGGGGTGTTGTCATTTGAAATGTCCAGGACAACGAACTAAGTTAACTAACCAAATGGATCATGTAATATAATATGAAAAATACCACTTAAGTCAGCTTTTTTATTATTATTAATTATTATTGCAATATTGCACATATTACAATTTGCACCCACATAGCAATGACCCTCCCACCCCCAATGTAATCTTTGATAAAAGGTCATTTTCAATATCATATGATTTTATATGTTTTTTTAAAGAAACTAGAAGGGTAGTTCAATCACTTCAAGAGTATTTTTTTATGTTTGATATCTTTCAAAATAAGCTTTTTTATCTCAGTTTGAAAATAAAATTAAAATAAACAATATTTTTTTTCATTTTTCTGTCTATAAGAAGTTTATTTTGAAAGATAACAAACATAAAACATACACTTTTAAGTGATTGAGCTACCCTTCTAGTATTTAAAACACATTCATGTTGCACTGTCAAATGGCACCCTTTGTACACCTTTTTAAAAGCAGCTTAAAATAAAAAAGCTTATTTTGAAAGATATTAAACATTGAAAATAATCTTAAGTGATTGAGCTACCCTTCTAGTTTGTAAAGCAACACAAAAAATAAAATTGAAAGTATTTTTTAGAAACTAGAACGGGGGATAGCTCAATCGTCTGCCTACAGAATCGCTCATTTTCAAACTCATCTTAAGATTAGATTAGAGCTACCCTTCTAGTTTCTAAAACAATTTCAATTTCTCTTTTAATTTTGTTTCTATAAAAAAGGGGTGGGGGGAATTCTAAAATGGGCAACACTATAAATTCGGCATAATTGCTATTTTGCGTCATTGCAAATGAGATTTTTGTTTCTTTTTTTGGCAACAATGGTATTTTGAACAAAACAAAAAACACCCTGTGAGTGGTGACGTCATCATATATATAGCTAATATTATATAAGTGAGGATAAAATCCCTATTTAGCGGCTTCCGTTCCTTTATATAGGATTTCATTAAATCCAATGTAGAGTTCTTTTGTTTCTAACAATCTTAAACATTTCTTCATATAGAGAGGGAGAAGAATAATAAGATTGTCATAGGACAGTCAATTGTTATATCCAGCTCATAATCTTGTAATAACTCACAAAGTATTATTATGACAAATATTGTCATAATGCCATGTCATCATAAAATAATAGCCATTAATAAGGCACAAGCAGTGACATCATTTTGATACGACTGTCACAATTTTATGACTATTTTTATATATGAGGCCTCAGACTTATATTTGATTTTAAAATAATATGTTGTAAATTTTTAAAATATATTCCTTAATTTAAGTTAATGGTTTATTTTGTAATTAGGCCTATAATTGTATTTAAAAATATAATTTGAATTATTATTAATTATTAAACTGAATTATAATTTCAAAATTATTGATTAATGTAATATATTTTATGTAATTAATTATTAATTAATTAAGATGGTTTTATGAAGAAGAAAAAAACGATTTTCGGACTCTTGATTCAGAAGAGCAACTTGAAAGTATTTTTTTAGAAACTAGAAGGGTAATCTCAATCACTTAAAGAGAAGGTATTTTCAATCTTTTTGATCTCTTTCAAAATAAACTTTTTATAGACATAAATTTGTAAAAAAAACGTCCTTTTCAAACTGAGATGAAAAGTTTATTTTGAAAGATATCAAATATGAAAAAAAATAGGCCTACTCTTAAAGTGATTGAGCTACTCTTCTACTTTATAAAACAAATTCAGATTAATTCTTCGTTTTACACCTAAAAGACAAAAAATAGTCAAGAGAAAAGAGAAAATCGTTTAAAATGTAAAATGATGATGTTTAGAAAGGGGGGGGGGAGTTTCTCTCACCGAATCATCTGTAATTTCAACAACGTCAGAACTTTCGAATTCCTTTGTTCGAATTTCTTTCTTAGAAATTGACCGACGTCTTGACCGCAACTTTCTTTTCAATGCGGTCATCATTATGTCCAATTGTCCAGTTTACGCAAACAAACAAACAAACAATAAGAGTTCTTCTCAATTGACTATGTTATTATTTATCCAAAATAGAATTTTAAGAAAACCAAACAAAAAGTTGAATCAACATTTGTTCTTCTTCTTTATAATAGGTCTTTTTTATATTTGTTTAGGCGAATTGGCACTCATTTGAATTGAATTGAAAATAAAATTCTGAGAAAAAATAGATAAAAAGTTTTGTCTATTTTTTTTTCTCTTTGTTTAGCAAAATTGCAAATTTTATCAAAAAACAAACAAATAGTGAATATTGTGATATAAATCCAAGATGTCTTCTTGTGCTTCACCTTTTAGCCTTTAGCACTTTCTTGTTGCTTATTTTGATGTTCTTCCAATTTATACAACTTCCAAATAAAAGTTTTTTTTTTCTTCTTCTACTATTTGTGACGTCATTTCTTATAGCCTCTAATGAATCTCTTTTTTTGAGATCTTTTTTTTTTGTTGTTGTTGCAATTTTGTATTTTGGATGAGAACCAAGAAAACTGTGAAACCAACCAAAAAATACCAAGATGGCCGTCGAAAAAGAAAAAATAGCTACAGGGTGTTAGAATAAGGATTTAAATTTATTACTATCACTCACTGTATCTATTTCTCATTTTAAAATGGTTAACTTTACAAACGCCTAACACATTGCTTCTAAATTGCATAATAATATATGGATGACCACTGTCCACTACTACTTCCTTATTGGACATAAAAGTGCCTCAGAGGGCCTCCGTCATGATGCAAAATCGTGATTCTCAACATAGAAACACGTGCTCCCATATTAAGACTCGTTCCTTGCACGTGATTTTCTTCTTCTTCTTCTACTAAGTAGTTAAAAAGTGTGGGGGGGAGGGAGGGTAAGAGTAATAAAGTCATAGAAAGAAATCTAACAAGTTTATTTTTCATCAGTTACTTTCTAAGGGTTTTTTCTACTCTTTTAGAGGTTTTTTTTCTTCCTTCTTCTTCTTCTTCTTCGGAGTAAATGATAGAGAGAGAGAGAGAGAGATAAAGAGAGAGATAGATAGATAGATAGAGAGAGAGAGAGAAAGAGAGAGAGAGATATAGATATATAGAGAGAGAAAGAGAGATAGAGAGAGAAAGATAGAGAAAGAGAGAGAGAGAGAAAGATAGAGAGATAGAGAGAAAACATGTTTTTTGTTGTTGTTGTTGTTATTTTTTTCTCCAAAAAAAAAAATGAAACTGACACCCAAAAAAATCCACATGTTCAATATTAAGGGGGGGGGGGGGGGGTGGTTCCTCCTTAAATTGTTTTTTTTTCTCGATTTTCTCTCATCATGAGTTAGAAATCTAATTTAAAATCCATCATCATCCATATCGGAAATTGTATTGACATTTGTCTTATATTACAAGTATAATAATGTGTGTTATTATTGTGTTTGATTTTTGGCCTGGATGGGCCTCATTTCCCATTGGACCATGTAGAGTTTCATGATTCTCATGGACCTTACTGGCTTTGTGGGGCTTGTTTATTAGCTCGATGGGCTGTGCTACTTGGCCTCAATTTTGCTTTTTTTTATATACAAAATGTCGGTCTCTAGTATGATTCATGTTAGGTATATGTAATTATGTCTAGTATATATTTCTGTAGTAAATCTAAAACATACATTGCATTTCTAAAACGTTGTAAATGCCACATAATGGTGGGTGAAATACGTTTTTAATCGAAAATGGGTTGTAAACGCCATGCTTTTTTGACAGGGATATTTGCTCGTCGTGAAAGTGCTGTTCCTAGCAGTAAAAAAAACTAGTAGAATTGTTGTGCAAATCATAACGTTGTAACAGCCAATAGCAATTCGAATGGCAACTTGGCCAGTCACTTAGTGACTATAGTCACGTTGTAAATGCCAACAATGTCACTAGAGTGGCAACCACAGGCAGTTAGAAATCGGAGAGAACTTCAGTTGGCTCCGCCCTTTTTATGACGACCGGCAACTTCTAATTGGTTGGTTATGTAGTCTGACTTCACATGTTCCGCCCTTTTCAACGTCGAACCACGCAACAAACCAATTAGAAGTTGCCGGTCGTCATAACTAGGGCAGAGCCAACTGAAGTTCTCCCCGATTTCTAACTGCCTGTAGTGACAACCTGCTTGTTGGCATTTACAACGTTTTTTTTAAACTGAAGTGAAGTTTAAGATATTTTTTTAAAAAATATTCTAATACTGATCCCATTTTTCTTCATTTCTCAGCTTCCTGTAAATTGTATTTCAATATTTTATGTCTTTAATGTAATTTAGTTTAGTAGAAAGTTTGTTTTTTCCTATCTCCTGAAAAATTTAAATGTTGGCGTTTACAACGTTTTTAGAAATGCACGCTTCAATTATCATTAAGGCTAAAAAAACTTTTATGCAAATAGCAAATAGTCAAAAATGCAAAATATAATTTAAATTTATTAGTTTTGTATTGTATATACAGGGTTATTCAAAAAGAAGGAGCATATTTCAACCATTTATTTCTTCCAAACTACAAAAGATAGAAATATAATTCCAACGTTCCTGGACAGAGAAAAGTTCAAATTTTTTATGCACTCAATATGGGCACCATGTGTTACACGACAAATATCAAAACGGTGGCTCATTTCTTGCCCCACACGAATCAGCTGTTCTCTAGTTATCGAATTCACAGCTTCAACAATTCGATGTCGCAGATCTTGAAGAGTGTCAGGCATAGGGGGGACAAAAACACGGTCTTTTACGTAACCCCACAGATAAAAATCACAGGAAGTAAGGTCTGGTGACCTGGAAGGCCACCGGCGAAGAAGTTGATCTTCTGCTCCTCCTCTTCCAATCCAACGTCCTGGAATGATGTTATTCAGGACTTCTGGAACTTCCACGCGGACTGTTCAAATTTTGAACTTTTCTCTGTCCAGGAACGTTGGAATTATATTTCTATCTTTTGTAGTTTGGAAGAAATAAATGGTTGAAATATGCTCCTTCTTTTTGAATCACTCTGTATTATATGGCAAAAAGCACAATTAACAAATATACTTAATTTGGTTTTTCGTAATAAACTATTTCTCAAATCCAAGAAAGATACAAAATTTACCACAAAAAAAAACATTTGTGTTTCGTCTTTTTCTTAAATCAAATTGATTCAAATTTCCATTTGTACCTATTTCTGACCAAAATAAATTACTGTTTGGTCACATAAAACATCATATTGATCTTATATGTATTATAATCATCTTAGTTTATGATTCTTGATGTTCTTAAATAAATCCCATTCTTGAACCCATGACATTCTTCTCTAAACTTAGATCCGAAAAGTGAGAAGAGAGGAATCGGAAATTATTTATAGAAACACATTTCAGGGGGAGAAAAACAGAGAATCCAACGAAAACAACAAAAGATGGTCGGAGACCAAAAAAAAAAAAACAATTGAATATTTCTTTGTTTAAAATATCAACAAAAATATTATCTTACAATTATTGTACCACTAATGGGCCACATCTCTTATACCTTGTACTCACACATGAGTTAAATGAATTCAAATTAAATGTGTTTAGGTGAATTATACGGAATCCAGTTGAGGACATTTTTCCAAATTAAAAACTGACTTTATTTTTAATATTTTAAATTGAAATACTAAATCAATAGTTTATATAAATTATATTTAAGTTAATTAACTGAATATTTTCTGATTAATTAACTGAATAAATTGAATTCGACGACATATTGTTTGTTTGTCCTTCACAGGGCTCTGTAGAACACGTTTATTGCATTTAAATGCATTTAAATTATGAGGTGTGTCTACTAGGTATTAGATATTTTGTATTCAAAATAATACACAGATTAGAAGAGGAAAAAAAAAGTGATCTCGATGAAAGATCTGACCATAAACGCGGCATTATGTTATATTTTCTTATATTAGATTTTGCAAAAAATAGCAAGATAAGAATTTGAAGTGTTTTTTTTTTAAGATACTAGAAAAACAAATGGAATCACTTAAGATGGATTATAAACAGCTGTGTTACTGAACTCTTTGGTTATTTCCGTTCTTTCAGAACAGTAAAGTTAAAGAGAAACTAGAAAGTGTTTTAAATACTAGAAGGGTAGCTCAATCACTTAAACCTTTCATAGATTCAAACTTAAAATATAATGTTGTCTGCAATATAAGTTGGATCATTTTCAAACGCACATAAAAAGTTTATTTTGAAAGATATCACAAAGTGATTGAGTTACTCTTCTAGTTTCTAAAAAAAAGTAATTTTCAATTTCTTCACACATTCAAGGCTTTTCATTTTAAATAATTGGTCAAAAGCCGCAAATTGAACCCAACATCTATCTGTCTGTGTGTATTTGTGTGATTTTTAATTTGCCTGTGAATACCTAACAATGGATGGTCTTATTTATGAAAAACAGGTTTCTAAATTGGGGTTTGGGTCCCAACACCTTCAACATAATTCTTTTGTCCTTTTTTTTTCCTGAATGTTTGTTAAGCCTTTTTTTAACAATGGTTTTCAAACCACGGGTTTGTCATTAGAATGGCAAATGAACTCTAAAAATTGCTTTGAACGTGATAACAATTGATGATGAGATTCTCTCACCCACATTTACACCCTTCCCCCACTTATACCTCACCTTACACCCCTCCCTTACACCCACTTTAAAAGTCAAAAATGGATGTTTTTAAGCTCCTCCCACCCTCTTAACAAGCTATTATTATGAAAGAGAAAAAAACCAGTAGAAAATGTCTTGAGATATTTTTAAATCTTCTCTTAATTTGCATAAGTTATGCAAATAAAGTGATTCACACAGTGACGTCATGACCCCCTCACTCCCCCACCACATTTTAATCCTTTATTAGGCTCTGAGGTGGTGGGGTAATTCAAAAAGTTCTAATCAGCCGAGTTTGACATTTGCATAAAGGAGAATATTGTTATGGTATCTGATAAGAGGTTTTTAAACGTTTCATTTCTATGGTCCCTCTGCCATAGGCCTCCTCCGAGTCGCATACAGGGAGTAGTTATTCAAAATTCAAATATGATTCACACTGAATGTCAAAATATAGAAAATATATATTAAATTGACTTACATTGTGGGTCTGTGGGCTGTCATGGATAGGTGGCGTTGCTGTTGTTTTCATCTTCATTTTAAAAAGTGAGTGGTAGTGGGTCGTTTTCCTTGTTGTCACTCATGTGGGTAGTTGCCCTCCAATCAGGCGTCCAAGAGTTTCTCTCTTCAAGGGCCTTTCTGGGAATGGATTCGATTTGGGCTTGGACTAGAACCGTTCCCCCCATTTTTTTCTCTTTCTTTTCATTGGTTTGGTTCCTGACACATGTGACTTCATTCACTGTCTCAGAACTTTTTGTTTTCAGATACATTCGTGCCTGACTTGTGTCAGGTTTAACTGGTGTCATATTGGAAACGGTTCCAACTAAAATATAGAAATTTGAACAAAATCTCTCAATTCTCAAGTCTCAAGTCTCAAATTCAACGACCTTTATTAAATCAGTTTTATTAACCTTTTTTCATTAAAGTTGTGATTTTTTTCGGTTTTGCTGCAAAATGTTTAACTTTTCCTAGTATTTCAGTTAAAATCCGAAACCAACCGCAGATTTCCTGATAAATTAATTTTTAGAAAAAAATCATTTAAAATTAGAATTCGCAGTAAAAATTTGCATAATTTCTGCAAAAAAAAACAGCAACTTAAGCTGTTAACCTTTAGGCTTTAAGCTTAAAGGTTCCTCGAACGCTGACAACTCTAGGTTTTAGGTGCAAAATTAAGTGAAACTTGAATGTCATTTAGAAACTAGAAGGATTGCTCAATCACTTACCGGTATTTTCCTGTTCATATCTTTCAAAATAAGCTTTTTATGTCAGTTTGAAAACTAACTCTGGTATTTTTAATTTTTGTTTCTATAAAAACTTTATTTTGAAAGATTTCAACATGAACATACATTGCAATAAGTGATTGAGCCACCCTTCTAGTTTCTAAAAACACTTTCTAGTTTTTCTTAATTTTGTTCCTGAAAGTTAGAAATAATCAAATTCGAAATTCATCTTTAATTAACAAGGGTTCCAAACATAGAAAAGCTCTTGTACTCATAACAAAATTAGAGGGGTTTCACTTTTGGGACTCTGTTTAGAGGGTTCAAGTGCGAAGTTTCTCCTTCTTGAATTTGATACTTTGAAGAGAAAAAAAAACCACTTACAGAGTTTAGAATGTGTTTAACTCCAAATGACATACATCCAAGAAATTCACTGTTCCTAATTATCAATTAATTACCAAGAAGAAACACAAGAATAGAAATATTTTTAATTAATCGAATTCTAATCATTTTTCCGCCTTTTTTTCTCTCACCTTTTAGTAAAATCTCGATTCCAGACCGAAATAAAAACACGTTTTCGTTCATCTCCAGGTAATAATTCACTAAATTACACACGTATTCAATATAAAAAAATTATAAATATTTGAGAGAACTTTAAAAAAGAAAGTCTACTTAAACATAAATGCAGAAATTTAATTACTATGTATTTTAGAAACATATTTTAAATTAAATTAAAATTGTATTTAAAACTAGAAGGGGTAAAGGAATCAAATGGTTTTATTTCTGTGACGATATCTTTCATAATAAAATTTGTTATGGCAGTTTTAAAAAGACGATTTGTGGGGTTTTTTTTTTTAAAAACTTTATAACATATTTTATTTTTTAAACTGCTCTTAAAAAGTTAATTTTAAAAGATAACCTCATCTAAATACAACCACTTGATTCCTTTACACTTCTAGTTTTATGTGCAAATTGAATTTCTTTTAAAATATGATTCTAAAAAACATAATACTTGAATTTCTGCATTTTTCTTGCAAAAATAAATCTTTTCATAATTAACAATTTTTAAAAAAAAATGACTAACAATGAGAATTTCTGGTCGTAATGAGGAAAATTGGTCCTCTTGATTAGAATCGTTCGGCAACTTGGTCTTCGGCTTTCGTAATTCGGAATCATTTCCACCTTGAAAAATGTATAATTGATATTTTATTTGCAAACACCCTGTACTTTTTAATGCTTAATTTTACGTATACCTTTACGTAAGAGTTGCAAATATTTTGTTCCGATTTCATTCTCGATTGCAACTTCTTTGCTTTTTTCACTGTTTTAAAAATAGAAATTTATTTAAAAAAAAAAATAACCCTCTTTGAGACGACCAGTTATAGTTTCATTTTCATTGGCTTCTACGGCACAAAAGTGGTCGTCTCATAGAGGTAATCAGTACTAATTATTTTTCATCTGTTTTACCGTGAACGGTGAGAAGTCCACTGTTAATGTAAAGACCTAACTTCAGTTGACCTGTAAAAAGTTAATTTTGAAACTTATTATGTATTTTTTTCAACTTGGAGGTTGTTTTAAATTCTAAACTTTTCTCAAACTCTTAATTATTTCCTGTCTTTCAGGAGTAACATGAGTGTTTTAGAAACTAGAAGGGTAATTCAATCACTTTTAAATGTTTATTTTCATGTTTTTTGATATCTTTCAAAATAAGCTTTTTTATGTCAGCTTAAAAATGACCATTTTTTGTCCATAAAAAGTTTATTTTGAAAGATATCAAAAGACATGAAGTGATTGAGTTACTCTTCTAGTTTCTAAAACACTTTCTAGTTTCTCTTTAATTTTGCTTCTGAAAGAAAAGAAATAATGAAGAATAAGAAAAAGAGTTTGAAGAAATCATCTCTTAAAGTGACCTTTTCCCATAATGACATCAGTGGCTCTGTATTTATGTCGTTGTTGATGTCCATCTGAGGTCAGATTAATGGTCAATTGACCCCGATTTGGGTCATTAATCGAATTAAAAGACTCATTCAGAGTCGAACTCGGTGTTATGACGACCTCATCGATCAATTGTCGCAAATAACGATCGGAATTCGTTAAGTTCCAATCGAAAGATTCTTCAGAAGGGTCAAGGGTTAAGTCTTCCTCGGATGACCACCACGGTGTCCAGGGAGATTCAATTACTTCCTTTGGAGACTGGACACTGGTGGACACTGTGTGTTGTTGTTGGTCAGTTCTTTTTGGACTTGTGGTCACTTTGAGCCTTTCTAAGATTCCTTGAATCGAATCCTTGATGGAACTGAAACTGTTGACACTTTGAGCGATCACAGTGTCCAGATCCACAGTACTTGATGATGATGATGATGATACCATGTCCACTTCCTCCAACTGACCATTGTCCGGTTTCTTTCTTTCTAAAACTGGACTCTCTTTCACTGGATTCATTTCGATTTGCTCGTTTTCTTTATCTGAAATTCCATTTTTAAGATATTTTTGAAAACTTTTTGACAATTTTTCTAGTTTCCGATGAAAAACTTTTAAGAAGTTCTTTAGAAACTAGAAGAGTAAATGAATTAATTAAGAGTACATGAATGTTCGTATCTTTTAAAATAAACTTTTTAGCATAATTTCAAATTCTTAGTTTTTGTTTTACAAAGTTGGCCATTTTGAAAATGCACAAAAAAGTTTATTTTGAAAAATACAATTAAGTACGGAGCCCTGTAAAGGACGTGCGAGATTTTTTTTAAATCTCGAAATTTCGACTTTAATCTCGACATTTCGACTTTAATCTCGACATTTCGATAAAAGTCGAAATGTCGAGATTAAAGTCATTCGGTCATGTTAATTATGCCATGTTGCGCGCACCATACTCTAATTTTCAAATTATTACAAGCGCCCTCTTGTAGCAGCAATAATTTAATTAATAGAGTATGGTGCGCACAACATGGCATAATTAACATGGCCGAATAAAACAGATTAAAAGTCGAAATGTCGAGATTAAAGTCATTCGGTCATGTTAATTATGCCATGTTGCGCGCACCATACTCTTAATTTTCAAATTATTACAAGCGCCCTCTTGTAGCAGCAATAATTTAATTAATAGAGTATGGTGCGCACAACATGGCATAATTAACATGGCCGAATAAAACAGATTAAAAGTCGAAATGTCGAGATTTAAAAAAAAAATCTCGCCTGTCCTTTACAGGGCTCCGTAATTAAGTGATTCTAGTTTCTAAAAAAAAAAACACTTTCAATTTCTTCTTAAGAATAAAGAATTCGAAAATCAGTTGTTCATCAAACATCTTAAGGTGAAATTGAAAGGTGTTTTAATAACTAGAAAGGCAACTCATTCACACTTTAAAGATGTTATTTTCATGTTTTGATATATCTTTTAAAATAAGCTTCTTTTTTTCTCTATAAAAAGTTTATTTTGAAAGATAACAACATTAAAATGCTATTGAGTGATTTCAGCTACCCATTCTAGTTTCTAACACTCAATTTTCTCTTTAATTGTTAATCTTTTGCAATTAAAATTGCAGAAAAAAACAAAGACAAAAAACCCAGCTGCTCACAAAAAAAACCACCATTACTCTTCTAGTTTTTAAACCTAAGAGGCAAGGGGCTGTAATTCTGGAGGATGAAGGAAGGGAGGGGGGAGGGGTGTCATTTTTTTTGTGCACGTGTCTCTTTCTACGCGTGCATTGTCTAATTAAGCGTTCACAATTCAATTGTGTTTTCGTCCATCTGTCGTCTGGATTGCAGTTTATTACAAACTGGGTGCAAAATGACGACGTTGAACATCTGCACGTCGCGCCGTATAATTGAATTTCATAAATAAAAGTCACACGGGCTACGAATTTTCGGATTCTTTTGTCAATCATTTTCTATTAATAGAAAATCCGTTAGACAAAATGTCAATAGACTTATGAGATCACTCGCGAGCCACTAAAAACCATCTAGTGAACGGGCACGCGAGCCACTAAAAACCATCTAGTGAACTGGCACGCGAGCCACTAAAACCATCTAGTGAACTGGCACGCGAGCCACTAAAACCATCTAGTGAACTGGCACGAGAGCCACTAAAACCAACTAGTGAACTGGCACGCGAGCCACTAAAACCATCCAGTGAACTGGCACGCGAGCCACTAAAACCATCTAGTGAACTGGCACGAGAGCCACTAAAAACCAACTAGTGAACTGGAACGCGAGCCAGTGTTCATGTTCATATCGATCGCAATCGATCACATTTATATTTATAGATCGGTTAATTTGGTTTTGTTGATATCTATAAGCGCTGTACACATTGCCTAGAATTTTAGTCAATGTGTAGAAAATCACTTGCATTCTGCAACTTGACTAGCGCATTTGCGGAATTCACTAGTCAAATTGCAAAATCCAAGTGATTTTCTGATTTTTTTTTCCGTCAATTTTGACAGTGCTGCTACGTTTATAGTCGAGCATTCTAAATTTGCCTTCCGATTCTTCATTTTTGCATTCAAATTACACACACAGATAGCAACAAAAACAAAAAATGCCCAACTATAAACGTGGCATAACATGTGTACTGTATTTTTTTTCCGTTCTCTTTTGTTTATTGATCGGAAATAATTGGATTTTCTTTGCTTTTTTTCGATATAATTGAATTGAGACGAAGAAAAAGCTTTTTTTTTATCCTTCTTCCCCTTGTCCTTTGTTTTTTTCTTCTTCTTCTGGATCTTATAACTTACCTCCTCCTCCTCCTCCTCCTCCTCGTCCTCCTTTTCCTCTCATTAACTTTGTTCTTGTTTTCACATAACGTCTTAAAATATCCATTTTTCAGGGGCTCAACTTTTTGTTTCTAACTATAACTAATTATCTTTCTAATTAATAAAAGTGCTACTTAATAATAATAATAATAATAATAAATAATAATAATAAATAATAATAACAGAATCCGCTTAAATTGCGCGTATGCGTCTGCACGTGACGCCGCGTTATGTCACTTTATTGCATTAAGAAGTTGTGAAGAAAATCGAATTTGGCGCGCTTTTTGTTTCTTGGTTGAGGTTTCTCATTGGTTGACAGATGTCACTTGTGGGCGTGGCTTAAGCAACAATAGGAATTTTTTAAAAAGTTAGACAAGAGAGAAGGGGGGGGGGGAAGAAAATGACGCCCTGTAGAGTAAAGAGGAGGGAGAGTTTATTTATGATGAATTCAAAAAATAGGGGGAAGGTTGGTTTTTAAGTTGAAACTCCCCAGACGAATTAATGACGTCACAGCTGAGCTCTTACCTAATAAAAGCACTTGTGACGTCAATGATTTGTTTGATCTTTACCGAGAAAAAAAATACTTGTAAAAAAATCTTAAAAAAAGTGAATGGGGTTTAGAAACTAGAACGGTTTTCATGTTAAAATCTTTCAAAATAAACTTTTTATAGGTAAAAATTAAAAGTTATCACCTGCTTAACACCTGCAAACTGGCATAAAAAGTTTATTTTAAAAAAATATTAATAAGAAAATACCCGTAAGTGATTGAGCTACCATTTCTAGTTTCTAAAACACTTTCTAGTTTGCTAATTTTGCTCTTCTGAAAGACAACCCATAAAAAATTACAATGACAAGGTAAATTTGTATTTTTGCATCAAAAATAAGCGTAACATAAGTGGTTTCCGCAAAGATATGTTTTTTTTTTACTTAGAAATTGAAAATTCTGTATTTTCATTATTTTTGGCGGGAAAGTGTTGCTGCTTCGAACATTTTTAATGTTCTATGAAGATAGCGCCATCTAGTGGCCACCGACAAAGCTAAAAACAAATTTGGCTAATATCGATAGCGAATCGTCTGTCTAGTCGATAATCTATATCGATATGAGACATTCTCGCTTATTCATCTAAAAACGAGTAATAATTGTGTTTTACTAAAATAAAAACAGTTTTTGTATAAATTCTACTTTCTCTAACAGTTTATAGCAAATAATACACACTTTATAGGTAGTAATTACATTGAAGTTACTTACTATTTTGCTATTGATAACTTTGCGGCCGCCGTGATGCTTCTGCTATGGAGGAAAAAGGCGGGAAAATAAAATAGCAGACGCACATGCGCACTAAAACACATAATGTCGGATGTAACGCGCATACAGGCAGTTAGAAATCGGTCAGAACTTCAGTTGGCTCCGCCCTTGTTATGGCGACCTGCAACTTCTAATTGGCTCGTTATGTAGTATGACGTTGAAAAGGGCGGAGCATGTGACGTCAGACTACATAACCAGCCAATTAGAAGTTGCCCGTCGTCATAACAAGGGCGGAGCCAACTGAAGTTCTGACCGATTTCTAACTATGTGACACGCATTGAGCTATGGCGGCCATCTTGGTTCTCTTTATGGTCATTATTAAAAATACGCTAGTCTCAATTGGTGTTCATCATATGCCTTCAATTATGTCTTTGAAAATTGTTTCTATTGTTTTACTTTCTATTCTCAAATATTTCTTTTAGAATTTATTAAAATACGTTCATATTGTTAGATTTGTTTTGAGGTTGCTGAAAAGTTCACAAATTTACATATTATATTTTCCAAGTACTTTTTATGGAAAATTCAAATTCACCATTTTTGTTTTTCATTTGAAGTTGGGCTAAAAAGTTTAATTTTAACTTTTAAAGATATGAACGTAAACAAGTCATCTTTACATCTGTTTTCTAAAACACTGTTTTTCTTTACAAAATATTATCATCAAACACACACAGAAATAATTGCAAACAATAAATTTTCTCAACTATGAGTTTTAATTATTAATAAATGGCGAATCTCCAAAATATTAAATGCAAAACTGAAATAAATCTCAATATTAATATATTTTTCTTAAGTAGACAAATAAATGTAATTATGCAAAAATATTTAATAGCAAAGAATTAAGAATGAAAAGAAGAAGAAGAAAAACCGGAGGAAAGAGAATAATTAGTATAGATATATATATTTTTCTCTCTTAAAACGGAATCGGATTTTCATTCCGTGTAATCCATCGTTTTGATGAATTCGACGGCGGAACTGAATTGAGTCCACCAATATTCATCTTCTCCATTTAACTGTTTATGATAGAAACTGTTGACGTATTGAACTGTGGACAATAGACTTCCGGGATTCGCTTTGATCACGACATAAACGAGAACGGGAATGAAATCGTCAGCTGCGGGAACCGACTTCTCGTTTGCCATTCGAAGTAGATTCATTATAGTCGTACAACAACGGACGACACATTGAAGTTTATCGCAGGGAGTCTGAAAATGATACACAAAAATGAAAACGTCCATTAATAATGACCTCTGTCTCTCTCTTTTACTTTGTAGGCATTAATGGTGATGATCTCGGCCTGTGCGGACGGCCACGGGCTCTCGTAATGATAGATCTGAAAAGATGGCAACAAAATTCGAAGGTAAGCTCAATGTTTTAAGCTCAAATTCATGAAAGAAAACTTTGCACTTGAACTCTCAAAACAGGGCCACAAACCATTTTTGAAAAAAAAATCCTGCTTTTTAAGTACAATTTAAACCAGGTTTTCTTTCTTTGTTGGAACTCTGGTTAGAGAGTTAAAGTTCCAGTTGAACCCCATGTTAAGTGACATTGAAAGTGATTTTGAAACTAGAACGGTAACTCAAGTGTATTTTCATGTTGATATCTTTTCTTTGAAAGATATGAACATGAAAAAGTGATTGAGTTACCCTTCTAGTTTCTAAACCACTTTCAACTCCTTTCTAAATGTTACTTTTTCTGCATATTTTGCAAAAGAAAAAACCCCCAAAAGTATCTTTCACCCACTTCTGGTATCCGAAGATCTTTGTGATTCGGAGTGATGACTTTCGACAGTTTCTCGATGTGTTCGCGAAGAACTCTAAAATCAAAAAACCAAAAAAAAAAAAAAAAAGAATCGTTAAGTGTCTCGTGTTCGACGAGTTTTCACGATTAAATGGATCTCGAAGTCTCTCTCACTGATCTCTATGGACATCTCCGTCGCCGTTCGGATACAGAGCGTGAATGTAGATCTTGCTCATGATGCTCCTTTCGACGGCCCTTCGAGCTTCTTCCAATTGTGATTTACTCGCTCCTTGCCACAATGGATCTTCTTCCATTTCTTTGTAGAGATCCTGAAGAAATTCTTCGACTAAATCGGTCTTAAAAGATAAGAGAGAAATGCTCGTCGTAATCTTAAAAAAAAAAACGATTCGATCGATTCTTTTCTCACTTTCTCATCGGAAGCCGTAAGTTTCAAGAAATTCTTAATGAAAAGTTGAATGTTTTGTTCTCGTCTTTCGAGAAAAAGCCGAATGCATACGGAAATTATACAACTGTTGCAAACTTCTCGGTCCCTGTTGGAAAAATATTTTGATTGAAAAAACGGAATACGCGGAATCAATCGATCCATACCTTTCGACTCGTCGTAAAAGCCGTTCCAAGTGCGACAGTGATGAAAGGAGAGACTGACGGCACCGAATAAGGTAAGCGATGTAAGGGTGTCGTTTGGCGTAATCTTCGGACAGCGACTTAAACAACTTCTTGCACGTGACCTTGTCGAAGACGCTGACGCAACGCAAAGCTTCGTGTAACTGAGCCGTTAGACTACGATCTTGAAGGTTGATGGCTTCCGCAAGTTGGATCTTGAGAAAAGCTGCAAGTTCGTTTCCTTTCCGTTCTCCTCCTCCGAATCGATCCACTCGTCCAGCAAGTGACTTTTCGAGCCAAGGAGTCCCTTGAACGTCGGCCGTACTCAAAACGAGCCTCAGTTTCCGTTTCGCGTCGCTGAATGCGTAAGAAGTTTCCAAGTTGGTCGAATTCGAATCGATTGCTGTCGGTTCGTCGCTACGATTAACAGTCGTCGGCCTTTGACCGGAATTTCTCTTTTGAACTGCTTCTGACGAATCGACGGCTTCTGTATCGCACCGTATCACGTTTTCGGTTATAGATGGACGCTTCTTGCGATATTTCGCAAGGATGTCGTCACTTGTTTCTATATTGAAATCAAACAAAAAGAATAAAACGAACCGATCTTCTCTTTCCCCTTAAGAGCACAGAGACATTCCAGGACGTGTTGTCTGTGGCACCATAGACGCAAATGAAACGTGACATTTCCAAATAGACGGTCTCGATTATATAACAAGAAATCTCTCGTCGAAATTTCTTTCGAACCATAATTTAAGTTGCACTAGCTTCTTGTTTTGTTAGCAAAACAAAATTGGCCACGTCTTGCCGCACACGTACAACTCTGGAGTGTCTCGAAGCTCTTAAAAGATAAAATTGCTACCGAGTAAACCCTCTTCTGGTTCTCGACCCTTTTTATCTTTAAAGTTTGAACTAGAATTCCCCTTTTCTTCGTGAATCCGTCCACTCTTTCGTCCGGGCCTCTTCAAATTCAATTTAAAACCGCGAAAGAAACTCCGTTTCCCTTTTGGATCGTCTCCGTCGAGAGTCTCTTTGTCACCCTTTTCGGCCGTCTGATCGAAACTTATTGATTTCGGAATGGCGCCAGAAGATGCATTCGGAATCTGAGTTTCAGATAGAGTTCTTGTTCGAAGCTTCAAATTGGCTGTTGCAATGGTCGTCGTAGGTGGCGTTATCGATGTCGGTTGAGGCGCCACAGATGGTTCTTCCGCAATCGCTTCGCCAGAAGCGCTTCCTACACCGCTGCTACTCGAACTTGCGATACTTTCTGAACTTACTCTCACTCCGGCAGTCTCGCAACTCGCGATTTCTAATCGCAAATCTCCATTAATCTCGTTATTATTGCAAGGTGTCGGAAGTAGTGAATAGAAATCCATCAAAGTTCCATTAGTATCACCGACCGTATCAGAAACGTCGATACTAAGAACGTCGTTCGGAACTTTCTCGGGTGATTCCGGAGATAGAAACTGTGGAGAAGTTTCGTCTCGCTGAACGCTCATCGACCAGTTGGCGGCGGCGTCTCCATCCATCATTTCGCCGGATCCGTTCTCAACATCTGTACGAACGTTCAAGTCCGAATGGTTGTTGAATTCGGCTCCGATCAAAGAAGCATCTTCGTTTTCACATCCATTCTCGACGTAATCGTCCATTGCAAAACTGAGTCTTCCGAGAGACTGCATTCCCATCGCGTCCGATGCTGTTAACGCCACATCGTCGCTCGTAACGGAGATTGTACGTTCACGATCAGAACTCTCTGTTACGGAGTTGACGCTAGGAAGAAATTGAAACGAATTGATAAAATTATGACAGAACAAAAAGATTTAACGGTGTCGTACGTTTTGTGACTTCGCTTCCTGTCACCGAACGATTCAAAGGCACCGGATACTTTAGAAACTTTTCCCTGCGTTGATCTGAAACTCTCAGAAGGAATTCGTTGGCCCCTTTGTTTCGTGTTACGAACGCGAATTCCGAGATCGTTTAATTCGTGGACTAATTCCGCAACGTGTTGCGAACCGCAAACTGAAAATGAGATAAAAATCTATAAACGTTTTAACAATTTCGACTTTCACTGAGTTCTTCGTACGTAAATCGTCTTCGTTTTCTGCTTTCGAACTTGATGTTTCGTTCGTAATTGGAAGAAAACCAGCTGCAACATGTAACGTATTCAACCAGACGCCGGCCGGAGGAGGAAGAGGAGCTGCAATCGGACCATCGATGGGACTACGGCCACCCGAGGCTCTCGGAGTTACATTTTCGTCACCCCCACTCTGACCGGGAACATCGACCCTGAGGAGAAGATCAAAAGATTGATCCGCAGTTACGTCATCAGATCGCGCGATACTCGAAGTATCGTCCGATCTTGCGACACTCGCTGTGTCGTCCGTATCGACATCTTGTAGCCGTTCCGAATCAGACGTCGTTACATCCATACTCCAAGCTTCGCTCGCAGTTTCGTTTGTATCTATGTTTGTGGGGACGTTTCCGGATGGAACCGGATTCGTTCCACTATTGTTGGACTGATGCGGGATATATTCGACTGGTCTTTCTCCTTGTTCGACAGTTTCGGAGTCGCTTGCGAGAACATCTGTACTCCAAGTATCGCTGACCATCGACACCGTCTCGTCACCTGGAAACCGATTGCAAGAAAATAAAGCGAAAAATGATTTTTGGTAATTAAGTGAGTGATCGTTAGTTTTGGCCTTTCGACTGATGATCATCTCAAAAGTTACCCTCCATCAGCCTTTTAATCTCGAATTTGCCGAATTTATCACTGATATCTTCTCTGTTCTGTTTTTCTGCCGTCACCGGAAGATCTAAGGGTCGTTGATCTCGTTCTTCTTCTTCCTCTTCGACTTGAGATGAAGGCGTTTCACGACCACTCACATTCGGTGTTCCCCTGCCGCTGCAAAATAAAAGAAAACATCACAAAATCGAAGGCCGAATTCTCGATAAATAAAACATAATAAAGAGGTCGAACCTAACGTTTGCCGAAACCATATCCGAAAGATTGTCGTTCTCGTTCTCGAGTTCGATGGACGACGTCACCGAATGGTTCGAGGCTGCTTCGGAAACGGCCTCCAAATTATCGCTCGTGTTTCCGATCGAATCCTGATCGTGAGACAGAGAAAACCGAGTCCTTTTCTCCTGCGTCTCGCACGCGTTTGGTCTCGTGACCACACCACCATCATTTCCGTCCATTTCATCACGATCGTTAGCGTCTCCGTCCAGCTTCAACCTCACTTGTTTTTGTTGTTGTTGTTGATCGAGAGACAGGACTTTATGTTCAGGAAGCATTCCGGGACATTCCATACCGATATTTAGAGATATAACGAGAACATCTTCAACTTCCATCGTGTTGGAAGCTCCTAAAACATCGTCTATATCCTGTTGAGCCGTTAAATTGTTCTGCAATTGTTCGTTGTCGGCGTTTACGTTCATACTACGACTGTGTCTATAGTTTTTACCGACTTTACCTAAAATACTCTTTCTAGGTCCCGGAGTTTGAGGTGGAGTCGGAACGGACGGAAGAGGTGACGGACTCGAACAGTCGCGAGATGTATTATTAACTGCTGTCGATGGCAAATTGTTTAATAATGACTGTAAAGTTTGTTTGTCAACCCATTTCTCGGTCGAATCATTTAAAATCTGCTTTAAGAAACGAATCTAAACAGAGAAGAGAAACGACAAGATCGTTAAAAAAATTAAGTTAAGTATAGACACACTCCAGCACGTGCTACGTCTCGTGGAACACGTGCAACTCTCGGAGTGTCTCTAGGCTCTTAAACGAATGTGTTTTATTTACGAGGCTCTGAAGATTGCTGTCAGTGATGAGGACGGCCGTACGTATGAGCCCCTGCATCTGAACGACCGTTACGGCAGGAACATCGTCGACTCCACCCTCGAGAAGGAAATCAAGAACGGAAGACATGGAGTTCCGTTCGAATCTTCCGTAAAGGTCCATCAACTTTGGATCGATCTCTTCCCATTTAGACATCGCCAGCACCTGAAGAATCTGAGCCACTTGCATCAAGTTGAATCGTGCGATATAACTGATCGGAGCGTCGCAGATTCCGTACGGTTCGGGATTAACAATAGCGGGACAGATGAAGAACGCGAATACAAGATCGGCACACATCGCACCCACTTCTCTCACTTCAACCTTCTTCGCTTTCATCACGGTGTTGTACAACTGTTTTACGAGCCAAAGGAGACTCGAAGGAAAACAATAAAGATTGTCTCTGATTCCGGCAATGAACCGGTTCGCCAGATGAACCAATTTGTTGATGGTCCAATTACGATAACGTTGGAGGTTAGCTGCGTATTGTTGAGTTCCTTCGACTCCGAATCGATGGAGACGTTCTTGAAGTGGGAATCGAACGGCTGCTTTACTAGGATCGATATCCAGGAAGAGTTCGTCTTCCATCAATAGGTTCATGATCGGATCGTGAAGAGCTCCGGTTAGGAACAGTTTTGCAGAAAACAATCCTTCGTTGAACACCTGACAACGAAGAAAAACGAATTATATCTGATAACTCTCTTAGTTACTTTCTCTATTAAAACGCCCTTTCGATTTGCGTTATTCGATGGTTACCTTGTATACTCTTCCGAAGGCGCAGGTTCCGTGCCTGAGAAGCCTTAGAGGATTCTCGTTGGAAGCCAACTGCATCTCCATGAGGTGCCTCAGAAGTTGAAGGACGAGTTTCTCGTCTTCCGGCAACATACAGTGTCCGTAAATGGAGTCCACTATGACGTGAACCATCCGCTGGACAATGTCCGGTCCCAGTTTCTCACCGGCAGCTAAACACATGGCGAGAAACCTTGGATTCTCTCTCAACGACTGAACGAACTCACCGTATTGAGACTCGTTGAAACCCAGATGTTTGTATCCGTCCGTAAATCTCAGTCCCTCTAGAAGATTTGCTCTCTGGCAACAGGCTGAGGGGCTCGAATCTGTTCCCTTGGACAAGATCATCGTGTCCAGGTTCATCCGCTGCTGTCTTGCGATCCAGGTCACGTGGAAAAGTCTCTCGACCATCTTTTGGACTTTCTCGTTCAGAGACTGAAGGTGGAGCCGTTCCGAGGCTACGAAAAGACGTTCCTGGTTCAGCCTCTGAGCTAGTTCCAAGAAATCCATCTTTTTTTTTTGTATTTCAGGGTCGGAAAACGACTTTATTAATGAAAGGAAAATAATCGTGAGCCTTTAAGGTGGTTTTAATGTGTAAAATGTCCATCAAACTAGGCTTATTTATGTATTTCAGGTGCAAAATGCAAAGAAACTTGAAAGTGTCTTAGAAACTAGAAGGGTAACTCAATCACTTAATGCTATTTTCATGTTGATATCTTTTAAAATAAATTTTTGTCTCTATAAAAAGTTTATTTTGAAAAATATCAACATTGAAAATACTTTTTAAGTGATTCTGCTACCCATTCTAGTATCTAAAACACATCTCGTCAGCTGTTGTTCATTTAAAAAGTAGAATAACCTAAGAGTTCTAAAACGAAACTCGCTATTCCAGTTTGATTGCACTTGCGGAATCCGCAGTCACTACGCAAACTAATGACTGTCACAGCAGTTGTACGTGCAACGGCTGTGACATCATCCATGTTGATATAGTACTGTGCTTACGGACACCGCAACTGCAAACGTAAACTGTCCGCATTGACGCCCACCTCAAAAGACAGAGAGAAAAAAAACAAGTCTACTAAACATCATTTAAACGGTGTTTTTCTCGGTTTAATGAATAAAATCAAGTGTCTTTACAGTGGTTAATGTGATAAAGATGATAAAAACCGCCCCTTTTAACGTTGAATAACGTTAAACAACAATAAATAAGATGTTAAAATAACTTAATTACCTAAAGAAGAAGAGGTAAATAGAGAAGCAGACGACGTTTTAAGTTGACAGTAATTAGCGTAGAACTTTGAACATCACCGTAATTAATTAGTTAAACAATGAAATACCGTCGTTAATTTGCATATTTTCGTTATCACTTTTTCAAGGTCTTTGTCCGACCTTGTAATTAAAATTACAAAAACGAAAAGATCAAATTCCAATTTAAGACGGAAACAACAAAATATTTCTGAAACAGCAATTCCGATTCAATATGCCTTACAAATAGTAGAATGAATTATACCACCGTTGTTTCTTACGCATAGTATGATTACATAGCAGGTGTAATGGCCGTTTTGTGTCCACATGTATCTATAAATTTCAACGAAAACTTGTATATAATAAGATGGACACAAAATGAATATATTATTTTAAAAACAATCATTGAAAAACATAGTTAGCGACATCTAGTGTTAAAAAAATGGGTTTTTACTAAAAGGGGGACGACATAAATGAAAATCATATACGAGATTCACAGCAGTGCGTATGAATGGCAAGTCGTTTTATTTTTTATCCGCTTTTTTTTTATATACTCAGAAATAGAATTCAATTATGAAAATCGTGTAAAAAAAGCAGTAAAAAAGTAAAATGGCTTTCCATATTGGGAGAAATTTCTTCTCCAGTGGCGTTATCCTTGAATATACATGTATGTCATAAGGGGGCGACATTCAGAGTGAATTTTGTACAGTATAGCTGGCAGTTATACTTTTTATCCGCGTTTTACTGAATTTCCATAATTAAATTTTATTCTTGGTATCAAGTAAACCGCAGATAAATAGTAAAACGGCTAGCCTATACCTATAGCTATACCTTTTAGTGTGAATCTTAGTGAATCTCCTACATGATTTTCTTCTATATCGTCCCACTTGACATGGCAGAATGATTTTTCACAAGTTTTCGGAATTTAAAAATTCATAACTTTCAAACTATTAGTCAAGTAGAAAATGTAAATGATTATTCTGAAAGTAAAAACATTATTATAAATGCGCGAAAGAGGGGTAAAATTGAATATATTGACTATTAACTGAGAAAAATTCAAAAAGCTCAGATAATATACTTAAATTCTCATAGACTTCCATGTTAATGATTTTTTATTTTGCCCCCTATACGTCGCCATCTTTTTTTGCTACGCTACTAGAGGTGCTGATTATGCAAATGGACTAAGGTTTCATGTTTCTTTGTTTATTAATTTTGTTGGTTCGTTTTTTATTCTTGTTTTAGTCAATTTATGTTAATTTTAATAAACTGCTGTTATGATTTGTGTATGTCGGTGAGTATTTATCGTAAGAAATGCTCGATAAAGACGTTAAAAGTGAGTCAACATCGATGAGAAACGCGTCGCCAACACGAAGGCCCTGGGTTCCTCCTCCGGCGCTTTCGAGTCCATCGGAAAAACGGGCGCCAAATTTAAAGGGACGACGGCATAAAGAAAGGTCAAACCAGGCCACGACCTCATTGGAGGACAAAAAGAGTTGCGAATTTAACGTTAAACTTGAAGAACTTCTTCAAGAAATCCGTCAAATGAAAACAAACGTATACATATCTTGTAATGTTTGCAATTTTCTTATAAAGTAGAATAGTAACGAGTTTTCTCTTTTATTGCAGGGTGTTAATGGAAGAGTGGTTTCGTCCGATCGTCTGTTGTCGGATCAACTGAAGATTTCGCAACAAGAAAAGAACATTTTAGAAAAATCTTTAAACGTTGTAAGAGAAGAACTGATGAAGAACGTATCCGAGAAAGTTGTCTTGAACGAGAGACATTCGAAACTCATCGAGAAGCTGAGGCGAGTCGAAGAGGATGCTAGCGACGCAGTCAAACACGTCGTATCTCTCAGAGAGTTCGTTCAGACTCTCAGTCAGGTAAACAGTCGGTGAAAACTCGTTTAAATAAGGCTAACGTTTCGTTTTTTTTAAGGAACATGGAATGAGCGGAAGACGAAACGAAGATACGGAGAAGTCTAAACGGTTGGATATGTTGGAGAAACTCGTACGGTTGGACGATGCAAATAAATCTCTTCAGAATCTCATTCAGTGCGGATCATTCGAAGAACAACAGATCGAGTCTCCTTCTTCCGATACGGAAGATCTTCGATTAAAACCGTTAATTGTCGAGACTAAAGTGAAATTTCACCTTTTTGCGTTTCAATTTCTTAAATTTCATCATTAATATTCTCTTGTTTAGGTTTTACAGGACCAGTTACAAGATCGTGATCGCGAAATCATCGACTTACGGAAGAAAGTCATCGAAATTGGATCACGATCGACGATGGAAAGAGAATCACTTAAAAACGAAGTCAAGTAAGTTGCTTTTGTTGTTCACAAATGAGTGAGAAACATATAGTGGTTTGATAATTTTAACGATCGATTTCAGACTTCATCGTGAAAGAGCTAATAAATATTTGTCGGCCGTCGATGCAATCAAGTTTCAGTTGAGTGAAAAGGTGACTTATCATGATTTTTTTATTTATTAAGTTGGTTTGTTAGCAGCTGATTTTTGAACTGTTGATTATTCTGTCTTTCAGAAGATAAAAACTAACAGAAACTGGAAGGTGTTTTAAAACTGGAAGGTTAGCTCAATCTTTTATGGATATTTTCATGTTTGATACATGAAAATATTTTTAAAGGATTGAGCTTCTTTTCTAGTTTTTAAAACACAGTCAAGTTTCTTTTAATTTTGCACCTGAAATACAGAATACGCAGAATTTGTGGTGCGTTTACAATTTTAAAACTATCTTAAACAGGATGAAGACGTTAGAAAATCGCGTTTAGAAATGGATTCTTTGAAATTAAAGATTTTGCATCTAAACAGAGAAAACGAAACGTTAATCATCGATAAATCATCATTACAAGGGTAAATTCTCGACATGATCCGACTTAAAGCAAGCGTTTATTATTTGTTTTTATCGTGTTTTCAGTAAACTTTTTGCTCTCGAGTCTCGGATGAGAAGCGACGAAGCAAATTTACGTTCGAAATCGGACGAACTCACATCTAGATTTCATCAGATGGCGTCGAAAGCAACTCTTTTGGAAGTCGAAAACGAGAAATTAAAGGCAGGTTTAAGATTTATGTCTTAATCGATTTGCTTATCGTAATTCAAGTGTGAATTTTAGCTGATGTTAGCCGGTTCGCAACACGTGATCGAGAAACATAAAAGCGAAATCTCGAAACTCGAAGATGAATCTCGAAAGAAACTGTCGTTGTCTAAGGATTTTACTTTACTGAAGGAGCGATCCGTTGAAAAAAAGGTTTAGCTTAATTGCTGTGTTGATTATTTGTTCTCACATCCGTTTCATTTTTAAATATTTTACAGAATAAATCGCTACAAGTGAGTTTTAACGGCTCAGATCTTAGTTTCGGTAAAGTTGGTCGTGATCGGAAAACTGCTCTCGGAGAAACGGTTAAGATACTTTTCAAACGTCTGACAGTCGAACTCTAGTTATTCTGCATTTAAAACAACATTTAAGAGAAATTTATGAGAAGTTTTGCAAACTGCCATCAAAATTTAATTTTTTAAAGATAACGTCGTGAAAATTGTCTTCAACGCGATTCAGTTACTCTTCTACTAAGCCCTTTCAAGATTTTTTTTAAATGTGGTTTCTGAATAGCTAAAGTTTTATAGTACGTTTTACTTTTTAATGATCGCTAACCATTATCTTTTTTTGTTAATTTCTGTAGGATGAGAGTAAATGGATCAAAGTGACTGAATTGTGGCAGATCGTTCAAAATGAAAAATCTGCCATCATGAAACAACTGATGGACCTGGAATTGTTTGTGAAATGGCAGCTCTTCGTAATTTTAATTGCTTTCTAACAATTTGTTTACGTTATTTAGGAAGCTTGAGAGGACCGAAGTTGCGAATGTTGAATTCAAGAAGGAATTGATCGAAAAAGAAGAGAAACTACAACAAAATAATGTAATTTATTGAGAAATATCTGCAAGTAGATCGGATTAATTTCCGTGTTTCTTCGACAGTTAAAATTACAGGAAAAAGTTCGAGAAAGCAATTCTCTAAAGGAACTTTTAGAAGCGGCTTTAAAAGATATTAGAAAATTCGACGAAGAGGCGAAACGGAATTCTGCTTCGTTTGTAAGTTATACTTTTAATCAGATCGGTCAATTTGAAGTTCAGTTCGTTTGTTTTGTTGGTGTTTTTGCAAAAGGACGGCCTTGTTCAGGTAAAGTTAAGCGAATTGGAAAAAGAAGTGCAACGTTACAGATCCGAGAACGATCAGTTAATGAGACAAAAAGACAAGGTTCGGTTTTTAAAAAATACATTTTTCTTAGTGAAAAAATGATTTTCGAACTCTTGTTGTTCTGCGTTTCAGAAGAACAGCGACTTAAGGAGAAATTGAAACTGTCTTAGAAACTAGAACTTGTTGCTGAATCATTTAATCTACTATTTTCGTGTTGATATCTTTTAAAATAAACTTCTTATAGATTCAGTAAATATGTCTACTTTAAGACATAAAATGCTTATTTTGAAAGATATCAGCATGTTAAGTGGTTGAGCTATTCTTCTAGTTTCTAAAATTTTATTTTTGAAAGGTAGAATAACTATAGTTCGAACGGTCATTTAACTGTTTAAAACCAAATTAAGTTGTTTGTCTTTTAAAATGAAAGATGGAAGTGAAGATGTCATCACATGTGAATGAACTTCAATCTCAAGTGGAAAGTCTACAAAAGACGAACAAGAACATGCAGGTGTATATTTCGTTCTTGCGTAATTCTTATGCAAATGTTTTCGGAGATGTTTCTTTAGCAAATCACAATTTTCAATTTTAGACAAAATACGATTTATTTTTATATATATATTTTTTTATTATTTTATTAATATAATTTTTTTACACTGGTCGCCATAATGTAATTATTGCAGAAATAATAAATTTTGTATTAACAAGCACCAAATTAATGGTTAAATTGAAATGGATCAATGTTTTTTTATGCAATTCAAAGTTTGTTAGAAACTAGAAAGGTCAAGAAGACACTTAACACGTATTTCATGACAGTATTTTTTTTTTCAAAATAAGTTTTTTAGTACAAGATGTAGTGGGATATATTCAATATTAAAAAAAACGTTTATTTTAAAAGATATCGTCACGAAAATTGTTTATTCTACTCTTAATTGTAAGCAAATCTGGGATGAAGCTTATGACGTCAGAAGGGTTGCCCAAAAATTTACGATTGTCGTTTAATCTGATAGAAAATAGATGATTGCAAACGTTCTCAATAGGTTAGTTTATTGCCGTTCTTTTTTATTACTCCTTTTTTTTATCAGAAAATAACGCAACATTAAGTTTATCATAAACCCATATGACGTCACAAGATGCCACTTACAATAAGGTAGGTTACGTTTGAGGGCGTCCGCGAGTATTAATATTAATAACTTAATAAGCTATCTTATTCATCTTTAGCTAAAGCGCCGTTTATGGAGATTTTTGTAGTTATGTAGCGCTCTCATGCGGTTGTTTTTTTTGGCTTTTGACCTCCTCATGGTGGAATGTGACGCGCTGTTCGTGAGTTGACTGCTTGCTTTCGTTTTTTCTTTGCATTGTTTTTGCAATTATTTAATGCAAATGTAACTGAATAATGATCGCAATGAGGCAGTAAGGTAGCCGATTATGACAACAGGTAATGGCGTTTTTTTTGTATTACGATTGCATTTGAGACAACTTTTTTTAACGAGATCGTTTTCTTCTTCACCAGCCTCCTCCCCCCCCCCTTTTTTGTGCGTTCATTAATGTAGTGAACGGAGGACGGCGCTCTCTTAGCGCTCCATCCAATCAGCTGTGTGTGCGTGCCGTGCAGGGCTTGTGTTGTTTGTTGCACGTGCGGGCACGCGCGCGCACTTCTCGTCTTTTTATTTTTTTATGACGTCACTCTTGCTCGTCTCTGCGTTAGAGTTTTTGCTTGCTTAGATTACGTATCTGCATCCGTAAACATCTGTTTTGTCTTTGAAACCTCTTCCTCCCCCCCTCTTTTTTTTCTAATCTCCCCATTGGCGCCTCATTTGCATATTGACGAAACTGAGAGTTTCATGTTGCAATATAAATATATATCTGCATCGTTCTTGTTTGTCTTGATATTTATAAATCGTGTCAACGAGCTTAAACTATTGAGCTCCTGTTTTCTTGTAGGTTATTTATTTTACCGGTTTTTTTTTTGTTTAATTGAGCGCCGCTAATTAAGCGTTACAAAAAAAGGGGGATGGGAGATAGGTGGTGACGCAATTTAATCGGGATTTCGCGTGGGGCATCCGTGATTGGTTGTTTTTTGCGCGATACTTCAGTTGTTGCACGTGCAGAAAGGATGAGGCACGCGGTGTTATTGCCGCTTTTAATGTCACGTTTTCTTGCGCGTTTTACGCGCTTTTAAGCGAGAAAAAAAGCTGACTTTAAGGCGATATTAGGCAGGATTTAAGAATGTAAGCGAGGATGAACCGGGATTTGTTCAAAGTTTAAGCGTATAAGCTGGAATAACTTACGTAATAATTACGTTTTCACGGCTTATAAGAAAGGATAATCCTAAATTGGTTTATTTTCCCCCATAAGCTAAGAAGGGATTCTTTTATATTCATGTGTTGTTTTATGTTGTCTTTCTCGGTTGTTACTCCAAGTGGATTGTCGTGGCCGTTTAAAAGCAGCCAAAGTAGTTGGAGCAGCGTCCGATCGAGGAAGAGAAGGACGGGAAGGAAGAGGAGGTCAAAGACGACAAAATGACCACGACGTCTTTGAACGAAATCGGTCAACTGTTCTATCATTTGGAGACGGCTGATACTGAAGTGGATGAGATCAAGGCTTCGATTCACGAGAATCTGAATCAAAGTTGGTTTAAAAGCACTCTTTTTCAAAATGCATAAAACTATAGAAACTTACGAGAAACTAATTGCGTAAAACGACGAGAACCTCGAAGAACTGTGTAGAAAAATGCGAGATCTGAAAGAAATTTTCAGAAAATAGATTGAATAAGTAGATTTTTTTTTCCGGATCATTCTGAGTGTTGGGGGTTTTTTTTTCAGCCAAGGACCCGTTTTACTTGAACAGTTTGGTTGATTTTTACATCACAAATGGATACACGAGATGTCTCGAGGTTTTGGTCGGAATTCGCGAGCCCCACGACAAGGTTTGATCTCGAGAGTCGCTCGTGTCGAATGTCGACAGTCGATCTCATTCGTTTCTTTCATTTTTCAGCATCTGTTCGACAAACTGAACGACTGCCTGAAAGGAAACACTCGGCAACAGACTTTGACTCTTTTGAGCCACGTCGTCTATAAACATCCTTCTTGGCTTTACAAAATATCGCAACATTCGCTTCTTTCTTCGTTACTGAAACTTCTTAAAGTATATAAAAAAAAAAGGGGAAAACGGAAGAGAACCTTTAACCGAAACCCGTTTTCTTTATTCTTAAGACGGATACCGATATTCCAAATTTAGTTAGCGCCGTTTTGATCCTCGTGACTCTGCTTCCGGTCATTCCGTCTTCGATCGGACCTTTTCTCAACGACATCTTTGATATTTTCACACGTCTAGCAGCGCTCCATTGGAAGAAACCAGGTTCCTCCTCCTCCTGCTTCTTTTTCCGATTGTCGTTTTTTCATCAAAGTGATTTGTTCTTTTTTTTTTCTCAGCTAATGTTCCGGAGGTTTACTTAATGCATCTTCTCGTAGGTGTTTACGCTTTGTTTCATCGTCTTTACAGCATGTATCCGTGTCATTTCATTGGTTACATGCGAGCGTATTGTAGTGGAAGTCCGAGGGAACATCTTCACGTATTCGCGGATACGATCAGGGTATAAATTGAATTTATGTGGTTTACTTTGAGTTTGGAAAAAGAAACTTTTGAGAAGAAATTGAATTGTGGTTTTAAAGTTTAAACGCCCTTCGAACTCTTGTTATTCTGTTTTTCAGGGGCAATATTTAGAGAAACTAGAAAGTGTTTTAGAAACTAGAAGGATAGCTTAATGTCTTAAAAATATTTTCATGTTTGATATCTTTTAAAATAAACTTTTTGTGTCTGTTTGAAAATGTGTCAACTTTAAGCAGACGTTATTTTCTTACATTTTTGTCTATATAAAAAGTTTATTTTGAAAGATATCAACCTTAAAATACCATTTAGTGTATCAGCTACCGTTCTAGTTTTTAAAACATTTTGAATTTCTTCATATTATTCCTTTTAAAATGTAGAATCATTGAGAATTCTTTTGATGTTTTGACTTGAAATTCAGGTGAAAAGTATTTTCTTTTTGGTGATATGCTTGAAAAATAAACTTTTTTCACATCATTAAAACGAAAATTGCTGTAAAAAGTTCATTTTTAACGATATCAATCAAGTTTTTCTTCTGTTGAGAATCATTTGAGGGAACCTTTTTGTTTTTGTAGCCAATGTTGGATTACGTCAGACTTCATCCGTTGCTTTTTACAGTGTCCAAGGATATCGAGATCTCGACTACAAGGTACTTCGCAGTGTCGATTAACGCATTTTGAATCAAGATTTGATGTTCGTGTTGTTTTCGTAAGGTGGAAACATATGGAGACCCACGACATTGTAGTAGAATGTGCCAAATTGAGTCTTGACGTCGTCGAAGGAACGAGGGAAGACTGTCCGGGACCGAGACTCGTCTATCCGACTTTTAGGCCGATCCAGGGTTAGAATTGACCAGAGTATTGAAATCGAGTCCGTATTTAATCTGGAGGGTTTGTTTGAGTGTAGAGGTTTGTCAACTTTTGTATCCGTCGCACGGATTCATCTCTCCTGCTAGTAAAGTTCCGGGTGATTATAACGAAGATTCTGTCATCGGAATGGGAAGTACGGGCGATATGGATGTCACGTGGAGTCCGTCGTTCTCTTGCGGATTATCCACACCTCCGAAGACGAGATCTTCACCTACAAGCAGCTACAACGATCTCGCGGGAGGAATTCACAGCGTCGGAACGCAATCGGTTTTCTAGTCGTTCGTGTGTCTTTGTTGGTGTCAGTGTTTTTAGTTAGAATACCTCGTTTGGGTGTTTTCAGGAACGATCGGCAGGAAATACAGGAAGAAGTCTTGGACTGCAGGGAACATCTTCGGGAACTGCAACTCCTGCCACGCAACACTCGGTTCCACCGTCGCCGCTTCACACGGAAACATCTCCGTTTAAGTTCACGGCAATTTACGAAGATCCTTCGATGATTTCGAGCGACGGTGGCGGTAACGCTTTTAATTCGGATAATCCGATGGGAACGCAACAAAAGTCTTTTCCTGGTGGTTCTATAATGACATCTTTAAACCATGTTTATAGGAAACTAGAGGAACAAAATAGCAACGAACGTGAAGGTGGCTACCGACGACCTTGTTAATTTGCTTTGAAAATTGTTTTAAAGATGTAACCTGAGGAATTTTTTTTAGCTTCTGAAAAGCTGTTTAATGTCGGCGTTTAAATAAAATTGACTCAGATTGCATCTTAAACTTCGATGACGATTTTTAATTATTTCGTCTTTTTTGAAATGTTAGATCTCGTTGATTCGGAAGTGGCAACTATAATCGGACATGGCCCTTCTAGTCGTGTCGAAGACAATTCGTCTTCCGACCAGATAAGAAAGACGCCCGTAGTTTCACGTCCCCCGGCTCCCTTTCAACCGCGCGTCGTCCGCGTTCCCGCTCAATGGTGTAACTCTCCGTTCTTTAAGTCGCTTCAGAGCGCACAAAGGTCGAGGTCTTTCAGCCAAGGAAAAAAGATTCCGAGGCGAGCAACGGTCGAAGTGGCCGAAAGGAGACCACAAGTTTTCAATAGAAGCCATTCTGTACCCAATCTTAAAGATGTAACGAATTCGGCAGATGAATCTGGTGACGAGGTGGAATGCGGAAAAGGGTCACGTTTGGGTCTCTCTCCTTCTGTTTCATCTCGCAAGGAGCATTCGTCGGTCGAAAATGGTCGTCCTCCACCTTCTTCTGCTTCCGAACCTTGCGTCAGTCACGCTCTCTTGTTACCGTCTGCCTTTCCACAACTTCCCTGTCCTAACTGCCAAATTTCGAGACCTGTCGGAACGTCGTCTACGCCTCTTTTCGCGCAGATGTCACCGTCCGAGATTCTCGATCGATATATCGAGGGCTGTAGAGATATCTATTCGAAAGCGGTGACTTCGGTGCTGACGGCAAAAGAAAGTAACTCTAAAGGTTTCAAAAAAATCTCTGTCTAGAAAACTGCGTTGTTGGGACTAAAACGGTTTTTTTTTTCTTTCAGGGAAGAGTTTGAACGACGAAATAAACATTTTACGAGGCCAAGTTCAGTTGTTACACACTCAGTTGTTGTATGAAAGGCACAAGAGGGAGATTCACGCCGAAAGAAATCGCCGTCTTTTGGGAAAAGCCAAACGAGCGAAAGCGTTGGAAGAGCAAAATTTAGCTATGGTCTTGCATTTTGAAATTGTTTTCGCTGTTTGTTTTTGACCGTTTTAACACTGTTTTTTTTTTTAAATAATTCAGAAAGATCAAATGCAGCTTCAAGAAAAAGAAATTGTACAGTTGTCTCGTTCTGCCGTCAAGTATCGTAAGGAAAGGCATCTCGCGGCCGAACGTAAAGAGTTGGAATTGGCGAAAAGCCGCGAGGAACTTAAGTAACGGTTATTTAATGAAACTTTTCATGACGGTTTCCTGCAAACTCTTTTTCTTATAGATTGGTTTTGCAAGAGAAAAGTGGTTTGGAGGATTCTTGCGACGAACTCGAAGAAGAACTTTCGAAAAGCAAATTGGAAGTGGCCGAACTTCAGAAGGTTGTTTTTGAATAATTTTTATAAAACTCGGATTTTAACGAAACGTTTTTTTCCCGAAAAGGATGTCGAGAAACTTCAGTCGGAGTTGTTTAACACACATCACGATTTTCAAACGATTCAGTCTCAAGTTTCGCAGAACGTTTATCTCAAGCAAGAAGTTTGTACAAAAGGCAGAGAGGCAAACGCCTCTCGAACTCTTAAAAGCCATCTTTTATGTTTTGAATGTTGTGTCGTTAGGTGGCGAGGTTGAATAAAGAGATTCTGTTAGCCGTCGAATTAAACCATAAATATCAAGAAAGGCTAACAACATTGCAAAGTGATGGTCAGTTTGAAGTAAAACTGACCAATCTTCGTGATTCACACGCTTTAGAAGTCAACGGTAAACTGAAAAATTAAGCCGTTTTTTATTTCGAGTCTGAAATTGTTTCAAAGTGATCATGTATTGTCTTTTTAACTCGTTTAAAAAGGTTTAAAGGCAGCTTTAGAGTCGAAAGAAGGTTGTTGCGATGGTTTGAAAGCGAGAGTTTCGGAATTGGAAGGGTTACTCTTGAAAAAGGTTTAATTCGCAACACTTAAAAACGTTTCATTTGTATATTGTTTCAATCGAGTGTTTTCTTTTCTGTAGGATAAAACGATTTCGGAACAAAAGAGGTTACTGAAAAGTGTGAAAGAGGAATACGACGAACAAGTGAAGGCGGTCGAAGAAAAATATGCAAGCCATCGTCTCATTTGTCAGCACTTGGAGTCCGAGATTCTCAAGTTGCATCACAAATTAGAGACGAATAAATTACGTTCGATCGGAACGCATTCTTCTCGGACGTCTTCGAAACAGTTCGCGGGGACGACGACGGAACAGACAAGTTTCACATCATCCAGAACAGGTAAAAAAGAAAGAAATAAAAATCAAGAATTTGGATGTCGGCTGTTCATAAACCAGCTTAATTCATTCCCATCTTATAAACCATTTTCGTTTTTTCTGTATTTCCAGCAACTCGATCTGAGTTCCTGGCGACAGATGGCAGCAGTATATCGGAGTTTAAACATCGGTCTCCTTACGAGATTTTTAATGAGAATCCAGATTTGATTCGAAGGAGGAGAGCTTCGGAACCGATCGATATCGAACGGTCGTCTGGAGCCGGAGCGAGGCCGAGGAGGTTACGAAGAGAAGGATCTAGAAGGCAGTTAGTACGAGAAGAAGATGACGACGATGATGAAGAAGAGGAGGAAGTCGTTGGAGACGAAGACGACGAGACGGGTCCGTCGGACGTATCTGTCGGTCAAGAGATCATTTCGGGAGCTCTCGAACCGATCACGTCGCAGAGTCTAGCCTCAATCGTCGATTTCGGTGATGTCGAAGAGCCGTTAGATCACGAACAACGAGTGACTTGATGGGAAGGAGGTTAGAAAAGAAAGTTTTCTTGGTCTCCGCTTATTTCGTTATAGGTATATAAGGTTTAAGTTACTTGGAAAAGTTTTTACTTTTGTTATTTGATGGAGGAGGAGGAGGTGAAAAAGGAAGGAGAGAAGAACACAATGAGATATATCGTATATAATAATATCAGGCCTTTGCCAGACTTTATTTTGCGTTGTAAATACAGAGTTTATTAATACAGAGATAAAAAAATATATATAATTATATATCTTATGTACGAATGTGTGTTACAATTTGGTTTTCTTTAATTAATTTTCTTCTATTTCTCGTATCGATGCATTTCAAAATAAATTGTCGACTCTTTAGTAGGTTTCATTTTTTATTTCATAAACAAATTAAATGTTATAAAGGTGGTTTTAAACATTAAACTTGTGCCCTTCGAACTATCTGAATTATTCTGTCTTTTCGGGAGTAAAATACAGAGAAACTAGAAAGCGTTTTAGAAACTAGAAGGGTAGCTTAATCACTTAACGATATTTTCACGTTCATATATTTCAAAATAAACTTTTTTTTTAAAGACAAAAATTAAAAAAAAAAGATCGTCTGCTTAAAGTTGAGTCAATTTCAAACTTGACATAAAAACTTGTTTTGAAAGAAATCAAACATTGAATTTACAACTAAGTGATTGAGCTACCCTTCTAGTTTTTTGTAGGTTTTTTCAAGTTTTTTCTTTATTTTGCACCTGAAAGAGCATTTTACATTTTAAATCACTGTGAGCAAGTTGGGTCATTTTCAAATTAATATAAAATTTATTTTAAAAGATATCAACATAAAAATTAGTATTAAGTGATTCAGCTACCCTTCTAGTTTCTAAATAAATACTTTCAGAATTTTTAAAACATCTTAATAATGCAAATATTTTAATTTTTTTGTAATGTAGGAGATGAGTGTTGTACATATTTGTAATCACCCTGTATAATCATTCTGGTTATATTATTAACCACTAGATGACGCTGTGTAGTGTTGGCTTTTTTATAACCGGTTATGATTATGATCGGTAATGACGGTATCACTTTTCACGTTAAGAATGTCAAATAACGTTTTCATAGATTTCAATGGCGAAATCGGTGGTATTTTAAGTTGAAACGTGACACGGTCATCAAATGTGTTTTTTTTCCTTTTGATGATGAAATACCTTTTGATTTTTATAATTTTCGAGGTTTTTTCTTCATAGAATTCTCTGTGCATGGTGGATTTCTTGCGTTGTCTTGGTTTAAGACAGAAACGAAGCGAACAAAGTGAAATCGGTGCCGAAAATATGTTAGTTTCAGAGGGTAAAACGATTTTCAATAACGATAACGACGACTCAGGTGAAGGTGGCCTTAAAATCATCATCGTTTCTTGCGAGGGAGATCAATGGGAAGTGAACGTCAATCCCGATTTCACCGTCGAAAACTTAAAACTAATGGCATTAGGACATTTTTATAATCCTTCTGAAACAATCAAAGCTTCTTTGCAGTACAAATTGATCTTAATATCACCTGAAAGGCAATTAAATGAGCAATTTACGTTGCAACAGGAAAGAGTCAAGCAAAACGGTGTGAAATTTCAGACGACCTTGAATGAATCGATAACTATGTTGCTAATTTTAAACGTTTTATGTGATTTTTTCCCAGATGAAATCCTCCTGTTTAGCAAAAAGACGTCGCTAAGGCTTCAAACGAGTGGCGAAACGCAACAAGTATCAAGTACACTTGATGACAATCCGTTAATAAAGGGTTTAATGTCGATGTTTATTCGTTAAATAGAGAGATGGAACTTCGAAAGGTCCGGACGAAGCGACTATAAAGTTGAAAACGGCAAAAGTACGAGTGAAAAATGCTGATAGGATAGCTGGAGATACGGTTACAGTTGTAGACGTAAGTTTCATCGGTGGAAACTGTTTTGAAACACATTTTCGGTTAAGAATTTGGCCGTTTTTTTGTTGGTTGGGGATTTAGTTTCAGGTGGAGCTTCGTAAAACGCTCGTGTCTTTGATCGAAGCAGCTCAGAAGATTCAACTGTACAATAAGAACGGACTGGAAACGTTTTTTAACGTTCCCAAAAGTTCTGTTTCGGACTGTGAAGCCTCGGGAGCTCCGAGCGTTTCGAAAGATTTTATGGATTCTTCAGCTTTGAAGCAGCTAACGGACATGGGATTTTCGGAGACGAAAGCGAGAGAAGCTCTTCAAGAGAAACACATGTCGGCCATGGATGCCTTGGAACATTTATTAGAACGGGAACATTTGGAGGACGTCAACGACGACGACAAACGTGGTTAAACAAAGTTTACAATTTTAACTTTCTCGTTTTATTTTTTGAAAAAAAAGCTTATTTTGAAAGATATCAATGTGAAAATTAAGCTATTATTCTAGTTTTTAAAAATCTTTCAAAGTTTTTCTTAATTTTACACCTGAAAGACAGAAAACTCGGAGTTTGGGAAACGTTTAGAATTTAAAAGTTCATTTTAAAAGATATAAACATGAAAATCCTCTTCTAATTTCTTATATACTTTCAATGTTTCACAATTATGCTTATGAAGTACAGAAATACTTAGAATTTTATTCACGTTTCGTACTTTTCTTTTGTGTTACTTCAGAGCGTCGTTTGTCCGTTATTTCCGACGGTTCGAAATCATCTGTCGATTTTAAATGTGAAGACTCGACTTCGAACACGCTTCAAAATAAGGAAACTGCTTCTGTTTCGTCTTCGCCCAAACTCGTATCTCTTCCACAACTTCTCGAATCTTTTCGAGCGTACAAAAGGAGAGAATTTAAACCAAACTTAAAGGTTGCCGAGTGAATCTTATTTTACGATGGATGTTGAAAGAAAATTTCAACCAAAGTTGTTTCATTCGTTTAGGCTTTTCGTAGTTTAGAAGAAATGGGTTTCGATCGAGAGAAAATCATCGACTCTTTGAGAGTCAGTGGGAACAACCACGATATGGCCGTAAATATCGTTTTTGTCGTTGTGTCGGCGTTCTTTTTGATAAATAGACGTTTTGATGTTTGCAGTTCGAATGGTTGTTGAGCCGTTGGTTGACGGACGACGACCTGAGACGTGGTCTCGATACCGAAGGATCTGTTTACAAAGCGATTATGTCCAATCCGGTGGTTCTCATTGGATTGAATAGTCCGAAAGTCTTATATGGTTAGTTAACAGTACGTGGAGTCGGACTTTAAAACATGGAAAAAGCATTTAAGAGACGCGGAGAAACGACGAAAGACACGTGCTGAGGTGCAGAAACGCAAAGAAAACTCCAAACTGGAGCTATCATTGTTTTACACGTCTTTCTTTGCTTTTTTCGCACGTTCCTCGTTCGTTTTTAAAAGCTTTTCGTTGTTTTAGTCTTAACTCCAGGTTGTGTCACGTGCCGAGTAAATTCGATTGTGTTTTATTTTGTGTTTGTTTGTTTGTTCCTAGCATTCTTGCACATGTTGGAGAATCCGAATTGTGCCAATCATTGGCTCAATGATCCGGATACGGCTCCTCTTCTAAATCAGATCTTTCAGATTTATCACTTAGAGAAATATTCGTTGCAAATTAGACCCGGTTTAAACTCTTAAAATAAAGAAGAGTCGAAAGGAAAATGTTGAACAACGACGATATAAATTTAAAAAAAAATGGGTCTCGATTTTGAACTTTCGAACATTTTTACGAAACTTAACGGTGGGAACGATGCGTTTTTTCTAGTCAGATTTGTGTAAATATTTGCGTGAAATGATTCGGAGGGTTTTTTCTCTCTCTTTCTCTCTCTCTCTCTTCTTAACCCTTTTTTACGAGAAAAAAAAATTCTCACTTAAATTGAGAAACGTACAAAAGAAAATTCAGTAATATTCAGATATTTCAAAATAAGGAACTGGTTTTCCTTTGGATTCTATTTGGAAAGTTACTTTTTATATAAGTTATTTTTTATTTGATAAAATTTAACGGATTTTCTTTTTTTTTAGAGTTACTTTTCGTAAAATAATATCTTAAGTTTCATTTTTATTCGGTTCGAAATGTCGACGACGTTAAACTTTTATTTGCAATATATTTTAATGAAAATTATTATTTGTATATTTTAACTGTTTTATTCAAATGAGTTATCAACTTTAAAAGTTGAAAAATGAAATAATTGACTAATGTTTTCACTTTTCATTGCTGTGTTTTTTAATTAAACTTTAATAACAATAACGAGATGAAATAAATACTAGAATAAACAAAAACTTGAAAAGACGTTTTTATAAGGAAAAAATATGCAAATTTTTATAAGAATAATCCAATATAATTCTGGTTATTTTACATATTAAGAAGAAATAAAAAGTGTTTTAGAAACTAGAAGAGTAAATGTTGATATCTTTACTTTTTTATGACAATTTTAAATTCACGATTTTTGCTTTTTCAATCATTAATCTCAAACATACATTTCAAAATGAAATACACTGTATATTTTTTAAAAAAGGCATTCTCAGATGAACCCAAAAGGTGTTTTATTAACAGGTGATTTTTGAACTTTCTGTAGTTTCAGAAGAGCAGCAATAAAGAAAAATTGAAAATGTGTTAGAAACTAGAACGGTAGCCGGAATCGCTTGATAATATTTTATTGGCGATATCGTTCAAAATAAACATTTTGTAGACGAAAATGAATAAAAAAAATATCGTCTGCTGGGTTATTTTCTGAAACTGACGTAATAAAGCTTATTTTGAAAAATATCAAACATGGTGATACTCCTAAGTGACTGAGTTACCTTTCTAGTTTCTAAAACACTTTCCAGTTTCTCTTAATTTTGCTCTTCTGAAAGACAGAATAAGCAGAATTTGAGAGGCACCCGTTCACACGACCTCAAGTGACCTCAGTTACTCTTCTAGTTTTTAAAACAATTTAAAAAAGTTTTATTAAACTTGTTTTTAAAACGAATATAAACAAAAAAATTACTATTAATTAAAACACGAATGAAATAAGGCTTTGAATTCGCTAATATCGAGATTAAGAAGATCGTTGCAGATAATTTTTCTCGGCTTCGGCCACAATTCTGTCTCTCATCTGTTGCGTCGACACTTTTACGACATGGCCACCTTCAAAGTAGAAACAACTGCCGTACTTATTCGTGTACAAGTTACCGTTGTTGGACGCAATTTCGATCTGAAGGACGTAAAAGCCGTGGTCTTTCGTCAAGTCTTTCAACTCGTTCCATTTAAAGACTCTAATGAACCGTACTTTCAAGGTCGTAGGGAGGGCTTCCGGTATCATTTCATTTCGAAACATCTTATCGTAAGTTAATCTAATATCGTTTCTCATATTTCTGTCCAGTTTTGTTCCGAAGATTGTACGACGTTGATTCAAACCGAAATAAATGGACCCTCCACGTCCGGAATTTAGAATCGCACAGACGCCGTTGACTATCGTCGGATGTACGATTTTCTCGAAAGTGTTTCCTTGGTAGATTAACACGTTCTCGTTTTCGTTACACTCAAGTCTCCTGTACATAACGAGATATTCGTTTCTCGTTCTCTGATCGAAAGTGATCGGCCGTTTCGATGTTTCCAATTGTTGTTTCTCTACTTCTATGTTGAGGTTTTGCTTTTCGATTGATTTCCAAACGTCCATTCGCCCGTTCCGAATTGGCCTTCTCCGTCCATAGATCGTATCGGAACTGTTTTGTGTTAGAACGTAAGGAGTGAGTGTTAAAGTGTAAACGTCACCCTTCGAACTCTTTGATTCTTCTGCCTTTAATGTTTTAAATGCGGAGAAACTTAACTCGAGTGAGTGGCAGAATAATCAAAGAGTTCGAAGGGCGACGTTTACACCTTGAAAACCAGCCGTAATTATACCTTTCTTTGATTCCGTTGTAGAGAAAATTAGATGACGGTCCGAAAACGACTTTAAGCAGTTTCCAAATCTCGATTTTATCATTCCATTTGATCGAGTTAATACTCAAGAACCGCATCATAATCGAAAAACCTGCAAATTAAAAAGAAGATTTCGCCCGAATTATGTTTCTCGATCGATTACCACAATAGAGAAATTATACCGTCCGATTTCACGAAATGATGTCGTAATTTAGTGGACTGTTTTAACATAACGTCGCGCAAAGAGGACGACGTGGACGTGACGATTTCTATCGAATCATTCGACTGTTTTTCGATCGTTCTTGCAGCCAACTCTGTAAAGAACAAACCGCGAAATGTAACTGGAATTCGGTGATAAAATATGATGATCGGATTTTTCGGTTTAACGCACGAAGAAACAAAGTTACGAGAGGAAGAAATCGTTCGCAGTGATATTTATCGTCAACGGCGGACGTCGTAACGGCCGTCGCAATACAGAGAAATCCGAATTTCTGCAGCGATTCCCAAGGACAACGACAAAGATTCATCATCGTAGCGATTAATTTTTCTTCGCAAGTTAAATCGACTGTCGGAAATATTAAATTTCTTATAAATAAGACCACAAACAAATAATTTAGCGAGTGTAATTTACGCTTAAATGGAACTTTTTCCATCATACTGATTAAAATTGTTGCGTTCGTTTTTACGATACTTTCGATCGGCTTCGAATGTAAACCTGAAATGAATTTAAAGCGACTTTAAACTCGAGATTTTAACGGGATGTCGTTATTTAATTACCCTCGATTGTGCAAAATTTAGCTAAAGGTGAAATCTGTTTCAATTTCGATGGTAGATTTCGTAAGCCGAGTGTTTGAAATGAAACGCTTTTGATGATCGCGTAATCGAGGCACCAGAAAGTCACGTCATCATTGGTCAAATCTAATAAGGCTACTCGAATGTACGAAACACCGGCGTCGATCAGTTCCTTCAATCCCTAACGTGAAAAAAAAAGTACTCTCGTTAAAAAAAAAGTGCGCTCGATGAGTTTATTTTAATCTTTAATTTGGACCTCGGTTGTTCCGACTCCAAGTTGTCTCGTTTTTATTTCTTTTTTACTTAAAAGGAAACATTTGTTTGACTTCGAAACCCATTTCTTTAATAATCTGTTCATTTCATTCAGTTGTTTGTCGGTTTCCGTTCCAATGTAAGCCCAGAAGTGACTTCCATCGTAAACGTCAATGAATCTAAGTGAAATTTCTTGAAACGCAATTGAATTCGCTTCGATCTTTTCAAAGTTTTCCGACTTTGACGGCAACTCTTCTAACCAGTGATAACCTTTTCGTATTAATTCTTGCGTGACGTTCGTCAACGAATCACCGACTTCCGATTCAATGCTCAAGTACGAACTATTTTCGCCGTCTTTCTTATTGTCTAAAGGAATTCTAATTTTGATCGCTTTTCTGATCAGTGTGGCTCTGATCGAATCGATCGGTTGCGTCGCGTGGCGCCACGCGCTGGATGTTTTGTCTACGTTACAGATTTCTAGGATGCGGTTAAAATGGACTATGAAGTAAGAATATGTCATTTGACTAGGCACAATTCTAGTGCGGAACAACCAATTCGAATGCGTTTTCATTTTAAGCTCGCGTTTCAGCCGTTCGCAAAATTCTGCGACGTTTAAATTCGAAACTTGCACTTCTCGATTGCAAGACATTTTAATCTCGAATACATTTTGAATAAAATCTGCGTCTGTTTTGCTTTTATTTGAAGGCGTTTCTGTTTTGAACGAAATTTCGGAATATTTTTGAAAATTGGCGGGAAATTCTGTCAGAGTGACGTCACAAGAAACGGACTCAACAACGTCAGAAGCACGCGATACTCGTGCGCCGGCATTTGTGCCGGCACGCGCGAAATAAGAAACGAGATCGCGATCTTCTGGCGTCGTCTCTTCGGAGACACGTGCACGTTTCCCGCCATTTTCAATTAACATTTCCGTGTAATGACACACGCACAGTCCGTTACAACAGACAATGTCGTGGAGATTCATTTTTAACAACGCGCCGATCGTTAATTTTACTAATTTCAAATTGTATTTGTGTATGTTGCAAAATAATAAAACTTTAAATAAACGTAAAAGACGGAATACAAACGGGACCAAATTTTGCCGCGAAAAACTCACGTGGCGTCTATTTACAAATGTAAACAAACCGCGTTCTATGCGCTCTTTGAGCTTGTTTTGTACATGTCCGCCATTTTGCATCCAATAGGCTATTACATGATTAGTAATTATGGATTCAAAATGGCGAAGGTATTTAAATTGGCCAGGTATAATTTTGTATAGTTTGCTCGTTAGATTGAGTTGCTAGATTTAATCTTGTGAAGCGCTTATCAGCCATTTTGCGTCCGTTTTTCTTATAAATTATTAGTAGTTTGGGTTTAAAATGGCGAATTATGTGGCTATCGGCCAGTTGTAGTTTTGGCTTGGTGGCTCGTGTGACCGTGTTGCCACGATTTTGCTTTTTTGATTGTACAGTGTTGCCGAGACGAAAAGTTACTAAGCTTCTAGGATGAAAATTTCGTTTCGTTTTGGTTTTCGTTGGAATTCGTGTTTTCTTTTCTGGTCTTAATGCTGCTGTCTGCCTTTAGAAGTGCTTTATTGGTAAGAATCACTTGTTTTTTTAGGTGTCTCAACTATTTCGAGGTTGTTTTTCAACGTTTTTTTGTTTCGATTTTGTATAGTTTTCGATATTTTCGTCACCCAATTTGCTTCTTGTTTTAAATCGCACAACTTCTTCGATGTCTCAGTTGGAGGAGGGGAATCAAACGAACTTGTTTTCGATGGCCTTTGTGACAGTGCCGAACGACGAGATTGCAAAGAAAATAGCACAGTTAAAAGCGAAGATGAATATAAACAATCTTTTCTGAAGTGTAGAAATTGTAGAACTCGTGCAAAATTCTACTAAAAATCTATAAAATTCTGTTAAGAAAACATGTAGAACTTTACTAAAGATCGACAAAAGTACTGAAATTTCTTAAGATTTGAAGAATTGTGTTAAACATGTGCAGAAATCTGTTAAAACATGCAGAACTTGACCAAAGATCTTCAACAAAACTCGAGTTTTTAATCAGATTTTTAGTAGTTTTACAGATCTTTCGCAAAGTTCTGTAAGTTTCTAAACATAAATCAGTTATTTTTAAACAGATCTGCTTAACAATAACAGAATTATGTATAGAAATTTACAGAACTTTGCCAACGAGCTGTAAAACTTACTAAAAATTTGAAAAAATTTGTACATCTTTAGTAATTCATGCAGACGGAAGAACCAGAAATCTAATCAATATTTTTAATTTCTTGTATTTTCCAGTGGTTTGGTGCAGAATAAATTAGCTGCTTGTGTGAATATTATTCCCAAGATTTTATCCGTGTCAGTAAAAAACGCGTTCTACTCTGGATAAAAACGACTTGAAATGTAACGGATTTCTTTGTATTTTAATTCTTAACAGATACGAATGGGAAGGAAAAGTGAACGAAGACGCAGAACTACTTCTAGTAATAAAATATTAAGAAAAAAATGGGAACAAACGTTTAAAACAGTTTAAAATGTGTTTATATTTATTTTTTACAGATGATTAAAACGAGAACTTCGATCGTTAGCCAACTGACGACGTTCGTAAAGTACGTTCGGTCAAACACATCTTTTAAAAACTGTCTTTTTTTAAAAAACGGGGTGTTTTTTTTTTCTTATTATTTTTATTTTGAAAGAGAGAATCATCCGTACGACGTCTGCGAAGTCATAACCACATCCGTAAGTGGAGAGAAGTAAAGAACGAGAAAAACTTTTGATGGAGTTTCAGAAACTGTTGTTTTTTTCAGATCGAAGGAGGGAATCGGGCGTATTTGGATTGGATCGGATCCGTCGTCAAAGAGAAATAAAAAGAGGTTTGAGAATGACGTCATAAAAGGGAGCTTTGTCATTGTTGTTTCTTTTTGGTTTTCGAAAATCATTCTTCGTTCATTTGTTGATCTTGTTGTTGTTGCGTGTTTCGCATCGGTAACCAGACTTCGTTCCGTCTGTCGACGACGTCATGCATTCCGCTGTAACTCGCAGCGTAATACTCGTCGTACGTCACGTTCTCGTTCTCTCCGACACTTTCTTTGAGTTTGTCTCGTTCTTCGATCCAGATTTCGTCATTTGCGAATCCTCCGAATTGCCTTTAGAAATATATAATAGAAAATACACAATGAAGGAGAACATTGAGGGGAAACTCTAGATTATGTAAATGGAAAGTGTTTTAGAAACTAGAAGAGTAAATGAATAGAGGAGATTTTCATGTTTATAATTTTTAAAATAAATTATTTATGGCAGTTTGAATTTCGGCAATTTCTTTTTTCATTTCAAATTTGGACAAAAAACGGAAGAAAAAAAACTTGTCTGCAACCGTTAAAAAAAAATTACAGTTGCTTCCCTGTTACTGGAAGCTTGTGACGTCAGAGGGGTTAACCAAAAAGTTTGACTAGTGTCATTTTAATAGCAGACGTTTTCAACAGTTTAAAAGAAAAACGTTTTTCAAGTACTTTTGTTGTTACCCCCCTTCCAGTTGAGAAATTAAGATAAAACTTTTCGGTAAAATCTTTTCTGACGTCACAAGCTATAGTTCACAGTTAGGTGACTATAACAATTTCATCATTTCCAAACTGTCATAAAAGTTTATTTTGAAAGATATCAATTATCAACAGGAAAGTGTGTCCTTTAATTCATTTACTATTCTAGTTTCTAAAAAAACACTTTGAATTGTTTTGTAAACATTTAAAATTTAATTAAATTAGAAAAGTAAATATCAATAATTTATGTAAAATTTATTTTAGCGACAATATCTTTAAAAATAAACTTTTTCGGGCCGTTTTTTAAAGATTAAAAATGCGAAAAATAATGTTTTTGATGGCCGAAAGCGAAATACGAAAATCGGCTTATTAAAAACAGTCTTTAGAACGTTCATTTTGAAAATTATCATCTTGAAAATAGTTTTATTCAACTCTTTTACTCTCCTAGTTTAAAATAAACTTTAAATTTCTTTTAATTAAATTACAGACCTAAATCTATAATTCTACTTAAATGAAGATCGATTTTATTTTCCCCCAAATGAAACTCGATTTCTTACCGGACCATGTAGTTGCCGGCCGGAAGTACGGTGATATTGACCGCTACGTCCGTCGGTAACGGTGGTTCGTCCTGTAGAGAAGTCGGCAAGTACAGTAACATCGTAATGTTACCGTCATAGCGAAAATGTCTGAGCATCGGAGCCGTCATCTCGAGGTTTTTTCCTAGAACATTTCGTAACGAATTCCAAAAGTTTTTTCCGTTTTTTTTTTTTTACAACTTGCGTATATGTTTGAAAAGAACAACCGAACCAACCTTCGTTATTGGCTCCTTGCATATAGTAGAAGAGCCTCAGGTACATCCCTTTAACGTTCAACGGGTCTCGATCCGTCGTACTCACCCATTTAGTCGCAGCGTAAGATCTTTCTTCGTACGTCTACAAAGAAAAGGTCACCGGAATATATTGCAATTGTTATTGGGTTTATAATTTTCGAGTTTTTACGAATGCATTTCGCATGTTGTAAATTGGACTCTTGTCTCTCTGCCATAGGCCTTTTTGGTTGCTTGCAGAATAATTAATCAAATTCAAATGGGAGGTTTTTAACGGGTTTTTCGATTACAAACTTTTAAAATTCAATAACATATTTACATTCTTAATGTAAAATTGTTAAAAAGTGAAATCTTCCGAAACAATTAATTGTTTATTTTGATTTTAAGGTTTTTGGCTGATTTTCTTTTGTTTGTTTCGAGAATTTCTAACGGCTTAAATTTCTACCGTAATATTTGGGTTTTGTTTTTTTCTAATTTGTTTAAATTTTTTTTTGGCTTTTGTTTCTTTTTTTTTCTCGTAAATATCCTGTTTGATTTTTTTTTTACATATTTGACAAACAATTGACAAGGACAATGGATTAAATTGCGTGTTAATTGAAATGCTCGACATTGTTCTCTTCCTTCTTTTTTTATTACGAATTGCTCATTGCCATTAAATTGGATTTATAATGAGATTGTCACCAAAATAAACACACAAACTGTGTGTACAATGATTTTTTTTTGTATTTATTTTCGTCGTCGTACAGCGGAAATTCTTTTATTCTCTTCGGCCGCATCCGTTTTTCATTTAAAAAAAATACATTCGGACAATAATACCACTTCATAAATAATATATTGAAAAATGTATCTGAATTAAATATGGGTTTTTTGGTATTTTTTTTTTGTGATACATATTTTTATTCATTTTTTTTTTACTGTTTTCAATTTTTTTTAATTCAAAAATTGGGTTATGATGTCAAATCAACCAAAAAATAAACTGATAAAATACCTTTTAATGCGATTTTAATATTTTTTAATATTTTTCGTCACTTTTTAACTAATTAATATTTTAGAATAACTAATAATTTTAATTTAGTATTTTTAGTAATTTTTCACTATGAATTAATTATTATAATTATCATATATAATTGTAATAGTGATTTCAAAATAATCTCAAATTTTAATTAAATATTTTAGAATAATCGCAATAATTGTAATTAATTTTTTTTTTTAAATAATTACAATAATTTTAATTATTATTTTTAAAATTATTTTCAATAATTTTAATTGTTTTTTCAGAATAATTTCAGTTACTTTAATTATTTTCAACAATTTTCATTGTTATTTCAGAATAATTTTAATTATTTTAATATATTTTCAATAATTTAACTGTTATTTCAGAATAATTTCATTCATTTTAGTTATTATTTTAAAATATTCTCAATTTAAATTTAGAATAATTTCAATAATTTAACTGTTATTTCAGAATAATTTAATTCATTTTAGTTATTATTTTAAAATATTCTCAATTTAAATTGAGAATAATTTCAATAATTTTATTTAAATATTTCAGAATAATCGCACAATTTTTTTAAAATATTATTTCAGAATAATCTTAACAATTTTAATTAAACATGTCGGAATAATCGCAATAATGTTAATTAATTGTGCAGCAAATATTAATAAGCTCAAAACTGAAATAAATGCTACCCCGATAATTAATTAAATGTAAATTACCTCGTGTTCCTGGATGACGTCGTAAGCTGGCATATCCACGGAAGAACAAACCACGAAAAGAAAACTCAACGTCCAAATGTACCAAATTAAATCCATTCTGTGAATTTACTGAAATTTTACTTTTGTTTTATCTTTTTATAATTTTTCTTTTTTCAGATGGAACGTCTTTAAAGAGAACCACCGTGCCGAAGAAAGGTGTCCCATTCGTAACTTACCTTTATTTTTTTTTAAATGTAGAGACAAGAAGATCGATTATTTAAAAGTTGCGAGTCGTCGTCGTCTTCGATCGTCGAAGGTTCGAACGGACAGACGGAGGGTCGAGTGAGTTGTCGTATGTTTTTTTGGTTGATGGTATGTATTTGTGTCTCTCGGATCTGCTTTGATGATAATGAATAATAAACCAGTTTTGTGTATGAATTTAGAACACTGACTACTAAAAAAAAATTGTTGTTTATGTCACATGATGTCTCATTACAATGTTTTTTGTTGTTTTTTTTTTCTTTTGTCGTAGGTGGAGAATCCCCGTCATTTTTTATTTTATTTCTGCCTACCAATTGTAGAAACAACCCATTCATTAATAAATCATTTTCTAGTGTCCATTCTTCAGTAAAAACACCTTCTTCTTCCTTCCTCCACCTCCTCCTTTTTAGCTCTCAATTTCTCGTTTGTCCTTTCTCTCTTTTTTTCCCTCCTTGTAATTAATTGCTGAAAATTTGTATATTCATTGAATTTTATTAATTGTTTAATGGTATTTCTGTTCAAGTGTTTTGTCAACTTTACAAATAGCCGTATTAAGGTTGACTTCCAGAGGATGTTGTGCATTGGGAAACTTATCATTTGAGGGATTCATAGAACAAGGCTATTTTTTTTTCAGTAAAATTTAATAATATTTAAAATAACGACGGTCAAAAATATTTAGAAGGCCGACCAGGCCTTCAGAAACAGGAAATTGGTCTTCTGAATATATTTTTTTTACCGTGGTTATTTTTAAATATTAAATTTTGCTCCGTTATTTCTGGTTAAGTTAATGTGTTTTGAGTTTTTACTCTTATTTATTTTGCTATTTTTTAGATTTTACATTTGCATGGGAGAATTTTTCTAAAAGGTTATTTTGACAATGCAATTTTTATGCTGCTTTCAGACTATATAGTTCTTCTGGCACAGGTCCTTTGAGCTGCTTGCAAAGTTATTAATCCCAAACTTTGCAAAGTTACTTCTTATGACCCTACAGGTAACATTGAGTACCCGTACTACCCACAAACCGTGACAGCCAATCATCACAGACAATTAATGTGTATATTTCAGGGTACTTTCATATTTGAGCCCTGGTCAAGAACAGGTATATTTTCTAGTTTTTAATAATAAATTAATGGTTAGAATGAAGATGTGTTAATGATAGTAATTTGGCATCGATCGTAATATTGTTTCTAATTTTTCTTCTTTTTTTCCGTATTTCATTGTTGTTCGTATTTCTTTGTTTTGTTTTAAATATTCTCCTCTTTTAATAATAATTGTATAGGAAGGGGGCCGGGCCCTCCCCCCATATAGGTATAACAATGGTTTGAATGACAAAAATAATGACACTTAAATAAGAACTTCCTGTATTTTAGTTTTTTTTAATGGTTTTACAATTGTTAGAATACAGAATTATTCTTTTAAGTATATTTTTTTCTATTATTATTAAAATTAATAAAATTTGTAATAAATTTAAATTTACTTGAATTTTTTTATATAAATTTATAAAAAAATTTAATTAATTGCATAAGTTAATAAATAATTTATAATTATACAATTAAATGAATAATTATTTATTAAATTTATTTCTTTTTTTGTAAAATATTAATTTATATTTTTATATTTATTTAAGTTTCCCGCCATAAAAATTTATATTAAATACTAACCGCCGCCGATAGATTTTTTTTTAATCGGCGCACTATTTTTTATAAGAAGATTTCAGATAAACTATACCATCGTGCTTCGGTTTTTTATGTATTAAACTGCGATGTTGCCATGACAACAATTGTACCGGTTCTTATTTTCGCTCCCGTTTACTTCCTCGTAACAAAACGGTTGAGAAAAGTGATAATGAGATTCGAAATGTTGTTTTTAATCTGCTAATTTTATTCAAATATTTATTTTAAAATTGTTAGAATCTTTTTAAACTTGAAATTAAAAACGCCATATTATATTAATTAGTTAGAAAATAATCATTTTAAAGTAATTTTATATGGTTTTATAATGTAATAGACTAATAGTGATGAAACGTATTTCTCATTTTTCTTAATACTGTATCTCCTTTTAGATGTAGCCGCATTCCAGCCGTTATAAAAATTTACCCGCGTCTGTTGTGAACTTCCAACGACAAAAAACAAGTAAAAAAAGACAGTTTATGAAGTTTTAAACGACACAAATCAATGAAATGCTTAAAAACAAGGCAAAAATGATGGATTTCTCGTGTGCTGACGACGTCAGTTTACCGGTGAACTTCGATGAAAGGTAAATAAATCGACCTAAATCACTTTATCGGAGTGGGTGGGGGTGGCAAGAGGCTACATTTCTCATTAAACAGCATGTTTTATTGCCATTACCAGGACACTTTTAAAAGATACAAGTACGGTTAACACATAAAATTATCTTTACTGAGTGTAACGAGGTAGCTCAGTTATGTTTTTCTTTAAAAACCATGAGTAAAATTGTCGATTTGAATGTTTTGACTTTTGGTTTTGAATACACTCGCTAGATGGCGGTAGCTATCTGCGAGCTATTAGTGAACTCCGCCTTCTTTTCGCTTGTTGATGACGTAATTTTGCTCCTCCTCCGCTACGTGAGTGACGGCGTTATATCGAAAGATCACTGGTTGCTATGGCAACGCTCTTTTTTCTTTTCTACTCTCTTTTTTTCAAAGATGGGTTCCATTCAGTAATTGTTATCATAGTCGTTGTGATGAAACTTGAGAAGTGAGACTCTGTGTTGAGGCTAACCTATTACGAAAAGGGACGATGGATCATTTATGATGATGATCCATTTTGTTCACAGTCGTTTCCGTTAGAAGACATCCTTTTTTTTTAACGTTGTGCGGTTTTTCTTATAATTATGTTCGCGTGTTTCGGATTTATTGTAATGTTACCTGTAAGGGATGCTGCGTTTCCATGACAACGGGGAAAGAGATTATGACGTCATGTTCTTGATACCTGTGTTCAATTAAGCAGCAAAAAGACAACCTTTATAATAATTAATGAAATAATTGATGACGCAATTGTTTGCATTTAACGGACGAGACAACGAAATAACGACTATAAATTATATTTTCTATTTTCGGACGGCGTTTTTTTTTTTTTTGTGAAATTTATTTCAACGTTTGCCAGAAATGAAATATCTTTGAATGTATTTTTGGAGAAGAAGGAGGAGGACCATCTTGTTGCAAAATAAGACTGTGTGAAAACATATGTGACGTCACGCAAAACATTTTGAAATCTTGTTTTTCTTGAACATTTGGACCTTTTTTTGCTGCAAAATTTAAGAAAAACAAATTAGTGGATTTTTTTTTTTTTTTTTGCAACTTACGCACAACAAATATGATTTTTTTTAGAATTGACCTTTGTTTCTCCGCTCAATTTAGGAACGGATTTTTAAAGCGATGAAAATGCGCATTTGGATCAAAACCAACTGAAACATTTTTTTCTTCAAAAAGATGAATCAAATCTAAAAGAAAAAAGATGGCTTCTTGCAACACTTACAGAGGTTCAAAGAGTTTGCCTCGTAAAAGGCCTACGACCCCTCTCACCCCTATCCCCTTTAGAAGGTAACATCATCCGCCATTGTTATGTTAACCAACCGGAAGTGTGCTCTTTGACCTACTTGAGAAGATTGGGGTATGGGGCCCCTATTAGGTCCCAACAAAATGAGCTTATCTACACTGAAAAAAAAAACCTTCTTTTCTTAAAAACAAAGGGAATTTTGCCTTTTGATTGACGTTTATTGATTGGGTCAGACTAAAACACGGAAACGCGCGGAAAAAATAAATATTAGGCTTCAATAAGCGATACAAGGCACGGAAAACACATACAAACACACGGAAAAGCGTAGAAAACACTTACAAACACACGGAAAAGCTCGGAAAAAACTTACAAACACACGGGAAAGCGCGGAAAAAACTTACAAACACATGGGAAAATGTTTGTGTTTTCCGCGCTTTTCCATGTGTTTTTGTTTTCCGAGCTTTCCCGTGTGTTTGTAAGTGTTTTCCGTGTGTTTGTAAGTGTTTTCCGTGTGTTTGTAAGTGTTTTCTGCGCTTTTCCGGGTGTTTGTAGGTGTTTTCCGCGCTTTTCCGTGCCTTATATCGCCAATAGTAGCCTAATATTTATTTTTCTGCGCGTTTCCGTCAGTTTCCGCGTTTTAGTCTGACCCGATTGATTTGACCTCCTTTTACTTCATCATGTGTATGGTTCGGATTTTTATGCAAATATTAAAGCAAATGTTTCTCATTTTTTGTGGCCCAAATGTCAATTGTGAAGTAATCATCATCATCATCATTAGAGCAACTTAAATTATGCTTTTTTTAATAATAAAAAATGCAAGTTAGAGGCTAGATTAGAAAGCGAATCAATTAGAAAGTTCTAGCCTCGAACGAGTGTTCTTTTTATTAGAAAAATACCATAATTGTTGGTTGATTTAAACGGGGTGCTTAGCAATTGATCCATGATGGGCCACAGGTTGAGAAACATTTAATGATATTGCATACAAATCCGAGCCCTAATCATGTGTCTCAGAGAAGTTGTTTTAAAACGACGTCTGAAAACGCATGAAAAATGTGGGTTCATCATCAATTAAAATGAAATTGATCTCTCTCTGCTTTATTCATTCATTTCCAATGTTTTAATAATTAATTAGATTCGAAGGTCCTCTCTCTCTCTCTCCTTATCTCTCTCTCTCTCTCTCTCTCTCTTTTGCTCTCTTGTCATTCTTTCTCTCAGTTAATCTCAGCTTCAGGGTTCAAATTCAAGAAGGGAAACTTCCTTCCTCCACACATGAAATTTGAACAACAGGCCAACATTTTGAGAAAAACAATATTTGAGGGCCGGCCCACTAAATTTTATAGTGAGCCAGGTCACCAAATTCATGAGGCCCACCCACATAAGTCCATGAGGACCCACAAAAGTCCACGATGACCACAAAAGTCCATGGTGCCCATAATTCCATTAAGATCACAAAAATGCATGAGGATCACAAAAGTCAACAGGACCCACAAAAATCCTTGAGGACCCTAAAAGTCCGTGATGATCACAAGATTCTCTGAGGTTCAATGAGCTCTATGTTGGTCTCTTAATGTAACCCCTTTTGAAATGAATTTCAACCCAGAAAAACCCCTTGTTTATAATAAAAAAAACTCAATAGGGGAACCCTGTTGAGAGGGTTCAAGTACCAAGTCTTTTCCTCTTCTTGAATTTGATCCTCGAAGTTGAATTTCGTTTTGAGGTCGTTTAAGAAGGAAGGAAGGAAGGAAACAACTTAAAAAGAAGAGATTAAAAAAGAGAGAAAGATGAATTGATTTGGTGACAAATGAGAGTGGATTTCACTCTCAATCTCACTCTTAACTGTTCTCAGTTAACTGAGATTACAGGGGAATAGTGAATTATTTGTAGCAGATTCCTAATTATGTATGAGAACAACACGGCTTATCAAAATCGGGTGTGGTCCACCAATCCCCCCATTCTCTCTCTCTCTCTCTCTCTCTCTGAGTGGAGAGAGAGAGAGAGAGAGAGATAAAGGTCCTTCTTCGTTTTATGGACACAACATTTTGCGACTCCCGTGTAAAAATCTCAGTGGATTTACACTGATAACCTTGTACAATGGAGAGGGGGGGTTGAGGATTAGATGATCTTTTTAAAAGTGGATTTTCACGCCCTTTTACAATCACAAAAGGGTCTTTTCAAGAGACAGAGAGGATCTTCTTTCTGTTCCTGAGGGCCTTTTGTTGTTGCTTCTTTCAGAAACAGAGAAGGAGGGGGGGGGGGGGAGGTGTGTCAACCTAACTGTTGAAATTGATGACAAAACTGAACCCGTAATAAGAAAATTATGTATTGAATTGAAAATTTAAACAAATTGTTGACATTTTCATTTAATAGGTAATTTTTCTATCAATTTCGATGACAAAACTGAATAAAAAATGACGAATGTAATGGAAATTTCATAGCTTTGTTGTAAATTTTGGTGACGTATTTGAAGTTTTGACTAAAATAATGAAAAATGCATGGGGAAAATCATCCCATAATTTGAATGAAAATAGTAGCAAAATTGTTGAAATTTATGAAATTCATAGGAAAATTCTTGATTTATTATTCGAATTTTATGAAATTATTGGAAGTAACTTTCGTTAAAAAAAATTGGAGTTGAATTATAGAATTAATTTCTTCTAAAAAGTGGATTAAAATGTTTGTTTCTCTTGTGAGGAACCGTACTGATGACAAGGGGGCAACAGGAAGAAGGAGGAGAACCCTACTTGGCACACTGTTTTTTTCATTCCTTTATTCCGAACCCGGTGACCTATTCAAGAAAAGACCTTTTTTTCACAGAGAAACATGAACTCTAAAATAGAAATAAGGAAGGAGGAGAAATGAGTGTAGTTTGGGGTGGAATTTAAGGGGTCTGGCTCCGTTCCAGACAAGACAGAGACGACACACTACAGAAAAAGACAAACAAAACTGGTTCCTTTTTTCTCTCAAAAAGAGAGGAGCTTCTTCTTCAATGTGTCTTCTTCTTTGGTCCTTTTTTTTTAAACCGAATTTTGTTACAAAGAAACACGCCATTTTCAAATAAGATAAGATGATAATCTCAAACATACAAATGGGGCGACTGAATAAGCGCCAAATGGAACAAACGCCAAACTGAATAAGCGCCAAATGGAACAAACGCCAAACTGAATAAGCGCCAAATGGAACAAACGCCAAACTGAATAACCGCAAAATTTTTGGCTTTTATTCAGTTTGGCGTTTGTTCAATTTGGCGCTTATTCAGTTTGGCGTTTGTTCCATTTGGCGCTTATTCAGTTTGGCGTTTGTTCCATTTGGCGCTTATTCAGTTTGGCGTTTGTTCTATTTGGCGCTTGATCAGCGCCACCATACAAATATCAGGTTGAAAATGAAAAAAGTGTGTGTAGATCGGATTTTTATGCAATATGAAAGCAGCTGTTTCTCATGTGTAAAGTAATTAGAGATGGGGGGGGGGGATATTCGAATCATCGCGAATCTTGAAAAATATTCGAGATTCGCGAAACTCGAATCTTCGCCGTTTTTTTTTTTTTTTTTTGTATTTTTCGAATCTTTCGAATCTTAATCTTAAAAAAAAAACTGTTAAAAACTTTGGTAAAATTAGTTTTAACTTCCATTGACGTCCAATAGAAGCGGTTTACTAACCAAAAAATAAAAAAACCGGCGATTGTTGCAATTTCGGTGGTGGTATCCGGATCACGAATAATCATCACCTTGTGGCAGCGACCCTAAGTGAAGCCACACTTGTTTTATTATTAATTTAATATTTAATATTATTTTATTTATTTGTATTTTCGATAATGAATAATATAGGATTCTTATATGAAGGATTCGAGAGATTCGAGAACCTTTTAGGATTCGGATTCGAGAAAATTTAGGATTCGTTTAAATCAACAGCAATTATGACTTTTAAACCTAATAAAAAAAAAGGTTGGTTAGAGGCTAAGATTTATGGTTATTATCAGTTGTCAACTTGAGTTCTAGCCTCTAACCAGTATTTTTTTTTATTGAAAAAAAAATAATTGTTGGTTTGTGCGATTATTACTTCACATTTTGGCTCTTTTGGGCCACAGATTGAGAAACATTTGCATGTGATATTTTGCATAAAAATCCGAGCACATAATTTGTAAAGCTGACATTTATGTTGTGGAATTGAGAGGGGAAGAAGGGAGGGGGGGGGGGAAACACACATGTCGAAAGGGGGAGGCGGGTTGACACGCGCCGTCAGTTTACATATTTTCTCATTAATAATCATTTTTTCGTCTTTTTTCTCTTCCTTTTCTTGAAATAAAAGTGCGAATCCCGAACAGCTGTTCCAAATGGAAGACACTCGTTTGGATTTCACGGAGACAAACAACGGTGATAATAATAATTATTTCCCCCCCCCACCCCCCACCCCCCACTCCACTGGTTTCCTTTTTTGTTTCTACCTCCTCCTCCTCCTCCTCCTCCTCCTTAAGAAAAACGGGGATAAGATGGGATAAGTGGGAGAAACTTGATACTTTTTTCTCTCTCTTGTTAACATCCTCAGCTGTTAAGGGGGGAGTTGAGTGTGGAGGGGGGGGGGGGGGAAGAGAGGGGGATTTTCTTAAAATGCGGCGAATGAACTTTTCAATTTTCGCCTCTCTTTTCCTGTTTTAATTTTAAATTTAACAAAAAAAGTAAACATGTTTACTAATTTTCAATTAAAATCCAAAGATAAATAAACGCGTTTCGAAAAAAATATTAATTAAAAAAAAATATTACAAGCGTTTTAGAAACTAGAAGAGTAAAATGGATCCAAATATACTGCAGAGTAGATTGATTTAAAATGAAATTGATTTTATTTTATTTTTTTGATTAAAATGATTGCGCAAAGTAGTCGTTTTTGAACAATTATTAAAGTATAAACCTCCCTTCCGCCCATCAACTCTGGTTATTCCGTCAATTAGAAGTTTTAGAAACTAGAAGGGTGATTCAATCACTCAAGAGCATTTTCATGATGAAAATCTTTCAAAATAAGCTATTTATGTCAGTTTAAAAATGTTTCAAAGTTTTTGAAAAGCTTATTTTTTAAAAAAAGATATTGATATAAAAATGGGTCTTAAGTGATTGAGCTACTCATTCTAGTTTTTAGAAACGCATAAAATAACTCAAGAGTTCGATTACAATTTGTATTTTTTGTGGGGGGTTTGGGTTTGATTTTTAAAGGGAACAAGACGACCGACGTCACCCGTATGTCTCCGATTCGAACGAGAACGATGAAGGAGTACGATCAACTGATAGACGACTTGAAGAAGGAAAACTTCAATCTCAAGTTGAGAATCTACTTACTCGAAGAGAGAATCCAACAGAAATTGGGACGTGGAAGTAGTTTCGAAGACATCCACAAAGCGAACATCGAATTGAGGGTTTGTCTTCTTTATTTTTTTCTACGAGAAAGTTTCTCGTTTTAATAGAATAACTATTTGGATTTTGTTTTAGGTGGAGGTCGAAGGTCTTAAGAAGGATGTTGTCGATAAACACGGGCTTCTGGTCGCCGCCTCGAAGGCGCTCGAAGTTCTCGAAGCTCAACAGAAGAGCGAAATGGAGAAAATGACTCTGGAACGAGAAAACGAGAAGCAAAAGCTTCTACAAAGGATAGAACAACTCGAACAGGTTTCGTTTCGATCGTTTGTTACATTTAATTTCGTTTTCAACGCTATTCGTGTCATTTTCAGCTGCTTGAAAAAGCTTCCGAAGGTGAAAAGAAGACAGAACGAGGCCAGAGTCTACCGTGGTTCAAAGCTTTCTCTTTCATGGACCAGTTGAGCGAAGGAGAAAGTTCCGACTCTCCCGTAACTATTATTATGCTGCGGCGGCCGTCTCTCTCGTTATGACACTTGTTGAATTTCTCTTTTCGTTTCAGGTTGGAATTCCGTCTATGCAGCAGAAAGTGACGGAACTCGAAATCGTAATCGGCGATCTGAACGACCAGATAACAAAATTCCAGACGAAGATCGAGGTTTGGGCTTTTTTTTTCTTCTTCAGATTCGAAGTTGTGACAAAACGATTCGTATTTTGACTTGTTTTTCGTTCTTGAGTAGACGCTGGAGTCTGATCTGGTTAAAAAGGACGAACAGATCGAGAAACAGGCGAAGAAATCGGCCGTCATGAAGAATGCCCTTCAGGGATTTTTGGTTGCCGTTCGCGAGAAAGATGAACAGGTGACGTAAAAGTTTCTCGTCTGTCCGAGAGGGAAAAGTCGGTTTTCGTCAATTTTATGTTGTTTTTGTATGGATTTCAGTTGGAACAAAGTAGCAGAGACAAGACGAAATACATGGAAGAATTGGAACGAGCCAAATCCGAATTATCGCAGGTGATGTTTCAAACTTACTCTTTGTCGTGATATTCTTTATATTATTCACATTTGATTGACTTTATTCTTCAAAATTAAAAGATTTTTCTTGGGTTAAGAATTTTTGTATTTTTAAATAATTTGTCGTTCACTTTGCATTTCGAGATGTTTTTTTTTTAAAAAGTAGAAGAGTAACTTTCACTTATAAGAAATCTTACAAAATAAACTTTTTATGGCGGTTTAGAAAAACGATCAAATTTACATTTTTTGTTTTGTGAATTTTTAATTTGTTTTATAAAATACAAACATGAAAATACTCTTCTAGTTAATTAAAACAAATTTAATAAAAAATTGAATTGTATTTTAGAAGCTAGAACCGTGAACTGAATCAAATAATCATGTTTGATATATCTTTCAAAATAAACTTTTAATGGCTGTTCGAAAACGAAAAGAAAGTCTAAGATTTTGAAATTTTTTTAAAGGATTTTTTAAAATTTTAAAATGTTTTCGTTTTCCAACCAGCCATTAAAAGTTTATTTTGAAAGATATATCAAAAGTTCAAAACTCATGTTTCTGAACTGCACGATGTAAACAAAGAATTCTCTTTCATTTGCATAAATTGTGAAATTATTCTGTTTATATTGATTGCTTAAATGTGTCCAAAGGGTAGTTGAGAATGTTGTTTTTATAGTTGGACTTTGACCTTTTGTCATTTTTTAAAGAATTTGTAAAGGTATATGCAAATGACCTTTGACCTTCTACTATTTCTAATTGATTTGTAGGCAGAGAAGGATCGCCTGAACTCCATTCAACAGATTCAGTGTTTAGAAAGCGAATTCGCAATCAAACAGAAAGATCTCGAGCATTGGGAAGGTGAGAGAGTTTTTTTTCGATCTTGATTGTCTTTTATCAGGAGAAATGAATTTGAAATTCTAATAATGTTATTATTAAAATATATATATTAAACGGAAGACGAAGGTTACGAAAGATTTAAACAAACCTTTAATAATAAACGTTTCTTGTCTGTTTTAGCATCGATCGTCGAGAACTTTAAAACCTCGTTGAACTTCGTTCTCGAAGGCGACGAGAGATGTCCCGAAGACATTTTCTTGAAATTATCTTCGGTGCTTAAAAACGTATCGTCGTTATACGATAGAGTTGTCGGCGAAGACGATTCGGAATCGTCGGACGGACTCGTTCGTATGGTGAACTCTTTGAAGAGCGAGTTCTCGATTCTCGAAACGGAAAGAGACGAGCTGTCGTCTAGACTGACCGATCTCGAGTCTCGTCTTCGAGAAGTTGCCGAACAGAGAGATTATAGTAAGCAACAATTGGCCGACGCCGGAGTTCAGCTCGAGTTTCTCTTAAACGAAAGGTTGAACTACTGCGAAGACGATTTAGAAGATTCCGACGTAAAAAGAGATCATTTGACTCAAGAACTAAAAGTTTGTAGGATTTCAAAGATTCATTTTAAACGTTTTTTTCATCGTTTTTTGTTGTTTTTAGGACGAAATTTTTAAACTTGGTCTTCAGTTGAAGTTGACGTCTCATCTAAATGGCGTCTTGAAGCAACGTATCGCTTGCGTTTCGACATCGGAAGCGAAAAATGACGAACAGCTGAAATATCTCGCTCAAAACGCAGAGATGCTCATTTCGGAAGTCCAAAAATGGAACGAAAAAGGAGAAAACTCGGTTGCTCGTCCGGTGAAGTTTGAAATCGTGACGAAACAACTGAAAGAAACCGATGCCGAAGTTCGTATGGCTGTCGATGAATTCGATTTCGTATTTGTTTTAACAGTTGTTTGTTTTGATTCAGATCAATAGGTTGAAGTTCTTGTTGTCGTCGACCGAGGCAACGGTTCGAATGTTTAGTTCCAGGCTTAAACAATATAGGCGCCACCTTGCGGAGAACAACGTTACGATTCCGTTACTATCGAATCCACGTTACAGTAGGCATCACAGCGTAACGAACTTTGATGGTGGAATCTTAAATAGCGGTTTGATCGGACCGGAAGTTAAAGTTCAGAAACGTGGCTCCTCGAGCGCTCCGGTGACTCCAATCAAAGACGATCCTTCCGTTTTTTACAATCGTCATCATTCCGATATCGTCACGAATCTCGAGAAGGAACTTTGCCTTTTGAGATCGGATCTCGACTGTAAAGAACAGATAATTGCGAGTTTGCGCGAAGATTTCGAACGCACGAGACCTCGATGTTCGTGTAACGATGTCGGAGTTCAAGTGGAGTTTTGCGACGGAACTTGGAAAGATCTTTCTGCGTCACGCAACGCTTGCGAATTACTTAGATGTCGCTTGGAGGAGCTGGCGGATTTTCTCGAACAACTTCTACGGTTTGACGATAGAGGATTTCTTGATCTCAGTTTGTTGACGCCTCAAAGGTTGTCTTCGATCAGAGGTTACATCAATAAGAGTCGTGAATTATCGGCCACTTTGTCGCAGTCGCTGAATGGTAAAAACAATAGCGGCGCTGACACAATTCCTTTGCCGATGGTTTACGTCGAACCTAATGCGTTTGACCTTTTTTGTTTTCGTTTTAGTGTACAATAATTGTGTTTCGTTTGCCGATAAATCAACGATTGCAGATGAATCGACGAGAGATGCGTCCGAAGGTACGATGTCTTTGAACGATGACGATGTGTTCGAGTCGCACGACGACGGCGAAAGTACGGTTGTCTCGTCGAGAGATGAGAAATTCGATCGTAGCCCAGGAGAACGTAAAACGTGCGACAAAAGTCTCGCGTTCGAATCGGAGTCGACCGATCGGAATCCACGGGCGAAGAGCGACGAACTCTTGCTTCTTTTGACGAATGCCGAACAGAACGAAACTATGGAGCAACCCAAAACGGTGGACGAACTTCCTTCGTTTTCACTGTTATCGTCTACTTTTCAAAAGTCTTTTCTCGCATCGACAAATCTTAATATATCGCTGAATGGATCGCGATTAGGTGAAAACGATGCTTCCGAATCCGATTCGTGGTCCGAACCGGATCGTGGAGTTTCTCAGCAACGTATCGGACTTGATGGCAGTCAGTTGGTTCCTTTAGGCAAGACATCGAACGGTTCTCCTCGTCGTCTGGTCGATTTCATGTCTACGACTAGTACGGAATCGGAGATAATGACGGAAATGAGTAAACGCCTCGGAAACAAGGGTTCGAATGTTACTTATTTTGGAAGCTTGATTGTTTTTTTGGATTAGTAGCCGCTAGCCTCTATGTTGAGGCTCTGGAATTGTTATGTAGGTTGTACCGAAGACGCGAATTAAGACGAAAAAGTTATACGAACTTCTCTCGATTTAATTTCTGCCAATTAGCCTCTCTGAGTACGAGCTTGTACAGCTATTTCGCCTTATTACTCGCTTGCGACACAACCTGTTTAACATCACAGCACCTTGCCTTAGAGGCTAGCGGCTACTAATCGTTAAAATGTTTTGCTATTCGACAGTACAGTTCATGTCTTTTGCGTCTTGCGTTTTTCTTTGTTTTAGCGATTCATAAGTGGAGAACAAACGTGCAAGAAATTTGTAGTTTAAAATCTCAAGTTCACGAATTGGAGGAACTGAACAAATCTCTTCGAAGCGAACTCGGTCTTTATCAACAAGTTTGTAACGTCGGTGGATCGACGACGGCTTCGGTGAAGTCTCTTTCTCCGAGGACGCGTAACGTCACTCGACGGAATCGCAATCGTAGTGGCGACGTTTCGACAAATTTGTCTCGTTGTCGTCTTGAAGATTATCTTTTAGAAATATCGTCTCTTAGAAAACATCTCGAAGAATCGATTAGAACTTATGATCAGCTGAGAGAACAGTTAGAGAAGAATTTATTGAAGATGTGCGAGGAAGGAAGTCGTAGCAACGGAGCCGTCGAATACGAGCTCGTAGTCGGACAACTCTACTCGCAGATCGAAGAAAGAGACGCCGCTCTACGAAACCTTCATAAGGAGAAGAGCAATCTTTTACTCGAAGTATGGAGACGATTGTTTTGCAATCGAATCTTTGAAGAACCTAGAGAGACACTTCAGAGTTACACGTGCTGCAATACGTTGTCGGTTTGGTGGTTCCAAAGTTACTCAAATGGCTCTAGCAACCAACAAACGTCGAAACGTCGTGAAATTATCTTAATAATCGAAGAACAGATTAAAGATTGCACATAATTTTTTTTAAAGCTGAAAGATGTTTCTAAATATTAGAAGCGTTGTTAGCAAAATGAACCTTTTTTGAGGTCAACGACCTTTTACAAGAGTCGAGGAAATTAGCAAAATTCAAAATTCTATAAAATAAAAACCCTTTTACATATTGCAACCAAAAAGACCTTAAAAAACCTGGCCACAACATTTAAGGCGCAATTCAAACTTCAATTGTTGCTGAAACGAGAGTTTGAAAACACGATTTGTTGTTAAAAAACTTAAAATCGAGACCATGTTTTTGGAAACGTCAAATTTGAACATTTCGTTTATGCTGTGGAGTGTCTCTGGGCTCTTAACGCTTGTTTTTTTAAATCGTTTTTTGTTTGTTTTTAGTCTCAACAGTTGAACGAAGAACTTAGAATTCATCAGGAAACTGTTCACTCGCTGAGAGCGGAACTTACGGAAAAGAACGATTCGTTCGATAACTTATCATCCGAACTCATCGAAACAAGATCTGCTTTAACTTTGAAAGACAAAGCGCTGAACAGTGCACAAGCAGAAGTTAACCAACTTCGTCAGTCGCTATTGAAAGCCAAAGAAATTCTGAACGATAACGAAGTGACCATCAAAGATTTGCATAATGCAAATAACGTTCTTACGAGAGATATGGAGAGAGCGACGGATCGGTTGTCGCGGTTAGAGAAAGAAGCTGCAGACGAGAGACTCCGTTCGGTGATGCTCGACAAAAAGCTTTCTGTTAAAGAGAAAGTTGTCGGAGAATTAGAGGAGGAAGCGCAGGTGTTGAGGCAGAGGATCGAGGAAGCCGCCGTCGTTGCAAGAAAGACGTTCGACGAACAGATAAAGCGGAAAGAACTCGAGGCCAAAGACGCTCTTCGTGAACTCGAATCGATCAAGCTGCAGTCGTCTTGGTTTGTGTTTCGTATATTCACTTTCGTTGTATTGTTTTGCTTTTGCTTCATTGTTTCGATTTTCTTCTATTTTTTTTTTTTAGTTTGCAAAAGGCTTACGAGGAAACGAGAGTTCATTTACAAGCAGCCGAAGCTTTAAATCGGTCTATGAAAACCGAAATGAATACGTACGAGCGAATTGTCGTCTCGAAGTCTTCGACTCGAGAGAGCGGGCTCGAGAGTTGCGTTCCGCAATTGATGTCCGAAATGCGAAGTCTTCGCTTACAGCTGGAACGTAGCATCGAAGCTAACGTTGCGCTTAGGTCGAAGCTGGAGGGCGTTACCGGTACTTCTGTCGGAAGTGATCGTTGTGCCAGTTCCATTAGTATGCCCGATACTGCGTCTAGTTTCTGTTTCACTGGCGCCGAAAACGAAGATCGGCCCTTCGCTTCGGCTCGTTACGGCATCGACAGACAGATTAGCAAATCTTCGGATTACGTGTCCGATGGCCCGAAAGAGACGGAGGATCGTCAGTGGCGCGGAACGGTCGAGGGTGCGACCATCTACTCGTCTCCCGATCTCGGAATCGAGTCGGATCCTAGTCGTTTTTCGAGCCTCGAACGACGGACGAGTTTTCCGATTGAAAAATCGGTTCATTATCTCGAACCTGGAATTCCCGGTTCTAATTCGGACTGGACGAACGTGATGTCTGCGCCTCCAAATCCGGTATTGCGGCTCGTCTCCGCTGCATTCGATTCGAAGAAGAAAGCAAATTTCACTTTTCCGCTTCTGGGCGGCGTAACGAACGATTCAGGGGAGTCCGTCGACTCCGTGAGCGAAGTAAAACAACAGATGTATGCCATAGTTGAAGCAGATAGTTTTAAAATACTCGAGAAAGGGATGGCCGAGGCTTTGGATGTTCTAGTGTCGATCAGATCGAAAGCGAAAGAACGCATTACGGCGATGCGTGGTTCGTCTGTGACGAAAGACGTTAATTACACAGCTTGGAAAGAACTTTGCATTCAATGCAACGCGTTAAGAAGTTCTTTGCGTGAAGCTAAACTTGTCATGGAACAGTTTTACAATGTTCCTCTACCACTGATTTCCGATGCGGATTCGTGCATCGGATCCATGGACTCCAAAGAGGTGAAATGATGTTTGCATAAAATGCAATGAAACGCATAATGTGGGTTCCTTTTTGAGATTCATTCTGCAATAATAATCAGTTTAAGGTGGTTTACGAACTTTTGATTATTCTTTCTTTCAGTAAAGCAAAATAGAGAGAAACTAGAAAGTGTTTTATTAACTAGAAGGGTAGCTCAATCACTTTAAAGGTGTTTTCAGTTTTGATATATTTCAAAATAAACTTAAAATATCAAGACAAATTAAATTAAAATGAAATTAAATTTAAATTTAAATTAAATTTAAAATTAAAATTAAATTTAAATTTAAATTTAAATTAAATTTAAATTAAATTAAATTAAAATAAATTAAAATAAATTAAAATTAAATTAAGTTAAAATTAAATTAAAATAAATTAAAACTAAATTAAAATTAAATTAAAATTAAATTAAAATTAAATTAAAATTAAATTAAAATTAAATTAAAATTAAATTAAAATTAAAATTAAAATTAAAATTAAATTAAAATTAAATTAAAATTAAATTAAATTAAAATTAAATTAAAATTAAAATTAAATTAAATTAAAATTAAAATTAAATTTAAATTAAATTAAATTTAAATTAAATTAAAATTAAATTAAAATTAAATTAAAATTAAATTAAATTAAATTAAAATTAAATTAAATTAAAATAAAGTTAAATCAAAATAAAGTTAAATTAAAATTAAATTAAAATAAAGTTAAATTCAAATTAAATTAAATTAAAATATCAAGACAAATTTAAAAATATCATCACCTTAAAAGTTTGTTAACTTTCAAACTGCCATAAAAAAGTTTATTTTAAAAGATATCAACATGTTTTTCTTCATTTTGCTCGTGAAAGATAGAATAATGAGTGTTTTTGAGACGGGCCTCGGTTACACCTTTAAAACCACCTTAATTCAAAATAAAAATAATCTAATTTTTCCGAAAATTTACATAATTTTAGTAAAAAAAAAATATTTTGCAAAGAGATTCTTAAACCAAATCTTTTTTTATGCTCCTATTTTGTTGTTGTTTCTGACGAGTGTAGCTATTAATTGCTTTAATTGTTCGTTAATTTGCAGCATATTTCTTGCATTTTTTTTATTTTGGGGAGATTTCTTTCTATTTGAATGCAATGTATAATTTCTAAAAATGATTTACGAACTTTCTCTTAACGATGTATTTGTTGTTTTCATACAGAACTGTCGGCTCGAAGGAGAACTTCTAAGGCTTCATCGCGAGCTTGCGAAAGAGCGAAAAAGAGCCGAAGACGCTCTGGAAAAATTAGAAGTAAGATTTTTTTTTTAAAGACCAAAACTTGAAATTGCGACATTCGACTTAACTCGTCTCGTTATGTTTTAGGTTGCGAACCGTGCCAAAGACGGGATGGAAAAAGCCATCATTAAGCAGCGTGAGTGTTAACGACCGAAACGAACGCGGCGTCGTTTTAATTCCGAGAAGTCTTTTTTTTTAAACTTATCTCTCTTTTTAGTGAACAAAACTCATTGTGTTCTGAAGAAAGCTCGAGGTAATCTGGAGAACCAAAAGCAAAACTGCATTACGGTTGCAACCGATCCGTCGAAGTGAGTCCGAGTTTCGCTTTATTCGAAGAAATCTCAACCGGTCAGTGTCGGGTTTTTTTTTTTTACTTATCTTTGATTTTGTAAATTTGAAATTGCAAATATTGTCTCGAATGCGCGAAAGGATGGAATTTTTTTTGGCGCGCATGCGCGTTTGTGCCATATTTATATATATATATAATGTGTGAATATATTCTTAGCAATACGCGTTTGCATTTTGAAAGTGCGTAGAATTATATTTTACGGCGACGCCAAAACGGTTTGATGCTCAAATGTGTGGCTCTTCTTTAATCATATTTAACCGCTGTCAGTATTTTTGAATTGTCGGATCGAGCCTTTCGAATCTCTTCGGTGCCATATTTTTTTTAGCGTGTTTCGTTTTTTTTTTGTTTGAGTTTCGTGAACGAAAATATTTACGCATCGAACGGTGGGTTTTTTTTTTAAAAAAAATTCAAATTAATTTCTATTTTATTGAATTGATTTTACGAGCGAAGCGAGCATTGGATGTTCAATTTCTTCTTTTGTTTTATGTGGGTTTTGTCTTTATATTTAATTATATATATATATTGGAGTAAATGAGGTTTTGTTTTTATTATTATATGCGGTTGATATTGATGAATAATTGGTTTTTAATATTTGTAAATTGTTTGGCTGAGAAGAATGCGTGAGTCGTATGAAAACCGAGAGAGAGAGAGAGAAAAACGGACGAGTCTTAGTAAATAAATATTTTTATTCATATATAAAATAGACGAAAGAACAGGTTTGTTTTCGTTGCGATATAAATTATTTGAAATTACGATAGAATCTCGATTATCCGGACTAAATGGGGCCGAAGAACTCCGAAGTTCGGATATAATCGAGATTCTACTTAATTTCAAAAAGTTCTAGAAGTTTTTTTCTTCTTAAAATGAAATGTTGTTTAAATGTGGGTTGTGTCGATCTGATTGCTTTCGATGTGTTCCGATGTCTGAACGTGTGGAGCACCGATTACGAACGGCGTCAAAAGTAGTCCGATCGAATAAGTGACCACTTTACGAACGGTGTCCTTCAGAGCTTCCAAAAACGATTCGTCGTCTTCATCTTCGTCAAAGTAATCGAGTTTAAGCGTTTCGTTCTTTGAACTCGTGTGAGACGTCACGTTGACGGTTGTGAAGTTCGGTGTATTTGCTGTCGTGGTGAATTCCACTGTGACTGTTGGTGTCGTGGTTGGCGCATCTGTGACTGTTGGTGTCGTGGTTGATGCAACTGTGAGCGTGGGAGTTGTGGTGATGCTGATGTGGCTGATCGTCGTAATGGTGGTCTGGTTGGTTTCCACGACGGCCCGTTTTACGGCATGATTATGAGTGCTGTTGACGTCGACCGTAGACACTACGGTAGCATCGATCGGAGCCACCGTCGAGCAACTGTGGTTGAAATCATTTGCACGGCGTTGTCTGGTTACGTCACTCGGTATCCGAGTTGTTTCCGTTACGATGCCAGTCCTCGAAACTTCTTCACCTAATTTGTAGAAAATTCAACATAAGATTTTGATAATAAATCTTCCGTGTTTGTGAATGGTGTCTATCGAAACCACCATACCTTTGTTCTCGAAGTCGTGAACGTCGAGATGAGTGCCGACGGTGCCATTGAGAACCGGCGAGGCCGTCGTCATCCACATTTTTGCAAATAATGTCACAAACACAATAGCAACCAGTTTTCCTGTTCAAAATATGATGAATTTCATTTTGTATAAACGAAACAGGGAAAGATTTCTTAAAATGGGCTACGGTGTTGAGAGAGAGAGAGAGATTGAAAGTGATTTTCTCTCTCTCTTCTCATGTCATTCTTGATTCCATTGTGCGTTTTGACATGGTTTATTATAAATTGTGTTTCCAATTCAAAGATTGTTTTGAGCCCCACTTTTCGGTTCATCGTTCCCAAAGAGAGAGACTTGAGGTTCATTTTATTTTCTCCTCTAAATTTTTTTTGCAAGTTTTTAGATCATTTTGCAGTGGGTGGTTTCTAGATTATTTTATGCAATTATGAATTTTTCGATTATAAAAATGTAAGGTGAGCCAACAAGGACCACAAACGACTCGATTTAAACCTTTGAGAACCAATGTAAAAGTGGCTCTGTTTCGAGAGTCGTTTGGCCACCTCTTAAGAAATCTCTTCATTTATGAATGATACATTTGATGAAACCCCCAAATTGATGAAGAGATAGATATTTGACTCCCCAAGGAGAGTTCCTTTTAGTTTCATCAGGAGGCAAACATAATTTTCGTTAACAATGTCCGACCTACTTAACTATGCAATTTTTTTTTAAACAAACTCATTATTTAACAAATACACAGTTGACATGACTTCCTTTTTAAGATTTTCAAAATGCATCGTCATCAAAATCATAGTTATCTTTCATTTTAAGCTAGTTTTAAAATTGTAAACGACCCTCGAACTTTTTAAAATGTTTTAGAAAACTAGAAGAGGTAGTTCCACTTAGGAGTATTTTTCACATAGATATTTTTCAAAATAAGCTTTTTTTATGTCAATTTTAAAATGTTACAACTTTTGAGTAGTTGATACTGTTTTAATTTTTTGTCCATAAAATGTTTTATTTTGAAAGATATCAACTTGAAAATGATATTAAGGTGGTTTTAAAGTGTAAAAGGCCTTTCCAACTTTGAAGAAGAAACTAGAAGAATAGCTCAGTCATGTAAGGGAATTTTTAAGTTATCTTTCAAAATAAGCTTTTTATAGACAAAAAATTAAAAAAAGATTAAACTACTCAAAAGTTGTAACATTTTCAAACTGATATAAAAAAGCTTATTTTGAAAGATATCAACATGAAACTAATCCTTAAGTGTGATGCAACTAAAGGGAACACAACATCTTTTAGGCCTTGTTTCCAATTGGGGTGAAAATTTCAACTGGTGAAAAATCGAACAAAAGTGGCCCCGAGCCCCATTCACTATCATAGACGGGAGCCACTTTTGTTCAATTTTTATCAGTTGAAATTTTCACACAAAATGGAAACAAGGCCTTAGAATGAATTTTACTAAAAACAACTACAAACAAGAATTTTTTTAAAATAAAAATATGATTTGATTAAAAAAAATTCATAATTTTTAATTTTTGTAAATTGCCATAAAAAGTATTTTAAAATCAAATATTGTTTAGTATTTCAGTTTTAAACAAACTTAACTCTTTCTTTAAAAAAAAAAGTTTACTTCTAAAATATAGTTTCTAATATGTGATCTTAGATATTATCGATAAAAAAGTTTATTTTGAAGTGGTTAAGCTACCCTTCTAGTTTTTAAACCATTTTCATGTTTCTCTTCTGAAAGACAAGCAAATTCGTTAAGAAAATAAAAATATTACATTTTGATAAAACTCACCTTCCATTATTTGAGTTGTTAATTTGATTTTTGGAATTGGAGTTTCGTTGTTGAATCTGAATTCGAGTTGTTGTTTGATTAAAATGAGACTTGTTCTCAAAAAAAAAAGAGAGGAGAAGACGGAACTTTCTTATTTTTTCAAACTGAGTCAACAAGAAGAACAAACCTCCCAAAAATTCCAATTGGTTGTTGGAAGAATTACAAATGGAGAAAGTTTCGAGTTTTTTATTTTAACAAAAGTTGATTGGGGGTGAAAGGTGGGAGAGAGAGAGAGAGAATGGGATGAAGGTAAGGGGAAAATAGGGAAAAGGTCAGGGCCTAATATCCAAATTCTATTATAGTGAGTTACACAAGAAAAAGGGGGGGTTGTATTCAATAAGGATGTTTTGTGTTCCTTGGGGGCATATTTACTAGAAAGTTCACTTCCTGGAGGAGAACGTGAAGGGTCCTTTGTAACATAACAGGACCTTCAAGTTATGCTGAGTAATTTTAATAAAAAGGGAGGGAGGGAGGGAGAGAGTGACCACTACTGACTGACCCAAACATCAATCAACTTGACCCAGACCTTCTTAAGACATTAGACACAAAAACAAAACAAAAAAAAGCCCTAAGGTGTTAACTGGAATGTCAGTGATTTGATCATTTTTATGATTCTGGTCTACTTGTACAAAACAACAACATATAGAAGAGTTTTACATTAAAACATATTTCTGTATGTCAGAGGATGCAAAACTAGAAAGTGTTTTAGAAACTAGAAAGGTAGCTCAAGTCATTTAAGGGATGCTTTCATGTTGAAGTCTTACAAAATAAGCTTTTATTATAGACTAAACGCATAAAAAGCTTATTTTGAAAAATAATCAAACATGAAAATAGCCTTAAATGATTGAGCTACCCTTCTAGTTTCTAAAACACATTCAAGTTTCTCTTCATTTTGTAATTCAAAGAAAGAATAATCAAGAGTTTGAGAGCCATTCACACATTGCAGTTATTTTCATGTTGATATCTCTCAAAATAAACTATTTATAAAAAGCTTATTTTGAAAGATATCAAACATAAAAATAGCTTTCTAGTTTCTAAAACACATTCAATTTTCTCTTCATTTTTACACCTGAAAGTTAGAATAGTTAGTTTCGAAAGGTGTTTCAACAGTTTAAAAACATCTTAACCACTTTTGTCACATTTATTGAAATTGCACAATTCTTTTAAAAAAATAACAGGAACAACGAATTTATTAAACTAGAAGATTCTTCGCTTTGTTTAGTTTGGTCAGGATTTTTTCCATTTCTAATCCGACCCACTGAGGAACTGTCGTCGTTTCTTTAACCTCTAACGCGTTTACTAATTTATCGACGCTTTCTTTCACTTCTTCGATCGTATTTCTGTAAAGTTCTTCCGATTTGTCGTCCTCTTTTACGTTTTCTTCGGGTTCCGTTACGTTCGTTTCGTTTATATTCGCTTGTTGTTGTCTTAAAGAACTTTGGACGAGTTCTTCGTAGCCGGAACATCCGGGCACACTCACCGGAACCTAAAAATGGGTTCATTTCCGAAACACAAAAACTAATTCAAGAGGCATTTTCAGTAAAAAATCAAATAAGACAAACCTGATTTAGAAAATTAACAACAATGTCTTTGAGAAATGGTTCACGTGAGAAACAATCCGAAATGACCTGGACGTTGGGTGTTTCGTGCGAGAACGCAGAAAATGAATCGAGCGCGTGATGAAGTACGATTGGGTTCTTTTCTTTTAGACAACTCTTCAGGAGTTCGGACAAATGTCGTGAAACTTCACCATTCTGAAATGGAGTGAGAATTACCATAAGTTTTGAACTGCTGATTGTAAGAACTCTTCTTGTTTATTCTTTACGTTTCAGAAGACCAACATTAAGAAGAAATTTAGAAAACTAGAAGAGTAAATGAGTCACTTACGACGACATTTTCAAGTTTATCAGTGATAATTTTAAAGGTGTCCCTCAAACTCTAGTTAGTGTGTTAGAAACTAGGAGAGTAACTCAGTCACTTAAGGCTATTTTCATGTTGATATTAGCTTTCAAAATAAACTTTTTATATCAGTTTTTAAGTTTTGTCTGTAAAAAGTTTATTTTAAAATATATCAACATGAAACCATTTAAGTGACTGAGCTACCCTTCTACTTTCTAACACACTTTCAAGTTTTCGTTTGATTTTGTTTCTTGAAATGACAGAATTGAGTTTCAATTCAAAATCAGCTGTTTGTAAAAAAAGAAAATCTGAAAATATCTTGAAAATCCCCTTAATTGTGATTCAGTTACTCTTCTAGTTTTTAGAACACTAAAACGTAGAATTAAGACAAATTCAAGAAACAAATATTCGACCTCAATATTTTTCCGCTTTAATCTCTTGATGAATTTCAAGATGCTCAATCGGATTTTTTGACCACAACTATTATGATACAAATGGAGCAATTTCGGCAAGATCTCCGATAGGTCGGCGTTTCTGAATACCGGAATTAAATGTCCAAAAAGAGAAATCAACTTGGAGACGACCGATTCGACGATCGGAGAATCGATTTCGGAAGGAAGAGCCGTCAAGATCCTTAAGGACAAATTCAAAGCTGTGGATTTCGAAGAAGTGGATATTTTGGAATCCGAACATAATTTCGTAACGAATGCAAGGTGAAAATACTGCAAAATGAAACATTTCCATGTTTTAGAAACAGCTCGCTATCCGAACTCTTTGATTTATTCTGCAGTTTCTGAAGAAGCAACACTAAGAAGAAATTGAAAGTGTGATAGAAACTAAAAAGGGGTAACAGCTGAATCACTTATTTGTATTTTAATATTTGATATCTTTCAAAATAAACTTTTTATTAGAAAAATTTAAAAAAAAATATTGCGGGCCATTTTTAAACTGATATAAAAAGCTTATTTTAAAAGATATCAAACGTGAAATATGTACTGATTGAGTTACCCTTCTAGTTTCTAAAAACGCTTTCAAGTTTCTCTTCATTTTTTGTTCCTGTCTTAAAAACTAGAAGAGTAGCTTAATTACTTAAGGACATCTTTCAAAATAAACTTTTTTATAGACAAAAATTTAAAAACTTGACGTGAAAAGTTTATTTTGAAAAATGTCATTATGAAAATACCTTCTTCAGTGATTCAGCTACCCGTCTAGTTTTTAAAACACTTTTTATGTTTCTTTAATTTAGCTCTTCTGAAAGACAGAAGTAATCAAGGAGTTGGCGCTGTTTTTTCCACTTTCTAACAAGCTTTAAACCATATTTTGAAGAGTTGCGATTGGTGACGGCGACGTTTCGATGAAACTCTTCTCTAAACCTTCCACACTTTGACGAAATAAGTGCTGACGTCCACCGAATACGTTCCAAACTTCGTCATCGATTTCGGCATCCAAAAGTGACACCCATAACGTACGGTGTCGATCGACGGAGAATTTGTTTGCGAATACGAGCTGTAAAGATCAAAACCCCCCGATACAATTTGAAAAAGGCAACGTAAAGAATGGAGCGACGTCGAGACCTTCTGTTGAATGGACAGGAAGTCGTAGAGTCTTCGTAAAAGTAAAACGATACACCAAGCGTCGCAGTTCGGAATCACAGCCATGGAATCGACGATCCGAGCGATGACTTCGAAGTGACCATAACACATTTCGGAGGATTCCAATCTTAACGATTTCGACCAGAAAAAGAGATAAAATTATGTAAGATTTTTTTTTTTGGGGGGGGGGGGGGGTTCGTTCGTCTTTTAGATTTTGAAGTTTTGGTTTTTCTAACCGTCCCAAATACGACCAAATGTCGACTGCGAGTAATTTTCGCCACATTTCGTTACTCGACATTAAACTCTGCAACAAAACCAATTCCTGAGCAAAAAGGAGAATAAATATTTAAGTCGTTACGATTGATTTTTAAACGTGAAAACAGTTTGAGACGACGACGAACCAGTTTGTTAAAATATCTCGACGGAAAGATAGTGACGGCGGAACAGAATTTCGTACAAACGAATTCGTAAAAACTAACGAATCTGAAAAAGTAGCATTTTTTAAGCTTAGCTTTATCTTAAGATGTTTTATGAATCAGTTAAATTTTCGAAACTGATTTGAAACTTATCGAAAGTGTTAGAAACTAGAGGAGTAGCTCAATCACATAAAAGGGTATTTTCATGTTAATATCTTTCAAAATAAGCTTTTTGTGTCAGTTAATCTAGAAAAAGTTTATTTTGAAAGATATTAACATGAAAATTACTATTAATGTGATTAAGCTGGGTACCCTTCTAGTTTTAAAACACGTTCAAGGTTATCTTAATTTTGTACCTGAAAGACCGAATTAACCAGAGTTTAAAAATCAGCTGTTCGTAAAACATTTTAAGCAAAAAAAAAAAAAAAAAAAAAGACTCAAAGTTTGTTAGAAACTAGAATAGCCACGATAGTTTATAACAAACTTTGCACTTAAAAGAAACTTGTGTTTCAACCAATTATGGATGAACCACTGAAACACAAGGCTAGAAAGACATTTGTAAATTTGCCTTTGAGGTTTTCCTTGAATCGTAACTCCTTTGAGGTAAACTGGCAAAGACAACGGAACGGAACCTGATCATACAAGGAAATGACAATTATATGAGCGAGCGTAATTAACAATGGCAACGTTTTTCAACTCACACTTAGAAAACACTTTGAAAAACGTATCCAAAATGGATTTCTCTTTTCCGTAATCCATTAAAATATCGAGAGATTCATCTAAAATGGATTTCGATTCGTTTTCGGGTAATTTAACAAATTCAGACATTACTTTCGATTACGAGCCGCTAGCCTCCAAGCCAACGTTTCAGAGTTGTTGTATAGGTCGTATCGAAGGTGCACAATAAGACGAAACTCGTACATAGAGGCTAAGTGTCTCCTAATTGAAAGAATTTCCTCGTCTTTTACAGAAATACAAACCGTCCAAAGTCGTAAGATTTTCCAAAACGAGTAAAAGGAACAAACAGATCTGAACTCTGTTTCCGTCGTCGACATCCGAATGTTGGATGTTTTTAACGAGTGACGAAAATTCCTTTTCTCTCAAGAGCTGAACGGTCAAATGTTCGACGACCACCATAACTTGAACGTCCACCTCGATCGTAGCGACAACGGAATCCGAAAGTTCTTCTTCGAGTTTCGTTACGGAATAACTGACGGAATAACAAAAAGTCGTTAAAGTGAACCGTGTAATTATACTTTGAAAACAGTTTAACACGAAAAATGGCTGCATATAGTGATATCGTTACCCGTATACAGTTAGAATAAGTCGTAGGAGCGTCGGAAACGCATCGCTGAGATGCGATCGATATTTATCGAAAATAGCTTTGAGAATCTTACAGAAGAAAACGCAGAGTTGCAAAGATCGGACGGAATTCGGTTCCTAAAACCAAATATTTCATAAGTAACTTCTTTTGGAAAACAACGATTTCAAAGTTACATTTCGTTTAAGAGATTCTTTGAAGTTTTCAATTAACGAATTAATCTTTCGACAGATTTCTTCGCAAGCGTCGACGACTTTGACTCGATTTCCGATACGATCCGAATATTTCAACAAAATTCCGGTGTAACATTTCCAAATACTAATGGCTGGTTTCGAAGTTATCGTTTCAAAGAGGAGACAAATTCGTTTCAGAGTCGAGCAAACTGGGAAACAAACGAAAAAGGTTTTAAGAAGCAAATTATTAGAAAAAACCGACTCGCGATCGAACCATTGACGATGGTTTCGATTCGATCTTCGTTCGACGTCGAATCCACTTTAACGAAATGATCCAGTAACGAAACGGAAATCTGTAAATAGAAGGTGATATCGAGTCGGGTTCGATTCGTTACTAAAACGGTTTAAACCTTCGTCAGAGATACGGTTCTTTCGAAAATGGAATCTAAACTCCGTTTCGTTGGTTCGGCCGATAGAACGTCGACTCCAAGATCCTTTTTGTAATTATAAAAATTGTCACATTGTGTTAATGCTTTTTTTAATCTTTACTGTTCTTTCTTGTTTTGATTCTTACACGATACAACGAGAAACTGGATTCGATGAGCTTGAAAGAAACTTCGATTGGATCCAACATCCGATCGCAAGTGTCGTAACTACGAGAAAATTCGATCGAATGTTCGTAAAACTCCAGAAATGAAACGAAAGCTTCGAACTCCTTGAAAATGACAACAACAAAAAAAACCCGTAAGTTTCATTTACTTATTATGTTAATTGAAAAACAAAAACGACAACTTCAACTGAGTCTTCGTTATGATTAATCCGATCGGATCTCGAGAACAATGTAGAAACCTGTTAAAAGATGAAAATAATTAAAACGTTTATAATGATTTTAATAAAAAGAAAATACAAACTTTATCATAAAGTTGATTGAAAAAAGTTTTTTCTAAATTGTTTGAAAAAACTTTTTTCATAATTTCCTTTTCGTTTAAAACTTTTAAAAACTCTAGAAAAAACACAAAGAAAATGAGGAATTTTTAAATATTTACAAAATGAAATCCTTTGTTTTACCTGTGGTTTCTTTAATTGTTTTCATCCGAATGACTTTTTCCTATGAATACAATTAATTTAATGATATGGAGAGAGGGAGGGAGGTAGGGCTAATGTGGCTCCTCGGCTAAAGTGACCGAAGGCCGTGTGGTTAATTTTCAATGTAGGGGCCACATTAGTCCTACAACATTGCCTTTTGTTACTTTATTATTACTTAACGTTGCTTAACTTACCATTATTAATGCCAAATCTACTTCTTCGTCTTCCATACTACTCATATCAATCATTTCATTAAACATTTTAACGTTAAAACAATGAATAATTCAATAACAACACTGAAACTCGAGTTTGGAAAAACTGTTTTTGGCGGGAAAGTCGTTTGGTTCGATCAATAGTAAGTAGAGGGCGACACTATCGGCGTTGGCTTTCCCGCCCCCGCGAAATATAAATTTATAAACGACAAGACTGAATAGTAATGTGCACATGACGTCATGTTATTGACGCAAATTTGTGCGGGCATTTATTATGTACTAATATGGCGTCTTCTTTCTGAACTACGTAATGAATAACGCCATGTTAGTTCAACCTATGTTTTTTCTTGCATTTACAACATTTTGGAAATGCATGCTTCAATTAATATAACTTATTAAAATAAATATCAGGGTATTGTTTCCATTAGCAGCTCACTATAGCCTCCAATCTCATATATAGGTTGCGCTAAATGAGCCAAAAAGCTATGCTAGAGGCTAAGCGGCTGCTAATCGAAAGAATAACCAAATATTAAAATTAAATTAAACTTTGAACAATTTAATTTTATTTAACTGAAACGGTTGAAATAAGAAACTTTAAACAAACTTTTTTTTTTCAACAAAACTTTAAAATAATTCATTTTTTAATTTCTTGAATTGGTGAAATCGGTAAACTGATGATGAGGAGGAACCACCGCCGCCGCCGCCGCCAAATTCGTTTGTTCGTTCATCGAACAACTTTCGTTCGCAAAGAAAACGAAATCTAAATCAATACAAACAATGAGATATTTTTTTTAATTTTCGAACGAAAAAAAAAAATGGTCGAAAAAATGTGAAAATAACTGTGATCAAAAGACGTTTTTTCGCTCATTTCGTTTCTTTCCAAACTCGATCGAGATCCATGAATCTTAAACATATCTATAAGAGGGGAGATTATTAATAATAATATTAATAATATGCAAATTGCACAAATCATAATCGATCATCAGAATATGGATCAGATTACCAGGTGCTTTCAATGGCAGTTCGAAGTGATTCTGCCGATTAGGAGGTTCTTTTCTCTGCAAAGTTCCTTCTGATCGTAATTCGTTTTGTTGTTCGAACACGTTATTTAACGGCGAAATGCATTTTCTTCTCAGATTTTCGTACATTGTCTGAACTTTCTGAAGTTGTCGACTCTTTTCCATTAACTTTTCCGAAAGTTCGGCGCTTCTTTGCTTCTGTCCGATCACTTCCAATTTGCTCGCTTTTTTTTTGTTAACAAATTAACAAAATTAATCAATAAATCAATCGACCAATAAATTAGATCAATAAACTAATCGGTATTTTATAATTTCTGATCTATAAAATTACATTCCAGTTCCTTGCTCATATCTGTTAATTAATTAATTAAGAAAAACTCAACTCAGTCTATCAGAAATCAAGTATGAAACTACTTGGCACTTGAAGCTTCTAATTGAACTCTCTAAGCAGGGTTCCAACTTATTAAAAACCATTTTTATACGTTGAAATTGTGTGTAGAGGGTTGAAGTGTGTGGTTTCTTCCTTTTATCTTGTATTTCGACCCTTAATTCATTAACATTATGATTATTTTACATTTTCAAAACAAACATTAATAAGAAATTGAATTGTTTTAGAAACTAGAAGGGTAACTCAATCACTTAAGGATATTTTCATGTCAGATATAGTTCAAAATAAACGTTTTATAGGCCAAATATTAAAATCACTGCTTCAAGTTGCATTATTTGCATTATAAAAAGTTTATTTTAAACTATATCAACATGAAAATACCTCTTACGTGATTTATCTACCCTTCTAGTTGTTAAAAACTTTTTCGAGTTTCTATGAATTTTCCTAAAAACAGAACAACAAGCTTTTATTATCTTCGAGTTTTAACGAACTTTCAATTTCCACTTAATGTTTCATCTAAAACCGTAAAAATAACCATAATTCTCTTCTATAATTTGCATATTAATAATAATTAATATTGTTCTAATTAAATAACGAGCAAAAAAGGATTCTGTTCATTTCCATTTGATATTTGTTAATCATTTGTTTATGAAGTTCTTCTATTTGGTTCCTTTGTTCTTCGTATTTGGCAGCCATATTGTGTCCGTAGGCCAATTCCTGTTGAATCTGAAATATTTTAAACATTTAAATCCAGATTATGGATTTAAAATAAAAATACAATATATTTCAGAACTTGAACAATGAAATCTGAACCTGATAATTCCAAAAAGACAAAGCCCGAGAGGCGATTTCAAGGATCGTTTCCGGATTAAGTCCTGCTAGAATTATCTTTTTTTTTAAAAAAATAAAATCTTAATTAAATTAAAATTAATGAATAATTTAATTTAAAATGAAGTTTTCTCAAAATAAATATTCTCACCGCTTTGTATTTCTCGTTTGGATTTGTGTCCATTTTAATTATATCGAATTTCCCGTTTAATTTCGTGTTGCCTTTAATTAAGAAAACCGGAAAAAGGGGGGGTTGGAAATAAGGACCAAATTCAAGAAGGAAACTTAACCTTTGAACCCTTCAAACATGAGTTCTAATACAGACAAATGTGTTAACTGGTTTTTTTTTCTATATTTGAACCCTGTTTAGAGAGTTGAAGTGCTAAAAACCAAACAGAAACTTGGTACTTGAGTCTTTTAAACAAGATTTCTAACATAAAAGAATCCTGATTTGATTAGTACGAAGGTTTTTCTCTGTTGCAACCTTGTTTAGAGGGTTCGAGTTAAAGTTGAAGTTGTTGAAAACATATAAATGAAGGAAACTTGACACTTGAACTCTCCAAACAGGATTCCAACAGAGAAAAACTCTTTGATTTGATTATTATGACTCTTTATGAGCCAAATTATAAGGGTTTTTCTTTGTTTTAAGTTATAACCCTGCTAAGAGGGTTCAAGTTAAAGTTCCATTTTGAATTTGAGTCTTATTTTTATATGTTGAATGTAAAAATGAAAGAGAAATTACAAGCCGGGCATGTTAAACTCTTATTAAATTCTCGATCTCCGTCTTCTGGACAAAAAATATCTTAAAAATCAAAGTTAAAAATGTTTAATCGTAATTTATTTTCTCTCTTGTTTTTTATTTAGAGGATACGAGAACAGGAAGTGACCTGAAATAAAACAAAATAAGTATATAACTATTATTTAACGTCTTTTAATGTGAAATGAACAAACCCAAGCATCGCTTTTGATCGGTTTTCGACATTTTCTGAAATTACAAATTAATTCTCCCTCCATTTTCTTCTTTCTTTGTCTTTGCAGACGATAATTTCACTTCAAACTTCAACAAACTGTACTCTCATGTGTGTCCTTTGTATATTGATTTTATTCAATATAAAACGTCGCCATTTTGTGTCAGATATATAAATAAGTATCAAAACATGGATGGTACAATCATGAATGTAACAAGGTTTTTTTCCATGGTACTGATATATGTAGAGGTAGCTCAACTAATAGTTCTGCCTAAGGAACATGACGTGGCGTCCTCTAGTGACGATGTAAGGTAACATCTCAGCGACAATAGATTGAATAGAAAACGGCAAGAAATCGGAACAAATCGTAATATTCGGGTACAAAATGGTCATTTATTATTATTACATGATACAATATTGGAATGTTTTCAAGTTCATAAACTCCATATTAACAGAGAGAGAGTCGGTGGAAACGCAATAGTTAATCTAAGCTATCACTAGATGACGCTACCATCATGTAAAAGCAATAAAATTCACTGGAGCAAATAGCGTCATCTAGTGACGATTCAAAGCAATTATTGTGATCCCTAGAAAAATCGACTAGCAACTAGAAAGTGAAATAGCTTTTTTTAATACTATGCGCTTAATTAAATGACGTCATAGTGACAACTTATGATAACGTGACGTCGTACAATTGAGCGATTAACTATTTAAGCGCTCGAACGGAGCACGATGTTTTTAAAAATCTTATAGTAATTTCTAGTCACCAGATTCTAGTGAATTTTCTGTTTATTAAATGGATTTCAATGATATTAAAGGTAAATCTGACAGTTTCTTATTGAAATAAATCAATTTTACAAATGTTTTAATGCTTATAATGTTTTATTTTTCAAGATTTTCGATCATCTGTGATCGTATGATGAGAAAAAAACTAAAAAAGGCCACAAAATAAATAAGAAAAAATGAAAAAAGTGCGACATTAATTTGACATCAGGTGAGATTCATTTGTGTTTTGTTCTTGTTTTTCGAGCTTCTTTTGCTCTTAGAAACTTCTGTTTGATGTTTTCGATGTGTTCGGCCGTCAATACATCGGACAGTCGAATTGGACGACGAAGAAAGTCCATCTCTACTTTCACAATATACTGACCAGTGGTCAGTGAGTCTTCTCGTTCGATACGACGAACCAACTGGACGTTTACTTCCTTCATTATTGCGTAAAGAGACAGGTGAAAACGGAGGTTAACGATTTTATATTACGGTTTACCTCTTGGGTTGGAATGTCGAGGACCGTAATCGTTCCGGGTTCCTCTTTGATCGAACGATCGACGAGGCTCGGAACCGAATTCGGTCCATCCTTCTGGTCGATACGGTTCGAACTTCTGATTATTCCGTAAAGATACGCCAAAATAACCTTAAGAAAATAACGCTTTAGATTGAGATGAGTGAAGAAAGTTCGGAAATTCTTTCGATTAGGAGCCACTTGTTCAACTATTTCGTCTTATTTCGTGCCCTCCGCATGGTTATCTTGAAAACGTAATGGCTCCTAATCGAAAGGATACCCAAAAGTACAATGTAAACTAACCTTTCGGTCTCGTCTGCGAACAATTGGAATCTTATCGGCCTTTTGTTTTATAAGAAGTAAAAAAAACGTTTAATTTTAAAGTGTAAACGCGGCGCCTCGCAAAACTTGACAAGTATTTTTGAATCTACATTTGAAGAAGCGGCTAAGAAACTAGACTATAATTATATAATTAAAATTAAATTAATAATTATCGATTAAATTTAATTTTTTTCTAATGTTTTTTGAACTTGAAAGAGGTTTTTGTTATGAAAAAGGGCTCCGTTTCAGGTTTTATCTTACGAGAGCAACTTGTACGTATTCTGGATGTCTGAGGTGGACATTCTTAAGGAGGAACACGAGACATTCTAGTGTGTAATACTGCTTGACCAACACTTTTGTTGAACTTCCTTTGACCACCCTTTTATACAGAAAAATAAATAGATAACGAAGAATCAAGTGGTCAAGTGTTCGAGTTTAGTGGTCAATCGCATTGAAAGCAATCCTTAAAACGCAGAAATTGCAGAAAAATCTCGAGAGATTTATAACTTTTTATTGTATTTTTTTTATTAAAGTGTAAACTTCATCGGAGCTCTTGATTATTTAGGTCTTTCAGGTGCAAATAATAGAAACTTGAATGTGTTTTAGAAACTAGAAGGGTAGTTTATATCTTTCAAAATAAACTTTTTATGTCAGTTTGAAAATAACCCAATTTTAAGCAGACTGATAGTGTCTTAATTTTTGTCTATAAAAAGTTTATTTTGAAAGATATCAACATAAAAATTATCCTTAAGTGATTGAAACTACCCTTCTAGTTTCTAAAACACTTTGGAAGTTTTTTTTTAATTAAAGGATAATCAGAGTTGTCTGTGAAACGTCTTAAACGGCGGAATTTCTGCGTTTTAGGGTGTTTTTTTTTTAAAACCCAACCTGAAAGTGGAAATACTTACAAATGAAAAAAGTTAGTTTGAACGTTTTTCTCGAAAGCAAACTCATGAAATCGAAATTGATTTTGACTTTCAATAATTTCCATCCTATTTACAATGTAATGTCTTAAAACGCTCAATGGATCAATCATTTTTTTAATCCGGGGGCCACCCCTTTAATTTTCACGTTTGAGAGAACCGAACTTACATCCAATGCAGTCCGCATCTGTAAGCTACGCAACCATTGACTGCACGTGATTGCCCCAACAGACGCAAATGTTTGCAAGTAAACATAAAGGGGGGGGAGGGATAAATTGTGACGTCATATATCCAAATAACGATAAATGACCTTTGACCTTCAAATGAAGAAAATTCTTTACATTTTTTTCTTTCTTAACACAGTAGAAAAAATGTGATGAGAACTTATTTTTGGAATATATTTATAAAATAAATTAAAGGTTTACTTGAAACTAGAAGATTAAAGGAATGCAACAATGATATTGTCATGACGTTATCTTTCAAATTAAACTGTTTTATGGCAGATTGAAAATGGCCTACTGCTAAATCTCTAGGTAAAAAGTGATGAGAACTTTATTTTAAAATAAACTTTTTCAAAGAAATTCAAGATTTATTTGAAACTAGAAGAGTAAATGAATTAAATTATGTTATTGCCTTGACAATATCTTTCAAATTAAGCTTTTTATGGCAGTTTGAAAATGGCCTACTGCTAAGTTCCTAGTGATGAGAACTTTATTTTAAAATAAACTTTTTCAAAGAAATTCAAGATTTACTTTAAACTAGAAGAGTAAATGAATTAATTTATGTTATTGCCATGACAATATCTTTCAAATTAAACCCTTTCTGCGTAAATTTATTGAAATTTTTTTCGTTTTTTCGATTTAATGGCAGTTTTTTAAAACTTTTTATTTAAAATAAATTGTCATTAAATATTTATTTTGAAAGATATCGTTATGAAAAAAATAATCTTCAAATTATTTTATTTATTTATTTATTTCAAAATTATCTTAGTTTACTTTTCTAGTTTAAAATTAAACATTGAAATCGTTTCGTAAGTAAATTGAAAAAAGTTTTCCCCGTTTTGTTTTTCCTCTACTTTTGAATGGCCTTCATGAAGATCAAATGGAATGTTTTTATCACTAGGAAAGAAAAAAACAAACAAAATGTTATCATTTTCACTATATGGTTACGTAATTTGAGTGCGATATGCATGGTCAATGGTGGGACCAAATGTCAATTTAATGAGGAAGACGCTCATTTTTCACTATCATTCATTTTTATATGTATTATTAACACAGTGACACCCTGATGACGTCATAAATTCTTCTTCTTAAAATGTAGGAATCGCTCTTCTTTTTTTAAATTTCAGCTGTTCATGATTCTGACGTGTTTAACGGGAAACGCATCTGTAAGCCTTCGCAATGTCTTTTAGTTGAGAAACGAAATGGAGTACGAGTTTACAGTTGCGGATCTTAAAGATGTGGAGAAGGGGTAGAATAATAACCCACTTTTATTTAAGTAGTCAAGGGGATTTTTTATTTTAAATTTTGGAACCCGGTTTAGAGGGTTCAAGTTGAACTTCAAGAGCTAGTTTTCCATTGTAAATTTCGGTCTTAAGATGTTTTATGAGCAGCTGAATTTTTTAAAAAAATTTGGGTTATTTTTGTCTTTCAGAAGAGGAACACTTAAAGTGAAATTGAAATTGTGTTCGAAACTAGAAAGGGTAACTTAAATGGTATTTTCATATCTTTCAAAATAAACTTTTTATAGACGAAAATTATAATAAGTTTGGTCATTTACAAACTTGTCATAAAAAGTTTATTTTAAAATATGTCAACATGAAAATATTATTAACTAATTGAGCTTACCCTTCTAGTTTCTAAAACACTTTCAAGTTTCCTGAAAGACAGAATAACCGGAGTTTGATGGTCGCTGTTTACGCATTTAAAAATCACGTTTGATTTAATGTTTTTCTCTTTCGATTGTAGTTTCGGAACGATGCAGTTGTTGAATCGATGTTTCATTGCCGTTCTCCTCCTCAACGTCACTTTCCTATTGGTGATCTATGCCGTGTTCTCTTCGTGGAACGTCGATCCCGACGTCGTCCTCGTCGAAGAATACGGTTCTTGCGATCCCACAGTTCGTAGCTCTCGTTCTCCGACGGCCACTCCACGAGTCATTCTCTTCTGGACTACATACTTCGACTATACTGACTTTGCTTGGGGTTACGGAAGCAAACCTTTCGTCACTCGCGGATGTTCCGTTCGTAACTGCATCACGACGAGCGATCGACGACAACTGTCGAGAGCCGACGCCGTGGTGTTTCACGTCAGAGATCTCGATCCTTACGATTTGCCTCAGATCCGATATTCGTGTCAACGATGGATCTTTTTCCTTATGGAAACGCCTTACAATACTTTTCTCAATTTGAGACCTTTCAGAAATTTCTTTAATTGGACAATGACTTATAGGTTTCATCTCTTTCTGAGCATTTTGTTCCCATTAAGTGGCTAGAGACATTCCCTAAGAGTTGCACGTGTGTGCCATTGAAACGCAGGTCGATTTTGTGGCTTCGAAGTTGCTCAAATGGCGCTAACAACCAATCGGCAATTTGAAACGTCGTTACTTTAATTACTCGAAGAAATGAACCACTGATTTTTGAACTTTTTGTTTTTTTTGTTTTCCAGAAGAGCAAAATTTAGAAAAACTTGAAAGTGTTTTAGAAACTAGAAGGGTAGCTCAATCACTTACGAAGTATTTTCATGTTTAAACTCTGATATAAAAGTTCATTTTGAAAGATATCAATCATAAAAATACCCTTTTGAGTGATTGAGCTACCCTTCTAGTTTCTAAAACACTTTCAAGTTTCTCTGCATTTCACATCTGAAAGACAGAAGTGTCTTAAAAACTAGAAGGGTAGCTGAATCACTTATGAAGGTATTTTCATGTTTTTCAAACGATATTGTTTAAATTTTCGTCAATAAAAAGCTTATTTTGAAAGATATCAAACATGAAAATACCTTGTAAAGTGATTGAGCTACCCTTCTAGTTTCTAAAGTAACCTACTTTCAAGTTTGTCTTAATTTTGCTCTTCTGAAAGGCGAAACAATTAAGAGTTTGACAATCAGCGGTTCATAAGTCATCTTAACATTGCATCTATGGCACCACGAGCAGCACGTGCACGTGCTAGAATGTCTCTAAGCTCGTAAAAACATATAGAGTCGATTTTTATTTTGTTTGTTTTTTGTCTTTTAGATTCGATTCCGATATTCCACCGAGGATTAAACTGTCCGAGAAGAACGGAACGACGATTTCTGGTCAGAAAAGGAACTATGCATCTGGTAAAACTAAAGTAGCCGTTTGGTTGGTGAGTAACTGTTGGTCTTACAGCCATCGAGAGCGTTACGTTGAAGAGCTGCGAAAGTACGTTGACGTGGACATTTTCGGTTCTTGCGGTCGTTCCGACGATGCGATCTGCCTCAAGAATTCTTCTCTGACCGATTGTTACGCCGCTTTCGAGAAACGATACAAATTCTACCTGTCTTTCGAAAATTCCCTCTGTGTAGATTACTTTTCCGAGAAACTTTACAATGTTTACGAACACGACATCATTCCGGTCGTTCTCGGTAAGGTTCAGTACGAAGGGTTTGTTCCGAATCATTCTCTCGTTGATGCGTCTCAGTTCGCAACGCCTAAAGACCTTGCCGAACATCTCTTGAAGGTTGATGCTGACGATCGGCTCTATAACGAGTATTTCGAATGGAAGGAGCGATACGTTTTCTCGGTCGATTCGAATCCATGGTGCGACGCTTGCGAAAAGCTGAACCGTGGAGGAGAACCGTCGAAAACGTACGAAGATATCGAGAAGTGGTGGGTAGAAGGAAGTAATTGTACCAACGACTTCATTGGAGACTGGAAAGTCGCTTCTTGGTGGGATCCTTACGTTGATTTCCTTTCGGTCAAATTTAATTCATTGAAACATCATTCAAAGATGTTGTTGAACAGTTTAGGATCAAATAGTGATAAGGAGGGAGAGACTGACTGATTGACTTTATTCGAAAAATGACCAGGATTGGTAGAAAGAATAGCCTCAAAGACATCTTTAAGCCTGATTAAGCGTACACAATTTTATAAAAGACTGTTTGGAGGCTATAGTTCTTACAACTACTTAAAAAAATGATAGAGGGGCACTGATTGTGCCCGCTTTTTGAGAGTTCCATTTGATTTCTAGCCTCTAAACATCCTGATTAATTTAAAACGCATAATTCTTTTGATTTTAGTTGTGTTTTTTTAATTAAAAAGACTGTTAAGAGGCTAAAATCTGTTAAAACTCTGTTGCATGATAATTACCTCTTGGAGAACTCTAGCCTCCAAACAAGTCTTTTTAATTGAGGCTATTTTCAAGTTACCCTCATCATTTTCAAATGCATAGATTGATTTTCTTTAATTTTTAGCCTCTTTTTTCAACTCTTAATAAAAACGTTGAGCAGAAAAAAAATACTGAAAGGTTTTCTAAAAGCAACTTATAAAATAATTTAAAAGTTTTATTTTAAACTAATTGATGATGCGTAATTTATTATCGTGACGATATCTTTGAAAATAAACTTTTTCTCTCGTGGACTCGTTTATAAAATACAAAAAAATATGCAATTTTGATCATAAGCCATACAAAGTTAATTTTCAGAGTATTATTATGGAAGCAATTACTATTTTAGTTGTAATTAAATCTTGAAATTGTTTAATAAGTTGATTTTAAAAAGGTAAAGTTTTGTTTTTTCTACATTTTCTTGTAATATTTATCTTGTCCAGTTTGACATGGAATCTCATTTGAAGAGAAGAGCGTTTTAAGAAAACGTGTTCATTGCCTTTTACAATTTTCACTTGTATTATATTAAGTTATTAGAATTATTATTTTTAGTGAGAAGTTTTGACACTAAAATGTTTATTTGCAACAAAAAGAGAAATTATTTGAGATTATTATTACACAATTTTCCCCCATCTTTGAGATTATTATGCAATTATACAATTTTCAATGTTTGCAGATTTTATATTTTTCAAATTAAACTTTTACAAGTTGTTTTAAAAAAAAAGTTTCACATTATTTTACTGAAATTTGCATATGATTTACATAATGATGACGTCGTTCACTTATCGATATCTAGAGTTTAGATCGATACACCTAATAACGATATAGAATTATAGGAATCGATCGCTTTCAAGATGGCGCCCGTTTTTTCATTGAGAATTTCTTGTTCTTTTTGGATGGAGTAAAGTTTAAGGTAAATGGACGTTCATTTTTGTTAATTTTAATGTTATTTCCCATCTAGTGGAATGCGTTCTAAGTTTTCATTCGTTTTGTTTGCGATTCTGTCGATTAGTATTGCGAAATTTTGCGTTTTTATTAGCGGCTGTCACCGATTTGCTCCGTCGCCTCCTTGATGATTTTAACGTTATGTTTGTAGTTTTTCTCGTTTAAAACGATTTATTTCGTTTTATTTCATTTTAGCGGTGTCTGCAATCTCTCCGAAAGAGACCAAAACGCAATTCTGCAAGTGGAAAATCTAAACGAAACTGAAGGGAATCATAGAAGACATAATCAGCGGTGGAAAAGGGTTTTAAGAGTTGGATTTTACGGTCGTTTTTCGTATTTTAAAGCCGTTTTTTTTCTTAGGCAACAGCAAACATCAGCCCTTGGTACTAGGATGGGTGAAATAATCAACTCTACAGTTGTAACGGAACGGCCGCCATCTCCGGCTCGTCTTTCGTTTACTTCGGACAAACATCCACGACATACGTTAGAGGCTATAAACATGTTACGTAAACACAGAGAACTTTGCGACGTTGTTTTGAATGTCGGCTCTCGTAAGATCTTCGCCCACCGTGTTATACTTTCAGCGTGTTGTCCTTATTTTCATGCGATGTTCACCGGAGAATTAGCGGAGAGTCGACAGACGGAAGTGACGATCAGAGACATCGACGAACACGCGATGGAACTTCTCATCGACTTTTGCTACACTTCGCATATCGTTGTCGAAGAAAGTAACGTACAGACACTTCTGCCGGCCGCTTGTCTTTTGCAGCTAACTGAGATTCAGGAGATCTGTTGCGAATTCTTGAAACGGCAGCTCGATCCGTCCAATTGTCTCGGAATAAGAGCGTTTGCAGACACCCACGCTTGTAGAGAACTACTCAGGATTGCAGACAAGTTCACGCAACATAACTTTCAAGAGGTTGGAAATTCTCGACAGGGTCAATTTTTTTATCTTTGCTTATCATTGGAAACACTTTAACACTAAATGGAAAGGGTCTGGAATATATTTTCTTAGGGCCCTCCTGATCGAAAATAGATTTCGTGTTAAATGGTTTTTAAATTGGTTAATAAAAATCACACAATTTTAACTTTCTATACACGGTTATGTTTTTTTTTTAAATAGGTTATGGAAAGCGAAGAGTTTCTTCTTCTTCCTGTGAACCAACTGATCGACATCATCTCGAGCGACGAACTCAACGTTCGTAACGAGGAGCAGGTTTTCAATGCCGTTATGGCTTGGGTGAAATACAACATAACGGAACGTCGTTCTCATTTGGCTCAAGTTTTACAACATGTTCGAATGCCGTTACTTAGCCCGAAATTTCTAGTCGGAACTGTCGGATCTGATCTTCTCATCAAGAGCGACGAAGCTTGTCGAGATCTAGTAGACGAAGCGAAAAACTATTTACTTTTGCCACAGGAAAGGCCTTTGATGCAGGGTCCGAGGACGAGGCCGCGGAAACCGATACGAAGAGGCGAAGTTTTGTTTGCGGTCGGCGGTTGGTGCAGTGGTGATGCCATCGCGAGTGTCGAACGGTACGATCCACAGACGAACGAGTGGAAGATGGTGGCTCCGATGAGTAAGCGGAGATGTGGAGTGGGAGTGGCGGTTCTTAATGATCTTCTTTATGCTGTCGGAGGTCACGACGGACAGTCGTACTTGAACAGCATCGAAAGGTCGGCTTCGATGAAGCTTTTTCTTTTGATATCTTTTTAAAGATGTGGTCTTTAAACGCGATCAAACAGGTACGATCCACAGACCAACCAATGGAGTAGTGACGTGGCGCCAACGAGTTCGTGCAGAACGAGTGTTGGCGTTGCTGTTCTCGATGGATTTCTGTATGCCGTTGGTGGTCAGGACGGCGTTTCCTGTTTAAATTTTGTAGAAAGGTATATAGTTTTGTTTTTCTCGTTGATTTGTATTTTGTAGCAATGATTGTTTTTCGATTAATGTCAAGGTACGACCCTCAGACTAATCGTTGGACTAAAGCTGCTTCGATGAGTACGAGGCGCCTTGGAGTTGCGGTTGCCGTTCTCGGAGGTTACTTGTATGCGGTGGGAGGTTCGGATGGAGCCTCTCCTCTCAGCACTGGTGTTTATGCCCCCATTTTTATTTGGTGTCGGTACGTTTCGGTGGTTAATTTCGTAAATTTTAGTTGAACGGTACGATCCAAGAACGAATCGTTGGACTCCGATTGCTCCGATGAGTACTCGTCGTAAACACTTGGGATGCGCTATCTATAATAGTATGATTTATGCCGTCGGTGGACGAGACGATTGTACGGAACTGAGCAGTGCAGAACGGTACAATCCACAGACGAATCAGTGGAGTCCGATTGTGGCGATGAGTTCGAGAAGGAGCGGCGTAAGAATATTTCAAGGAAGTTTTTTTAAAGATAAAATTCGTGTTTGATCGAGTGTCGTGTGTTTCAGGTTGGTCTCGCCGTCGTCAACGGTCAGTTGTATGCAGTCGGTGGATTCGACGGTACGACGTACCTCAAGACGATCGAAGTTTACGATCCAGAACAGAATCAGTGGAGGTTGTGCGGTAGCATGAATTATAGGAGGTTAGGTGGTGGTGTTGGAGTTGTTAAAATGCCTCAACACGAAGCCCATTTGTGGTAACTATTAATAATTTATTTAAAAAAAAAATGATTTTGTTTATTTATTTTGAAAACGCTTTCGCGTTTATTACTATTCAAGGACTTTATATATTGTACATATTTTAGAATTCTTTGGTAAATGTTGTGTTTCTTTTTTTGGCTCTTTTATTATGTATTCATAAATGCATTATGTGCTTATATCGATCAAGAAGGTAATCATTTTTTATTGATTGGAAACACATTTGTAGATTGTTCAGTAAATAAGTGAACAACAATTATACATAATATGAAGTACAATCAATTAAGGGGTTTTATTTGATACTTTTTCGTACAAATTTAGGAGAGAGAAAAATCTTGTATGAATAAAATAGGGATAAATTATAAACGTATAGGGAATTCTTGGATGTGTTTTTGAAATTGTGGATAAAGGGAATTCTTTTGTATTTTCTGCGCAACATTGTCGGAGCAAACGGTGTTAAATCTGTTCTATATATTGCTTATGGACAGAGCGATTGGAGCTCTTCAATTAAGATACGGAAGTTCATTTTTTTTTTTATTCCTCTCATTTTTCAGAAGCAGTTGGGCGCAGCCAGAAAACGGCGTTCTGATTGGTTATTTAGGTTTGTTACACGTTTGTTTCTGATTTTGTTGGTCTGATGCTCATAAAAGGGCGGGGCTAACAGAAATTTTACGGCTGCGCCCAACTGCATGTCATTTGTCCTGTCTTCAGCATTGGTTTTTTTTTTCAGTTGCGAAAAGAAGGAAATTTAAGTTGTTTTTCGGCGCAGATTAGCAGATTTATTTTCGGTTTTTTCTTGGTTAGATCTTAATTGAAATTTGAATAGTATTTCAATAAGATTCGTTTTTATTCGTGATTTAATTCCTGAATCATGATTATAATTTTCGCGCCATTTTCTTCTAAACTTGGTTTATTTTCGCGCCATTTTCCGCTTTTAACAGTAATAATTGCTAAAACTACCTTAAACAGGTGATATTTTTATTATTTGTTTATGAAAAGGTAATTTTGAAAAGTAAGTATCCACCTGAAAATATTGAGTGATTCAGCTACCCTTCTAGTTTTTAAGCACACATTCAATTTCTTTTTAGTTTTGCTCTTGAAACGCAAAATAATCATTCAAAGTGCTTTTTAATGTTTGATTTTTTGTATATTTTTAGATTATTTAAAAGTTTTTCGACGCTTTTCTAGTTTTCAGATCATAAAAAGTTTTATTTTTAAAAAAAAAAAAACAATATCAACATGAAAATACATTTTTGTTACTTTTCTTGTTTCTAAAACATTTTCAATTTCTTCTTAATATTCCTTCTAAAATGTACAAACTATAAATTTATAACAATTTATTTAATTTACATAAATTATACAAATATAAAACTGAAAGGAAAAATTCATTTGAGACAAATCGATTGAAAAAAAAAGTCTCATCTAACAAATTTTTGATTTTCCTATTTGTTCTCAATAGCCTCGATCATCCTCCTCATCTTCATCGTCGTCATTTTCTTGTAAATTGTAGGTAATGAAATGGACGCCGTCTCGACATGTGATCGTCCAACCACCGGACTCCAAGATGTTTCTAGTTTGGAAAGAGACGATCGAGAGAACAACAACAAAAATCGTATCAGAGAAAAGGTAAAAACCGTAAGTTCCTCTTTTATGTCTGATTTCTGATTGGGGGAAGGGATAGAGACTAGGATTAATTTGAATTAATTTGATAAATTAATTTGATTTATCGAAAAGTACCGTAAAACATCCTCGTTCCCACACAATCTCGATATCTTTGGAATGTTTGACAGCGAAGAGATTTTGATTTCGACTGGTTCGTCGGACGGTTCGTCTCTCTTCCCCAAGAACCTAACGTAGTACTCGACTTCGTTCAGGATCCTCTCATTCGTCGGCTTCTCCTTTTCGTACGGATGGTCGTATTTTCCGACCTAAAAGGAGAGAAAATACAAAATTAGAAACGAAAGAGATACTTTTAACTCGAAAAAAAAAATATGAGATGGAACCAAAACGTAGGGTTCCTTGAGATCGGAATCCGGTTCTTCATGGCATTCGGATGTAGACAGTTGAAAAACTGCCATCTGAGAACAATGTCCCAGGTTCTCGTTTCCAACAGGTGGATCTCCGATGCCGCTAACGGTGAACTTGTAACGAGGATACAAAGTGACGACTTCTGTACACCAGTCGAAGAATTCCACACGAGTCCATTCGAACTTATGATCCCAATGTCTGAATTGTTTCAATGTTGGAAACATAACGTTGAAATCTGCGTTTGGTGTCGTTACGATTGCAACTTTCGGACGGATAAAACCGAATATCGTGTTCGGAACCTTTTCCAGGGTTTCGGCGTGCAAATGCTCAATCCTGAAAAAAGAGGAGAACGTGATTATTTATGTTTCTGGATTTCTAAGTGACGCATTCGTGATTAAAACTCAACAGTTCGATACAAGTGACCGCATCGTAGCCTCTGAGCCTGTTATCGTGGTCAGTTATGCTTCCTCGGTACAGAGCAATGGACAGAGGCGTTGTCCTTCTGTGAATGAAATCGGCTGCCAAAGGTGCAGCTCGATATTTATTCTGTTCCACGACTCCTCTGTCTAGATCTACGGCCGAGATGTGAGTCACACCAGGAACTCCTTTCAGGTGCTTCAGGAAGTTTAGATCGGAACAACCGAAATCGACAACCTCAAAGAAACGAAAGAAAAAAGAGAGAGAGAGAGACGAGATGACATGAGAAGGTTGAACTTGAAGCAAAATAAATGGTTGTGTTTTATACGCTTTTGATTTCGTTTCTGAATTCGTTCCTAGTGAGAACGGCCGCCACTTCTCGGTACCGTTGTATACTCATCGGTGGGTCGAACTGGATGCGGCATTTTCCCTCTTCTTCTCTTCCGTTACCTTCAGATCCATCCTTTGATTCGGGCTCTTTTGACGTTTCTTCCATCGCTTTTTCTGTCATTGAGTTTCACGTGCTTCAAGTTCCCATTCACTGTCACTGTGACAGGCAGTTAGAAATCGGGAAGAACTTCAGTTGGCTCCGCCCTTGTTATGACGAACGCAACTTCTAATTGGTTGAACCACACAACAAACCAATTAGAAGTTGCCAGTCGTCATAAAAAGGGCGGAACCAACTGAAGTTCTTCCCGGTTTCTAAATGCCTATATCACTGTGTGTAAACATAAAATGGCTACCGTTACGTACTTAAATAGCGCTAGGTGGCGCACTGGAGAAATGCTTAACAGACGATATTGTTGTCTATAGTAAAATATAAAGAGAAAAGAGTGCAATTAATTCCTTATGTAATTTTGAAATTGTTTCTCGAATTTGAAAATTAATTTGCACTGATTAATTATTTATAATTTGTAATTAATTAATTTTAAAGCTGCGGAATATTTTGCGCAATTTTTTAAATTAGATTTTCATTAATTTTGAGTCCAACCTGCAGGACTGGACAGGCAATTAGAAATCGGTACATACAGAAGTTGGCTCCGCCCTTTGTATGACGAGGGCAACTTCTAAGTGGTTTGTTGTGTGGTTCGACGTTGAAAAGGGCGGAGCATGTGACGTCAGACTACATAACCAACCAATTAGAAGTTGCCACTCGTCACAAAAAGGGCGGAGCCAACTTCTGTTTGTCCCGATTTCTAATTACCTTTCAGGACTGGAGTCCGACCTGCAAAACCTCACGCTGAACTGCAGGACCTGAGTTAGACTCGCAGGATCAGAGGCTAACCTACAGAACTTGAAGCTAATCTACTGGATATCAGTGTCAGGGAAGCCTGGGATTAATTTCGCGGTTAGAAACCTGTTTAGAGGGCTCATGTTGGAATTCAAGTGCCAAGTGTTTCCCTTCTTGAATTTGGGTCTTTACTTTATGTCCACAGAATATGAATTAATTGGTTGCGTGTTGCCAAAATTGTAGGGGGAAATAGGGAGAGGTGGGTCCTTCTTATATGAGCTCATAACTCACTTAAGATGGGTTTGGGGGGAGGAGAAAGGTCCTTAAATTATTCATTCAAAGTTTACTTAAAACAGACGCTAGAAGAAAAAAATAATCTGTTCTTGGTTTTTAAAGAGGAGGAGGTTAAAAGTTAAGAGGGGAGGTGAGTAGTGAGGGGGGAGAGGGGGGGAGGTGAGTAGTGAGGGGGGAGAGGGGGGGGGTGAGTAGTGAGGGGGAGAGGGGGGAAATGGTCGTTTTCAACGAAACGTCAGTGAATTAAACGAGCGTAAAAATGTTATTTATTAGAATTGCATTTTCCACTTGGAAGTTATAAGATCTCGAAAAAAGGGAGGAGGAGGAGAAGATGCCTTTTCTTCAATTTCCTATAGGAAAGGGCACTTTTTTAAGTTTTTTTCATAAGGACACTTAGACCATATCACACCCCCCTCCCTTAGTAATTGGTTAACCACCAATTCCACTACATTTGCGGTGTGTTGTCCAGTCTGACACCCTCTCTGATCACTGGACATTGCATGGTCTGCCCCGTTTCCTCACGTGCAAGTCTATAGTAGTGACCATTGACCACCGCCAGATGTCAGATAATCCGAATTCCCTAAGCCCCAATTATTATTCCTCTCTGAATGATAAACATATTGGAAGAGATTTTCATTTTGGATGATATGGTAGTTTTTTTTATTTGTGTCTTCAGTTATTTGGTTCCGGATTCATTCCAAGGACGGTGTTAATTTTTTTTTATTATTTAGTTATGTCTCAGTGGTTTGTTCATTCATTTTAGATTTAAATACTGGAAGAGGGATAAGGGTGGGAGGACCCCCCCTTAGACGGTGGTGGTTGTGGGTCTTATTACGGCGTCTTGATGGCGACTCTTATTAGGTTGGGTTTGTATGTGTTGGGCGGAGGAGGAGGGTATATTTCATCTTTCTTGAAGGGTTTTAATGTAGGATGGCCACAGGAAGGAAGAAGACTAGAAAAAACGTATTTTACATTTTATTCCCACGAATTTCTTCATTCTATATATTTATATATGTGGAGAACGAGCTCAGAACAGCAGGGGCGGACTGGCCTAGTGGGGCATTTTCTCGATGGGCCGCTTATACTTTGAGCTAGACCGGTGAAACTTGATGAAAATCGATAAAAATTTAAAAATCGCACAAGAAAAAGCTCAGAAAAATGAGCTTTTTTAATAATAGAAAATTCAAATAAAGAAAAATTACACATTTTTTGGAAGAAAAAGAATAGAAACTAGAAAAAAAAATCATTTTGTTGATTTCAGACATTTTTTATGCTCGCTACGCTTGCTAAAATGCTAAAACGCTTAGCATAAAAGGGAGTTTCTTACTCCTTAGGGGGCCTAGTAGATCAGCGGTGTAACTGTGGACCCACAATGGGCGCAGGAGGTTTAGAGGGTGCATTTTGGGGGCGCAATGTTTTAAGCAGCAACGGGGCTGTGGCGAAACCATGACTTATCTACGCCACTGAAGAGATTTTTTTTTCGAGGGCCGTATTTTTCTTCTTCTTCTCTGGGTCCGCCCCTACAGAACAATTTGTGGTCTATTTGGGGGTGGGCCCCCTCCTATATTAACTAGAATGGGACTTGAGAAAGTCTCAGAAACAGAAAAAGGCCTCAAAGGGTGGGTTGAGATCTGTTGCTGTTAAAACAGCTGTTGTTGTTAATTCATTCATCAGAATGATAATGATGATCGTTTAAATGTGACTGACTTATGATGATCATAATGAATTGATGATAATAGGTGTTTTAACAACAAAAGAAAGAGTTTTTTTATTCTTCTTTTATTAGAAAAAGCGGCTTTTTTTGATTTTGAAATTGTTGGATGTAAATTCATCCCTTTTTCTTAAGAAAACAAGAGAGAAGAAAGATGGAAAAAAAAAGAGTAGAAAGTACTTTTCACTCTTGTGTATCTTTTTCTATCTGTTTCTGTCCTCTCTCTCTCTCTCTCTCTTTCTCAAGTGGCTCCTCTTAAAACAGCAAGTGATAAATCTTTTTAAAAAAAAAAACGATAAGAGAGAGAGAGAAAAGACCCCAAACCCCAATTTTTTGGCTTCCACTTTTTCTTCTCTTGTGTAACTCGAGATGTTTTCTTTCTTTCTACTTCTCAATTTGCTTAAGTTCTTAAGAAGAAAAAAAAAAGTTCAAAATAAAAGAAAGATGATGAAGAGAGAGAGAGAATGAGAGAAAGAGAGAAAACCATTTGCAAAAGGGAAAAAGAGAGAAAGTCTTTTATATTTTTCATTCTAACTTTGTGTGTGACCACTGAACACACACACAACAGTCTGTGAAGCAAAAGAGTGTCCTTTAGACTCCGAGTTCGTGGCCCGGTTCGATTAAAAAAACACGGCCTACAGTAAGTAAGAGAGAGAGAGAGAGAGCACGTGTTATTTAACAAAAAGTTCAAAGTTCAGTCTTTAAAAGAAGGAGGATATTTGGAGGAGGAAGAGAAGGAGGAGGGAGGTCAGCCGAAAAAATACAAACAAACAGTGAAATGTGACTTAGTTTTGAAAAGTTTGTTTCTCACTTCGATCCATATTTGTTTTTGCATTTTGGTTTCTTTTTTTTTTTTTGGAGAGGAGAAGGACGAGTTATAATTTCAAATCAAAAGATGAACTTTGCGGTGAATTTACCTGTTGCAACGACAACAACGGCCACAACGACGATGGCCGATGTCCAGCAACAACAACAACAGAATCAGTCAAATTCCTATGAGAAACTGATGTCTTCCTTTCATCATCACCATCATCATCATCATAATCATCATCATCATTCAATGCAAATGCAATCAAATAATAATAATAATAATAATCCTTTTGGTGAAAATGGTAATAAGGGATTTACTGTGAGTCGTCTTTTGGACCTTCAGGAAGAATTTCCAATAAGACATAATAATTACGCGATGCTTTTTGCAAGTGATGACGACGAGATGGGAACGTCTGGAACGGGAACTGGAGACGGTAGCGGTGGTGGTGGTGGTGTTCCGCCGCCTCCTCCTCCTCCGCCTCCTCAACATCCTCATCCTTCTAATCCTTCTTCTTCTTCTTCAACGTCCGTTCTTCTGGAAGGCCACAAACGGAACATGGTGGTGGCTGCTGTTGGACATCATCATCATCATCATCATCAACTTCATAATCGGGTTGGAATTGATGATGATGATGATGACGGTATAACGACGGTTGTTGGTGGTGATGACGATGATCCGTCTCCACCTCCGCCTCTTCTTAGTTGTAGGCGAAATGGTCACGTTGAAGGACGGCCCAGTTCGCTCGGTTCGCCTGACACCGAAAAGAGCGAAGGTAAAAAAAAAACAATGCAAAAACATTCAGTTTACAAGATATGAAAGTTAAGAAACTAGAAGAGCGAATGGATCACTTTTATTATGTTTTGACATCTTTTAAAATGAACTTTATATGAAAATTTTAACTTTTTTTTTTTAAAAAAAAACATCATTTTTGCGATTGAAAATCGAAAAATAGTGAATTTTAAATTTGCCATAAAATGTTTTATTATAAAAGATGTCAACATGAAAAAATGTCACGTGTCCTTTCGTGGATGGTTTTACTCTTCTAGTTTCTAAAATTAAAATTAAAATTGACATTTTAAAAAAAATTGATAAACAAGATTCATCATCGAACCTTTAGAAACTAGAAGAGTAAATTCGTCACCATTTAACATCATGTTTGAAATATCTTTCAAAATAAACTTTTTATTGACAAATATTACAACAAAATATCACATTAAAAAGTTTATTTTAAAAGATATTTCAAACATGAAAAATACTTCTTAAGTGATTGAGCTACCCTTCTAGTTTTTAAAACACTTTTAAATTTTCTCTTCATTTTTTATACCTGAAAGGACTTGAATAATGAGGAGTTTCGAGAAGCTCCTTTCACACTTTGAAAACCATTTTAAGAATCTCAAACCCCGATATTTATTTATTTTCTTCTTCCGGAAATGGTCCCCAATTTCCGAAATTCTTATTTTCTCCTGCTTTCCTTGTCTCTTTGAAATGTGTTCTAACGGAAATGGACCGAATCGGTTCCAGTGGTCTAATGGACACAGGACAGTGTGTTTGGGTAATGATGACCTCTATGCCCCCTCCCCCCCCCCCTTCTCCTAGCCTCCTCCTCCTCCTCCTACTTATATAAAAAAAAGTGTCATTTCTTCTGTTGTGATCCTCCTCCTAATTGTCCTATGGAACTATAACTGGTCTCATGTGTTTTGGTAACTGGATATGGTAAGTAGATAGACAGAGAGAGATAGTTTGGTGAGAGGGGCGGAGGGCCATAGGCCGGCCACTGACCCTTGGCTATTCGGATGGCGACACTCACACATTATGATAAACTTATGATCTCTAAATGATATCATTTTTATATACTTGTAATGGCGAAGGGGACAGGGGTCGCTTTTTTTTATAACTAATTATTTTGGAAAATGTCTCTCTCTCTCTCTCACTCTATTTTGATTACAAATATTATTTTTATTGATTTTTTTTTTAAAAAAATATATTTTTTGGTTATAAATAATATAATAGTAGAAATTAAGAGATGGCACTTTGTAATAAGTTCATCATAATTCCTACATAAAACCATCTTGTTTAGGAGAGAAGTCAATTTATAGGAAAGAAATTTTCAAATGTTTTAAATTAATAAAAACTAGAAAGGGTAAAAGTAATTTCAAGAAATATTATAATATTTTTTAAGAGTTCTATTTATTAACTTTTTTAATTAAAAAATAATTATAATTAGGGCTCGGATTTTGATGCAATATTCAACCGGAATGTTTCTCAATTTGTGGCCCAAGAGCCAACTGTGAAGTAATCATCATTAGACCAACTGCAATTATGTTATTTCTAATAAAAAAAAGCTGGTTATAGAGAGGCTAGATGTCTGGTTACTATCAGTTGTTAACTAGAGTTCTAGCCTCTAACCATTGTTTTTAATTAGGAAGAACAATTTTTTTATTATCTAAACGAGACTGTTACTTCACAATTGGCACTTGGGCCACATATTGAGAAACAGTCCGGTTGATGTTGCATCAAAATCCGAGCTCTAATTATAAGTTATTTTAATTAAGGCAAAAAATAATTCTGTGCATCGAATTCATTCAACAATCAAAAAAGGCTTGAATAGAGGCTATATTCCTTCTAGAATAAATTATAAGTTATATAAATCTAGTCTTTAACGAGCCTCTTTGATTGAAACTTACCATGCTTATAACTACCATTAATTGAGGCGTGCATTTCCATAACGTTGTAAATGCCACACAATCGAATATCTTGCACTCACACATGTGTTAAATGAATTCAAATTAAATGTGTTTAGGTGTGAATTATACGGAATCCAGTTAAGGACACATGAACACCAAATAAAAATTGACTTTAATTATTAATATTTTAAATTGAAATACTAAATCAATAGTTTATATAAATTATATTTAAGTTAATTAACTGAATATTATCAGATTAATTAACTGAATAAATTGAATTCGACGACATATTGTTTGTTTGCCCTTCACAGGGCTCTGTAGAACGTGTTTATTATTTAAACACGTGTATGTGTGTCGAGGGTATAAGGGTGACATACGTTTTTAATCGAAAATGGGTTGTAAACGCCATGCTTTTTTTTTGCAAGGGAATTAGCTTGTCATAAAAGTGCTGTTCCTGGTGGTAAAAAACTGAAGTAGAACAGTTTTTTTATCAAGTCATAACGTTGTAACAGCCAATAGCAATTTCGAGTGGCAACATTTCCAGTCACTTAATGACTATAGTGACGTTGTAAACGACAACAATGCCATTATAGACTGGAATTTACAACGTTTTTTTTGAAACTGAAGTGAAGTTTTAAATTTTTTAAAAAAAAAATATTCTATTTTACTGATTAATAATTTTTAATGTAATTTGGTTTAGTAGAAAATTTGTTTTTTCCTATCTCCTGAAAAATTTATATTTGGGCGTCTACAACGTTTTTAGAAATGCAAACTTCAAATGTTGTTTCTCATTCTCTCTCTCTCGCGAAGAATGAAAATCATTAAAACTATTTTGGAACCCTGATAAGAGGGTACGAGTTCTAAACTTGAAAGTGCCAAGTTTCCCTTATTGAATTTGCACCTTAAAAGGTGAAAAAAGCGCACCTGGATGCGTGTAATGCAGAGAAGTGATTTTGGTTGTCCAAGGGGGAGCTTTTACTCTTTATTGTTCGGATATTATTATTTCTGATATTAATTGTGATGTGTTTTCTATGTTTTAAGAAGATGAAGGTGGCGATGGAGAGAATAGAAGACTAGGAGGGTCAAACAAAAGGAAACCTCGTCGTAATCGGACCACTTTCACCAGTTCACAATTGAATTCATTAGAAAGGGTTTTCGAGAGGACCCATTATCCGGACGCTTTCGTTCGAGAGGAATTGGCTAGAAGGGTCAACTTGAGTGAAGCCAGGGTTCAGGTAAAACGATACAAATTTTAAGTTGCCTGAATACACAAATCCCTCCCTTCCTTCTTCTATCTCTCTCTCTTTACAATTCTGAGGTTAAAACGTTTCATTGACGATGAATAATGATGATGATATCTTACAAAATGAACTTTTTATGACAATTTGAAAAAGGTGAAAATATTTCTTGTGAAAGCAAAATTGAATTTAAAACAAACCTAAAAAATGGATCTTTTTTTCAAACTCAACTATAAAGGGTTTTTTTGGTTAAGTTATATGAAAATTCAAGGTGTTTTAGAAACTAGAATAGTTGGTGATATTCTTAAAAAGTATTTTAATGATCAATATCTTTCAAAATAAACTTTTTATGGCAGATTTGTTTTTAAAAAAAAAAGGCGGAAATAAGTTTTGTGAAATGTTGATCTAAAAACGAAAATCATTTTCAAACTAAACTTTCAATTGGCTCTAGAAGTTCCAAAAAGCTTTGAAAAGTACAAGGATTGAAGAATTTTTTAAATTCGAAAAAATGGACCAAAAACCAAGGCTCTTTTTCAAAATACGGCCAAAAGTCGAAAAATATTTAAATCCTCTTGAAGCTCCAGAAGTACCACAGGAGAGCTCAAGTGGCTCCAGAAGTTCCAAAAAGCTTTGAAAAGTACAAGGATTGAAGAATTTTTTAAAATTTGACAAAATCGGCCAAAAACCAAAACCGGAATCACTTTTTTTATATCAAAAACTTACATTTTGATATCAGAAATGTACTTTTTTATATCAAAAAGTAATTTCTTGATATGAAAAGACTTTTTGATATCAAAATTGGGTTTATTTTCGACATGAAGGCCCCCCCCCCATATATTATGCCTGATCTGCAGTAGAAAAAATGGCACAAATTATCGGATATAAAATGAGAAGAAAAACGACAAAATGAAGAAGAAAGATGAAAATGTTGATATTTTAATTTTTGTGTTTCAATTGCATATTAGTTAGTTTGTCACAAACAATTTACAAACTCATAGATTATTCTACATTTTCCGTTTTTTTTTTCTTCTTCTTCTGTAAAAAAAAAGCGGTAAAAATGAAGAAGAAACTGGAGAAAAAAAATGAATATAATTTACGGTGTCAATTCCAAGACACTCTAAGAATTTACACATTAACACACAAGAAGAGGCAAAACGGTCTTTTTTTTACTAAGATTGCAATTTTAGGTTGTTTTAAGGGGGGGGATGGGAGAGAGAGAGAGTAAGTATAGGGGAAAGAGACCCTGGGTAAGTAAGTTTTTCTTGTATTTTGTTATAACTTTTTGGCAATCCAATTTTCGTAATATAATTGTATGGAGAAAGTGAGCAGCTGCTCTGCTGTTCTGCACAAAAAAAAACCTCTTCTTCTTTTGAGATTTTTTTTTTCGGGGGTTTTGTATTTTTGAATTGTGGTCCAACTGTCACATCTAATCAGGATTTCATTTCGGTGAAGGGCAACGGAAATGTTGGGGGCTTTTTCCTCCTTTCGGGTCGGTCGGTCGGTTGATTCGGGAACAAAACACACACAACACACGATATGGCACTTTTCATTTTTCAAATCGTCGCCCTTATTTCAGATTTTTAAGACAAAAAAAAGGGGGTTTCTTTTTCAGTTTATGGCTCACTCTAGGATGGCCAACCTTAGGGCCTCATTGACACTTCCTCCATTGTTCAGTCATTTTAATCTTATTTTTTAAAAGTTTAATCAAAATGTATTAAATAATAAAGATGTGGTTTATGAAGAGCTGATTTGCTAATTTGCTTCTGTCTTTCAGAAGAGCAAAATTAAAAAAACAAAAACAAACTAGAAAATGCTTTAGAAACTAGAATCGGGTAGCAGCACAAGCACTTAAAAGTTTGATATCTTTCAAAATAAACTTTTTATGGATTCAAAAAAAAAAAAATCCAAAATATCATGTCTGCTTAAAGTTAGGTGGTTTTCAAACTGAACGTAAAAAGTTTATTTTGAAAGATATCAAATACATGAAAATCTTACTTTGAAGTGATAAAGTTACCCTTTTTTTCTAGTTTCTAAAATACATTCGAGTTTCGCTTTATTTTGTACCTGATAGACTGAAGAATTAAAAGTTTGAGAGGCCCCGTTTACACTTTAAACTACCTTAAACAGTATCTTCATGTTGATATCTTTCAAAATAAACTTTGAAATGAGAAAAAAAAAACATCGTCTGTTTAAAGTTGGGTCAATTTCAAACTAATAAATAGCTTATTTTGAAAGATATCCAAACATGAAAATTACTTCCTTAAGTGTTTGAGCTACCCTTCTAGTTTCTAAAACATATTCTAGTTTTGCCTTCAAAGACAGAATATGACCAGAAAAACCACCATTTTTTTTTTCTTCAGTAAAATAAGATGTTTTTAAAAATTGAATAATATTTTAATTTTAAATTGACAATAATAATATTTAATATTTGTGGAATTTCTAATTTTAATGAATATGGAACCCTGTTAGAGAGTGTATTTTTTTTTTACGTTGGCCATGGAGTTAGTTGACAACGACGAGATGAGTTACAAAAAAATAAGAGAGAAGATTTGTTGAAATTGTGAAATTGAGATCCACATTTTGAAGTTTTTAAAATGACTGAATGCCAAAACATGGAAAATGTAATTTTCTCTTTCTCTCTCTCTCAACTTTCAAATTGAAGTTCTTCTTCCTTTGAGTACATTGTGTGTGTTCCTGGTGGGCCTGCCTGGCCCCCTGTATATGTACCAGACTAGAGGGGTTATGAGAGAGAAGAGGAGAGGGGAAGGAGAAATAAGCATCCTCTCCTCTTAAATGATGGTGTCTATATAACATTCCCGAGGGGAGAAGGGGGAATAAGGGGGAGGTTCCTGTCAACCGTTTCCTTTTTTGCAAAACGCATCGAGAAGGAGTACGGTACGCTCATTAATAAGGAAGAATTTAAATAACTCTCTTGTCGTAATTGCAGAGTAGAAATACCAATATAAGATATGTAAGGAATGAGGAGCTTTTTTTTTCAAAACTCAACAAGTCCATATAAGCTATAGAATGAATCGGGTTACCCTTCTAGTTTCTAAAACACTTTTCAGTTTCAGTGTTGAGGAGGAATGTTTTTGCTATCATTTTCAAAATGTGACACAATCACTTGTGACGTCACGTCAAGCTTCAATCGAAGAGTGCGTCGACTATAAAAAGCAATTTATTACAATTTTGGCTTTTTTCATTTTAGGTTTGGTTTCAAAATCGACGTGCTAAATTCCGTCGTAACGAGCGTAGTATTTTGGCTCAGCGTGCTCAAGTGTATCGGCCTCAAGATGGAACCGGTTCTAATCTTCCGAACCAGCACCAGGTGACGGAAACACGAATCACTAATTCGGTTTCACCTGACGATCTCTCGAGTGGAGAACTGTACGGATCTCCGTACACTTCTGGTTGGAAGACGACAGCGGTGGCGGCGGCGGCGGGGGGCTCGGCCCCCTCAAATGGCTACCTCATGGTGGCCAATGGTCAGATGATGACGTCAGCACCCGCCTCTTATCCCTCCTCCTCCACCTCCTCCTCCTCTTCCTCTTCAGCTTCCAACTACGGAGCTAATTTAGTGAACCTGAGATTAAGAGCCCACGAATACAACCTACAACAAGTGACGTCACCAGCGATGACGTCAATGGGACCTGTACACCATTGAAATGATATTCAAAAGTGACGTCATTAAGGCCCCTTTTTTTTACAAATAAAACCCGGTATTTTGTATAGAAAATATATATATATATTCATAATCTTTTGTCGGAATTTCGACATTTGATTTATTAAAAAAAACACTGTTTATTTTAAATGAAAATTGAAAAATTTCTCAAAATTTTTATTATGAATTTGACAAATTTTAAAATTTTGTTTTTCTTTTTTTTTTCGGTATTTTTTATAATTTGATGAAAAAAAAAAGGTGATTGAGTGAAATCAAGAATTTAAGCTCATTATTATGTGGTGATTTCATATTTTTTTATATGGAAACGGTGAAATTGACAAGGGAATAATGGAGAGAAGTCTTTAAGGCCTCTTGAACCATAAAACACCCCTTGAGAGAAGGCCCTTTTCTCATTTATCATTAAATTCATTATGTTTCTCAAAAATAATTAATGATTGTGTGTGTGAATGGGGCCCTCCTTCCTACCTACTCCTTATAAATTGGTAACCAGTAACCAGTAACCAGCTTTTCTAGTTTCAAATAAACTTTGGAAGGGAGGGGGGGAGTATTTGAAAGTTAAGGACCAGGTCCTCAATGAGCCCAATGATCTGTTTATAGAATCTTTTTTTTTTTTTTGATATTTTATATTATTTAATATTTGACGAAATCCTAAAAGGATCGATTTCTCCCTTCATTTTGACAATTTTTGTGATAATTTTTTGCAAAATATTCTGTGACTTTTTTTAATTTTAATTGTGCGGTTTTAATGGCTTTTATTTGAAAACTTTGCTTAAGGTGGTTTTAAAGTGTAAACGGGGCCCTTCCCGTTCTCGAGCTCTTGATTGGTTCTGTCTTTCAGGTGCAGAAATCAATAGAAACTTGAAAGTGTTTTTTTTTTAGAAACTAGAAGGGTAGCGCAATCACTATATTGTGTTTACATGTTAGATATCTTTCAAAATAAACTTTTTATTTCAGTTTGAAAATTATCCAAATCCAGCAGACGATATTTTGTTTTATTATAAAAAAAAGTTTATTTTAAAACATATTAACAAGAAAATCTACTTAAGTGATTGAGCTACCCTTTCTAGTTTCTAAAAACACTGTCTAGTTTCTCTTCATTTCTGCACCTGAAAGACAGAACCAATCAAGAGCTCGAGAGAGAGAGAGAGAGAGGAAGCCACGTTTACACTTTAAAACCACCTTAAATTTAGTATCTTTATGGTGATATCTTTCAAAATAAACTTTTTTTATGTCAGTCTCAAAAATTTTGAGACTGACATAAAAAAAGTTTATTTTGAAAGTTTATTTTAAAAGTTGGGTTCTTTTTTTTAGTAAAAAAAAATAACCCAACTTTTAAGTATAATTTTTTTTCTTTAAAGTTTATTTTGAAAGATATCAAACATGAAAATACATACAAATGGCTAAGTTACTCTTCTAGTTTTTAAGGAACAAATTTAAGAGAAACTTGAATGTGTTTTAGAAACTAGAAGGGTAGTTTAATCACTTGGTTGATATTTTTTTTTTTTTCAAAGTAAGCTTTTTTATGACAGTTGGGTGATTTTCAAACTCAAACTAAAAAGTTTATTTTAAAATATATCGAACTTGAAAAAATCACCTTTTAAATGATTGACCCTTCTAGTTTCTAAAACATATTCTATTTTCTCGTAATTTTGCTACACGAAAATGAGAAATAATCAAGAGTTCGAAAAAAAAAATGAGCAATGTTTTAAAATGCAATGGTGATAAATGTAAATATTATGACACGAGATCGGATTTTTATGCAAAATATCAAAGCAAATATGTTTCTCAATCTGTGGCCCAAGGGTTAAATTGTGAGCTAACAAATCCATTTAGATCAACCAACAACTATAGTTTTTTCAATCAAAAACATTCGGTAGAGGCTAGAACTCGTTAGTTGACAACTGATAGTAACCAGACATCTTAGCCTCTAACCAACCTTTTTTTTTGGGTTAGAAAAAGCATCTCTAAAGCTGATGCTACACGTAGCAACAGTCAAGCAACAATACTAGTTGTAGCAACAGTAGTTTCCTATTTGTTGCAAGCAACACCTATGATACATGTTGCAACGTTCATGAAAGCAACAACCAATGAAACAAAGAGGTTGTGAGCCAAAAACTGTAGTAGACATTTTGCTTCGTCTTCCTCTTCTTCATCAGTTGAAAATTTGAAATAGTCATGTGATTTATTCAAGCCGTTTTTATTGGCTGTTGGCTGAAATGGTTGCTCGAAAATAGAACCAAGTTCTATTTGATAATTCTGTTGCTTTCAATCTGTGAGCAACAATTCGGGTTTGTTGCTCTTATGACAGATGTTTCAACTTTCATGAAACAATAGAGCAACACAGCTTATGTTGCTCTAAAGTTGCTGAATTGTTGCTACGTGTAGCATCGTCTTAATGATGATTACTTCACAATTGGGCTCTTTAGACCACAAATTGAGAAACATTTGCTTTGATATTTTGCATAAAAATCCGAAGCTTTAATGATTGATGACAAAAGTTTTGAATTTTATATAAAACTGAATTTTGATATTTTAAGTGTGCCGTAAATGAAAAAAAAGAAGGCGGAAAAAAGTAACTGTAATTTGAGCGTTTGTCATTTGATTTATTAATGAGACGCACTAATTAAGAGTTTTATTTTAAAATAGTTATAACTTGGGGGGTTTATGGAGGGGGGAGTAAGGGCTGGGGGTTGGAGGGGCGGAAGTTTAAAGAGCCATTTGGTTGCGCGCCATTTAACTTACAGTTTAAACTTTTTTTTTCAAAATTACTCTTCTCCAAGCTGACAATTTCGTTCACAGTTGTCATATTTTTGTTGAGGTTTTTCCTCGTAAATTTCAAAAGGGGGGGGGAGTGGTTGGGGGGCACAGTTTAAGACATTTTTTTGCAAGAAATATTTGCTTCTTTTACTGCTGCTATTTTATCTTTGCCAGATGATTAAGCAAATTAATCCACTTTTTTTTTAAAAAAAAAAAACTTCTTCCGTCCACGTTTTTATTGCTTCTTATTTTTATCTTTTAGGGCCTTGTTTCCATTTGGGGTGAAAATAGGAACTTTTTGAAAATTTCACAACTGGTGAAAATTAGAAGAAATCTGGCCCCTTCCCATTCACTATCATAGGCAAAAGCTACGTTTGTTCAATTTTTCACCAGTTGAAATTTTCAAAAAGTTAAAATTTTCACCTCAGTGGATACAAAGCCTAATGATGGCTATTTAAACATTTAATTTGTACATGTATTGCTAGGCGGCGCCACCATCTCTCCAATAGAAATACATTGGCAACATCACAATTCATGGTGTGGAATACTGTTATATAAGGGGTTTAGAATGTTTTTATGGCTTAAATAGATTGCATTTCAATGAATTAATTAGTGTAATATTCTGCCTGTGGATATTAAAATGGGTTCAGAAATTGCTATTAAAACTTTTCAAGCCGGAGACGAAAATTATATAGATTTTAAGAAATAATACCTTTTTTTGGGATTGTGTTTTTTTAAAAATCCATTTAGTAAATTAAAGTATTTTTAAAAATTCATTTAGTAAATTAAAGCATTTTAAAAAAAATTCATTTAGTAAATTAAAGTATTTTTAAAAATTCATTTACTAAATTTAAGTATTTTTAAAAATTCATTTAGTAAATTACAGTATTTTTAAAAATTCATTTAGTAAATTAAAGTATTTTTAAAAATTCATTTTTCAACATACACTTTCATTATAATAGGGAATCCCTATAATAAGTATGTATTATGAAATGTAATGTGGCGCCATCTGAAGGGAGAAGTATAGAATGAAACATTTATACAGCCACCTTAAATAAATTTTTGTTAAGTTGTACTCTTAAAATTTTGTGCTGCCATTGTTTTGGTTTGTTTTTTGTTCTCTCTTTTTTTTTTGTAAGTTGGTTTTTCTTCTTTAAATGTTGTTGGTCCCAATTGGCCCATTGCTATTCATGTTCACCACTTGTATTTTGCAAGTTTTAACTTTATTTTTTTTAGAAAAGAATCCAAAAAAAAACAACTTCTGAAGAGTTTTTGTTTTTGTATTTGGTTTATTTTTTCATGTAAAACTTTTTCTCTCAAGAGAAATATGAAAGTTTTGACTAGATGCCCTTTGCAATAGGCGTCCTCATACATCTTGTTTTATGGGACCCTTGGTGGTTCCTTAAACCCCCCCCCCTCCTCTTCTCCTCACTGACTCCATTAGGAGGAGACCCACTTTTTCATTTGTGATTTGAGACCCACAGGTGCCTTCTTATTATGACCAGTTTTTTTTTCTAATAAAAAAATAGACATTCTGATAAACATTTTTATTTTATTTATATTATAAAAAAATATATAATCTTTATTGAATGTTTATATTAAATTAATATATTTCATTTTGAGAATTTATTTTAATATAATTGAATTGGAATCAACAGACAAGAATGGTAAAGTTTTCAAACTTAATATTTATTATCAATTTATCATACATATTTTAATTTTATTGAAATATAATTAAGGTGGTTTTCAAGTAGAAACGCCCCTCGATTTTTGATTATTTTGTCTAGAAACTAGAAATGTTATATATTATTTAAGGGTATTTTCATGTTCAATATCTTTTAAAATAAACTTTTTATGTCAGGGTTAGTAGATGTTATTTTTTTTTTTGTATCTAAAAAGTTTATTTTAAAAGATATCAACATGAAAATACTCTGAAATGTTTGCGTTACTATTCTAGTTTCTAAAACACTTTCTAGTTTCTCTTAATTTTTTTGCTTTTCTGAAAGCAAGAATTGGAAAAAAATCAGCTGTTCATTAAAACTAATTATTCTGTTATAATTTAACTTATTAACAATAGATGGCAGCACTTTACGGAGAAAAGAGCGGAGAAATACAGGTATGTGAAGTGACATTAAAAAGGTGAGTGATCAGTTCTTGTATTTATGCGTTTCCAATCAAAAAAGACTCGTTAGAGGTTAGTATTCTTCTAATGACAGTTACGAGTGAATCTAGGAAGTAGCCTCTAACAGGTTGTTTTTTTATTGGATTGTGTTCGCTCTATAAGCTAAGAACAGATGTTAATATAGAAAACTGGTAGAAAAGAAAAGAATGGCTTCTTATTCGTTGTGTTGAACGCATTTATCTTCTAAACATTCCTATTAAAAATTGAATGATGGATCTTGACATTGAACCGGACGTGAACTGTATCGAAAACGGTTTGTACTTGAGCGATCGAACGGCAGCTTGTAATCCGGTGGCTTTAAAAGCGCTCGGAATCACTCACATTCTCACGGTGGACACCGAACCTTTGCCGGCTCACATCACGGATGGCAAGTCTCGTTTCAGAACGCTCTACATTGAAGCCGACGATGGAACGCATGATGATCTCCTCTCGCATTTCGATAAAACTAACAAATTTATCGAAGAAGGAATCACACACGGTTCCGTACTGGTTCACTGGTGCGTTAAATCAATTGTAAAACGTAATAACGGGAACATATGGGCATGAAGATGCATCATTGGGGGCGAACAGACATGGCGTTATTATACGTATAAGTATATTGTCAAGGCGCCATGTTCAGACAACCTTTGGTTTCTTTGTTATACCGTCATGTCACTGGATGTTTGTCTTGATGGTTTTAATGCATTTTTAGGTTATGATAATGTAATAACCGCTTCTTATAATGCGACGACTATGTTGTTTCTCATATGCAGTACATTTTAATTATGATTTTCACATTATTTATGCCTCACGTTGTATTAAAATGAAATAAATTTGTTTTTTTCTTTCTAGTTTTTTTGGAATTTCGCGTAGTGCAACGTTGGTTGTTGCCTACGTTATGAAGCACACGAAATTATCTGTACAAGAAGCGGTTGCCAAAGTGAGAGAAAAACGACCCGTCATTAGGTTTGCATTTTAATAAATTCTGATTTTCCAACTGATTAATCAGATTTTTGTTTTGTTCTATTCTCGAAGCCCAAATCTTGGATTCTTGGCCCAACTTAAACTGTATTATCGGATGGGATGTCGTTTGGACGTTGATAACATTTCCTATAAGTTGTTTAAATTAGAGAATTTGGCTGCTATTTTGAAGAAAGGCCGTAACTTTGAATTGGTGAAGAAAGTCGTGGCGAAAGATCCCGGTGTTCCCGATGCGAACGTCAACACGGACACTGACGTTCAGAACGTGTATCGTTGCAAATGTTGCAGGTGATTGACAACGAGATATATAAAGAGAGCGAGAGAGGAATTGTCATAAAATGGAAGATGTTTTACGTTTCAGGCGGCAGCTTTTCTCGACCGCTAATCTTCTAGTCCACTTCGTCGGTAAGAAACCGACTTGGAACGACACAACCTGGCAGGTTGACGAAGAATCCGAGGAGGCCGAAGAAGAGGGAATCTGTTCTCGCGGTCTGTTTGCAGAACCGATCGAATGGATGGAAGAACCGTTGACTTCACTTCAGGGAAAAGTAATTTGAATTTTATTTTTATTCTTCAACTGATGATTTTTAACGAGAATGTATTTTGAATCTTATTTTTTTAGCTTTTTTGTCCCAATTGCAAGTCTAAAGTTGGATCCTTCAATTGGCTCGGTTAGTTTTTCGAGGATTTGTGACGTAAAACTTAAATTAGGGTTTGAACAAATATCAGGTTTTATATTATTCTGCTTTTCAGAAGTAAAATTAAGAAGAAATTGAAAATGTGTATTAGAAACTAGAAGGGTAGCTGAATCATTTGACAGTAATGTTCATGTTGATATCTTACAAAATGACAAACATTAACAAATATTGTCTGCTTAAAGTTCAGTAATTTTCAAACTCGCATAAAAAGCTTATTTTGAAAGATATCAACATAAAAAAAAACCTAAAGTGTTTGAGCAACCCTTCTAGTTTCTAAAACGTTGAACTTTCCTCTTAAATTTTGCTCCTGAAAGACAGAATAACCAGAGTTCAAAGGGCGTTTTACACTTTAAACCCAGTTTAACTGTAATTCAATTTCATTAAGGTAAATTCTTTTGTCTCGTTATTTTCTCTTTCTGTCGTCAAACAAAAAAGGTATCCAGTGTTCTTGTGGAGTGAAAGTGGTTCCGGGATTCCACGTGAGTCTATCAAAGGTGGACGAATGTAAAACTGCTCACGAAACGCCGTCCACTTAAAAGCGAACAACAACAAAAAAAAAGGAAGCCTGAGAGTCCTTTTTTTTAAATAAAAATCTCTTTCCCATTTTTCTCTATCTCTCTCTTATCGAATTAATTTATTAGATTTGTGCCAATTAACGTGTAATATTTTTTTCTGTGTACTTAAAATCCCTAATATTTGTCTGTATTTTTGATCTCAAAATGGAGCCACAATTTTTTTTCGTACATTTGTAAAAGCGATAAATTATTTTGAACACGTTTTTGTTTTTACCGTAAAAAGAAGGTAAGAAGAAGAAGAAGAAAAAACGGAAACGGAATTGCAACGAAATATTTTTTATTTTTGCTATATACAAACGAATTGGACATTTTTTGTTTTTAAAACCAAGAAAGAAAAAAAAAAGAAACTCACAATTTAACACGGTTACAATTTTTCTTTGTTCAATTTACTATTATCGATATATAAATTATTGATTCATTCCCCTTCTCTCTAGTCCTCTTTTCTTGTCCTCCTTACCACAATTCATCAAGTAAATTACAAAACAAAAAATTGATAAATTCTCTAACTAATCCATAAATAAAATGTTTCAAGCTCATTTGAATATTTCTGTGCTTTCGATATTTGACGTCTCTTGAAGTTTTGCAAATGCGAGGAGCATCGCTCCGAGATCGTCCATCGATGGCCTCGGAATCACACCCAAAAGCAAAGCCAATTTCGCCGCTAAGTGACGGGTCGTATTTTCTTTATTTTCGTCTCTCATCATCTGCAAAAAAAAAAAAGAAAAATTACGTATCGAAAATATGTTTCGTTTTTAATATTTTTTTTTCTTTCCAGATTATATTTCTTTTAAGAGCCTAAAGACACTCCAAGAGTTGCACGTGTGCCACAAGACGTGGAGCTTCTGAAGTTGCCTCGAATAGCAATAGCAGTCAAAGCTGTTGAAATTTACTCATTACGCGAAGTACATATTAAGGAATACACCTAGTTTTTCTTAAAGCTGAAAGATGTTCTCGAAAGATACACCCCCCCCCCCTTTTGTGGTCAATTACCTTTAACCTGAGTCGAGCAAATTAGCATAATTAAAAAATCATGCAAAACAAAACATCTTAAATCCTAGTCAACGCGAGAGTGTTTCTAGGCTCTTAATTGTCTTGATTTTTGTACTTTGTCGCAAACATGCCGATGAATGAGTCCATCGCCACCGACGTAAAATGTAGAGAAAGCATCGAGCCACCTGAAAATAGAGAGAGAAAAACAAAAACAATTAACCAATTGTTGGGGATATTGGTTTTCCTCTCTCGAACTCACTCGGATTGTTTATTTATGAGGTCCTCAGGGTCCCAGATACGATAATTCCAGAACTGAAAAACAAATTTGTATCCTTGGATTCCTCGAATTCGCCATCGAACGCGAACCGTTCCATCCTCGACGTGTTTCGTCACTTTGAGAACTTCCATTTTGAGAAAGGCGAACTTAAGGTGACCTACGAATCGAAGTAACATCATCTGACGGATGTAATCGGCGATACCGCTGGAAGAATAATTAACGAAACAGTCGGCTAGATAAGGATCTTAAGTCTCTGATTCTCTCTCGATTGATACTCACTGTGTCGTTATGCCTCTTATGTTGTTCTGAAATACAATGTTCTTGTGATAAATGTGGTAATTTAACGGTTTCTTAAAGAACTGCGGAAGCTGCAAAAAAAAATAAGAAATTTTATTATAAATTTCGGAAAACATGCGAGCCGAATGTTTACATTTTCGCTCAGAGTGAGGAGAATGAATTCCAATTGTTGCTCGGTTGGTTTTCCCATCGGATCCTGCGATCCAGCCTGATTCACATCCGAAGAACGAAGCACATTCTTCTCGTATTCAGTTAGTGGAGAACAGAAACGATGATACGATCCGTTTTTGGCCGTAAGAACGTTTTCGTCCAATGTGTCGACCACAAAAACATCCCTCTGATAAACATTTCGCCTCAGATCGTCCTCTAGATACGAAGAGACGTTTTTACCGCACGTCTGAATTATGTCATCATCAAAAGTGAGGGGCGATGAGATCTTTCGAAGACGAGGGTCGTAGCTACGACATTCGACAGACGAAGAACGCTGAGAAACACCTTCCAACAACGACATCATCTTTGCCGAGGAGGAGGAGGAGGAATTAGCGATGAGACCCACAGAAACCAAACTTCTAAACTCTGTCCAAGGGCATGAGGGCAACGGTGAGACTTCCGGATACAGCGATCCTTTGACGATTGCTGTTACTGGATCTGTAAACTGGTATAAGAAAATGACATTAATTGCAGAATTCTTGCCGCTTCCTTTAGCTTTTTTTTTTGCAATTTGTTGCAGTGGTGGAGGTGGAGAAGCACGTGGGTTCGCCGGCGGACAAACGCCGATCGACACGTGTCGCCGGCTCCTGTGAACCTTAGAACTCTATTGCACGCGCAAGAAGCGATCGTCACTTCCGGGTTCGCCACACTTTTACCTCGCTGATGGCCGTGGAGGACGATGAGGAAGAAGGGTACGGAGAAAAAGGAACTACGGTGGTCGATTGTGTCCTTGAGAGACCGGCGTGAGAAGTCGAACTTCGAGCCTTAATTAGAATTAATTTCGGATGCCAACTGAACACGAAAGACCGTAGAAACGTTGTCATTGTGCCTGTTATTATTTTGTTAGAAGAAATTCGACAAGAAAATACGTTTCGTGAAGAAAAACACGAAAGAAACTAAAAATCGGAACAGATGGATTAAGAAGGAAAATACGAGAAAACGATTCAATGGTGATATCAAACGATCGATCCATATCGAATTGTACGATGTCGTATCGATATTATACTTATTGGAATTTGGAAGAGTTCAAGACGAGAGAAATGGCCTTTTCTGGTCGAAGGTTATTTATTTATTCGGTTTGTTTCTTCTATATTTAAAAAAAAACGCAACTTGTTTAATAGAATTCTAGCAGTTTAATAAGTCGCAGTTATGATCGATTAGCGTAATTAGTGATAAATTAAAGTTGTAATTAAAATAGAATATCAGTATGTGTATTCGTTACAATCATTACCGGTAGGAGGCAGCACTTTAGCAGCAGTTTTTTTATTATAATACGTTTTAAAAAAAATATAAATAACTTTTGTGGAAGTTGTGCAATGAGAACTTTGTTTTGTTATTATTTTATCGTATTTTCTTCTCTTTGTTAAGTATATTTTCACTCGGATCGGATTACAGTGGAGTTTATTTTACAAACTAACTTCTGTAAGAAAAGAAATTTGGCGCCAAAAACCATTTGTGTGTAGGGTGGCGACATCTACAGGCAAATAAGCAAAATAAATTATAAGGGCGTGGCTATAGAAGATTGACAAATTTAAGTCGCTAAACTCTCTAAAGACTGACCAATAATAAATTTCTATAGAGATTCGTGCAGCGCCGATTTGACAATAAAGATTTGTCAAAAGAGCAATGTTCCTAATTTCATCGTTATGACGTCATGTATATATATTTCTATAGTCCTAACGTTTGAGGTTATGCATCGGTTTATATACCGATGACCTAATAATCGATGTGAGAAAATGAATGTGTTTTTTTTTCTCAATGAGTGCGTGTTGAAGCGCTTTTCTATTGCTTAATCCACGTACATTATACCAAGAGAACGTTGTGGCAGCTTAGACTAATACCTTGCTTGTCTAAGGTGGCAGGTATACGTGGAGAATGCTTGTGACGTCAGAAGGGTTGTTGTAAAATTAAGCATTGTGTCATTTAGTCTTGATAGAAAAGTGATGATAACGAACGTTTTTAACAGTTTAATCAAAAGGCTTCTTACAATCCTTTTGTTAAATTACCCATTTTTATTAGACAAAATGACGCAAGCTTAAATTTCTCATCAACCCTTCTGACGTCACAAGCGTCCTCTTACGATGAGACGGGTATAAATTGCAGCAAAAGCTATGTAGTTTATTGAGCAGTTTGCTACAAGAAGTAGGCTATGTTCGTATTTTTGACTGTGAACATATCGTTTTTTTATGATACGGATGAATCGATGATGCGATTCAAGGTGGAAGGATTGGAAATTGGATTTCCGTTTTTTGGTCGTCGCGTCGTCGGTTTGTTCGCTGCGTTTGACGAGCGTGACTCGTATTCTCCTGTTGGTTCTTCTCTCTGTTTAGTGATGTAATTATGGATGAGTTTGTCGTCCGTTTTGATCGTCGATTGTCGTTATAAAGATGTGAAAGAAGTGATGATTTGTTTCTCCACGTCTTTTTCATTGTTTCTTTACCGATGATGTTCGTTTCCGTCACCGTTTTAGGATTTGTTGTTGGATTAGATGAAGGAGGAGGAGGAGGAGGAGGAGGGAGTAAAATTAATCCGTCACCGCCGTTTCTTCTTTATCTTTTGTAATTATTAACAAAGAGAGAAAAAAAAAACAATTTTCTTAACGCAGATGACGACTAAATAACGACAACGAAATAAGAAAAACAAAACTGATGACGATGACAATGGGGAGAGAATCTTCGCCGCCTCCATTTTGTTGGTTTCGTCTGTTTTTTATTGGAAATATCTTTTTGGCGGTTTTAATTTGTGTTCGTGACGTGGCAACATTGGAAATGTCCGCTGCCGAAAAGAAATTACTCAAGTCAGTTGTGTTCTTTATCCTATTTGTTGCAATTTTACTTAAAAAAGTATTGATTTGAGTTCGGTTTTTTTGAAAAGAGGTGGAGGGAGGGAGAAACACAATAGGCATTTGCAAGGGAGGGAGGGAGGGAGGGAAGGATGTTTTTTGTAAGCGGTAAGAGCACGAGCTCTTGTGACGTCATTCCTGTCCAAATGTTATCTTTTTGTTGTTGACGTCACTTCAATTAACCTTGAACGTATGTTTTTGTATGCACCCTGTATTGATGTATATTATTTGATAAAGAAATTAGGCCAAACACAGCTGGACGTGTTTCCTCCAATGGATGACCTCCTCTCGTATAAGAGGGGGGGTGGTGGTTCCCCTTATGATGTATTTGACCCACCCCCACCCTCCACCTTTATCCCACAGCGAGAGAGTGACAAGAGGTCAATGAACTCTTTATGCTCCGACAATGCAGATCTCCGCTCAGGAGGTAGGTAGGTAGGTGGGTGGGTGGTAATGGTTATTTTGCATAATATCCTGCGTGTTTCCGGTTGTCTTGTCGTCACAACGGGAGCTCAGAATTCGCTTGACGTCATCTTGGTTTCACGGACGTCAAAATCAGCTGACAAGCAAAATTATTGTACAATCGCCACTTTTTACGACTTGTCAGAAGAGAGGGGTTGACCAAAAAGTTCACAGGACCGAGAGGAGAACTTCACTTGGCTCCGCCCTTGTTATGACGACCGGCAACTTCTAATTGGTTGGTTACGTAGTCTGACGTCACATGCTCCACCCTTTTCAACGTCGAAACCAATTAGAAGTTGCCGGTCGTCATAAAAAGGGGCGGAGCCAACTGAAGTTCTTCCCGATTTCTAACTGCCTGTGGAGTTTTGTACAAAACCACTCTGACGTCACAAACTTCAAAGTTGCAGTGAGGCTACTATACAAATGTCTCGCTGCAGATGCGTTTTACGCAGCTGTCATTTATGAATGGATTAATTCGGCAGTGTGTGACGTCACGTTCGTAGGCGCATATATACGTGGCGTAACATGATTGTTATCAGTGGGATGATGATGATGATGACGTCATAATAGTTTGTAAATTGGGGGCGACCGATTTTTTTTTCTTCTTATTTGCTAAGAAAATCTTGACCTGAACGAATTACGGTCAAATTTTCAACGTTAATTACGATTATTGTTGAAGGCCAATTCTATTGGATAATAACATTGACATTGTTTCTTATTCTCTACGTTCGTTTGGCCTATATTTTTTTTTAGAAAAAGCAAATATTGCAAAATATGCAAATGAAGACAACAATTGAGGGGAAAAAAGAAACAAAACTCTTCTGCAGTTTTTTTTTCCGAAAATTGACATCAAGAATAAATTGAAAGTTTATTAGATACTAGAAGAGTAAATGAATCACTTGATGGCCCATTTTGATGTGGATATATTTTTTTAAAAAAATAAACTTTTAAAATTTTAGTATAAATTGAGCCAAAAATTGTCTCCTTTTGGACCAAAACTTAAAAAATTTTGAGTAATTTTTAAAACTACAATAAAGTTTATTTTTAAAAAAAAATCACATTAAAATGAATAATCACCTTTAAAGTGATTCAGTTACTCTTCTAGTGTCTAAAACACTTTTTAAATTTATTTTATTAAGATGAAAGAACAACGTACTGATCAATGGAAAGCGTGTTGGAAACTAGAATAACCAGCTTTGAATCACTTAATAATATTTTCATGTTTTGATATATTTTAAATAAATATTTCAAAATTTAAGAGATAAAAATGACAAAAATATCGTCGGCCTTAAAGTTAAGTCATTTTCAAATTGACATAAAAAAAACCTTCTAGTTTTTAAACTAGATACACGTCCGCCATCTTGTTGTTTTGAGCAGACGACAAATGAGACAAAAATTTCAAGAAATAGTCTGACAGTCGTTCAATGAAGATAGGCCTACATTAAAGCGCCAAAATGTAATAGAAAGTATTGTTCAATTAAGTGGTCGCTTTATAGAAATTTTAAAAAAGGTCCTTCTATTTTGAAACACCGTTTAAAATCGTAAGTTTTTTTATAACTCCCATGTTAAATCCCATAGAGCCAAAAAGCCCTTCAACAAAAGTTTGAAGAACTCTCGTTAAAAATGATTTAGAGCAATAACAACAAAATTAGCACGTGCATTGACGTGTTAGCTTCACGCTGATTGCTTTTTATAAGCTTAGCACGTGCAGTTATTTTTCTATTAATTATAATGTGACGTCATCCGTCTGGACAAAAACCCATTTTTATACCAAAAACGATCGCAGCGCCTACATTCGTAGATGTTTTTGTATTACACAACTGTATCGAGGCTCTTAACCACTTTTTTTTGGCGACTAAAGAAATGAAGAATATAATAGAAATGGATGAAGAACTCGTTAGGTCCTTATATAAATGTTAAGGGCCCCTTGTCTATATAAGAAAAGACTCAAAACTTCTTTTCTTTCTTGAAAACCATTTACGGGTTTTTTCTTTCTTTCTCTTTTTTTTAAGTGTTTTCGATGAAAGTCTTTTCTGTCTCTCCTTCTTTCTTGACAGATAATCGACTGGTTTTGTGTGTATTTTTTTTGGGGGGGGGGGAGGGGGTGGAATTGGTCCAATTTTCGACACTTTGATATGGCTCTCTTTTATTTTTTTTCTAGTCTCTTGAAGAAAAAAAAAAAAAAAGTGACCACCACACCACTTGACCAAGTGTCTTTCGAATGGACACACATGTTTATTGGGTCACAAACAATTCAGGCAGCTAAGAAATTGAGCTGAGTGAATATAGTAGGAGTTACTGAACACAGCAGCAGCAGCAGACATAAGAGAGAGAGAGAGAGAGAGTGGGATTCCCACCACACATTCACTCCTTCTACCTTCTATTGGTGGTTTGTAGATTTGGAATTAGGGGTGGGAGGACGGGTTTTAGGTTATTTCTCTCTCTTTCTTTCTATCTCTCTTGTGTTTTGGTGTAAATATGAAAAATCAATAATAGAAAGAGAGAGAGAGAGAGAGAGAGAGAGAGAGAGAGAGAGAGGTAGGAGACTTCATCTTAGCCGCAAGTTTTCCTTCCTTTTTACCACTTTTTCAACCGTTGTTATTATTATTATTAAGCTACTTGGCTTCTATTCATGTTTTTTATATAAGATTTTGTAATCAAAGATGAACAGCCATAATAATAATAATAATAATAATAATAATAAGAAGAAGAAGAATGTATGGGAATGGCGAGTTGCAGGATAAATTCACAGGCAGTTAGAAATCGGTCAGAACTTCAGTTGGCTCTCTGCCCTTGTTATGACGACCGGCAACTTCTAATTGGTTTGTTGTGTAGTTTGACGTTGAAAAAGGGCGGAGCATTTGACGTCAGACTACATAACAAACCAATTCCAAGTTGTCAGTCGTCATAACAAGGGCAGAGAGCCAAGAGGATTCAAAAAAGTGAGAAACGAAAAAGATCCTGAAGTCTAGGATTATTTTTTTCCTAAAACCGTGAAAAAGTGAAAAGTCCTAAAACGCCTTAAAAGGCATTTAGGACCCAACAGACTTACTTCTCAGGACTAGAAAAGCCTGTAAATTCGAAAAAGTTGAAACCCGACCAAAAAATGAAAAAACAGGATTTTTTCAAAAAAAAAAAAAACGTCCAAAAATGCAAAATCTTTTAAAAATGCCCTTAAAACGCAGTTCAGGGCGGAAAGAGCCCTTGAGTATATTTTTTTTTTAATTTTTAAGGGATTTGTATGGGTTTGCTCCTGTGGGTGAGGTTCATCCATATTCATTTTCCAATCCAATTCGATTTAGGGAGGAGGAGGAGGAGGAGGGGGTGGCCATAACAATTGGGGTTTAGACTTAGAAGTCCATTAGGGAACCACTTTTCTCTCCTCTTTTATTTTATTAATTAGTTTATTAGGTGCGTCTGTTAATTAGAATATAGATTTTTTTTTGGTTTTTATCTCCAAGGATTGAATTAATATTTCCTTCTAACGCAGAGAGAGAGAGAGAGAGAGAGAGAGAGAGAGAGAGAGAGAATCTTGGTTGGTGACATCTCAGACTAGGGTTGGAGGTGGAGGCTAGCTATTTTGAGATTAAATTAGAATAGACTCATAATTAACAGCATCCACCTCTTTCATCCATTGGAGAGGGAACTGATTAGGGCCAAGTATGCTGGTGTTCTGTGCAAGAAGGGCCCAGTAATAACATCCACGACACAGCTATCATCAGAACACTCAAAACCACATAACCTCTGAAGGCTAAGAAACGATCCGACTGATGAAACGCCAAATTGAATAAAAACACAAACTTAATAAACGCCAAATGGTCAAATTTGGCGTTTGTTGAGTTTGCCAATTGTGACGGCAAAGGTTTGGAACCGGTAGAGTCGGTTACAGGAACAAGGTTACAATTAGGGTTACAATTACAGGAACTGATAGAACTGGTTTGCAAATTATTGGAGCTGATAGAACCGGTTTGCCAATTATTGGAGCTGATAGAACCGGTTCGCCAATTACTGAAACTGATAGAACCGGTTCGCCTATTACTGAAACTGATAGAACCGGTTCGCCGTTTACTGAAACTGATAGAACCGGTTCGCCGTTTACTGAAACTGACAGAACTGGTTTTCCAGTATGGGTCGAACTGATAAGAAATGGTTCCGAACCGAGTAGAAATGGTTCGGTTATACCCGTTGCTATGTATAAATATTAAATCTGAAAACATTGCTAGCCTCCACCTCCAACCTTTCGACGTCGTTTAAGATTGTGAGGTTTTTTTGTATTTAAAATTAAAAGAAGACAGAATTGAGACGTTTTTTCTTCTTCTTTGAAACAAAATTAACAAAAAAAAAAAAAGACAAAAGTGTGTTAATGAATTTTTGTGTCTTTTTTTTTGTCTTTTTTTCGATCCGTTGGAAAAACTCAACTCTAAAACAAACAAAAATGGATTGGAATTTTTTCAACAACAAACAACCGGAAAAAAAAGGGAGGAAGCTCGAGAGATGTTCTATCATGCCTACCACGCTTACATGGTAAGAAGAGAGGAAGACCTTCCTCAACCAACCAACCAACGACTTCTTCATTAATTAATCTTATTTCATTTTCTTACTGAAATGTTTTGTTTTTTACGAAACAAAACTCACTTCCCCTTCATTCAGTGAGAAAAACACAGGGAGTTTTATTTAATAAATAATTGAAGCGTGTGCATTTCTAAAAACGTTGTAGACGCCAAAATATAAATTTTTCAGGAGAATCTACTAAACCAAATTACATTAAAGACATAAAATTATATATATAATATCCCAAGTCTGTGTGTGTGTGTGGAGTAACAAAACCATTGAAGCACGTCAGAATTTATATAAATTTGAATAAATGAGAGAAAAGTGGGAGGGGTTAGGGGAAGAAGTTGGAAAGTGTAGAAGGGGGAGAGAGAGAGCAAAGTGGGAGGGGGTTAGGGGAAAAGGTTGGAAAGTGTAGAAGGGGAGAGAGAGAGAGAGAAAAGTGGGAGGGGTGACTGAAATTGAAATGAATGGAGTAAAAAAAAGGAAAAAACGACGCGCATGTGCACAATTGCCTGTGAATTTTGCTCCCGTTATTTATGACGGTTTACCCCACTAGTGTTGTAATACAATTTTACAAGAAGCTAAGAAATGAAGAGAAAAATGTATTAAAAATTATTAATCAGTAAATTAGAAAAATTTTTTAAGACAAATTTAAAACTTCACTTCAGTTTCAAACAAAGTTGTAAATGCCAACATCACAACCATATGCTGAGAAGTTGTCACTATTAGTGACATTTACAACCGCATTGTAGTCACTAAAGCGGCAGTCACACTAGGCTGGTTTACAAGCCGCTGGTTGCTGCTGGTTATTAGCAACAACAGCAAGCAGCAGCAGCTTCTTTGGGTTCACACTTGTCCAGTCACTGCTGGTATTAGCAGTGCAAGTCATCCAATCACCGTCTTGCAAAAACACAAACTCTAACAACAACCAACCCAAGCAGTGGAGTTTCAACTACCACTAGTGACACTACTAGCAACAAAAAGTTCACACTAGATGGCAGCAGCAGGAAGGGAGTCACATGACCAGCTGGTAGCTGCTAAACTTGGACATGTCCAACTTCACCAGCCACTGTTAAAAACACTAGCCCGCTGGAGAAAGCAGCTGCTAGTAGCAGTTCAGACTATGCTGCTAGAGCGCTACAACCAGCCAGCAGCAACCAGCGGCTGGGAAACCAGCCTAGTGTGACTGTGGCATAAGTGATACAGGCATTTAGAAATCAGGGAAAACACAAGTTGGCTCCGCCCCTTTTTATGACTGCCGGGAACTTCTAATTGGTTTGTTGTGTGGTTCGTCGTTGAAAAGGGCGGAGCATGTGACGTCAGACTACATAACCAACCAATTAGAAGTTGCCAGTCGTCATAAAAAGGGTGGAGCCGACTTGTGTTTTCTCCGATTTCTAAATGTTCTGTCTAAGTGATTGATGGCCAGATTGCCACTTGAATTGCTATTGGCTGTTACAACGTTATGACTTGATAACAACAATATGATTCTACTTCGGTTTTTTTTACTGCTAGGAACAGCACTTTCGTGAGGGGCCACGATTAAAAACGTGGCATTTACAACGTTATGGAAATGTGCTAGAGTTGGGGGGGTGGATTGGGGGAGGGAATACAGACGATCAATTACAGCTTGACAATTCTGATGCGTCATGCTATGTTCAGCCAGAAATACACTTCAATCTTTGAATTGAACTGAAGGAAAAACTTGATGATGCGTGGTTTTGAATTGATAAAAGAAATAATTGCGCCATTTAAGTTTAAAAATCTACAAAACTTTGCTTTTGTGTCACCGTTTATTTACAGTAGAATCGCAATTTATCACACTGTTCGATAAAATAACTGAAAAAGACGTATAATATAGGAAATTTTAAGGTCGACAGACGAGAAATATTTGCAAAATGTACCATTTTGTGAACAAATGGCGGCGTCCTTTCTCTTTAGCTTGTCAATCCACGGCCTCCACCATCAAGTTTCAATTCAATCAAAATATTGAAATGAATTACTGGCTTTCCTGGTTGTTTGAATCTAAAAATTGGAAGAGCAAAATAACAACTTGGATTGAATTAACAAAATCAACCACTTTATTAGAGTACACACGATCAATTTTGACATTGAAAAGCCAAGATTGACAAGCCAAGAATTGATCGTCTGTATCCATCTTTATAACGATGATAAAAAGTAATTGAAATTTTTTTTTTCCTTCTTCTTATCTTTTTCTTCTTCTTCTTCTTCTTCTCAAGTTTAATTCCATCTTCAATTTCGAGTTCTTTTTTTTTGAAGAAATATTGAATTCTTTTCAATCTTTTGTTTGAGAATTTTCGTTTTGTTCTTTTTTCCTGTTGAATCCACACATTGTGTGAATTGAACAAGGATTGAACAAAAAAACAACATGGAGAGTTTGATTTAAATTTCAGACGAAACTTTGTTTGTTTTTTTCTTCTCTCTACTCTTTAGTATATCATTGAATGATGCTTTATTATTTCTTCTTTTCAAATATAACGCGACGTTTGTTGGCGCTGAATGAGCGCCAAATGGGAGAAATGTTCACGTTTTTGTTCAGTTTAGGCTTTTGGTTAATTAAGCACTTTAAGGTGGTTCTAATAAACTCTTGATAATTTCTGTCTTTCAGAAGGGCGAGATTAAGGTAAACATGAAAGTAATTTAAAAACTAGAAGGTTAACTTAAATCACTTAAAAGAGACCTAATTACTTCCAGAAATTTCTTTTAAAAATCTTGTCAAGACTTACTCATCAAACAATTACGAAAAACGATTTTTAAAATTTAAAATAACTCATTAATATAATTAAAACGATTAAAAAAAATCAATTAACTTCATATAAATGGACTTTATGAGATAGATGCGCCACCATACAACAGACATTGGCAATAAAAAATAACCCAAAGGGTACTCTTTTACTCGAATTCTGGTGTTGTCACCTCAAATTACTTTTAATTCCCTATTGAAATAACATGTATTTCATATTCAGTTCAAAGTATTATGGATTTAATAAAAGAAATTGTGTTTAATATGACTAGGGAATACATGTATTTGAGTAAGGAAATGTGAGGTGACAACATTTCCCACTAAATTAAACAGGCAATTAGAAAACGGGATGAACAGAAGTTGGCTCCGCCCTTTTTTATGACGAACGGCAACTTCTAATTGGTTTGTTGTGTGGTTCGATGTTGAAAAGGGCGGAGCATGTGACATCAGACTACATAACCAACCAATTAGAAGTTGCCGGTCGTCATAAAAAGGGGCGGATCCAACTGAAGTTCATCCCGTTTTCTAATTGCCTGTCTAAATTAAAGGGTAGACTTTTGTTTTTAGAAATTTAAAATGGCGTTTCTTGGTGATTCATAAAAGTCACTTCATTTTTAAGTTTTTTTGATTATTGTTTGCTAAGTCTTGACAATATTTTGAAAAGAAATTTCTGGAGGTAATTAGGTGTCTTTAAGGGTATTTTTATGTTGACATTTTTTTTTTTCAAAATAAGCTTTTTAAATAAAAAGCTTATTTTGAAAAAAATATTATCAACGAGTGGTGGTGGGTGGTGGCCCACATTCCGTCCTCAAAGTGTATTCCCATCAGCACAGATGCAAAATCTCTTAAGTTTCAACCAAAAAAAAAAACCCAAACATACTGAGATTTCTAAATTCTTTTTATTTCTGTTTTGCGGAAACTTTGAATTTTTTCTTTTTCGTGAAAAAAAAAAACGAAAATAGTTGGAACTTTGGTGAGAATCGAATCGGAATTGAATCCAAAAAGTGATCCTCGTCGTCCATGATTAACCACAAAACAAAAACGTATATGTTTTCAAAAGCAGAAGAGAGAGAGAGAGAGAGAGAGAGAGAATTTAAAATTGGAAAAATAACTTAAAATTAATCAAAACTGGAATGTCCATTCCTTTTGGTAAAAAATAAAGACAGGAAGGGGGGGGGGGAACACATTCTTTGAACAAATTTTCGTTCAAAATGAGCTTTTTATTTTTGAGAAAATTGTTTTTTTTTCTTTCTTCTTCTTCTTAAAAGTAATTCCACAAAGGTTTTTTCTCTCTCTTTTGTTTGATCTCTCATTCTCTCTCTTTCATTTCATTCTCTCTCTCTCTCTTTCTGGATCATATAAGGATTGGAAATTGAGGATGATTTTTGCATTCTTTAAGGCAAAACAACTAACTGATGATCCATTTTTCAATCTGTTTTTCAACTCCTCTCTCATTTCTTATTCTTTTTACCTTTTATATAATACTCTCTCTCTCTCTCTCTCTCTCCAAAAAATAACACTTCCTCTTCCTTTTATATATCCCGGAATTCATTAATAATGAATCTGGAAACCCAAGAGGAGAGAGTCTTAAAGGAAGAAGAGAATTTCGAGAGAGAGAAAGAAAGAAAGAGAGAGAGAGACATTCAGAAAGAGAGAGAAATTGAGAGAGAGAGAGAGAGAGAGAGAGGGAAAAAGGTGCAAAATGAAATATAGTCAAAGGTAAAAAAAAGGAGGATTAGAAGAAGTGGAATCTTTAAAAAAAATCTGTGCCACTTTTCCCCAACTTAACCTCAAAAGAATAAATCTCAAAAGTCGATCTGATCACTTTAATACAACAAGGGGGGATAGGAGGAGGCTAACGTATTACACTTTAGATATATATTAGAAGGGCCGAAATTCCAAAAAAAAAAAATGAAAAGAAAAACTATAAGCACTTTGATTTTTTAACTTTAATCCTCTTCAACAGGGTTCCAATTTATTCGATATTATTGGAACCTTGTTGAAAAGGATTAAAGTTAAAAAATCAAAGTGCTTATAGTTTTTCTTTTCATTTTTTTGAATTTCGGCCCTTTTAGTAGGTCCTATATCTAAAGTGTAATAAGTTTAAAAAGCCCAATGTTATTGGAAAGTATTAGGATTTTTTTTCTAGTTAAAACCACTGAGCAAAAAAAAAGGGTTCAAAAGACTCAATTCCAAGAAGAAAATTTCAACTTTGAACTCTCTGAGAACAAGGATTTAAAATAATAGAAAAATCCTGTTTAAAAATAATAAGAGTTTAAATGTGGGTGCAATAGGAAACGAAAGAAAAAGCTGGCATCTGTGTAAAGAAAACAGAAATCAACGTGTATTTGGATGGAGGAGGAGGAGGAGGAGCTTATCTGTAAAGAAAAGGTGTTTTTGGAAACTTTCTGAGGCTTTTTTCTACGACCTCGAATTTGAGAAGAAAATGGTTGAAAATCAAGCACATCAGGAAACTATTTTCTTTTAAAAAAAAACTTATCTAGAAGATGGAGAAAAATACCCGTTTAGATTTTTACATTATTGTTTTTTAGTATCCGATTGCACCCAATCAATGTTTTTTTTTTGGTTTTCGATTGAGTCCATTCATTGTGTTTTGTTTCCGATTGCAACTGTTCATTGTTTTTAGTTTCTGATTACTCGATCTGTTCATTTTCTGTAGTTTCAGATTGAGCCCATTCATTTTCTAGGCTCTTATTTACCCAATTCATTGTCTTTTGTTTCCCCCGAATGCACCCGATCATTGTTTTTAGTTTCCGATTGCATCCATTCATTGGCCTTTGATTCTAATTGCGCCGGTTCATTGTCTTTAGTATCCAATTGCACCGATTCATTGTCCAGTATCCAGTTGCACCTATTGTTTCTAATGTTGTTTATTGCGTCTTTAGTTTCTGGTTGCGTCCCATTCCTTGGTCATTGTCTTTAGTATCCAATTGCACCTATTGTTTCTTTAATATTGTTCATTGCGCCCATTCATAGGCTTTTGATTCCGATTGCGCCCTATGGCTCTTAGGATTCAAGTTGAATTGTTTCTTCTTCTTGAATTTGGTCCTTAATGGTAAACCACCTTAAGCTGTGTGTATGTGTTTTGTGAGGGGCCACCGAATGGCTTCATTTAGGGCGTTTTTTGTTATATTTTTTGTTGTTGAGTGAGTGAATGAGAGAGTGAGAGAGAGAGAGACGACAAAAGTGATCTGAAAGGAAAAAAAGAGAACCGAAAACCATCATTTGTGTTTCTATCTCTCGTTTTTCATTCTGTTCGCGTCTTTTCCTTCTTTTTCTCTCTTAATTTATCGTCTCTTTTTGCCTTTTGGGCCCCGTTTTCTTTCTCTCTCTCTCATTCTCTCATTCTATTTCACTTGTGTTTAAATAGACAAATGTGCGTCACTTTCATTAATCACGGCTAAAGAAAGCACTCATTATTTATTTATTTCTAGTCTCCTCCTCCTCCACCTTCTTTTCTAATTTACTATTTAAGCTTCTGCTAGCCTCTATGTTAGGGTTACGAGACAATAAATTTATCAAAATAAGAATAACCTAATTGAACATTTTAGGCTTATTTGGATTTCTGTTGTCAACTGGCTCATTGATTAAAGGTTAGCAAAACTTGTTTAAAAGAAAATATGACCGGAAAAGGTGGCGGGGGTCTGTACACAGAGGCTATGAGTGATCAAAAACAGCAGATTTGTATATCTGGCCTCTATTAGCCGTATTTTCTACCACATATATAATTGATAGCCATTTCTTATTTGTCTTGTTTGTTTATTCATCTCACCACTTTTAATCTCTTTAACTCTCTTGTTAAGACTTAACCCCTTTTTTTGACCTCTTCGAAAGGTCAGAACGTTCAACACGGGGACACAACACGCCGCCGCCACCGCGGTGTCCTATTATTACATACATAGAACACAAATATCTTTATTATGAGGATTTCTCTCTCTCTCTCTCTCTTCTTTGTTTTATCTTTTAAGATAAAGAGAATGAGAGAGAGAGAGAGAGAGAGAATATGAGAAATAATAAGAGAGAAAAGTAGAAAGGGAGAGCAAGATAGAAAGAGAATGAGTAAGGGAAAGAGAAAAATAGAGAATAAGAGATGGAAAGAGAGATAGAAAAACAGAAAGAGAGCGATAATAAGAGAGAAGGATAGAAAGAAAGAAAGAAAAATAGATAATAAGAGATGGAAAGAGAGAGAGAGAAATAGAGAGGGAGGGAAAGAGAGGGAGAGAGAGAAATAGAGAGGGAGGGGGAGAGAGAGAGAGAGAGAATAAAAGGAGAGAGAAAAATAGAAAGCGAGAATAAGAAAGAAAAGGATAGAAAGAAAGAGAAAAATAGAGATAATAAGAGATGGAAAGAGAGAGAAAAATAGAGATAATAAGAGATGGAAAGAGAGAGAGAAAAATAGAAAGAGAGAGATGATGAGGAGCAATGCGGTGAAGCCGACTGCCAAAAGCTCCCCTTTTTCTCTCCCATTTTTTTCTACTTTTCTTCATCTTCTTCTTTTGAGGTTTCCTTCCTCCTATATACTTTACATTACAATATTATCACAGATTGCTTTTCTACTTTATTAAGTATATAAATGTAGTTCAGAAAACGAATAATCTTTACATGTATTTAATATTTATATGTTTTGAGTTCGTTTTTTTTCTAAATAAAAATTATAAAATGGCAAATTGAAAGAAGAAAAAAACCCAAAAACAATAGGATGAAATTGGATAGAAATCTGGTTCAATTTTTCTTAAATAATTAGAAATCTAAAAGTGTGTTTTAGAAACTAGAACAGTAACTGAATCACTTAATTGTATTTTTATGATTTCATATTTTTTAAAATAAACTTTTAAGAGAGACAAATTTTAAAAAAATATTGTTTGCTTTTTAAAGATGTCATTTTTTAAAAAAAAGTGGATACAAAAAGCTTATTTTAAAAGATAATTATCATGAAAATAGGCTTAAGTGATAGAGCACCCTTCTAGTTTTTTTAAATTCTTAATTGTGCGCCTGAGTTTAAGGGATGTGGGTTGGAGGAGGCGTTTACACTTTAAAAAAACAGAGGAGGGAAAAAAAAGGACTCTTTAAAATGGGGTCTTATTTTTTTCTGTTTTTGCCTGACTTGATTCGAATTCCATTTGGAAAACACTTTTTTTTTCGTTTTTTTTTCCACCCAATGGAATTGGAATTTTGTTGGTTTGCGGCCAACAATGGATTTGTATTTGTTGGTGGGCCGTGGAAGTAACACGGGTCATTAAAATGCCATAAAAGTGAACGCTCAAAGAATATGGCGGAAAAACATAGAGCAGCGAACTAAACAACTGTTTTCTGCTGAACCATTGAAAATCCTACATCAGTTTAACGGTAATCCCAGATGGGCGGGCGGTCGGTCGGTCGGTCGGGGAGGGGAAGGAGTGGAAAGAATCCTTCTTTACTAATCTCGTACTGGAGGCAATTAGTTCTTCAAAGTACCACCAGGTGTCTCTCACTTCAAAATCCTTTATGAACGGAGAATTGTCTTTCAGAACCACAAAATTAAATAACGCTGCGTCTCTTGAACTCATTTTAATGATTTAAGGTTCAAAATAAAGAGAAACTTGAAATTGTTTTAGAAACTAGAAAGGTAGCTCAATCACTTAAGGGTATTTTCATGTTATAGATATCTTTCAAAATAAACTTTTTTTCATAGACAAGAATTTAAGAAAAGTTCATTTTGAAATATATCAAACCTGAAAATACACTTTTAAGTGATTTGAGCTTTTATTTCAAGTTTTTAACACACTTTCTAGTTTCTCTTAGCTTTGTTCCTGAAAAGCAGGAATAATCAAGAGTTCGATTGTTCATAGTTTCATAAACCAACTCATAAGAAACTAGAAAGTCTTTTAGAAACTAGAATTCCGTCTTTCATATGCGAAATTAAGAGTGAAACTTGAATGTGTTTTGAAAACTAGAAGGGTAGCTCATTCACTTAAGTGATATTTTATACACAACATTTTAAAAAAATATATTGTCCGTTTAAAGTTGGATCATTTTCAAACTGGAGCATAAAAAGCTTATTTTAAAAGATATCAAACACGAAAAATATCCTTATAAGTATATGAGTTACCCTTCTAGTATAGAAAACCAAGTTTTTCTTCTGAAAGACAGAATAATCAAAGAGTCGAAGGAGGGCCCCGTTTTATGTAGATGATTTATTTTGTTAGATGGCGCCATTAGCCCTCCTCTCATAGAAATGCACTGACCCTCCCCTTTCTTTTTTCTGCACGTGGCAAACTTTTAATTGCGTCATCGCCATTTCTCTACACGTGCTCTCTCTTCACTTATATTATGTTCTGGGTATAAGTTTGTCCACGTGGTCTGATAATTAAGGTTGTTTTGGACGCTTTTTGAGAGCTAAAAGGGTGCATTCTATTTCAACTAATTGGCGACGAGTGTAGTTAGCCACCCATGGAAGGTTGCATGGCGCCATCTACTGTGCATTTACACAAGTATTTTTCTATGGAGAAATAGAGAGAGTGAAAGAGAGAGAGAGAATGGTGTATTTTTAGGGCTCTTTTCTTGTGGATTGTCAATTTTGACTGACACATTCATTTCATTTCAGGTTGTTTCCTTGTAAAAGTGGCAAAATGTGAAAGGGGAAAGGGGAGAGGGTGGGGACACACATACGTTATCACTTTATATCGGGGAGGGTGGGGGGGGGGGGGGTCGGGCACACTTTTATCCTTTTTTTTTGTTTCTGTTCGTTTTTTCTGTCCTTTTTTCGATCGAAAACATAAAATGGATGTAAAAGAAAAGGACCTTTTTTTCCATCTGTTTCTAAATCCATTCGTCCGTTTCTTTTATTTTTATCATCAAATGGTGTTTTTTCTTCTTCTTCTTCTTCTTCTTCTTCAAGACTAGAAACGGATCAATTTATTTGTTGTGTTTTCTATATTGCAATTATGGGTTTTTTTTGGGGGGGGGGGGAGGGGTGGATCTTTTCAAACATTGCAATTTAGAAAGCAATTGTTGTGTTCGAGACTAGAATGGAGAGAGAAGGAAATGGACAGTGGGATTTTTAAGGTTTTTGACCCTCGATCAAAATTCTTGAGCCACAGTTTAAAAACACAATGGCGGGGGGGGGGGGGGGGGGGTTCAATTTCTAAGCACTTTTTTTGAAAACTGCTCGAGCAATTTTAATGTGCTTAGGATCTGAACGCCAGATGGAGAGCTTCTTAAAACATGGCTTTTGAGCTGATTGAAGGCGTACTGAGTTGAATTGAATTGGTAGAAAAAGAAACACCTGTTCAATAGCGAGCACATCGAGCGATAAAAGTCGTCGTTCGATGAAAAACGCTCGAGCGAGCGGAAAAAAAGTCACAAAAAGTTAAACAAGCTGCTATTTTTTTTCTTTCTCTCAAAAATGGGAGAAAATAAGCTCCAGATCTCAAAATTTATTTTGAGTTAAAGCGAAGCGGATTTCAGATTTTGAAAGAGCGTACTTAATTATGTTAAGGGAAAGCTCACACATGCTGAAAAAAACGACAGAAATTAGAGTTAAAAATAAAAAAATAAAAATCAGAACATATCTATGGTTTTTTTTTACAAGTATAGCGCTACTGCTTGGGAAAGATCACACGCACTGAAAAAAAAACCTCCACTAAAACCCACTTTGAGTGCAAACGGAACATAGAAAGTTTATTTGTATTTCATGGTGATTTTTCAGCTTATGTGATCTTTCCCTAATAAAAAGTTAAGTTTTGGTGGACTGGTAACAATATTAAGAGAAACTATCTTGCAAAATAAACATTTTATAGACAAAAAAGCTTATTTTGAAAGATATCAATACGAAATTGAGCTAAGCTTCTAGTTTCTAAAACACTTTTCTAGTTTCGACTTAATTTTTCTTCTGAAATACAGAATTATAACCAGAGTTCGTAAGGCTCCGTTTACAAAAACCACCAACAGGTGGCGTCACCGTTCACGCCGCCATTTACTTCTAGCCAATTACAGCAAAGGTCTACTGAGCCAGAAGTTTTTTGGGTTTTTGTGGCTCAATTTGAACAATATTTTAAAAGATAAAAAATATTGAAAAATCATATCTAGAAATTTGATTTTTTTTTTTGGTTCCATTGAGCTTTTTTCTTAAATCCCTTTTTTTCTGATGTGATTTTAGTCTGTAGCCTCTCCCCCCCCCTCCCTCCTTCTCTCTAGAGGGCGCCTCCACCCACCCCCTTAGCTTATTGCTGACCAAGTTGAACGTCTTTCTTTCTCTGGCTGTTTTTTATTGGCGATTCCCTGGACATTTCCCTTTTGATCTATTCAAACCAAAAAAAAACACTTTTTTGAAAGGATTTTTATTTCTCTTTTCATTGTCTCTTTTTTTTTGATGACATCATCGGATTTGGTTCATCCACATCTTGCATATAACCAGATGGCGCCACATACGATTTTTTGTAGTCAATTTCGATTGCAAAATAAAGTCGAGTTGTAGCTTGTGTGTGCCGAGCAACCACAGCTCTGCCACCTGAGACAACATTTTGCAGTCGAAATTGACCACAAAAAGTGGTCTGTGATGGCGATAGGCCGACTATAAACCCAGCATTAGAACACCCTGTGGCTCATGTGTTGTCCTAATTAGTCGTAAACATGAATTTCAGTAGTTATTTCTTCCTATTTTAGTGTTTTTAAATGACTTTTGAACTCTGGTTAATCTGTCTTTCAGGAGCAAAATGAAGAAAACAATTTGAAAGTGTTTTAGAAACTAGAAAGGGGTAGCTCAATCACTTATGGAAAAATACTTGTGTAAATGTAAGGTAGATGGCGCTTGCAACCTTCCATAGATGGTGCAAACTACACTCGTCACCAATTAGTTGAAATCAAATGCACCCTTTTAGCTCTAAAAGCGCGTCCAAAACAACCTTAATTATCAGCACGTGGACAAACTTAACCCCAGAACACAATATAAGTGAAGAGAGAGAGAGAGCACGTGTAGAGGTAAATAGCGATGACGCAATTAAAAGTTTGCCACGTGAAAAAAAAGGAAGGTCAGTGTCTGTACATTTATATGGGAGGAGGGCTAGTGGCGTCATCTAACGCTATACGCACAGAATAAATGATCTACTTGCATTTTTAAGAGGCTATACATCGCAAAATTACTTTGAAAAATCTCCACAAAGAGCGTCAGCATCGTTTTTCTATTGAGCCCATAGACCCAATGTTAAAGAAAAAACTTAATTTTTAAAATAAACACAGTCGCGGCGGCAATATGTTTATTTTTCATATTTAAAGTTGTCCAATTTTGATGGTTCAAAGTGCAATGTGCACATTAAATATATGCTGATCGAGTGATAGAATGACAAAAAATTGGCAAGTGTGCTTCTATTTTTAAAAACTATTTAAAAATCGCGAATTTCTAACTTTTATGTTAAACTCCATTGAGTACGCCCTCATAACAACCATTAAAATGCTCGTAAAAATACGTAAAAATAATTTTAAAAAACCACAATTAAACCACATTGAAGCCAACACATTGGCGAACGTGCTGATTTTTTCTGGTTTTTTAAAATAATTTTTAGTTATTTCTACGAGCATATTTTTAATGGATGTTTTTTTGCCGTACGAGCGCGTACTCAATGAAGTTTAACATAAGAGTTAGAAATTCGCGATTTTGAAAAACTTTTTTTTAAAAACAGAACCGCACTTCCCAATTTTTTGTCATTCTTTCACTCGATCAGCATATATTTAAGGTGCACATTGCACTTTGAACCATCAAAATTGGACAACTTTAAATATGAAAAATAAACATTATTGCCGTCGCGACTGTTGTGTAGTTTAAAAATGAACGTTTCTTCTTTAACATTGTGGGTCTATGGGCTGAATAGAAAAACGATGCTGGCGCTCTTTGTGGAGATTTTTCAAAGTAATTTTGCGATGTAGCGAGAAAGACAAATATAAATGTTGAGGAGCGAAAATGTCCTGAGGTTGGTTTGAAATTGTGACATATTTATTAAAATATGTTCACTGTGAATTTCTTTTCAGGCGATTTTTTTTTGAGTGATTTGTTGCAGGTGACAGGTTTTTTTTTTCTCCATAAAAATGAACATTTCTTTCTGTTCTTCATTCCAAGAAGAATATGAATTCGTTTTATTTTTTCTTCTATTTATTTGATCGAAGGGATAAAAAAGAAGATGTGATAAATGTCGAGCTGAAAACCCATTTTTTTCCAACAAACCTCGAGCAGCCCTACTTTAGCTACCAACTAATATAGAACCGGATTGGTCGGCGGTGTTCCCTCTCTTTCCTCCAGACATCTCGGCATCCAATCTAGATTCCATTTCCGGTTACAATTCGATCTTTTTTTTTCTCTCTCTTTTTGGAACGGTTTCAGTTCGCAACTTTTACTATTTCATTCCAATCCAAAAGAGAAAGTTCTTCTCAAGTTTCATAAAATTCCCTCCTCTAACTCTGGTTATTTTAATGTCTTTTTTTAAAGAAGACGACCAAAATTGAGAGAAACTTGAATATGTTTTTTTAGAAAACTAGAAGGGTTGCTCAATTACTTCTTACTGAGTATTTTTAGATTTTTCAAAACAAACTTTTTATGTTCAACTCTTCTAGTTTTTAAAAAAAACCTTTAAAACTTCAAACCTTTGAATTCTATCCTCTAAACTTTTTATGGCCAACTCTTCTAGTTTTTTAAAAAAACCTTTAAAACTTCAAACCTTTGAATTCTAGCCTCTAAACTTTTTATGGCCAACTCTTCTAGTTTTTAAAAACTTTTAAAACATCAAATTTTTGAATTCTAGCCTCTAAACTTTTTTTAGACAACTCTTCTAGTTTTTAAAATTTTTTAAAACTTTAAACCTTTGAATTCTAGCCTCGAAACCTTTTATGGACAACTCTTCTAGTTTTTAAACACCTTTAAACCTCTGAATTTCTAACCTCTAAACGAGGTTCTTTGAGTGAAAAATATATTTTTCTGTTTGTTGTATTAGTAATTTAGTGATTGTTTTTCAGTTTGGAATTTTTTGTTTTTGTTTTCACAGAATCACGCTTATCCGGCTGACGAACTGATGCCACTCAGTTGCAAAGGGCGTTACCGAGATTCCGAACCGAGCCGAGGAGACATCGACGACGCCCTCGGAAAGTATGCACACAACAACCCTTTCTTTCTCTATTTTTCTTTCTCTCTCTCTCTCTCTCTCTCTCTCTCTCTCTCCATCCTTCCAGTCCCTTTTTTTTTTGTCTTTTTCGAAATTAGCCTTTTTTTTTTTGGTTATTTTCGGTAGTTGTCGAGAGGTAAATCGTAAACTTTTGTCGTTGTCTCGTCGTTTTCTCTTTAACGAAAAGCTTTTTCAATTCAAAAGGTGATAGAGGGAGAGCAAGATAAAGAAAGAGAGAGAGAGAGAGATAAGGAAAGAGGGAGAGAAAGAAAGAAAGAAGCCTTTTGATTTTGATTGTTGCAAATGATGTATGAGGAGAAGGAGGTTTTTTTTTGTTGTTTCTCGTCGTCGTTTTCTCTCTCGGGAGAAGTTACATTGAGGCCATTTCTTTGCTTGTTACGTGTTTGTGCTTTTTGTCCCTTTAAAGGTAAAAGATTTGCTTTCCAGTCAACTAATAAGAACAAGGGAGAGTAACACCTTGTCTCTTTGAGAGTTGAGAGATTATAAGAGGAATTTCTGAGAGCGAGAGAGAGAGAGAAGCTTTTCTTCGAGAATTGAGGTTAGAGGAAGAGTCTTAAATGCGAGAGAAGCTTTTCTTTGAGAGTTGAGGTTAAAGAAATACCTGAGAGTGATAAATACGTTTCTTTGAGAGTTTTGATTAGAAGACTACAAAGCTAGAGAGAGAGAGAGAGAGAGAGCTGAGGTTAAGACGAAATCTCGAGAGCGAGATTTTTGCAAGGAAGTTGATGTTAAGAGGACTTTAAAGCGAGTGAAAGGTGTTTTTGAGAGTTAAGATTAAAGGAAAAGCTGAAAGTGGAAGTAAACGTTTCTTAAAAAGTTGAGATTCGTGGAAACCTCGAGAGCGAGAGAAACGTTTTTTTTTGTTGAGAGTTGACATTAAAAGAAAGACCAGAGAGTTAGTTAGAAAGTTGAGATTAAAGGAAGTCTTGAGAGTACGAGAAACGTTTGTTAGACAGTTGAGAATAGAAGACCCGAGAGCAAGAGAGCAGCATTTCTTGAGAGAGGAGATTAGAAATTCCATCGAGAGTTAAAATTGGAGGAAATTTTCGAGATCAAGCGAGAGAGTTGGCTTTCTCGTTAAAGAGTCTCTTCGAGAGGTTGGTGACAAAAAAGGGTTTTCCGTCCATCACTTTTAATTTAGGCTTAACTGTGGGTGCGGCGGCTGCGACGACCAAATCTTTTATTTTTTTCTTCGGTCTTTCACCTTAACAATAAGATTTTCATCTGAGAGCTTCAGTGTTCTTTTGTTATTTTGAAGGAAGACATAAGGTTGCAGTTGTCAAAGCGCATTAGTCAGACTTTCGACCGACAGAATTTCGTTTTCCAGTCACGGAAGCTTTACACTGAGAAAATTGGCTGAAAGAAGAGATCGAAAGAAAAAAAAAGGGAGGTTGGTTGGTTTAAAGGAGGGATTGTGATGAGCTTTTGGGTCCCTTGCTTTCTTCCTCTCTTTCGCGTAAGCTTCTCTCTCGTACCCTCGTACATACCCACTTAGGAGTTCGTATATCTCGAAGGGGGTTTAAGTTCGAGCTGGACTTTCAAAGTCTTAACCCCTTAAAAAGACAAAACGGGTTTCTCTCTTCCAAAAGAGAGAGAGAGAGAGAGATTATTCTTGTAGTAATTATTTACAAAAGTACCGAATTCAAGTAGAAAATGTGGCACTTAGAAGTTCAACTTGTACCCTCAGAACAAGGTTCCAACATAGAAGGAAATCTGTTTTAATACTATTGAAATGGATTTTTCTATATTGGAACCCTGATCAGAGGATTCAAACTGACGTTCAAGTGTTAGAGCTCAAAATCAATAAGGAAACTTTGCACTTGAACTCTCTGAACCAGGGTTGCAACATATACCAAGGAAAACCCCTACTTTACTGATTAATTATCATTGAAGAGGATTTTTCTATGTTGGAAGTTGGAACCCTGATTAGAGGATTTAAATTGAATTTTAAGTGTTAGAGGCTGGCCACACACGTAACGTTTAACTGCACAAGTCTTGCGTTCTTCTATGCAACGCCGTTCATGTCAAAAATACTCTAAATTTGCAATATTGTATGAATTAGTGACATCACTAATTCGGAGTATTTTTTGGACATGAACGGCGTTGCATATAACGGAACACTTGTGCAGTTAAACGTTACGTGTATGGCCAACCTCTAACACTTAAAATTCAATTTAAAATCCTCTAATCAGGGTTCCAACTTCCGACATAGAAAAATCCTCTTCAATGATACATAATCAATAAAGTATAGGGGGGTTTCCTTCATATGTTGGAACCCTGTTCAGAGGGTACAAGTGCAACGTTTCCTTATTGATTTTGAGCTCTAACGACTGAACGGCAAATTGAACCCTTGTTTAGAGGGTTCAAGTGACAAGTTTCTGTACTTGAATTCAGGTTTTAACACTTGAACTTCAACTTTAATCCTCTAATCAAGGTTTCAAAGGAGTCTAATCAATAAAACAGGGGTTTTTTTTTATGACGGAACCTTGTTTAGAGGGTACAAGTTGAACTTCTAAGTGCCAAATTTTCTACTTGAATTCGGTGCTTTTGTAAATAATTACTACAAGAATAATCTCTCTCTCTCTCTCTTTTGGAAGAGAGAAAACCGTTTTGTCTTTTTAAGGGGTTAAGACTTTGAAAGTCCAGCTCGAACTTAAACCCCCTTCGAGATATACGAACTCCTAAGCGGGGTATATACGAGGGTACGTCAAAAGGGTACGCGTTTCGTTACGTGGAGGGTCGGCCAGCCATAAAGGCAGTCGAACTTTAAAGTTGAAATCTCGAAAGAGGGTTTCAACTCTCCTAAAGTTTTAAAAAAGAAAGGTCATGACTCATGAAAACATTTATGAAGGGTAATTACAGTCTTACTATTCTAGTTTTTAAGAAGATTTATTTTGGATTTCAAGTTTTATGCAAATTTTTAAAGGTGGGGGGAGGACCTTCCTCTCGGAGAGTTAGGAAAGTTGTTCGAAACTTTCTTTCTCTCGTAAAGACATTCCTCCCATTTGTCTCCTTTTTTTAATTATGGAAACTTCGATTTCTCGTCTTAATGATTTTATAATGTGTTCTGGTTACGGAGAAATATGGGAAGCAAGTTCAGCTTGGTTTTTTTTTCCTCTGCACGTGCTCTCGTCGTTATTCTACGGGTGAGAGAGACAGCTTGCGTTAATGTGTCGGGGGGTTTCTTCGAACTCGAGGTCGATTGGAACTAGGGGTGGTTGCGATCATCATCACTTCCTCGAGGTTTTACTTCTTCGTCACATCTTTCGGTTCCTCGTAATATTCGAGGCTCTTTCTTTCTTTCTGTATTTGAATATTCCTGCAGTTTTGTGTCTTCTTTCATCGATTCGAACTCGTGGTGCGATTTTTCAGAATTTTAAATGAAATACGATAGAACTTTTTTTTTCACTGGTTTTTCGATTCTTCCTCTTCAGTAATAGAGATGTCAACGGTTCGGAACCGGTAGATCCGGTTAGGCAATTATTGGAACTGATAGAACCGGGGTCGCCAGTATAGTATAAGTCGAACTGGTTCCGAATCATTTGCTGCGCAAACCTGCACGTTGCGAACCGCGAAACGATTAAACTGGTTCCGAACCGAGTAGAAACGGTTCGGTTCTATATCCGTTGCCACCACTAGTACTAACATTTGAGGCTCGTTTTAGGTGTTTGATAATTACGGCCGTTTTCTGCTTTTTTATCTTCTTAATTTCTTGATATTTTTTTGGAAAAGGGGGGTGGGGAGGAGAGGAGTTTGTTTTTAATTAAATTGATTTTGTCAGCTAATTACGGATCCTCGTAATAACAATATTTTCATCTTTTGTTCTTTTTCTTAAGTGGTTTTACTAAAAATGTGCGATATTTTTAAAGTGGGTTCTTTTTCTTTCTTCTTTTGAAGATTTCGGTCGAATAAATGTTCTCTCGAATCGAGATGCCGCTTTTTTATTTTGTTGGTTGTTTGTTTTGTTCATTGAGAGCAAAGCAACTTCGGAAACTTCTTCTTCCGAAGACGACGACGACGACGACGACGATGATGATAATTTAATTAAGTTCTCTTTTTTTCTCGTTTGTTTGTTCTTTTTAGCTTTTCTCTGACTTTGGTGGATGCAATGGACACTCTGGTGGTAATTAAGATTTCGTCTTTTTTTGTTGTTTGTGTTTGTTCTTTGTTTCTTCTAATTTTTGTTACAAATTATCGGGAAAACACAAAAACACGACAAAACACTCTCGAGACGCGGAATTATTCAGACACGTTTTTTTTTGGAGAAGAAGGGAGAGGTTTTTTTTTTTATAAAATAAATTAATTGCTAGTTTTTTTTTTAAGGTTTAGATCGAAATATTTTTTTAACTTTTAAAGTACAAAATTTAAGAGAAACGTGAAAGTGTTTTAGAAACTAGAAGGGGGTAGTTTCATCACTTAAGGATAATTTTTCACGTTTTGATATCTTTCATAATAAGCTTTTTACGTCAAGTTTGAAAAGGAACCAACTTTAAACAGATTAATTATTGTCTTTAATAAAAAAAAGTTTATTTTGAACGATATCAACATGTGTAGAGAATGAAAATGTATTTAAGAATTTCGTTTCTGCGAGAGTTGAGATTGAAGGAAATTCTGAGAGTGAGCCTTTTTTTTTCAAGAGTTGAAATTAGAAGTCTTGAGAGTTAGAGAACGAGTAGAGAACGTATAAAGAAAAAGAGAAATTTTGTTTTGAGAGTTGAGATTACAGGAAATCTCGAGAGTGAGAAAAGCCTTTCTTCGAGAGTTGAGAATAGAGGAAATCTCAAGGGCAAGAGAAATGTTTCTGTTGAGATTTGAGAGATTAAAACAAAGACTCGAGAGTGAGAGAAAGCATTTCTCTGAGAGTTTACATCAGAGAAAGGAAGTTATAAGAATGGAAAAACATTTCTTTGAGAGTTGAGATTAAAAGAAGTGCTGAGAGTGAGAGAAACGTTTATTCGAGAGTTTAAATTAGGATAAGTCTCAAGAGTTAGAAGAGCCTTTCTTTGAGAGTCAAGAGTAGAGGAAATCTCGAAGAGCAAGAGAACTGTTTCTTTTGAGATTTGAGAGATTAAAACAAGACTCGAGAGTGAGAGACGCTTTTCTCTGAGAGTTTGACTTCATAGAGGAAGTTCTGAGAGTGTAAGAACTTTTTTTCGAGAGTTGGCTGTTTCGAGTAAAAAGGCTTCGAGATGTCGATGACAAAAGAAGGGGTTTCTTCATCCATTCGTGTTGATGTTGAAAAGGATGAAAATGTAGTTAAGAATTTCGAAGTTGTCTGAAAAAGATGGATGAGAATGTTTCAAAAAAAAAAAAAAAAGGAATACACTGAATGAATACAAAATATAATATAGAAAAGAGAGAGAAAAAAAAAGATCAACTCCGAATAAAATGAAAACCCTATTTTCTCGACGTTTTTTTTATTTCAAATCTTATAAAAAAAAAGTTGGACATCAATTTCATTCAAAAGAAGAAGACGGAGAAGGAGGAGATGTTATGCCGAACATCTTGATCGTATAAAAATGCAAATTAAAACGTCTTTTCTGCCACTTTTTTTGTTGCTTCGAGGCCCCTCTTCTCTCTGAACTCGATCATTTTTCTTTTCTTTCGTGTGATGTATTCATAGAAAAATGTTTATTTTGTAAAGTCTGACGGAAAGATGGGGTTTGGTTGCTTGCGGTGGACCACGACTCTAGACGTTTTCTTCAAAAAGAGAGAGAGAGAGAGAAGGGAAAAAATGCTCAATTTATCGTGGGTCCCTCTAGAATTAATGTAGCATTTCATGATGTCGAGGTTCCTTTTTTTTTTTTTGCAAAATGCAAACTGTCGGCCGTAACAATTTGTCAATGTTAACTTTTGCTTTAAGGTTGTTTCTTACTCTCAGAGAAAGCGTTTTCGAGAAAGTAAATTGCAAACATTTTTTTTTCTCTCCACTGCAATCTCCATTCAGTTTTTCGAGTACTTAATGTAGTTTAAGTGTTTAAAGCGCTTTTTTGTCTCAGAACTCTTGATTATTTTCTGTGTTTTCAAGTGCAATGTTATGAGAAACTAGAAGGGTTAGCTCAATCACTTAAGGGATATTTTTCATGTTGATATCTTTCAAAATAAACTCGCATAAAAAGCTTATTTTGAGATATATCAACATGAAAAATACCTCTTAAGTGATTGAGCTAACCCTTCTAGTCTCTTAAACTGTAATTATAGCTTTCAAGTGCAAATTGAAAAACTAGAAAAAAAATGTTTTAAGAAACTAGAAGGGTAGGCTCAATCACTTATGTTGATATATCTCAAAATAAGCTTTTTATGTGAGTTTATTTTGAAAGATATCAACATGAAAAATACCCTTTTAAGTGATTGAGCCTACCCTTCTAGTTTCTTAAAACATTTTTTTCTAGTTTTTCATTTTGCACTTGAATTTATATTTGCACTTGCACTTATATTTGAATTTGAATTTGAAAAATTACTCTGCAAGCAGCCATAAAGGCCTATGGCAGAGGGACAAGAGTCCAAGTGCTGCATAGAAAATGCACTGTCAAACCCGAAAACCTATAATTACAGTTTAAAAGACTAGAAGGGTAGCTCAATCATTTAAGAGTAATTTTTCATGTTATCTTTGAAAATAAACTTTTTTATGCCAGGTTGAAAATGGCCCAACTTTAAAATGAAATTTTTATCTATAAAAATAGTTTATTTTGAAAGATATCAAACATGAAAATATAAGCGATTGAACTACCCTTCTAGTTTGTAAATCACTTTCTAGTTTCTGTTAATTTTGCTCTTCTGAAATAAACAATAATGAAGAGTTTGAAAATTGTCTTGGTGTTCATAAACCATGTTAACTTGACAACACAATTAACTGCTGTAACTCAGTTAGTAGAGGAGAGTAGTCGTTACTTGAGTCGTTACTTCAGTCGTTACTTCAGTCGTTACTTCATCATGATGAAGTAAGTTACTTTTTACGATCGGTCGGTCGGTCCATTTTCTAACTCCCGAGAAAACGGCCAAATTACTGTCAACTTGTTTGTAAGTTAATCGACCGAAGATAGTTAACAATGATTCATTTTTGTTTCTCGTTCTTTTTCGAAAATAAAAGATTCTCGGTGATTTGGAAGGTTTCGAATCGGCCGTAAGATTGGTCGTGAACGACGTCACTTTCGACCACGACATCGTCGTTTCCGTGTTCGAAACCAACATTCGAATGCTCGGGTAATAACGATGGTCGTTATGATTACGCGGTTGATTACGAGTGATCCACTAAGTCGTTTCTGGTTGTTTTTTTTTTTTTAGTGGACTTTTGAGTGGTCACATTTTGGCCGGTTATCTTCGTGACAAACTGGGACGAATGCCTTGGTACAAGGGAGAACTTCTGGACATGGCGAAGGACCTCGGATATCGGTTATTGCCGGCTTTTAACACGAGCACCGGAGTTCCTCATCCGAGAGTACGTATAATTTATCTCTCTTTAACAGAGTTGACACTAGATGGCGTTGAAACCGGTCCCGATTTCTTAAATATCTGACTGAAATCGACTTTTGTTTGGTCCTTTTTTTCAGCCAAGCAAATTTTATTTAGCTCAGAAAAAGATAAACAAAGATGCTGCTTTTCTGAATTATTTAAAATTATTTCCAATTTCATTTTTAGAATTTCTTTTTCTCGTAGACAAACCCTTAAATTTTAGCCGAACTCGTTTATTCGGAAGTTTAAAATTCTCAAATCGTTTACTATAAATGGCGACCGTCCATATCTAGATGCTAAAAAAATCTTCAGGATGATATCTTTCAAAATAAACTATTTATGGCAATTTTTAAAAGTCGGCCGCCATTTTATTTTTTAAAATCCAGAAAGTGAAAAATTTGATTATGTATAAAATTCTATAAAAAGTTTATTTTGAAAGATTTTGGTGTGGATATTGTCTTCATATAATCGTTTACTCTTCTAGTTTATAAAATGAGTCTTGAATTTTTTTTTTCGTAATTTAAGGTATTTTTAAATGAGAAACTAGAAAGTGTTTTAGAAACTAGAATTGTAGTTCAATTACTAAAAGAGGTAATTTTCATGTTGATTATCTTTCAAAATAAACTTTTTATGTCAAGTTTGAAAATGAGCCATCTTTAAAGGAGACTGATATTTTTTTTTTTAAATTTTTGTCTGTAAAAAGTTTAGTTTGAAAGATATCTCAAAATGAAAATACCGTTAAATGACTGAGCTACTCTTTCTAGTTTCTAAGATCTTTTCTAGTTTTCACAATGCAATCCTAAGACGGGGAGGATATCCAAAAGTATCTCTTAAATTTGTTGAGTGCGTTATTTTTTTGAAGTCTTTTATCGTTAAAATAAATCCTTCGTAAATGAAGAAATATGTCGAATGGAAGAAACAAGAAGAAGAAGAAGAATTTCTCGTTGTTCTCGGTGTTTGATAAAACGTTTTGACGTAATTTATGAGAGTCTGGCGAGAATGATGATGATGACGATGACGTGTAAAAAAGAAAATGGGTAAAAACGAAATTCTCATTCATGAAGTAATTGATTTATCGTCTCCGTTCGATAAATATATATTTACGAAGAAGGTGGAGAGAGAGAGAGAGAGAGAGTGGTTCTGAAATTACCTCTCTTTTCTCTTCGTTTCTTTCTCGGCTGCCACTTTTTCTAATCCCACAACCTATTCCTTATTTTTGATGATTTATTCGGTTGGAATAAACAAAAGATCAGTCAGGGCGGTTTTTTTTTTGTGTTGGTGTTTTTTCTAGTCTCGAATCATTTTATTTGTTCATTCAACATTCATAAGAGAATTTTATATCCAGAGAAGCTTTTATTTTTTCTAGGTGGGTTTAAAATATTAGTAAAAATGTTTCTGATCGTTTGTTTCATTATTTAAGGTGGTTTTAATGTGTAAAAATAAATCTCGGAACTCGTCTTCAGAAGGGAAAATAAAGAGAAACTTAAAAGTGTTTTAGAAATTAGAATCGTAGCTCAATCACTTAAGGAGTATTTTCATGTTTAATTTCTTTCAAAATAAACGTTTTATGATAAGTTTGAAAATGACACAGCTTTTAAACAAATGATATTTTATTCATTTTTGTCTGTAAAACGTTTATTTTGAAAGATAATCTCAAAATGAAAATACCGTTAAAAAGTCATTAATACAGCAGGGGTTTACGCCCCGAGGGAGTAACTTTTTTTTACCCATTCTCAACGTATGGGCCACCGTGACCAGTTTTGACCACGATTGCCCAGTTTCGCCCACGGTTGGCTGAAAGTGGGCCCGGGTTGCCGACGCACTCTGCCAGGTCCTAACCGACCAGGATCGGTCGACGCTTTTTCGACATTCAATCATTTTGATTGAGTTACTCTTTCTAGTTTCTAAAACACTTTCAATTTCTTTTGAAACTACAGGAAACTTAAGGAAAATATGAAAGTGTGTTAGAAACTAGAAAACGTTTATTTTGAAATACAGCGGAAACTATTTTAACACGAAAAAATATTCATGTCGATTTTATTTCATGTTAAACGGTTTCCGTTGTATATTTTCATAAATTTCATCATGTTCTCAAAAATCTTTCTTTGGTTTCATTTTAATTTTGTTTCTTCTTATTATTCACTTAAGAGTTGAATAATATGAATAATTAATGTTTCTTGTTTTTGTTTCTGTGTTTTCTTTTTTTGTGTTTTGTCAGATTAATTTGCAATACGGATTGAAATCTCCGAAGATGGGTTCTTCGAGAGAGACTTGTACGGCTTGTGCTGGAACGATGATCCTAGAGTTTGCTGCTCTCAGTCGGCTCACGGGAGAACCGATATTTGAGGTAATAATAATAAATAAGAGCGAGAAAGAAAAATCCTCATCCGTTGCCGCAAAAATCATTTTTTTTAGTTCGTTGTTGTTGTTGTTGCGGTGGTTTCGTGTTTCACCAATGAAGAGAGAAACACATCCGATAGTTGTTCATTTATTATTCAAAAGCAAATTAACCGAAATGAATGCGAAGTAATTTGATTTCTTGTTCTTGGAGGGTTTTTTTTTGCCTCTCAAGTGAAGGGACTCAAGAGAGAGAGAGAGAGAGAGAGAGAGAGAGAGATAGGGGGGGGGAATCTGTTTAATTAGTTATGTTTTTAATTGACTCAATTGCCTATTTATTAAATTGTGTACTACCTCGTGTAATTAATCGGTATTACCCCAGGAGATTGAGGTTGGGGATGGAAGGATTCAGGGAGGAAAAGGTGAGTGGGAGGGTAGAGATATATCAAATATAAAATCACTCTCTCCCTCTCTCTGTGATGTTGCCACCGGGAGAGACCAAGAGAGAGAGAGAGAGAGAAATCGACTGTCAGTTTGGTTGTTGTTCATGAAATTGTGCATTTAGGCGTTTAAAATGACATTCTGCATTTGAAGAGATTTATTTTCTTTTTTTACTGTAGTTGATGAAGACAAATATCGATTTGATGGCAATTTTCTCTTTTTGAATTTTGGTTTTTCGTTTTTTTTATTTGTCTTTTAAGGAGAAAACCCACCGAGCAATGGATTACTTGTGGCAGTTGCGGCACAGAGCTTCTGGTCTCATGGGCACCGTACTTAACATTCATAACGGCGATTGGGTTCGAAGGGGTAAACACCAAATTTTGTTTCTCGTAGCTTAAAGTGGAACACGAGGCAATTTCACTTGAAGTTTAATTGAATCCAAATTAGTTTTACTGGAAACATAGTTTTACTTCAAAATAATTTCAATCTTCTTAAGAGTTTCACAAAGTTGCTTCTAAAAAGAAGAGAATTTAACGAGAAATTCTTCCGACAAAATTTTCATTTCACTTAAATTATTTTTCTGGTTAGATAGTGGAGTCGGAGCCGGAATCGATTCCTATTACGAGTACTTGCTCAAAGCGTACATTCTTCTCGGCGATGACACGTACTTGGACCGATTCAATAAACATTATTCGGCCATCATGAAATACATAAGTCAGGGTCCACTTTTGGTTGACGTCCACATGCATCGGCCACATACGAATACCAAGAACTTCATGGACGCTCTTTTAGCGTTTTGGCCCGGACTCCAAGTGAGACAATCTCTTTGATGGTCTATCCTTACTTTTTGTCTCAAACTTCGTTCTTCGTTCTTTAGGTACTGAAAGGTGACATCAAACCCGCAATCGAGACTCACGAGATGCTTTACCAAGTGATGCAAAGACACAATTTCCTTCCCGAGGCTTTTACGACCGACTTTAAAGTTCATTGGGGTCAACATCCTTTGCGTCCGGAATTTCTCGAAAGCACTTACTTTTTATACAAAGCCACGGGAGATTCGTATTACCTCGATGTTGGCAAAAGCGTTCTCAACAGTCTTCAGAAATTTGCTCGAGTTCCTTGCGGTTTTGCAGCCGTCAAAGACGTTCGGACTGGAAGTCACGAAGATCGGATGGATTCTTTCGTACTTGCCGAGACTTTTAAGTACCTTTTTCTGCTGTTCGCCGAAGACGAAGATCTAGTCATCAACATCGACGATTTCCTTTTTACTACGGAGGCGCATCTTTTTCCTTTGACTCTTGCCAAACTGAGCAATACGACGTCCGTCGTGGTTGGTTTCTTCTTCGTCGTCGTCTCTACGATCGGATCGAATTAATTATATTGCGTTCCGTTTTAGCGACCGATTCTCCTAAAGATGTCTGACGACGACGATCAAGATGAATTCGAAGCCAATTACGACCACACGTGTCCAAACACCGAATATCTGTTTCCCGGCAAAAAGGATTTTGCACATTCTATCCGTTTGCCACTTAAGAATCTCGTCGATGGAGTTTGTCCAAAACAGCGCCAATCGTATGACTTTTGTTGATGACGTTTTCTAAGAACTTCGGCGTTTTAAACTTTGGTTTTTTTTTTTCACTTTTAGAAATCGTCAGTTACGTGCGACCGAGTTTCAGGCCGGCAACGAAGATCATTTGAGGCTCCTTCGTAAGATGGGAATCTCGATCATGGCATTACCGGACGGAAGAGTTCAGTTGCAACATACGACGGCTCACGTAAGACACGATCGTTTTTTCCTGGAAAACGGGTTAACTTTTTTTATTTTTGACGATTTTATCGTTTTTTGCAGGCCGAGTCTTCGGAAGATGCCGAAGAAGGACTCCTTTTTATGCAGGAGATGATAGAATTGTCCAAATCTCAGGAACATCAACTTTCGCAACAGCCTAGAGCCGTCCATTTTGTAGCTAGGCTGCCGGATGGGACCAGTAGGGTCACTGTTCTCGAAGCGGGACCCGCTCAATTTGGTCCCGAGCTGAACGCTGCCTCTCAAGTACTTCGGAATTGTTTGTGGTGGGTCTTTTTGTTTATAGTTATGGGAGTCGTTTTCTTGTCGTAATAGGTAACAGCTTTGGTAGCGTTGGCTTCTCCGCTTCGTGCGTGCAAAGAACTGAAGAACGCCGAAGCGCTGAGGAACAAAGTGGGTGTCGTCGAACGCGGCGACTGTATGTTTGTCGATAAAGCTCGGCAGTTGCAGAAAGCCGGAGCGGTCGCAGGAATCGTCATAGGTTAGTGTTTGCGTTGCAGGGTTGGATTTGATTAGATCGTACACTTAAGATGGTTTACGAACAGACGTTTATAATTTATTAAAACCACCTGTTTTTACTTTTGTTTCGTACTAAAAACCAAAGATAACACGTCGGGAACTTCGAGTTCTAAGTCTCCCATTTTTGCAATGTCTGGAGACGGAAGTAACGACGTTCACATTCCGATGGTTTTCTTGTTCAGTCAAGACGCTGCCATCTTATTGGATGCGATGGCCTCCGATCCTCACCTTTCCATCAAACTCACGGAATCTGCCGAGGGTCGGTTACAATTGCGATTTAACTAACTTGAACAATTTTGACAATTTCAAACGTTGTAGGTCAGAGTGCAGAATCGCCTATGGAGAGGGTGACCACGCCTGAGACGACTAACACGGACTCCGGTTCGCTGGACGTTGGTTACGTTCGTGTCGACGGAGATGGTCGATTACATTCAGAAGTGTCCGATTCTGTGACGGAATCCGATGTCGTCAATGAGGAAACGGATAAACGGGTAGAAGTATCTGACGATGGTCGGCCTAAAGGACCGGAAACTGTTTCGAAAGAACGAGAGCCGTCCGAAACCATGCTGTCGAAGAGTGAGAAGGACGACAACGACGACGTTCGTCGAGAAGCGACGGTGGACCCGCTCGTGTCTTTAGCTCTTTTAAAGAACCTGAAACGTTTTTTTGATTCCGGTCCGATAAGTTCCGTCATCTCTGTGCTAAATCGCGAAACGGAGCACGTAAAGACACTTCAATCTTTAATTCAGACGGTTCTAGGAGACAATAAAGGGATGGATACGGAGACTAAACTTCTTTTAGACCAAGTGGGTGAAATTATAAGGTTGTCCGGTGGTGTTCAGTCGTTGTCATCGACGGCCGAAGAAAGTGGAGACGACGACGTCGACGGCAGAATCAAAACAGACGTTAACAATAACGACGTTGCCGATGTCTCGGTTGAAGGTGAATCGAAGCCACGGACTTCGAGTGATGTTCTACAACGGAACGATAATAATGATCGTGACCCTGAACAAAGTGGGGCTGGGCCTGGGGCCAAACGGTCAATGGTCAATGATGAGTTATGATAGTTGCTGTGTTTTGGTAAGAGAAAAAAAAAGAATGGTTTGGTTGTGTGTTTATTGCACAACTTTTGCTCATCGTGAACTTTTGATTTTGGGGGCTGAATTTTGTACAGTTTTTTCGAATTGACTTTTTTTGGTCACCGGTCCTAAAACTTGTCCTTTTCACAGTGAATTTGTGTTTTTTTATATTTATTTTCTCTTCAAATGTGTAAAGAAGGAAGAAAAGAGAAGAAGACAAAGGAGCTAAAGTGGAAATCGTGATGTTGTTTTTTGGGGATTGTTTTAATGTTAAGTTTGTTTTTTTGTGACGAGATGAGGATGATCGAGACATGTTTTTTGTCTTACGTCCACTTAATTTGGTGCATTTGGTTGGAAATAAAACAACGAACAACTTTCTTTTGTTATCGTTAAAGGGCGTACACAGACGAGCGACTTTTAGTAGTCGGGGTGGACTGCGAAAAGTGTTCAGCGTGAGGTCGAAACCTTCATCGCTCAGTCGACTGCCAGTGCTAGCAGTTGAGAAAAGTGGTCATAGTTGCAGTTAAATGAATTGCAAAAAGTGGTCGGTTTTGTCTACACATGCTGACAACGTTTTTGCAGTCCATCTTGACCACTAAAAGTCGCTCGTTTATGAACATCTTAAGTTTTTCAACTTTTGAAGAAGAAAAAAAGCACACTTATTGTAAATTTATTTAACTTTATTAAAATTATTTTATTTGGCAAATTAAAAGTTGAAAAGGCAAGTGTTTTAATTTTTTGTTTATAAATTTCATTTTAGAAAATGTACTTTTCTGTGTCGTTTCGCGCCCTGAATATCGATACATATGTATTGGAATATCGATAAGATCGTTTAGTGGCTGACTTTGTTACCACTTTTTAGGGACATTTTTTTCAAAATTAGTTTTATTTACAAACTACAGGTATTTACTAGAAAAAGTAGTTTCTATTGTAAAGTTTACAAAAGTCATTTCATATCTTCGCAAGTTTCAGTATAAAACTTAAAATTATTTTTTTTTTGTTGTGATTTTTATTAACGATTTCTTGTTTTATTATTTTAGGTCACGGCGTGACACAGCACTGATATTTTTCCGATATATCGTGATAATGTCTCAATGGCGATATTATCGTATTGTTGATTTATTTCTAAAATAAACTACTAGATGGCACCACATTCTATGGCTCATCTGTGATTAACATGTTTGCATCGAACTTCAGCGTTCTTCGCGACAAATTTTAATTCTTGTCAATGATTGAAATAACATTGTTTACACGCGTTTTAAGAGCCTAAAAAGTTTCTTAACACGCGTGTAATTATTACTGCGGAGAAGGATTCCGAATGGTTTTGTCTGTCAGTAATTTCACATGGGAACCACATGGCCATAGAAAATGTTTGTGCGTTGTTATGGCAACGGATGTACACAACCGGTTTTCAATAAATACCATCGTGACGTCATCAGGAATTTCTTATGAACTGCTTTTGTTTTCACATATAAACTTTTATTTACATTCTGTACATCTTTAATGTCATTTGCTTTCGCCATACAAAGGTATAAATAAACAAAACGTATATAATTTATATACATGTATCTTCTTGCTGCTCGGACAAGGACTCAGTCTCCGAAGAATTGCAGTCAAACTTGGACAAGGGAATGGCAGGAATGACTGGGATCTTTGGCAAAATGTTGGGTGGGGTTCCGAACGGACCTCTGTAGACGGCGGCCACGTGACACAGGAAGGTGAGAATGTTGACGCCAACAGACGATCTACAAGCAAACTTTCTATCCCACCTTCGTTTCTCAACGTTGTTGCTCACTTTAGCTCCGGCTTTGGTTTGCGATTCGAATGCAACGGAATTCATCATCTGACAGACGCCGTTGAAGTATTTGTACCACTCTATAATGGTGTCTTTTGCTATTTTGATTCCGGATGATGATCGGACGTGTCTTCGAGCCCAGGGAACGGTCTCTCCTTCGACGTAAGAGAAGATCAACTTCAGAACCTGCAAGAAATCTAAAAAAGCTCTCTCAAAGAGTGTGTTCATCGTTGGAGAGATACTTTTCCTGCAGCTTTTGCTGCGACATCGGAATACCCAACCTAAGAATGACACACGAAACAAGTTTTCTAATTAATTAATTAATTGTAATTTATAACAAACCTCTCCTCTTCTATTTATACCCAGTTTGGTGCCAGTCTTATTCTCGGCCCTTAGAAGTGACGGGCAAAACAGACATTTCGGTGAATCAAGATGCTTTATGGGTTTTCTCGGTAGAATGTTGAGCTGTTCGAAGATACAAAGCGCCGCTTCATTCAGTGTTTCAACGTTATTTAATACGGCGTATCTCTCCAGGTTTTGCGTGAAGTTGTAGAAGGTGAGATCTCGAAAGAAGATGAAGACATTTTCATTTAACGGAAGGTGTTCCATTTCTTAAGAAAGGCCTGGACAGCTCAGTCAGTCCACCTTATTACCCTTTAAATGAAAAAGGTGCCTCGTTTTTTACATACATCTGTAAACAGCTTCAGAATTTCTTTGGCTCCACCCTCGTATGAGCGTCAGACCAAATTTCAACCAATTAGAAATAAAAAGGGCGGGCATGTGTGCAAGTAACAAACCAATTAGACATTGATGACGTTCATAAAAGGGCGGAGCAAAAGAATTTCTAATGCTGGGCACAATTGCCTGTCGTTTTTACGTTATGTTTTTCTATTTTACTTGGTGCACGTTGTTATATATCGATTTTTCCATCATATTAACGTCACTTCGATAGAAATATATACGCGTGACGTCACGCCGCTTTAGAAATCGTTGAATAACGGAATTTACGGCTGTTCAGTAACCGGTTATCTGACGAAATCTAATTCGAATAATGCTCCTGTCGCGTGTTACGTGGCTTTTGCTACACTGAAAAGTTTCATCGAAATGAAGGAAAAATAATCTTGAATTAATTCATTAATTTCCATTGATTTTTTCGTTATTTGCTACAATGATTTACCGCGCTCATTATGTAAATAATTCGTATGCAGTAAATTTTGAATTGTCGTTTGTGTATACTTAACCGAAGCATAATATGCCCAAAGATACGCAACAGTAATCGATGACGTCACCGGTTATATAAAAGACAGTGGACACTCAATTACGTAAATAAGAAAAATAAGTTATGCTTGTTGACATTCAGGTGGCGTAACATTCGTTTAAAATTTGAATTACAGAAAAATTATAAACGATTGCTGCGCTACCTGTTTGTCGGAACGTATAACTAACCTTAGCGTTTTCGTCGGCTGTTTCGTTATTTTGTACTTGTTTTCAATTTCAATCACGTTTCTTGCGGTTTTTTAAAACGAATTTGTTTGTTTTTAGATTAATTTTCTGTAGCGCAAACGATGAATCTTCTTCCAAAACGATTCGAGGAGTTTCGAGAGAAAGAATATTGGGATAAATTCTTTTTAAAGCGTCAATCGGCACCGTTTGAATGGTATTTAACCTTGAAGCAGACGATTCATATCTGAGTTATCTGACGTAACTTTACCATTAAACTGTAAATATCCCCCTTATCTTTTGCATTTTTCTCTGTTTATAGGTATGGAGATTACGCACAGCTAAGATCATTGCTTGCAAGATACATAGATAAAACGTCCAAGATGTTGATCGTTGGTTGTGGCAATTCGAAATTAAGCGCTGACCTTTATGATGTTGGACATGCGGACATCACCAACGTGGACATCAGTGAAGTTGTCATTAATCAGATGAAGAAGTTGAATCGTAGGAAAAGACCTTCGATGAAGTGGATACGAGCCGATGTTACGACGGTCTCATTGTTTTTTTGTGTTTTGTATCATCATCTTCATTTTGACATAAATTAATTTCGTATTTGTTTTTGATTACAGAGAATGGAGTTCGAAGACGAACATTTTGATGTACTTTTAGATAAGGGAACTTTGGATGCGCTGATGTCTGGAAATGATGAATCCGTTATGTCTCGAATCGATTCCATGTTCTGCGAAATGGAAAGGATTCTGAAGAGTGAAGGTAGTCGTTATGTTTGCGTTTCTCTTCTTCAGGAACACATTCTTAAGAAGCTTCTCGACTGGTTTCTTCATAGGTTACTGAGAGAAATATCTTATTTGAATTTATAAAACCGTAAAAAGCAGAAACTGCCAAAAAGTCTATAACACTATAAAATATTTGTAAATGATTTGAAAATGAGTACAAGTAATGTTAAATTATAGAAAATGCAGAAACCCATTGTGAGTTTTGTGCAATTTCCCATTAATTGTACTCATTATCGAATAATTTACAAGCGTTTTCTAGACTGCTGTTATCTTTTATGCAGTTTCGGTAACTTTAGCCTTTTTATTTAAAGATTTGTAATCATCTTTGGTTCTTATTCTTTAAGGAGTTGGAAAGTTTGCATTTCTCGTAGTATACAAGAAGATAAAAAAGGAAAAGAAGCTGCGGATTCAGTTCGTTTTCCGGTTTTTGTGGTTGTTTGCACGAGGATTAATTCCAATACGAATGTTAATACGGTACATTTGAGTCAAGACTCGTCCTTTACTCTTTGATAATTTTAGATTTTATTTTCTTAAGGGGTGTTTGGAGTGTTCTCTATTCGATGAAATGGTCCGAACGACTACAGAAAAGGAACTGATTCAATCCATTCGCCGTTTGCAGCAGTTCGCATTTTCAGCATACGACTTACGAAGAGGGTTAGTTTTTAATCGACAGTTTCGAAAAAGAGTTTCATTAATGTTTTTAACAGGGCGATCAAATTCGACGACGAAGTTTCTTTCGATCTTTGTATCGGATCGGAAGATCGACCGAGATATCACCTACACGTTACCGATCGTCCGAGACAAATGACGAATAAGTTTGCAGTTTTCGTCGTACCTCAAGGTCGGGAGTTAGAATGGTTATTCGGAAGTCGAGAAGGACGGAAACAGTTGGCAGAATGTGCGTCGTTTGAAAGATTGGTTGTAGTTCATCTTGATCGGAATCACAAGTTTCTTAGTTTGAATGAAATCAAAGAGGAACTTTCTAGTAAAGTGATGGAGTTGGCTCCAAAGGGACTTCCGAAAGGAACTGCGGTAACCTAATAACGAAAACGAACGAAAATGTTGCTATTTTTAACTGGTTTCTCTTATTACAGGTTCCATTCTTGTCAGTAGGTGATAGTGTTGGTACTCGTAACGTGCTTTGTGAAGGAACTAGCGACGCTACGGGTGATTACGTGGTGGAGGATGTCGAATTAGAAGATGGAGAAATGATGAGGAGATTGATCTTTTTGAACAATCCGAATGTCGTTCAGTCGGAAGCGAAGTTAATTGCTACAAAATTGAAAGACAAAACGAAACTAAAGAAGGAAAGTAACTCTCAAAATGGAGCATCTGATTTTGCCGTAGATCGTGCTTATCTCGCTTGTAGTTTTCACGTTTCAATGGCTGCAAGTTTGACATTCGTGGATTCTATGGAGGACGTCGTAGGTCTCTGGTTTTGTATTCTTAAATGTGTTTCTGAATCCTGTTGTGATAAATTGGTCCGTGCAATTCGAGTCCGGGTGGGGTTCTAACGATGAATGTTTTTATTTCTCGAAGATCTCGATTGCCGGATTTTGATTATAGGACTCGGTGGTGGTGGTTTACCGACCTTTCTTCGTAATCAGTTTCCCAAAGTTAAAGTGGAAGTCGTTGAACTCGATCCGTCCGTCGTAGAACTAGCCAAAAATTGGTTCGGCTTTGAAGTCGATGACAACTTAAACGTAACCATTATGGATGGTCTTAAATATATCAAGGAGTCGACTACGAACGGTTCTTAACGATGGAGTTTAATGTAAATCTTCAAAGCTTATAACAGATTTTAATTTATTATAGCGTTTGACGTGGTCATGGTCGATGTGGACAGCAAGGACGTTACGGTCGGAATGAGTAGCCCTCCGCAATCGTTCATCGAAAGGGAAGCTCTGGATGCATTCAAGAATATTCTAACTGATAGAGGTAATTGTTTGGATAGGTTTTATTACGTCATACGTACGGTAATTCTGTTTTTCAGGTGCAAATTGAAGAGAAACTTCAATGTGTTTTAGAGACTAGATGAATATTTTTATGTTATCTTTCAAAATAAGCTTTTTATGTCACTTTGAGAATGACTCAACTTCAAGAAGACCATATTTGTTTAAATTTTTGTATGTAGTTTATTTTGAAAGATAACAAGATGAAAATAATTCTTAATTGAGTTACCCTTCTAGTTTCTAAAAGCACTTTCTAGTTTTTCTTATTTCTGTGCTTTTGAAAGACAGAATAATTAAGAGTTTGTTTGTTTTGTTTTGTTTTCAGGTGTTTTTGTGTTAAATCTTGTGTGCCGCAACACGGCCCTTCGTGGTGAGGTCATAAGTAAGGTGAAACACGTGTTTGGTCAGTGTCATTCAAGAAAAGCAGACGAAGAAGTGAACGAGATAATTTATTCAAGAAAAATGAATAATGCATTGGAAACATTATCGCGATCTATGATAGAGAAGAAATTGCATCAGTTCAATTCGATTGCGAGAATTAATTCGACGACAGACGATGACGTCATTTCAGTTCAGGAAATGTTGGAGACATTTAACGTGTTTCAGTGAGATAGAAGAAAAAAAATCAGTTATGAAATTTGTAATTCGCGGGTGAATAGTGACGTAATTGTGTCGTCTGCTAGTTTGGAGGCGTGGTCTTGTGACGTTTGACGTTGTTGGAATTTGCGTTCTATTAGCGAAGATTTCATTCTTGTTTTTCAATGATGATGATAATCGAAGGAAGTGTCGGCCATTTTGTGTCGTTTTTTACTACATGGACACGAGACTGACGAGTTGATCGGTGCTGCCATCTGACGAGTTAAATTTCGCGCGCTTTTCTGAGTGTTGATGATTTGTTTTCCCCTCCGTTTGTTGACGTTTTCTATCGTTTGGAACGCAAATAAACAGGTCAGTTAACTGTTTTTGTTATATTATTTTTGTAAAAAATGTTTTTTTTTTTTGTATTTTTACTTGTTTGATTCATTAGTTTGTAACTTTTATTTGAGTGAAAAGCGATGTAAAAATGTTAAGCGGGGGATGACATAGAACAAAATCATGTACGAGATTCACAGCAGTGCGTACGTACTTGACAAGTCATTTTACTTTTTATCCACGTTTTAAGAGATATCCAGAAATCAATTCTATTTTGAATATAGTGTAAAACGCGTATAAAAATGCCGTACCGTAACTACCGTAAGAGATTCACCCGCGGTTGTGTCGTTCCTGTTGGGAGACTTAATGTTGACTGGTGGCTCCCTCTTACGTACTAATTAGTTTTCGTAATGGTTTGTTTCTTGTTTGAGGAACCGAATGATAAGATTGGAAGCTATCTGATATTGGGCTTCTCCCCCCCCCCTTTCTCCTATTGGTCCTTAAATGGCCATCCACCCCCCTCTCCCTACTTCGCTCAATTAATTCCTTGTGTTGTTCTCGCTCATCTTTTCTTTTTTTCTGTGAAGGACCATCACAAATGGCTTTTTATTCGATCTTTTTGAATAGTTATGGTGCTGTTCGAGTGCTGCCGTTGCCATGGCAACAGAGAGAGAGAGAGTGGCGTCATTTCTAACCGCGAGTAGCCTCAAACGGACTCAGACTTGAACACGCGCACTCACAGATGTCTCTAGATGTTTACATATGCGTGGCAAGGCCTAGGTGTGTGTGGGGGTTGTATTCGAGGCTAATTTCTACACGATGTAGTGACGTAGTGGGTTTCATAAGAGGCTTCTATAGATAGATATGAAGTCATGAAGCATTTCTTGAGTTCACTCGACAGATGGAGATGACAGCTTTATTATTTTATATAATCTCTATGGCAATTGTCGAAAGTTGTGAGTTTTGATCGATAGGAACGTTGCTTTTGTATAAAAGTGGCGAGAAGGAGCGGAGTAAGAGGCGCACTTTAATCGCTCCATCCTCTTTCACTAATTAATACGCGTGTAGGGTGGTCGATGACGTCACTATTGATGTGTATGTCAGCCAATACATATAATTGATAGTGACGTCATATGGGTCATTTTATTTTTTGCAAATATGCAATTTAGTGGAGAGAGGGGGGGGAAGGTAGAACAATTTCAATGGAAAATCTTGGGTTGTTCTATATTTTATTTTAGAAAATCAACATTAAGGTTGGTTTTTAAAGCCCTTCAAGTGTAAAATTAATGTGTTTACAAACTAGAAGGGTAGCTCAATCAGTGACTAATTTCATTTTCGTTTGAAAACAACAGAACTTTTAAGTGAAAATACACTTAAGTGAGTGAGCTACTCTCCTATTTTTTTCTAAAACACTTTCTAGTTTTTTTAATTTTCCTTTTCGAAAGAACTTCGAAAATGAGCCGTTCATAAACGACGTTTTTCCGGCCAAAAAAAGCGTCAAATGTCGTCTTTTTCCCCTACTTTTAAGCAATTTATAAGAATATCAACATGAAAATAGTTTTTAAGTAATTCGTTTTAGTCTTTTAGTTACTAAAACACTTTTGGGAGATATTTTTCTTCAGTTTTCGTTTAAAATCTTTTTCATCGTCCATAAGTTGGAATTTTTTGTTTGTTTGTTTGTTCGTTTCTTAAATTGAGTTTTTTTTTTTTTTTTTGGTTGAAAATTTTGTTTTTGTCAACATTCTCAGTTTGAATTGATCTGATGAAGAGAAAGTGGGTTGTTTATCATTGGTAAATTGGTTTTTATGTTGCCATCAATTCGATCAATGAAAAAAAATATCCTCAGAGCTCCTGAAGTTAGGCAATCACACAATACACGCATTTTACCAACGAACAAAAAACGCGGATCAATCATGTTTATATTCGTTGCGTTATTAATTGAACAAATACAATAATGCTTTTTTTCCAATATTAAAAGACTGGTTAGAGGCTAGTTAGCTGTTATTGGTATGACGAACGAGTATGTAACTTTAGCCTCTAAGCAGACGTTTTTTATGGGAAAGATTAAACAATGCTAAGGATGACGTTTGAGGTCGTAGATCCTAAAGTTTGTGTTTTACGGTGGAAAATGAACATTTTTTTTTTTTGGATGATTGCCAGAAACGTTGTATCTTTAAATAAGATACACAAATGTTGCCAATGATAATATTTAGACAGGCAACTGTGCCCAGCATTAGAATTTCTTTTACTCCGCCCTTTTATGAGCGTCATCAATTTCTAATTAGTTTGTTACTTGGTCTGATGTCACATGCCTCGTCCTTTTCAATTTCTAATTGGTTGATATTTGGTCTGACGCTCATAAAAGGGCGGAGCCAACAAAATTTTTACTGCTGTGCACACTTGCCTGTAGTATTTAGCGACTAAAACAGCTTTACATTTTGGAAAGAGTTGCGTTACGTTGAACAGCTGATATTTGAACCCCGTCTTTTTCAGAAGAGGAAAATTAATAGAAACTAGAAAGTGTCTTAGAAACTAGAAGGGTAGCTTAATCACTTAAGGATATTTAATGTTATCTTTCAAAATAAACTTTTTATAGACATAAAAAGCTTATTTTGAAAGATAATAATAATCTGCTGAAAGACAGAATAGTCTCGTAATCAGCTGTTCATAAACCGTCTCACGATGAGCGGAACGTCATTTCCTGTTTAGCCGTTTGACCTCTACTGTATTTGGCGAACGCATTTCTAGGTTGGATGCCGCTACATCGATAATGATATCATCTTTCTGCGCGCGCAATTTCTACCGTTGAGAGAAACTCGATTTGTGAAATAAAATGCGTAGATAAGCTCTAGTGCGATGACGTCACGAATATAGAACACATTCTTTTATTCATCGATCTATTCATTGGTGTAATGCTATATCTATAGATGTCTATTGATGTGACGTCATTGATTTAGAGACCGATTTTGTGTGGATTCTTCCAAATGTATATATTTAAGGGAGGAGGGGTGAAGGAAGTTAATGGCGACGGTGAGGGGAGGGAGGAAGGGAAAGAGAAGCGATTTTCTGGAGTCAAAGTCAGTCAGTCAGTCTCTCGAGTTTCCGTGAAGTTGATTTCATCCGGAGATTTAAGCTCTCTTCTATCCGGTTATGTCGTTGTTTTTTCTCTCAGTTTTAAGTGATGACTGGGTGATAGCTTTTCATTGGATGTTATCATTTTCATTCATTACATAGGGTTTTAATATGACTTGAATATGTTTTTCGTGTCAACACGTTCTTAAAGTGATGATGATGATGATGAATATCGGTTGACGCGGCGGATAAAAGAGGGGGGAAAAGGTGGGATACCGAAAACGTATTCGTGCCGTCCCGTGAGAGACAAAAAAAGAGGATAAAAGGATCCCATAAATGCTGATTGGTTTATAACGATCACTTTAATCGTCATTAAGTAATCATAACGACAAGAAGACAGGACGTCAACGTTATTCATAACGTCGTCATCGCAACGAAATGTTGAACCGTAATGAACGCGACGTGAAAAACAACCATAAACGGCCACTGAAACACCATTTGACGCCGGCCACCGACGACGTTTATAAATAAATAACAAAACAAAAAAAGCAACGCATTTTGTACGGAGAAATTAACATCGTTATGTGGTTTTTAGTCGACGTTAAACGGCGCTCGAGAGATTTGAGTGTCATCAGGTGTTTTTCATGAAGTGTTTTTTTTTTTTTGGGAAATCAGCCAAGAAACTCAACTTCTTGAGGTTTTTTCTAGTCTTAACGAATTAACCGCATAAAGAAAGAGTGAAACGAAGCGGAACAAAAGTTGCAGTTTCGGAGGAGGAGGACGCTCAATGATTTTGTTCATTGAAGAGATGCTCGTTTTAGCCGATAGTGGCGCCGCTGCAGCTGAAATGATGTATCCCTTTGAAACGGTCCTCCAATCGGCCGCTATCCTCTTGATAGGAATCTCTATAATAGTTGCTAACGTTCTCGTATTGGTCACTCTGTCGATGGCCACCGAAAAACGTGATCCGATCGTTTATTATTTGCTGTCATTGACCGTAACTGACCTTCTGTGCGGAGTGCTTGTGGTTCCCCTATCGGTCTATCCGGCCCTTGTACAGGAATGGGTTTATGGTGATCTTTTGTGTCGTCTTGAAGGTTATCTCGAAGTGACCCTTTGGACAGTCACTGTTTACACTTTTATGTGGATCGGGGTGGACCGTTATCTGGCCATACGTAAACCACTTCGATATGAGACCATTCAGACTCGTACTCGGTGTCAGTGTTGGGTTTTCTTCTCTTGGGTCACTTCGGCCCTTCTCTGTTGTCCTCCTCTTCTCGGTTTTTCTAAACCCGCGTTTTATAGTCAGGCATACGTGTGCGTGCTAGACTGGAGCCTCATGGTGCCCTATTGCGTGACTTTAGCTTTTCTAGTGCTCGGTCCTAGTCTCATTACAACTGGCTACACGTACGCTTATATCTTGAGGACGGTACGAAAGGCGCGGCGGCGCGCTCAGCTCACTTTATCGGATAAGGAGTACACGACGGCCGCTCACACTGAAAACCTATCTAACCCCTATCACTCCATGTCTTTCATTTTGGTTTTACTCTTTTGGCTCTCTTGGTTGCCCCTCATTGGGCTTCATTTGTATGAGGCCCTTTTGGCGCCTGTCGAATCACCCGTCTTACACTTTTGCGCCACCTGGTTTGGCGTCCTCAACTCTTTCTGGAAGACTGTTGTCTACATCTTCATGAGTCCACAATTCAGATCTTCATTGCGGACTCTGTGTGCCATGATGTGTTGCAAGTTCAAAGGTCAACCGGAAATGGGTTGTAGGCACTAGTGATATATGGGCCCCCCTCTTTCTCTCCACCCTCATTCCGTATACCCTCTTTTTTTTGTTCAAATTTTAACCATTGTTATCATCATCCATGTTGCTTCCTTAATGGCGCCATCTTGCGCGCGTTTTTTTTTTATTAAAAAAAAACGATGGCGCCATTTTTAAAAAGGGGACCATATTGAAACCGACACATTGAGAATTAAGAGATGGTTCCTGATTCACACTATGAATCAGTATAGAATGTGTTTTGGGAAATAATGTACTGTGTTATAATAATATATATATTAGAAGCTTAGATAGCAGCGCCACCTAGTTGAGTGCAGCAGGGATGTAGAAATAGATATAAGTTTTATAAATGCAATTTGTGTGATGTTTTTTTTTGTTACTAATTTTGCGAGGTCAATCAGATATGAAAGTTAATTAAGCCTTTTTGTTAGAGGACGTAATTAATATTAGTTGTTTTCACCCCTAGGGGGCGGTGATATCAATTATAGATGCTCAATGTTGTTGGTGTTATTCGATATACTGTATATATATAAAGTGGGAAAAAAGTGTTTTATATACGTGTTTACATAATAATTACATGTAAAAATTAGTTATCACTTAGTTAATTGCCTCGTGGTTGTTCTTCTCGTGACGTGCCTGTGACGTCATTTTTATTATGTCAATCGTGATGACGTCAGACCAATGTAGATAGAAATCTCCTCCCTCTAACTTCGTTCTCCTCCTCTTCATCCTTCCTTCCCCTTTCAACCTACCCTTCTGAGGGAATGTTTCATTTTTAAAAATAGTTTATTATGAAATTTATAATTCAATAATTTTTTTTTTTTTAATTAGACATTTTAATTTATTAAAGAAAGTTCCAATTATATTTTGAAAGTTGACGAGTAAATTAAGTGGTATAGATGTCATCTTTGTGACGTTATCTTTCAAACTGAACTTTTATGACAATAATATGTCATAAAAAAGTTTAATTTGAAAGATATTTTTTTCAATCAAGTTTATTTTTACTCTTCAAATTTATAAGGCGCGTTTCCACTCAGACTCATGACTAGAAGTTGAAAATAATTGTGGAAAAATCGAAATAGGTCTGATATTTTTTTAACAAAATCATTTTTTAACGAAAAAAAATCAGTTTTTAACGATAAACCGAGAAAATTCGAAACCAAAAAATAAATCGAAATACCGAAAAAAAAAAAAAAAAAAATAGATTTCGATATTTTGATTTTTTCGATTTTTCGATATATAAAGTACGATATTTAAAAAATATCGATATATCGAAAATTTTGCTAGCTTACTACCTAGTACACACAGCTGATAATTTAAATGCATTTAAATAATGAACGCGTTCTACAGAGTCCCGTGAAGGGCAAACAAACAGTATGTCGAATTCAATTTATTCAGTTAATTAATCTGAAAATATTGAGTTAATTAACTTAAATATAATTATATAAACTATTAACAAAATATTGATTTAGTATTTCAATTTAAAATATTAATAATAAAGTCAATTTTTATTTGGTGTTATGTCCTTAACTGGATTCCGTATAATTCACACCTAAACACACTTAATTTGAATTCATTTAACTCATGCTTGTGTACAAGGTAAGGCCCTATTAGAAACAAAAGTTTAAAATACACTTTTTACAGTAATTAATGTTGCATTCATAGTCTGCATTTCACGATCACAAAATTGGAGATGACGTCATCGTGAAAATGTGGACTGTAAACGGAGCATGAAGTTTTTATCTTTTTTTAAAAAGTTTCTTTCTTGGAGACCATTTTTGTTTTATAAAATGGGTGGTTGAAAAAGGGGGAGGGTGGGTGTTGGTGTTCATTTGTTCACACTAACTAGCCTCCACTTCCAACCCTCGTTCTCTCCTCGAATCCTTGAATATCCTTGAAATTCCTCCGATCCTAAATATGATCCTGACGCGAGACTGTGATCGATGTTTCATCATAATAACAATAATAATAATCATAATAATGTTAAATAACGTTTGATATCGTATTTTGTGACGTTTGTTGTCGCTCAGTTCATTGTTTGTTTGTACATTAATATTATTGTTATACATGTCATAGATAGGGGGGGGGGGTCGGCGAACTAGAGCCAGGGGGCCAGATATACGGCCCGCCACCCATTGTTGGTACGGCTCGCGAACTAAGGATGCAATTAATTGAAATTACAGTTCATTTTAATTTAATTTAATTACATTTTCACTTTAAATTAATTATTATTAATTGAAACAATTATAATTTTTACATATAAGGTTTGCCGACCCCTCTAGTAAATAGTTCGATCTGTTATTATTTTTCGTTTGGAATTAGTTTTATACACAAAAAAACCAATCAATCATACAAATTTACATTCTGTTTTTTTAGTTAGAAACACAGATGAAAAAAGCGGCTCAATAATAATATAATTATATATAGATAATAATTTAAAAAAAAAGAACCAATGAGAGTTGGGGGCGTGGTTTATTATATATATAATAATAATGAATAGAGAACATTATTTGTAAGAAATGTGTAAACATTTTGGGGACCTGATTTAAGAAAATAGTGAATAATTGTAACTCGTTTTTGTTTGTTTTTTTCTGCCAAATTTATTTGCTACTCAATCAATATTTAGGGTTGGACATATAGACGATCAATTCTGGCTTGTCAATCCTGAGCGTGGGGAGAGAAAAACGTAATTTTGTTCAAAATCGCTATGCAATAAAGAGCTGCCCACAATTTCAAAAGAAAAAGCAAAGGATGGACAATCCAGAATTGATCGTGTGTATCCAGCTTCAGTCGTGTATTATATAATATGTGGTATCAAAAGGTATATCCAGATTCATGTCAATTTAATGTGTGAATAGAGCTTAAAATTCTTGACGAGAGGCGGCGGCGTCTTTTGGTTGTTTTGGGGCAGACTAATCGTAGGTCACTTGGTGACCTACACTTTCAGATATGAGCTGTGAGTCACTCAGTCACCTATGCTCCTTTACATTCTGGCCCTCTGGGGTGGCTGCTCAATTAGAAATCGGGACATACAAAAGTTGGCTCCGCCCTTTTTTATATGACGAACGCAACTTCTAATTGGTTGGTTATGTAGTCTGACGTCATATGCTCCGCCCTTTTCAACGTCGAACCACACAACAAACCAATTAGAAGTTGCCGGTTGTCATAAAAAGGGCGGAGCCAACTTGTGTTCATCCGGATTTCTAATTGTTTATAGCATAATCACTTGGTCACTCACAGGCAATTAGAAAACGGGATAAACAGAAGTTAGCTCCGCCCTTTTTATGACGAACGGCAACTTCTAATTGGTTTGTTGTGTGGTTCGACGTTGAAAAGGGCGGAGAGCATGTGACGTCAGACTACATAACCTAACCAATTAGAAATTGCCGTTTCTCATAAAAGGGGCGGAGAAAACGAATTGTATGCGCTGGATCCAACTGCCAGTGTTTTTTAAACCGGTTAATATTAGTACTTTTATTTTTCTATCATAGATGGCGATACTATCTGTCATTTGTGCTACCATCTATGCTGCCATAAATATATAGAGGTAGCTCAATTCCATGTTAAGAGAAAAATGTCGTAAGTGAGTGAGCTTTAATTGAATAGCCTCTCTCTCTCTCTCTCTCTCTCTCTGATTTTTCGGCGGGAAGTTAGAACGACTTTAAATTGAAAATGATTGTGGATCAAATTAAGTCCGTATTACCTTTGAAAACACCATTGCAGATTATGCAATGTGTGTTTGTGGCCTGAGATTTCATCGTCGACAACTCAACCGAACTTAATTCGCTGATTGACAATGATCACCGAACATTGTCTAACAATGAATTGTGTTGACGACGAGTTCTTTGCATTCAATTGTGAATTGTCTCCGTTGAGTTGTCTAAGGCCAATTTTAAGTAAAACCAAAATGTGGTCACATTCTGCAAATCCTTATGTGAGCCCCACCCACCCTGTGTGCCACCAACGTTGCTCGTGGCATTAAAGGACGTGCAACATTATCTGTGTATCGGACACGTTTAGCAAAATCCCTAACTTTTATTGCTACAATTTTATAAAAATTGAACCAATTCACATTTTGAGGATCAAAACTAGATTGAAATTATAGCTGCAGTTATTTAATTGCGTGCAATTTCTTCTATAACTGATTTGTAATATAAATAAATATAATTAATTTAAAACAAAAGAACAAAGAAATCAATGGCCATTTGGAAGTTTATTGAAACTCAAGATATTAGAGATCTGTTACATTCTCAAATGGGATCAATCGATCAGAGGTTGAGTTACGGCTTCTTTGGGCCCGCGCCGTAATTGGCCCTCGAAGTTGTCTCCACTTTCAAAGGGCCTCTAGAGACAAACAGCACAGATATGGGCTTGGCAATCCATTCATGTAAAAGTCGTGTGTTTTCTACAGGGGGTCTGGTTCTTATTGTACAACTACCCTCTCGACAGTCTACAATGCATTCGTTAGCACCTTTGCATTTGAAGGTGAAGATTTCCTTTCCTGAAAGGAATCCACACAAAAATACTCATTTTGAAATGGATTCGAAACCGCATACATTTTAAATTAAGCATAATTCACGAAGATGTTTTTTTTTATTAATATCCTTATATAATGGTACTTAATGGGATGACAGTTCACTTCGGAGGCGGAGAACGAAAGGACGACGAACACGAAGGCGGCGACCAACAATGCTACTTTGCTTCCAATCATCTTGCGTTTGCTTAATTCGGTTGCAGAGAAAGAAGGCGTTAGAAAATGCCTTAAGAGCTAGTGCTATTTAGGATACGGTGACGTTCTTACCGAACTGGATTCGTACAGAGAAAGAGAGAGCGAGACGATGGTCGAATAGCTCAAACAAGCTGAGAGAGTTAAGCCGTTGAGTGTGTGGAGACCGAACCGAGGTTCTCCATCCACTTTATATACGAATTCTCTCTCATTTACTCTTCTTGTTTTGTGTTCGCATCTCCTGTTTTAGTTCCGTGACATTGTGATTTTTTGATGGATTTCGTTTGGAGTTTCCGCAAGCTTTTTTGCAAGGTTTCGATTTGTGTTGCACAAGTGGTGCCGTTGTAAAGGGATAAAAGTAGATTGGGAAATAAGTAGAACCCTACATTGCCATTGGCGTGACAGACAAACACACCGATTGGCTAATGAAAACTACGAAAACTACTTGAAATGATGATAATGAATATCCTTTTACCTTGTACTCACACATGAGTTAAATGAATTCAAATTAAATGTGTTCAGGTGTGAATTAATTATACGGAATCCAGTTAAGGACATATGAACACCAAATAAAAATTGACTTTAATTATTAAGATTTTAAAATTGAAATACTAAATCAATATTTTAATGTCAATAGTTTATATATTTTATATTTATGTTAATTAATTCAATATTTTGAGATTATTAACTGAATAAATTGAATTCGACATATTGTTTGTTTGTCCTTCACGGGGCTCTGTAGAACGCGTTTATTGCATTTAAATGCATTTAAACTATCAGGTGTGTGTAATAGGTATTATTTAGTGTTGTTCCAATTGTTTTTGTTTTACCTGTTTTTTTATTACTCGCTTTTATTTAACTTTTTAATTTGTTTGTCGAATGTGCCGCCACCTTCTGAAATATATTTGAAAATAATTTACTCCCCCTCTGCACGTGGATTCAGAACCCGTGACCATTGGGCTGTGTGAGTCTGACACACTAACCACTGCACCAACAACACGAGACACAATTATGTCTTGTTTTTTAGACCTTTTTTTTTTTTCACAAAAGCGAAATATCACCAAAAAAAAATCATGTTTTTTTGTTTAATTTTCTTGTTTATTTTATAAAAAAAATAGAGTTCCTATATTAATATTATTACTAATTATTATTATTACTTGTAATTATATAAAATATGTTAGAAAAAGCGACGATTTTATAGAAGAAAAGAAAACGCGGCTGATGTTTTTTTATTATTTAATTAAATAAGATTGGAATAAATGTTGTTCCTGTTTCAAGTTGTCCGCTTTTTTTTTTTTAGAAGAAAAACTAACCGACATGATGACTTTTATTCGGTCATCTTAATTATGCCATGTTCCGCGCACCATACTCTAATAATTAAATTATTGCAAGCGCCCTCTTGTAGCAGTAATATTTTAATTACTAGAGTATGGTGCGCACAACATGGCATAATTAACATGGCCGAATAAAAAAGATTAAAAGTCGACATTATGTCGAGATTTAAAAAAAAAAGTCTGGCATGTCCTTTACAGGGCTCCGTTGAGACTAGAAGAGCAACTATTGTAAATTGTTCTTATACCACAGAATAAAGAGAAATATTTCTCTCTTTATTCTGTACTTATACTAAAGTTTAGTAAAGCAACATTAAGGCGAAATTGAAAGTTCCGGTATGCCCTGCGCAGACACGCCTGCGCAGGTCGAAAAGGCGACAGTAGTGCACCGTGCACACGCTCTGGTAAATCTTTCTGTCACCATTCATTCCGTCGGCTATACTTATAGCATCCACCACACTTTCTGTCGTTGTCTGCAACGACGTGGCATCTGAACTCTTGACGCCTGCAACGTCTCTACGCATGCTCCGATTTGCTAGCCCCGTTCCCAACCTTTTACATATTTGTTCCAGTCGCCTAATAAGTCGAAATAATTGCACAATTTACACTCTTTAAAAACCAACTTAAAGAAAAGCACATCCCGGGGGGAGGGGGGAGGGAGGGGAAAGGATTTTTTATTTTTAGATTTCTTTAAAAGTTGTTATTTTAAGTTAACTTAATTTTTATGGCGTGTTTTGTGTTTCATATTTAACGTTTAAATATAGTCACTATGGTAACTAACAACCACAAGAATTCTTCTTGTTGTTGTTGATTATGAATTATGTTTGTGTGAATATGACTGTGACGATGATGATGATCATCATCATCATCGTTATGATTATGATGTATGATAATCGTTATCAGTGTGTGGACTTTATTGATTTGTGTCAACCCCCCCCCCCCTCCCACCCAACCCTCCTCTTGAGGACCAAATTCAAGAAATCACGCTTAAAATTTCTTAATTTGAATCATCCGAGCAGGAGTTATACCCTTGTACACAGTCATGAGTTAAATGAATTCAAATGAAATGTGTTTAGGTGAATTTATACGGAATCCAGTTAAGGACATCATGAACCAAATATAAATTGATTTTAATTATTTATATTTTAAATTGAAATATTAAATCAATATTTTAATGTCAATAGTTTATATAATTATATTTAAGTTAATTAACTCAATATTTTCAGATTATTAACTGAATTAAATTGAATTCGACATATTGTTTGTTTGTCCTTCACGGAGCTCTGTAGAACACATTTATTATTTAAATGCATTTAAATTATCAGCTGTGTGTACTAGGTATTAAACAAACAAAGTTAATTGAGTTATCTTATTTTAAGGTTCAAATAAAACTCTTGTTCAGAGAGGGAGAGAGAGAGAGAGAGTACAAGTTTTAAGTGCTGAGGTTTTTTTTAAAAAAAATATATTGATCTTGATTTGGAACCTCCATTCCCTCCTCCTCCTCCTTTTCCATTTGAGATCCTCATTTTCTCTCAAATTGCTTTAATTTTTTTAATGGTCGACAATAATGATTTATTAGAAAAGATATTGAACTGAAAAGATGACAGAGAGAAAGGGTCAAAGGTCAACTGAGAAAACATCCAATCATTAAAACCACGTTAAATACATAGAGGTAGCTCAACTTAAGCGCTCTTTTTTTTTTTCTTATGATGATAGAAATGTGGCCAATAGATGGCACCACCTTTATTTAGAGCTAAATTCTGTCACTGTTACGTCACGTTTCAGTTTAAAAAATTATAAAAACAGTGTAAACGCCACTTGAAATTGTGAGAAACTTGAATGTGTCTTTATGAAATTATAGAAAGGTAGCTGAATCACTTGATAAATCTTTTCATATTGAAATCTTTCAAATTAAACTTTTTACATAGACATAAATTAATAAAATGTCGTTTGCTTAAAGTTGTCTTATTTACAAACTCACATAAAAAGCTTATTTTGAAAGATATCACTTAAATGATTGTGTAACCCTTCTAGTTTCTAAAACACTTTCAAGTCTCTCTTCATTTTAGTACTCTTTTGAAAGATAGAATAATTAAGAGTTCGTATAAAGACGAATGGTGAGGTTATAGAAGGAGAAAACAAAGGAACCCTTGAATAGAGGCTACATTCGCACTCAACAGTACTTTTTCTGGAACATGGAAGTTGAGCTACCTGTATATATTTATCTTGATTACATCATGTAATGAAAGAAGCAACCGAAAAGGGGGAGGGGGTTGTTAGTTGTGGATGCTCTTTGAGTTGTAGAGACTAGAAGGGGTTATTCTTTGATTTCTTACAAGAAAGAAAGAAAGAGAGAGAGAGAGAGACTGAGAGAAAAAAGCTCAATTTGCGCTTTGATTGGGTTCTGTCAAGTTTAAACTGCAGACACAACCATAAAGGACTTTTCTTTCATGAAAAGGTGGTTCTTAGAGGTTAGAAATTGGGGGTTTCTTTTTCTTGTATAATATGTCACTGTCAATCTACGGAATCAGTTAATCTGCAGATTTTCTAGTCAATCTGCAAAACAACCAAACCTGCTTATGAATCTGCAATATTCGACATCTATAAAATGTATATTTAATTTTGCAGATTCACTAACAAGGTACAGGCAGTTAGAAATAGGTCAGAACTTCAGTTGGTTCCGCCCTTTTTATGACGACTGGCAACTTCTAATTGGCTGGTTATGTAGTCTGACGTCACATGCTCCACCCTTTTTAACGTCAAGACTACATAACCAACCAATTAGAAGTTGCCAGTCGTCGTCGTAACAAGGGCGGAGCCAACTGAAGTTCTCCCCGATTTCTAACTGCCTGTCTAACAGGTTGGTTGTTTTGTAGATTTCCTAAGCAATCTGTAGAATGACTGATTCCGCAGATTTACAGTATAATATATGAGTGTGCATTAACTGAATAGAAGAAAAGGAGCTTCTTCTTGAACCCCCACCCCCGAATTTCAGTAGAGCGCAACAAATAAAATGGGAAAAGGTGTGTTTCTCTCTCTCTCGCTGGAGATCAGAAATGGGGGGTCCATTGAAGGTGTGGGCTCTTTTAACCTAACCTCCGGGCCGATCCCTCTCCCCTTTTCCCCCCTTCCATTGTCTGTCTATATATGTTTGAATGCATAAAAAAGCAAAGAGAGATTATGATGAATTCAGTGATATGTAGAGAGAGAGAGAGCTAAAAAGATGATGATGAGCTGCTGCTGCTCTTTTGAGTGTTTGCTTGCCCCCTATTTAACGGGGGATAACTCTTTAAATTACTAGGGCTTTAACTTGGGATTTTGGATGTTGGTGGTTGCTTTTTCTCCCTTTTTTCAATTCGATTTGGTCGTTTTATTCCGTTTCAGTCTAGTTCTTATCTCTTCTTTTATTTGTGGTTTTCGTTCGGTTTTTCATCGGTTGGAACTTAGGATATAAGAGATACATGGTTCCATTTGAGCTATTTTTGGTCTTTTAACCAGAGAGAAGAAACAGCTAAAAATACGAATATTATGTCGCAATTTTTTTTGTTGGCATTTTGACTTTAAATTCACGAAAGAAAAAACTTAAAAAAAAATCAACTCTTCTGTGAGGGTTCAAGTTGAAGTTAATTTATTTAAATCTTATTATAAAATAGAAATAGAAATTTTGAATGTGGGTTAGAAACTAGAAGAGATACATGCAGGGCCGGATTTAGGGTTTGGCCGCCCCTGGGCCATGTATTTTTGCCGCCCCCCCCCCTAAAAAAAGGTAAAGTACACCAAATTTGCTGCATGGTGTGCCGATGAGTTACTGTATAATAAGTAGTACTGTAGTAGTATTACTACTGTATAATTCGAGAAATCCTGCTCATTATGAACATTGGTCTCAACAACCGGACCCAGTGGGATATCTAAAGTTTGGGAATTTTCACCTACAGATTTTTTGAAAAACTTATCAATTTTAGCAGTTTTTGGCGATTTCAGCTTGCTGTTTTTCAGCTTTTTCTAAAGCTTTTTTTTATATCCACTCAGTCTTAGTTTTTTTCTTCCGTCACTCATGTTTGATTATTTGTTTCCCCCCTCCCCCCCTTTACAATCCCCTAATACATTCCTTCTTCTGCAAAATTATGTTTTATGATCCCTAAAGACAGTATAGACAGTAGACCCAAATTGTGACTAAAAATAGGGGTGATCAGAGATGGACTGATCCATTGGGATTGTCACTGTCCCAATGCTATCAGTCCGTCACCCCTATTTATGAAAACAAAGTGACAAAATAATTCACCCACACAATCTGTAACTTTATTAAAACAAAAATGATGCGACAGTGACATAAAAATAATAAAATTATAAAATTTCGATTTTTTTTAATTTGTGTGCCGCCCAGCCGCCCTTTGAAATGTGCCGCGCTGGGCCATGGCCCGTTTGCCCCCCCCCCCCCTAAATCCAGCACTGGATATATGATATCTTTCAAAATAAACTTTCTATAGATTAAATAAAAAGGTGTGTTCCCTTTGGGTCGAAATTTTTTCGGTCGACAAGCCTCAGGGGATTGGATTGGAGGCTAACAGTGACGTCAATAAAAAGTAATAGTAAGCGAAATAGTTAGGTTCGGTTCGGTTTGATTTGGTTAGGATAGGGGTTAGGGAGAAAGGGTTATATTTTTTTTGGTAGCTCTTTCATTCATCGCTCCCTTTTACTTTTTATTGACGTCACTGTTAGCCTCCAATCCAATCCCTGAGGCTTGTCGACCGAAAAAATTTCGACCGAAAGAGATACCCGCCAAAAAAAAAAAGATATAAACATGAAAAAACCTATTAAGTGATTGAGTTACCCTTCTAGTTTCTAAAATACTTTCTACTTTCCATGTTGTACACAGCAGCAGTCGCTACTTAGTGCGACCAAGAATTTGCAAAGTTTTTCCCAGGGGTGGTATTTATCGGATATTACCATGGTATTTACCATCTGGGAAAATAATGGCCTTTTCTCAGTTTTAGATAATTTAAAATTTTTAAGCCAATTTTTTTTCTCATACAGTCTGCTTTTGCTCTTACACTTTTTTTCCGTACAGTTAATTTTCCACGGTATTTTGTCCCGGTTTTAACAGTAAAAACCGGTTGTAAACATTATTTATCAGTGCCTTGTCCTTCACCGGTTTTTTTCCCGGGATTTTGGAAACCCTGGCACTACGACCTGGTTAAGGATCAGGTCAGGATCCGTCATTATAGGAGGAGGGGGAGGGTACCTTAAATTAAACGTACTTTTCAACAAAATAAAACAAATTCCACTCCTGTAGTCAAAAAAAACAAAAACTAGAAATAAAAAGTTTGCACCGAAAAAACGTAGGTTTTTAAAAATTAAAATAATTGTTCTTGAAAAGGGGGGGGGGGGGGGGGGAGGGGCATTATTATTACTTTTGAGTATTATGGTTACTGATGTGTTTACGTAAAACGAACAGAAATGATGATTCGTTTCGATGAAAATTCGCTGAAATATTTGGCTTTCTACCAAATCTCTCTTCTAAAAAGAAGAAGAAGAAAAGGAGAAAATTTTTATTATATATTTTGATATTTGCGCATATTTTCCGAATAGTAAAAAAAAAAGAGATCAAATCTCATTTTATTTGATTGCTCAAATTGGAAATCTTTTCTTACAAATAACATCACATTTTTCACGTAGTTTTAATTCGGTTCTATTTGAAAATGAAGCAATTTACTAAATTTTTTTTTTTACTAAAACCTGGAACACACGCGGAATTCCGCTCAGAAAACCACAACAGAATATTTAAATGAGAAAATTTTCCATAAAAAGTGAACGGAAAATTCATTAAAAATCAGTTGAACAAAGCTCAACTTTTTCTGTTCAAATTCCCACCAATCAGAAAGAAGCATGTCACATCAGAAAAAAGCAAATTGGAATCCATTTTGGCAATAAATATGTTTCTTTTCTTGCTCAATAGAGGGTGCACACTACTTTCCTCATTACTTTTCTGTTTCTGTGTGTGAACAACAGAGATACAGAAAAAGAAAATGTCTTTTTTGTTTCCTTTTCCTATTTTCTTTTTCCTTGGCGGAATTCCGCGTGTGTGTTCCAGGCTTTATTAGAGACCATAACCTCCAGAAATTTCTTGTCAAACAAAATATTGTCAAGAATTATTTAACGATTACCAAAACGATTTTTAAATTAAAAATAAGTGATTAATATATTTTAGAAAATTAAAAATCAGTTGACTTTCATATAAGTGAACTTTATCAGATAGATGCGCCACCAAACAACAGATATTGGCAACAACCCCCCCCCCCCCCCCAAAGTATACTTCTCTACTAGAATTTCCCATGTGTTGTCGCCACAGGCAATTAGAAAAAAGATTAAAAGTCGACATTATGTCGAGATTTAAAAAAAAAAAGTCTGGCATGTCCTTTACAGGGCTCCGTTGAGACTAGAAGAGCAACTATTGTAAATTGTTCTTATACCACAGAATAAAGAGAAATATTTCTCTCTTTATTCTGTACTTATACTAAAGTTTAGTAAAGCAACATTAAGGAGAAATTGAAAGTTCCGGTAAGCCTGTCCGGTATGCCCTGCGCAGACACGCCTGCGCAGGTCGAAAAGACGACAGTAGTGCACCGTGCACACGCTCTGGTAAATCTTTCTGTCACCATTCATTCCGTCCGCTATACTTATAGCATCCACACTTTCTGTCGTTGTCTGCAACGACGTGGCATCTGAACTCTTGACGCCTGCAACGTCTCTACGCATGCTCCGATTTGCTAGCCCCGTTCCCAACCTTTTACATATTTGTTCCAGTCGCCTAATAAGTCGAAATAATTGCACAATTTTTACACTCTTTAAAAACCAACTTAAAGAAAAGCACATCCCGGGGGGAGGGGGGAGGGAGGGGAAAGGATTTTTTATTTTTAGATTTCTTTAAAAGTTGTTATTTTAAGTTAACTTAATTTTTATGGCGTGTTTTGTGTTTCATATTTAATGTTTAAATATAGTCACTATGGTAACTAACAACCACAAGAATTCTTCTTGTTGTTGTTGATTATGAATTATGTTTGTGTGAATATGACTGTGACGATGATGATGATCATCATCATTATTTCTAATTCGTTGATATTTGGTCTGACGCTCATAAAAGGGCGGAGCCAAAGAAATTCTGAAGGTGTCTACAGATGCCTGTCAGGAAAAGCCACTTAATTTTTTAACTTTTTTAAGGTTTTATTGACTTATTTTAAAATTTAAAAATCGTTTTGACAATCGTTGGGTCTTGACAATATTTTGAAAAAAACTTTCAGGAAGTAATTACTTCTCTTTAAAAAGTTTGCTTTAAAAGATAATCTCAACATGAAATTATTATGAAGTGATTCAACAACCCTTCTAGTTTCTAACACACATTCTTCAAGTGTAGAATAACCACAGAGTTCGAAAAACCAAAAAAAGAACGTTTTAATCATTTTATTAAACAAATTGCCTTTAACCGATACAATAAGAAATGGAATCATCCAAGTGAAGACTCGAAGAATCGACTTGTTCTTCCAACGAGGATTGAACGGCGGAACGGATGACGACCACATTCTGTTGTTCGTTTCTACTCCTTTCAACCGACAAACTGGTCGAAAGTCTATCAAATTCCACCTGATATGGAACCGCGTCTAATAGAAAAGAAGGTCCGATCTCATCGTCTGTCGCCCTGATCGTCTCTACGTTTTGTTGTATTCTATTGATCTCCTGCATTTATCGAAAAAGGGGATTAAAAAATGAGCCAAAAAGGATCGAAACGATGAAAGATACCTTTCGTTGTGTAAACGTCGAAGGAACATTCAAAAGAAGAGCTGCGTTAGAACGGACGTGAGCAAAACTATGAAATATGGTGGGATCTAATCTCGTTCGAACCGGGTTCAATTCCGGTTCGACTTCAGAGAAGGCATCTTCGTCTTCCTCGGTCCTCTTCTCATTACGTTGGTTCGTTTTGTGCCATCTTTTGAGACCGTGTTCGGGAGGTTCGCGATCTCCGCCGCTTTTCTTCATTTGGTCGCTCACTTTGCTGATCGTACTGTTGCTACAACCTTTAAAAGACAATAGAACCAATTATCCATTTTAAAAGGATCTGAGAAATTACTTAAAAGGAAAATATTTAATTTAATTTCACCCGTAACCAATGATATAAAGTTGTAACAGTTTGTTTTCGTTCCAGCGGAAGGGGTCAACATTTCAGCTAAAACCCTCCTGGCTTCCACCTGACCAATCGTAACCCTTCGCCGCCAATCAAAAACGAGACGGGAGTGAGACGCGGCCAGGGAGACACAGTTGGACGAACAGCAACGTTCCGCGACGAGCCGATCGATCGGAGGCAAGAGACCGAGAACGGCCCTTCCTTTTCGACGCCTCACCCTCGAACCTCTTTCGGGAACAGTCTTCAATCGCTTGTGTAAGAAGTTGTTAGAATAGACGAGAATCCTTTGAGTTGCTCTTTCGCAGAAGTGAAACTCGTAACGGAGACGATCTCTATTCGAGAGGACGAACTCTTCGAACGCTTTACTCTTCTTTTGTCCGTTTCCGAGTCCGATGTTTCTTTGTCGTCTGGATTCCGATCTGTTTTCGTTCGTGTCGTAACATTTCTGACAACTGAGTCGTTTAGCCTCTTTTATCAAATGGAGGAGACCGAAAACGCGTTCTTCCGATTCTCTTCTCCCTGTAAACGAGAGAAATATTTGTATGTATTACCTCAAAATACACTTCGGACACTTATACATACCTTCCGATTCTACGTATCGCTGTATGCAACCGCATCCGTTTCGTTTGAATACTGGACAATAAAGTCGTTCTGCGTCTTGATCGCTACACTGTCTGGCCAGAGTCGAAGCGAACGCCTTCGAATCTTCGAGATAAGCCTCTCTTGCGGCCCGTTTTCCCTCTGCTAAGTCTTCCGTTACGGTGGTCGTAGCCACGTGGACGCCGCCCTCAATTCTTACTGAATACGGTCCGAAATTCGAGGATATCTTTGAGCTGTTGGTTACCTTCAGTTGACGATCCCAATTCGGTGGTTTCGTTTTCGTTCTTCGTTGTCTTGTCGTCGTTTGTTCCGTAATTGGAGACTGCAGTCGTCTCGTTTTACGGATTCTGTTACTACGTCGACAACCCCCTTCAATTCTATCCTTCAAGCCGACTTCTTCGTTCATTTATCCGTCAATAAAATAACGTAATTTAAGGTAAACTTCAATTAAATGTTGTCAAAAATAAAAATACAGAAAAATGCAATAATCGGTTCTAAACACAGGCGTTTGGATCCAGCACAAAAAAATTCGTTTGTCCCGCCTTTTTATAAGCGTCACACTAAATATCAACCAATTAGAAATTGCCGTTTCTCATAAAAGGGGCGGAGAAAACGAATTGTATGCGCTGGATCCAACTGCCAGTGTTTTTTAAACCGGTTAATATTAGTACTTTTATTTTTTTATCATAGATGGCGATACTATCTGTCATTCGTGCTGCCATCTATGCTGCCATAAATATATAGAGGTAGCTCAATTCCATGTTAAGAGAAAAATGTCGTAAGTGAGTGAGCTTTAATTGAATAGCCTCTCTCTCTCTCTCTCTCTCTCTCTAAGATTTTTCGGCGGGAAGTTAGAACGACTTTAAATTGAAAATGATTGTGGATCAAATTAAGTCCGTATTACCTTTGAAAACACCATTGCAGATTATGCAAAGTGTGTTTGTGGCCTGAGATTTCATCGTCGACAACTCAACTGAACTTAATTCGCTGATTGACAATGATCACCGAACATTGTGTTGACGACGAGTTCTTTGCATTCAATTGTGCATGGTTACGTTGAATTGTCTTGCGATCAGTTTGTTAACGGTGAATTGTCTCCGTTGAGTTGTCTAAGACCAATTTTAAGTAAAACCAAAATGTGGTCACATTCTGCAAACCCTTATGTGAGCCCCACCCACCCTGTGTGCCACCAACGTTGCTCGTGGCATTAAAGGACGTGCAACATTATCTGTGTATCGGACACGTTTAGCAAAATCCCTAACTTTTATTGCTACAATTTTATAAAAATTGAACCAATTCACATTTTGAGGATCAAAACTAGATTGAAATTATAGCTGCAGTTATTTAATTGCGTGCAATTTCTTCTATAACTGATTTGTAAAATAAATATAATTAATTAAAAAAAAGAACAAAGAAATCAATGGCCATTTGGAAGTTTATTGAAACTCAAGATATTAGAGATCTGTTACATTCTCAAATGGGATTAATCGATCAGATGTTGAGTTATGGCTTCTTTGGGCCCGCGCCGTAATTGGCCCTCGAAGTTGTCTCCACTTTCAATGGTTGCTTTTGTAGCAACAGCACAGATATTGGGTTGGAAATTTACCGGTGAAAAAGGCGTCTGATATTTCTAAATTGGGGTTGGTTTTTACTATACACCTACCCCCTTTACAGTGTACGTCGCATTCTTTATAACTTTTGCAATTGAAGGTGAAGAACCCGTTTGCTGCAAGGGGAATCCACACAAAATTACTCATTTTTCATTACTTCGTAAATGGATTCGAAACCGCATACATTTTAAATTAAGCATAATTCACGAAGATGTTTTTTTTTATTACTATCCTTATATAATGGTACTTAATGGGATGACAGTTCACTTCGGAGGCGGAGAACGAAAGGACGACGAACACGAAGGCGGTGACCAACAATGCTACTTTGCTTCCAATCATCTTGCGTTTGCTTAATTCGGTTGCAGAGAAAGAAGACGTTAGAAAATGCCTTAAGAGCTAGTGCTATTTAGGATACGGTGACGTTCTTACCGAACTGGATTCGTACAGAGAAAGAGAGAGCGAGACGATGGTCGAGTAGCTCAAACAAGCTGAGAGAGTTAAGCCGAAGAGTGTGTGGAGACCGAACCGAGGTTCTCCATCCACTTTATATACGATTTGTCTCTCATTCACTCTTCTTGTTTTGTGTTCGCATCTCCTGTTTTAGTTCCGTGACATTGTGATTTTTTGATGGATTTCGTATGGAGTTTCAACAGGATTTTTTGCAAGGTGTTCGACGTCGTGTTCCACAAGTGGTGTCGTTATTGAAATGATGATAATGAATATCCTTTGTGAATAAATGCATAAAATTCAATTCTTTTTTGTAAGACTGTTTCACTGATGTCCCTCAAAAGTGATGCCTTTGGTGCCTTTGATGCTCAAAGGTGAAATCGCCTTCCTTTCACGCGATTGGCCAACACAGAATGTTCGAACGGGCAAATCGCCAAACGCACCACTTGTCGAACACGAATCGAAACCCTGTTGAAACTCCAAACGAAATCCATCAAAAAATTACAATATGTGACGGAACTAAAACAAAACAAAAGAATTCAAAAAAAGAACATCAATCTTTGAGAAAGAGTGAATGAGAGACAATTCGTATATAAAGTGGATGGAGAACCTCGGTTCGGTCTCCACACACACATCGGCTTAACTCTCTCAGCTTGTTTGAGCTATTCGACCATTGTCTCGCTCTCTCTTTCTCTGTACGAATCCAGTTCGGTAAGAACGTCACCTTATCCTAAATAGCACTAGCTCTTAAGGCATTTTCTAACGTCTTCTTTCTCTGCAACCGAATTAAGCAAACGCAAGATGATTGGAAGCAAAGTAGCCGTGTTTACGGCGTTGGTCGTCGCCTTCGTGTTCGTCGTCCTTTCGTTCTCCACCTCCGAAGTGAACTGTTATCCCCAGCATTCCAGTAAGTACCATTATATAATGATAGTAATAAAAAAAACCTCTTCGTAAATTATGCTTAATTTAAAATGTATGCGGTTTCGAATCCATTTAAAAATGAGTAATTTTGTGTGGATTCCTTTCAGGAGAGGATCACTTCACCTTCGATTGCAATGATCATTCCGAATGCGACACACACTGTCACGGTTACCGAGACGGGGGTAGATGTGTGATTAAACCCAACCCCAATTTTGAACAATCAGACGCCTTTTACAGCGGTAAATTTCCAAGCACATATGTGTGCGATTGCACCAGAAAGAAATCACAACACTCCTATTGAAAGTGGAGACAACTTCGAGGGCCAATTACGGCGCGGGCCCAAAGAAGCCGTAACTCAACCTCTGATCGATTGATCCCATTTGAGAATGTAACAGATCTCTAATATCTTGAGTTTCAATAAACTTCCAAATGGCCATTGATTTCTTTGTTCTTTTTTTTAATTAATTATATTTATTTTACAAATCAGTTATAGAAGAAATTGCACGCAATTAAATAACTGCAGCTATAATTTCAATCTAGTTTTGATCTTCAAAATATGAATTGGTTCAATTTTATAAAATACTTGATAATTTGTAGCGCAGTAAAAGTTGTCAGGGATTTTGCTAAACGTGTCCGATACACAAATAATGTTGCACGTCCTTTAATGCCACGAGCAACGTTGGTGGCATACAGGGTGGGTGGGGCTCACATAAGGGTTTGCTGAATGTGACCACATTTTGGTTTTACTTAAAATTGGTCTTCGACAACTCAACGGAGACAATTCACCAAACTTGATCGCAAGGCAATTGAATGTAAGCAACTGAACACAAAGAACTCATCGTGAACACAATTCGCTGCCCCGATTTGAGTTGTCTAAGATAACATCTCCGGAGACACACACAAAGTGCTGGCCTTTGGGAGTGGCGAGGTCGTGAACCACACGAGGGCGACAAGCAGGTTGTGGCGCCGTGCGAGTTTTGGGTCACCTCCTTAAAATGTTCTTATGTTTATTGGGTTGAAACATTTTCACCTTTTGAACAGAACAACTCGACCTTTGTGAAGGTCTACAATGTCACAAAACAGGACTTTCCAGTTTAGGAACTCTTTCCCATTGAAAATGAAATCGCCGAAGATCTAGACTTTTCTGCTCTAATTAAAGATTTCGCCGATAAAAAAAAGGCCAGAACGGCCAACTTTCAATCTTCAGATATTAATTAAACTTAATTTAAAATTTTCTAATCTAAAAATAATATGTTTTTTTCAATGGACAGATTTGATGTGTTTTTGTGCAAATATTTTCATTTTCTCATTTTGAATGAGAATGAAAAGCCCTGAAAAAGAAATCTGCGTCAGGGCGCCAAGGAGGCTAAGGCCGGCACTGATCTGCAATGGTCTTTTCAATGGACATAACTTTATCCACATCCATCACGTCAGCCCAACCTGCTCTGTACTTGCGACCACAAGTTAATTTTCCTTGAAAACGAAATCATTCAAAGTAACAAGGATGCAATTACCAACAATGGTAACGGAACTAGGAACCACCTTTGCCATAAAACTCCATGTCTAGAAATAGAATGAGAGATAATTGTATATAAAAGTGGATGGGAGAACTTCTGAGTTCGGATCGGTACCATTAAAACCACCCTCCTCGTGGCTCCAATCCACTCGTCTCCCATCTTTCTCTCTCGGCTGGTTTCAGCTTCTTACGATCGACTGACTCGACAGACACATCGTCTGTCTTTACGGATACATTTCGATACGAATGTCTCCGTCCTTTTACCTTACCTAACGTAGCACTGAGAGCATATTACGTCGCTCTTTCTCAGCAACCACACGATGATTGGAAGCAAAGTAGGTCGAATGTTTATGGCGTTGGTCGTCGCTTTCGTCTTCGCGTCCTTTCGTTCTCCTCTTCGGAAGTGAACTGGGGCAGAACTGGTACCCGATCCCACAGTAACTCCTTATCGGCACCCGATACACTGAGAGCATTTCATTCATCACGACTAGTACCACAGTGGGCATAGTAATTAAGTGCCATATAATATTATAACGACAGTAAAAAACACAACCCCTTCGTGAATTATTTTAATTTTAACAAAGCCTAATCTTCCGACTGTTCGTACTGTTGTTCCGGCTGTTATTCGTGTTTACCGTTCATCAAAATATTTTGAAAATAAAATTTTTCATGTTAAATACAAAATTTTGTTTTAATTGCATCACACTTATTATTGTATTTTTTTATGGTGTTATTTTTTACTGAACTTCTACTGTCTGTTGTAGGCATTTTGCCTACAACAGATAGAGAGGTTCAGTGTTTAGTGGCTCAGGATGATAATCTACTCCGAGCCGGCTTTCTACGGCTCTGCTGGCAATGTAAGTTCTCACTCAGACTCGTGTTATCTGTACGAGGCTGGCGCACGTGGCATTACGTGGATGACAAGAACCAGACGCGCATCTCCCCATCTTTAGCATTTGATTTTTTTTAGCTGTTGCTTCGTAAAAATTAACATAACTTAAAAACGAGTTGAAATACAAGAAAAAATCATAGAATGAAAAATAATCTAAACATTTTCTAGCGATGAACACGACGTTATCTTTATGTTTCCGTGTCAAACGACGTGTCAGTTATCCATTTTTAGTTTCTCAACAATCCCTACGTTCCAAAAATTATAACTCCACTCCACGTTTTGCTTATTAAACCTGAATAAAACCCCGTTCTCAACAAATGTAAGCAACGTCTGGAGAAATTACTCGTACGAAAATGAGGCAGACGCTCACAGTTAAGAGCCAAATCCTCATAACACGAGAAAGTTCTCTCAGTTGGAGTATTTATTCAATACCAAGTGGAGCACCTTCTCCAAAAACTTAAGAAAAGAGAAAGTAGTCCCGTTTTATTCATACAACCCAATCACACTGTAACAACCCGTGCACGAGCATATTACATGCTTCAACTTTTCAAAACTTCGGATTTAATTAAAAAAAGAACAAAGAAATCAATGGCCATTTGGAAGTTTATTGAAACTCAAGATATTAGAAATGCGGCTTCTGGTACATTCTCAAATGGGATCATTCGCTACATTGTTGAGCTGTGGCTTCTGTGGAGCTTGCTCGGCTGTTGAGCTGCGGCTTCTTCGCTCGGCTGTTGAGCTGCAGCTTCTTCGCTCGGCTGTTGAGCTGCGGCTTCTTCGCTCGGCTGTTGAGCTGTGGCTTCTTCAGGCTTGTTCAAATGTTGAGCTGGAGCTTTTTGGGCGTGTTCAGCTGTTGAGCTGTGGCTTCTATGGAGTTTGCTCAGCTGTTGAGCTGCGGCTTTTTGGGGCTTGCCGTATTTCTTCTTTCTGGAGCAAATGCACGTAGATGGGGTATGGTATCTACTGTTTGCTCCTGGATTGGGGAATCTTCTCATCACGCATGTAACCAACCAGCGGGAACCACACTTTGTTTCGCACTCACCGTAAAGGTCACACTCGAAGCTGAAGTTCTCGTACGAGTCATCCTCTAAAAAGGAATCCACAGAAAATTACTCGTTTTTCATTACTCTTTAAGTTGGCTCGAACACTACGTACATTTTAAATTAAGCATAGAGACCTAATTCACGAAGAAGGTTTTTTGTTACTATAGTTATATAATGGTACTTACCTTTCTCATTACCATACTGGTCTACGGTATAAGATGTAACATGGTGATTGCGGGACGGGGCACAGTTCACTTCGGAGGTGGAGAACGAAAGGACGACGAACACGAAGGCGACGACCAACGCCGTAAACAATGCTACTTTGCTTCCAATCATCTTGCGTTTGCTTAATTCGGTTGCAGAGAAAGAAGACGTTAGAAAATGCCTTAAGAACTAGTGCTATTTAGGATAAATTGACGTTCTTACCGAGCTGGATTCGTACAGAGAAAGAGAGAGCGAGACGATGGTCGAGTAACTCAAACAAGCTGAGAGAGTTAAGCCGTTGAGTGTGCGGAGACCGAACCGAGGTTCTCCATCCACTTTATATACGAATTCTCTCTCATTCACTCTTTCTCAAAGATTGATGTTCTTTTTTTGAATTCTTTTGTTTTGTTTTAGTTCCGTCACATATTGTATTTTTTTGATGGATTTCGTTTGGAGTTTCAACAGGGTTTCGATTCGTGTTCGACAAGTGGTGCGTTTGGCGATTTGCCCGTTCGAACATTCTGTGTTGGCCAATCGCGTGAAAGGAAGGCGATTTCACCTTTGAGCATCAAAGGCACCAAAGGCATCACTTTTGAGGGACATCATTGAAACAGTCTTACAAAAAAGAATTGAATTTTATGCATTTATTCACAAAGGATATTCATTATCATCATTTCAATAACGACACCACTTGTGGAACACGACGTCGAACACCTTGCAAAAAATCCTGTTGAAACTCCATACGAAATCCATCAAAAAATCACAATGTCACGGAACTAAAACAGGAGATGCGAACACAAAACAAGAAGAGTGAATGAGAGACAAATCGTATATAAAGTGGATGGAGAACCTCGGTTCGGTCTCCACACACTCTTCGGCTTAACTCTCTCAGCTTGTTTGAGTTACTCGACCATTGTCTCGCTCTCTCTTTCTCTGTACGAATCCAGTTCGGTAAGAACGTCACCTTATCCTAAATAGCACTAGCTCTTAAGGCATTTTCTAACGTCTTCTTTCTCTGCAACCGAATTAAGCAAACGCAAGATGATTGGAAGCAAAGTAGCATTGTTTACGGCGTTGGTCGTCGCCTTCGTGTTCGTCGTCCTTTCGTTCTCCACCTCCGAAGTGAACTGTCATCCCAGTAAGTACCATTATATAAGGACAGTAATAAAAAAAACCTCTTCACGAATTATGCTTAATTTAAAATGTTTAAAATGGTTTCGAATCCATTTAAAAATGAGTAATTTTGTGTGGATTCTTTTCAGCAGGCAATCACTTCACCTTCGATTGCAATGATCATTCCGAATGCGACACACACTGTCACGGTTACCGAAACGGGGGTAGATGTGTGATTAAACCCAACCCCAATTTTGAACAATCAGACGCCTTTTACAGCGGTAAATTTCCAAGCTGGTATGTGTGCACTTGCATCAGAAGTTTGTCGCAACACTCCTATTGAAAGTGGAGACAACTTCGAGGGCCAATTACGGCGCGGGCCCAAAGAAGCCGTAACTCAACCTCTGATCGATTGATCCAATTTGAGAATGTAACAGATCTCTAATATCTTGAGTTTCAATAAACTTCCAAATGGCCATTGATTTCTTTGTTCTTTTTTTTAATTAATTATATTTATTTATTTTACAAGTTAGTTAGAAAAAAAATGTCCGCCAAATAATTCAAAATGGTCAAATGGCGCGTTTGAAGTTCCTAACATCTAAAAAAACATTGTTTTGCGTTTGTGAAATGAGAAAGACACTTTTTTGAAATGAACGCCATCTGCTTTTTTTAGGGTTCGTTTATTTATTTATTTTTTAACGTACGCGTTTGCTGGCTTATACATTGCCTGGTGGTATGCGGTTTTTTCCGTGTAGTCAGTCTACTAGAGAAATCAAGGTTGGACGGTCCGACGTTGGACGGACATTGTGTTTTTAGTCAGCCATCTGTCTTAATGTTATCTCTCTCCGTCGTCGCCGACTTATGTCGGGGGAGACTGTGGTGTTGGACCTTTGAATAAACAGCATCCGTCTTGTTGTTATTCTGTTTATCCACCCGGAGATCGCCCACGCTAAGTTGCTCGCCCGGCAAAAGTCCGAAGTTTTGAAAAGTTGAAGCATGTAATATGCTCGTGCACGGGTTGTTACAGTGTGATTGGGTTGTATGAATAAAACAGGAGTACCTTCTAGTATTAAGTTTTTGGAGAAGGTGCTCCACTTGGTATGAATAAAATGGTTGAGCATTTACTCCAACTGAGAGAACTTTCTCATGTTACGAGGATTTGGCTCTTAACTCAAGTATGCAGTGAAAACATATTTCATAATTGCACAAACTGCACAATTCTCAACAAGTATAAAAAATACTAATAATATGTATGAGTTGAACCAAAACCTCTTTACATGTAAACTCTAAAAGTTAAAAAGGAAAAAAAAAAAAAAAAAGAGAGATTCAAGAGAATAATTATTATTTTCTTCTTAATTCTTGAATACAAGCACTTTTTTAAACTGGGGACATCAAGTGTGAGCATTTGCAAGCTCCATCTTTATTCTTAAGTGTGGCCGTATCTTTTTTTTTTAATTTCATTTAATTTTGTGTATGTCCTTTTCAGGGCTTCGTAGAAAACAACAAAACAATGTGAAATATTAAAAAAACTAATGCATGGATGTGAATCTACATATTTTTGTCTTTATTTTTTCAAGAATTCACAAAAATTGGGCAAATAATTTGCGAGAAAACGTCACAAAAAAACATTACCAGGTGCAGCGATTTTTCCATAGAGTTCTATGTTAAGGTTTCGTCTGCTAACTACTTATCGGGTCATTTTTTAGCCTACTGCCACTATGCCCTACAATCACTCTGACGTCACAAGCTTCATCTTATGGCGTGACAACTACACTGTATATTTATAGTCCAAGTTAATTAAAGGACAAATTGCCGCCAAATAATTCAATTGGTCACACGGTGCACCTGATGTTTCCGTTTCCGACACTCGAAACAGTCATAAAACAAATTACGAAGCATATTGTAGTACAAATATGGCACATTTCTATACGTAAGATTACATTGAAAAGCGCTATGTTTGTACACCTCTATAGATCATATTTAATAAAGTCGTAGACTCGTAGCCCAGCTTCAACTCTTCATATACAGTGTTCGCTAAAAAATGGCGCTTTTCGCCTTTCGCTTTCGTTAATATTGGCATATCGATGCTATTAGTTTATCGATCTATTATTGTTTTAAGTTGAGGCTCGAATTTAAGATGGAAACTTAGCAATTGAACTTTATTTTTTAAACCTTTTAAGGAACGTTTCAACATAGAAAACCCCTAGTTAATGGTATTTGATGTCACAATTTTCTATGTTTTAAACTTTTGTAGAGTTTAAACTTTAAATTGTGTCTCAAATCCCAAGTTATTTCTTGAATTTCGAACCAAGCTATGACCACCTATAGTTGAAGTCGTATTTAACAGTCCAAATGGGTGACCTAAGTTGGCCACCTTCTACAGATTACGTGGTATTAAACGCCACGTTAGTTCACCCCGCTGCCACATATCTATCGTAAAAGCGTAGGAATATACCAGCTTCATCGTAAGAAGACGCCTTTTACGTCAGACGGGTTGATGATAAATTTAGGTTTGTGTCATTTTGTCTTAATAAAAAAGGGATAATAACAGTGAAAACTGAAGAACACTTTTGGTTAAGCTGTGGCGAATTTTTGACATAATTTCTTTTGTATTAGACCAAATGACAATACTAAATTTTAAGTGCAACCCGTATGACGTCACAAGCTTCTTGTTTCGATGAGAGACATTGGTATACGCTAAGGCTTCTAAGCTTCTTTCCACAAATGAATCAAAGGAGTTTCCGGATAAGACTCTAAGACGCGGGACTTTATGATATGGACAACGTAATATCTGAGGAAAGAAATGATTTGAAAGGACTTAACGATGTTAAGGAGACTGAGAAAGGCGCATGTACAGTCTTTGGCCGGACTTTCGACTCGGATATCGGCGAGTTTTACTTTGAATCCGATGAATTGGCTTTGAAAGGAAACGCCGATTATCTGAACTTGTTGAGAACTGTCGCTATTTTAGAAGCTCAACGAATGAAAGCCATCAGCGTTTGTGTTCAATTTATGCGCGATATTTTATTCTGCTGTTAATATGACGTTAATTTTATGTTTAAAATTAGGATTTGGATCGTTTGGCCGAAGCCGAGAGAGAAGCTCTTTCAAATCCGATCGAATTTGTCGAAAGGTTACAAAGAAACGAAGACTTAAACTTACCAGGACTACAAAGAATCGCTTCTCTGCCGATTATTGATTTCTCCAAGTATACACATAACTTTAATTTACTTCAAAGTTCTGGTCACAGACACGTAACTCGGCAGAAAAAGGGTTCGACGTCGTTCGGAGGAGGTGGAATCGCAACTTCGGATGGCGAAGGAATTGCCGGAACTTCATCAGCTTTGGAAGTGAAGACCGATTCCGACGATTGTGGGATTCCGTTTCTCGTACGAGGTCGATTATTCGGCATGAACAAATCTCAGACGTTTAATCAACTTTGGAGCATCGAAGAACAGAAAAAACTTGAAGAACTTTTGGTTAAGCATCCACCGGAAGAAGTTGAAGCGAGGAGATGGGAGAAAATAGCAAAGGAACTCGTGAATCGAACTCCTCAGCAGGTTGCGAGTAGAGTTCAGAAATACTTCATCAAACTGACGAAAGCAGGACTTCCGGTTCCCGGTCGTATTCCAAATATGTCAACGTATCAGAGGAAGGCGGGACCTCATCACCATCATCGACAACATCGTCATAACCGATTTCTCTTTCAGCCTTCGACGTTCTTGGCGTCTTACGAGCCTCCGGTTCTCATGTCCGAGTTCGACGATGACGCCAGTAGCACGTCTTGTAATTTCTCTGGTTCTAGCAGCGTGGATAACGATTACGGGTGGTCGAATCGGTTGGACGGATCAACGGTTTGAACTTTTTTTTACGAGTTCAGTTTATCGTATATATTTATTTTGGTTTGTTTTTCTTGCATAGAACGAAGATGACGAGATTCCGGCAGAGTTAAAGAATACCGAAGAATACAGGGAACTTATGTTTCTTAAAGATCTTAAGCTTAAGAAGATGAAAGAACAACGAGGAGCGGAACACATTGGATATAAGGTTGCAAATTAAAAGATTACGTTTTGTTTGGTGCTCTTTTACTGATCTCCATCAGAATCTTTGATAAAATCAAAAGTTCAAAGAAATCTTGTCATTCTTTACATCATCATATTGAACCTAATTTTTCATTTTAAAACATGACGAAATATGTTGGTTCTATTTACAGTGTGATTCGTGTCACTGCGAACCGATTGTCGGAACTCGTTGGCATTGCGTGAATTGTCCATCCGACGATGCCGTCGACCTCTGCAACAAATGTATCGATGGGTGAGTCGGTGTCTCCCGTCCCCTGTCTTCCATATCGTTCGTCTCTTTATTTTTCACGTTTACAATCGGCATTTCGCGAATAATCTTACAATAATGTGACATATTCCCAAAATGCCAACCGTTAAGATTTATTGAGTTTCCATTTCTTTTTTGTTCCAATTGCAGCGACTTTGAAAACGAAGTCCACTTGTCGAGTCATTGTCTGGAGCCAATTCGAGATCCAAAAAAGTCTTCTTCGTACGTCGATGGAGATTACATGCAGTTCCACGGAAATTATAATTATCTGGATCCGAATTACATGCCAGCGATGTGAGGCTAACAATCAGGTGTTCTTTTCTTTTTACAACAAGGAAACACACAAGTCATAATGAATCGAAAGTAAAACTTTTATTGCGACATTTGGTTTTGTTTTAATTTTTTTTTTTACAAAATATATCTTGTAAAAGTGACATTTTCTCTTTGGTCTTTTGGTTTTAACTCTGTAGATAACCTCTAAAAAAGAGAAACAACAAAATGTTCAAATTAAGCAATTACTTTATAAAAGCGAAGTCTTATTACGGTAGTTTGATCTTCATGAAGACGAGACAAGTGAAGAAGGAGGTTAGAATGCAAAGGAATCCGACTGAAGTTGTCAACAGTCGAGTGAGTTTCGGAGTCGAAGGTTCGTGAGTGTGATCTAGAATGATGAATCCGAGTCCGCCGAGAGTGAAGAGGAAACTTGAAGCCAATCCCTCCATGATGTACTGACCATTCACACGATACGGCATAAACGCAACCTATTAAATCAAACGGGAAAGTACTGTTAACGATACATGTTCCGGTGACAGACAATTTGTCAACGAACAAACGAACCGGTTTCGTGTGTCCGTGTTCGTCCGTAGTCGATCCGACACTCGGTGGTTCCACGATGACGTCATAGATTATACCTATGCAATACGAAAATAATCGGAATTTTGATTAAATGTAGTCAGTGACGTCATAGACCATAACTCCGCCCATCTGTTTTCAGTGGAGCCCTACGTGGACGTTTACGTGCACGACGCTTATGATGGACATGCGGTGACTGTGTGCGCTGTGCACATAAACGACCGCGAAAGTCCTGGCTGACGACGCAAAGAAGGCGTGGCTTACGGACCTCCCGTCACGAGAAAGTACGATCCGAGCACCAGCGAGAAGACTAACATGGCCGATGGTTTCTGAACGTACGACGGTTTCTTCAGCTTGATATTCGGACATTGCAATACTTTGTAGGGTAATCCGTAAAAGGCGACCACCGCATCCGTTAAAGCGTCCATCTCTCTATAAGCAGATTTCTCTTCGTGAGATTTTTACAGCCACTTCCGGTTTGTTATCTACCGCAAGAGGGCGCTCCTAAAGCTCACTTCCTGTGTTTAGTTACAAAGCAAATTTTTTTTTGGATTGTCATTTTGTGTGTTTCTGTTTCTAGTGTTCTACTCTTTAAAATCGAAAATGTTGTCTTGTATCTCCGGAATTCCGTTTAATTCGTTGGAATATTCGCAGAAAGGCCCGAGACAAGTTCACTTCAGTCCGTACGCGGATAACGGAGGGTAAAATACGGTTCACGCACGCACTTTCTAGTTTGTAATTCACGTTTTGATTGTTTCTTGCAGGAGTGTTGTCGCCGTTGCTGGCGAGGACTTCGCAGTTATTGCATCTGATACCCGTTTGAGTTCGGGTTTTTCTATTTATTCTAGAGAACAATCGAAATTACACAAAATGTAACGTATATTTTGGGTCAGACTAAAACACGGAAATTCGCAGAAGAGGATGGTAAAGCTGTTTAAAACTGCTGGAAAATACCTTTTAAATGCTTTTTAGTGTATTTTTCTACGTGTGGCCGTGTTTTCTTTTTGACTTACGTAGTATTGTGGCTGTTAAATGTAAATAACGGTTTTTTTGTATCGTTTCATGTTTGTATTGTTTCATATTTAGGTCAGGAAACACAGTACTTGGAACTTCTGGTTGCTGGTGTGATATTCTGACATTCAGACGGATTGCAGAATTCAAAATGAAGGTTTAACGAATCGATTCTTTGTCTTAAAGTGTCAAATAATTGATATAATCTGTTTTTTGTTAAAAGATGTACGAACACGAACATCACAAAGAGATGAGTACTCCTGCATTCGCTCAGATGGTGTCTACGATGCTCTACCATAAGCGTTTTTTTCCGTACTATATTTCGAATATTGTCGCCGGTCTCGATGTCGATGGTAACGGTTGCGTGTTCAGCTACGATCCAGTCGGACATTGCGAAAAGGAACATTTCAGAGCCGGCGGTTCTTCGAGCGCTCTCCTACAACCTCTTCTCGACAACCAGGTAACATTTTCTAGAGCGGATTTACGCCTCGGAAAAATAAATCGTTTGATTTGTTTCTCGTAGATCGGCTTGAAAAACATTGAAAACGCCGAACATATTCCGATCACAAAAGAAAGAGCCGTTGCTCTCATCAAGGACGTTTTCATTTCGGCCGCCGAAAGAGACATTTACACCGGAGATGGGATCGTGATCAATGTTATTACGAAGGATGGAATCAAGGAAGAAACATTTTCTCTCAGAAAAGATTAAGGGACGAGTCTCGGATGTTGTGGTCATAATTGTAGATTTTTGGAATTAAATTCTGAGAATTAAAATGTATCTCTTTAAAGAAAAATACAAAAGTTTGCGTTTTAATATCATGATCTTTTTAATTGTTCCATTGCAATTAGTACAAGAAAGTGTTAAAAAAAAAGTCAAAAATTCATCGTATGCAATACCTACTCAGAATAATAAGAAACGAAAAAGCATTTTTAAAAAGGTGACATCGGTGAATTAAACACATAATTTTTATTTTATTCTCTTTAACACAACATAGAAAACACTCGGTTTTAAAGAAGTGAAAGAATCTAAGAAGTTAATCGAGAGCAAGAGGCTTGAATGACATTTTTCCGTGGCGGCTGACGATCGAGACTTTAAAAAAAAAAAACACAAACACACAAAACAATCCGTCGGTTTGGTGCTCAGCCGCCGTAATCCAAATGTTTCGTTAGCGCCTCTCACTTGCCCTTTGCAGGCGGTTTTAAAGCCTGTCCTTTATCCTTTCCACGTAATTTGACCTCTGTAAAGAGAAAACAAACGACGATTTTTACCAGGAATCGAACCCTTGGAATATTTGATAAAGGGAGAATATTAACCCAAAATGCGCTCCAACTTAGCAAGTACGGCCTGATTCGGAATCGCTTTTCCAGCTTCGTACTCGTTGATCACTTGACTCTTTTCGTTGGCTCTCTTATATCGGACAACGAAAAAAAGATATTTAACGTCTAATACGACGTACGATTACAATTTGAATTATACCGTTGCCAGTTCCTTCTGAGTGAATCCTTTCGCCTGGCGATGTTTTTGGATCAACTGTGCGATACCGAGACCAATCGTATCGTGATGCAGTTCCTCCGTCTCTTGGTCCAGTTTGCAAGTGTTCAAAGAAGTCGCAACTTTCTTATTGGTCGCCGCATTGACTGAAATCGCAACAAACAGTTTTAACCGTAAAACCCTGACGATCACTAATTCTGTGTATTCTTTCGATTACGCGCCGCTAGCCTCCAAGCTGAGGGCTGTGGAAGTTATATGTATCTTGTGAAATAAGGCGAAACAGCATCCCTGCATAGAGGCTAATCAGCTTTTAATCGAAAGGATGTCCTTATTCTTACACTTCTTAGTTGTTTCAATCGGAATTCCTTTGCGTTGCGCGGCGTTTATTGCCTATAAAACGGTCCAAAAACAAAACATAAACACTACATTTCGTGTTGCTTACGGTTGCGTTTGCGGCATCAGTGCTTGCGTCTTACAGACGACGCAACTGCAAGAGGTACTCATCGTCCCTCTCTATGTGTGTGACGTCATTTTTGTTTGCTTACGGAGGAGGACGCATCTGCAAACGTAAGAGAAGATTTCTTATAAAATTAATATTTTTTTTTACCTGCTGAGATTTGAGCTGTTGAGCTTTTGGCTGCCTCTTGCGCAGATATGTGATTTTATCCCAGTCGTTATCAGACATTTTCAAACAAAATTTCGTTCTAACGGAGTTGTTTTATTTTAATAATAACACAGTTGTTGCTTGTTGCCCTTATGATTTGCAATAATAATGTAATAAAATGCGTATTTCGCTATTGCATCCGATTGCGACAATTGGATTCCTCAACCTATTTCTTCAATACTTTCAAGCCTTTCTTCTATATAATTACATAAAACCCTATCTAAATCCGCCATCTTGTGTCAGTTTTTAGGTCCTACATTTCGGTCGCTTATATAAGTTATATAGCTGTAAATAATGAAGTTTAATGCATTTTTTAGGAACTATCATATTAATTTATAGCATAAGGACATTTTCTTGTTTATGTTTTTATTTGCATTAAATTTGTATATATTTTTGCAGCAATTTTCGTCATCTCAAAGGACACAATATGTGAACCAGTTCACGCAGCAAGACACTCATCCTATTTTTGTGTAATACACACGTATTGGAACGTTTAAGATTTTTAAAGCACTTGTACAAGCACGCACTCACCACTAGGTTCGCTGTAAAACAGAAGAACTATTTTTTTTCTTCTGTTGCGGTATCTGCAAGTAGTTCATGACGTCACAGTTATGGTTTTCTAATGTAACATTTTTGTTGTGTTCGCAAATGTTAGTATGTTCTTCAATGAAAGGATTGCGTCATAGCCAGGCGTTAACAATCGATCGTAATCGTTTCGACGTCATTACGTGTTTTGGGGTTGAGTTTTGTTCTCGTTGTCGTTTTTTTTGTTCGTAAATGACCGATTTTTCATCTGTTTTATTTTAATTAAGATGATCGAATTAACGGTGAAGACGTTAGATTCGCAAAATCACAGTTATTCTGTTCCGGATGAGGTGAGATTTCACGGGTTTTATTTTGTGAGATTTTTTTTTTTGAAGAAGAAGAGACAAAATGGGGATCGTTTTTTCAATGTTTTAACTTTAAAATCTTCATTATTTACATTTATTACGTTTCTTAGATTACCGTCAAACAGTTCAAAGACAAAATAGCGAATTCTGTGGTGAGATAACTTTGGAAATATTTTATATTTTTATTAATTTTAATTAATTTTAGGGGTTTGTTGTTGATCGATTAGTCAGGTCTGGACTATACCATTAGAAACATAATGAAATCATGAAATAATTTTACATTTTTGTATTTATTACTTATATTTTATGTATTATGTTATATATCGAACTCTTGATTATTTTCTGTTTTTCAGAAAAGTCAAATTAAGAGAAACTAGAAAGTGTTTTTTTTTAGAAACTAGAAAGGTAAATAGCTCAATCACGTTAAGGGTATTTTCATGGTGATATCTTTCAAAATGAGCTTTTTTTTTATACACAAAAATGAAACAACAAACTATCGTCTGCTTAATGTCTGGTCGTTTTACTTTGGTGCTCGTGAAATTGCACAAACTGCAGAAACTTATTTAATATAAAACAAATTAATGTCAAATTGCAGAAACTCATTAATTCGGGTCATTTTTAAATAAGTTTCTGCGTTTTCTGCAATTTTACATTGATGTGGGTCATTTTATGTGAGTTTCTGCAATTTCTGCGTTTTAGAGTTTGCCCATAAAAAGTTCATTTTGAAAGATATCAACATGAAAAATGCCCTGAAGTGTGATTGAGCTAGTTTTCTAGTTTCTAAGACACTTTTCAGTTTCCAACGAAGTTTGCGCACGAAAGACAGGGAATAACTAAGAGTTGGAGGGGCCCGCTGATTCCATTTAAAATCGACGTGATTACGTTTTTAGGGTATTACAGCAGATAAACAGCGTTTGATTTACTGTGGCCGAGTATTACAAGACGAAAAGAAGTTATCCGATTATGGTTAGAACTAAAAATTGGAATTAGGCAGTCATTAAAATGTAAAAACATGCCGAAAATTCTCCTGTAAACTCAGAAAACAACGTGAAACTTAGAAATTTTTACGTAAAAATGTACGAAATTTGCTGTAAAGAAAAAAGCAAATCATAGAAATTATGTAAATCTACTAGAAAAAATTAGAAATGTAGATGGAAATTGGAAGAAGGCTTGAAAAATACAAGATATTAAAAGAAATCTGCAAATTCGTTTCTTGTATAAGGGAGATTTTTGTATGTTTTGCGTTTTTTTGAGTCTCTAAGGATGAAATTAACCTCGAAACAAGATTCATCTTAATTGTTATTAACTAATTAAAATGCAGATGTTAACGGGAAAGTCATTCATTTGGTTCAAAGACCTCCTCCTGGATCGAATCGTCCATCGACCGGTTCGTCTCAGTCGGCGGCTGGAACTTCACCGTCTCCATCCAGATCTCAACGATCCGGAGCTCATGATGGAAACAGTTTTCTTCTCGGCGCTTTTACGGTTCCGTCTGACGTCATGGATTTGAATCACGTTCATCAGATTGTTGAACAAGTCGTAACTGGAATGGGAGAATTGGGAAGGAATGCGACTGTCATGTCGCGTGCATCGGTTATTTTTCTTTCTCCTTATTCTTCGAGTTTCAAAATGAGTCTCGAAATTCTTTCTGTTTTATCGTTAGGATGATGGCTCGACGGTCGACGTCCACATCAATCTGAGCCAATCAGCGGTAAGAAGCGAGACGAATCAACGTATTCTAAGTGCTCAGAGTATGATACAAAGAGCCGGAGAATCGATTACTAGACTTCAGGTGGTTCTTAATCGATTTCGTTAGCGTTTTACAACCGTTTCTAACTTTGAACTCGTTTATAGAATCGTTCTGAATCGTCGTCGTCGTCGGAAACACAAACGCAAGACGATGGCGACGATACGCCGACTTCCGAAACGGCACCCGACGTTCAGGCCAATGTCGAAACGGACGAGTTTCAGATCGATTTAGGTGATGCCGCTCCGTTTTTGAGACAGATGGATTCGGGAGCGGCGCCTCCTGGTGGAATGACTGCAACCGGTATAGCGGATGCTGCTCGTGTTGCAGCTGCTGCCGTTTTTGCTGCGGCTTCTGCCGCTGCTAACTTACCCGAAACCGATTGCTCGACTCCAACGAATGCGAGTTCTACGGAACGACCTACGACGGATCCGGTTACGGAAACCGAAAACGCACCTTCGGTCGGAATTCAGACTAGTAACGGAAATGAAACAAATGGAAATGCGAGAAATACGAACAACGCCAGATTTCAAGTTCCGACGTTAGTCTTCGATCTTTTTTTGCGTTCCAGTTTGGAAACTGTTGTCGTTTATCAGTTTTCTCGTTTGTTTTTGTTGTAGTCCTCCTCGTGCGACTGCGTTGGCCAACGTACTGGACGATCTTGCCGCATTCCACACTCGATTCGCTCCTCATCTGGATCGCTTGAGAGCGATCGTACGAGAGGATCGAGATTACGAGGGACGTCGGGACGAACGAAGTGCCGATCAGAACACTTTCTCGAGCGTCTCTCGTGTCCTGCACTTTCTTAGTCACGCTTATCACGCCGTTAGCGATATCGTTCTCGATCTTTCTCAGCCGCCTCCTCGTTCGCTTCACTCTCGTATTCTGATGATGATGCAACCTACAGCCATCGGTCAGGCCGGAATTCCGGTTCTGGTGGAGCCGGGAGCCGCTTCCGCAGTTAGATTTCCGGTGAAGTTTAGAAACAAGCGGATTTTTATGGAGTCAAAAGACCGTAACCGTTTAATTGTTTTTTTTTTCAGGCTCCGATTAACATAATTACGACGTTAAATGCTACTCGGCCTACGACCACGAGTAGCAGCAGCAGTAGCAATAGTAGTAGCAGTAATTCTTCTGCAACTGCGACAACGACGACTTCTTCGACTGCTTCTAATTTTTCGACGTCGTCGTCGGCTCCCACTTCTACTTCGAATACAAATCCGACTCAGGTTTCAGTGTCTTTCACTTATTTTTCGTTTCCTAGATATTTGTTTGAAATTGTTTTTTTTTTTTTACGAAATCACTTTAGAATCCATTAGCAGGCCTTTTTGGTGCTCAGAATCCTTTCGTTTTTATGGAAGTCGGTCCCGGTTCGATCACGATCGATAGCGTTTCTGCCGCCGTTGTTACGGAAGCTAATGGAATGCCGTCGGCGATGGGAACCGGTTCGTTTCGTCTTCTCACTTTCTCGATGGTCGTTTTGAAACGGAGTCGATCTAACTTTTGTCTTTTTGATGATTTTCAAATTAGGTTCAAGATTTCCTGCGTTTGTCTTGCCTCCTGGGCAGACTCAAGTCTTTCGTCTTGGTCCAGGAATGGCTCCTCAGCGTGCGGGTCCGTTTAAATCGTGTTTATTTTCGATTGGTTTTCTCGCGATATTTAAAGACAGAAAAATTGAGGAAAACTATTTGAAATGGGAGAAACTAGATAAAACATAACGTAAATTATTGACTGGAAGTGACGAAATTTCTTTAGAAACTAGAAATTTACTCAAAACGACTAAAATTTCTTAGAAATTTATCTGAATTTTTTTTGCAGTTTGCTGAAAGTTCGAACAAGTTTGTAGAAAATAACCACAGTTCGAAAATCACCTGTTCATAAAACATGTTAATTTTTGTTGAACTTCGGCATCTTGTGGGGGGGGGGGGGGGGGTGTAGGAAATGGCGGAACTTTTGTGTTTTACCTCTTGAAACGTTTATCTTTTAAAATAGCTACGAACTGTCAGAGTCAAGCTCGTGGTAACACGACGACGCAACCGACAACTTCGACACAAACTCGAAGTACGTCTCGCCCAATTCAGACCATTCCGATGCCATTTCCCGGATTCAACGTTCCCAGTTTCGATCCTTTCCTTCCGTGTTCTTCTCGTCACATGTATGCGTGTCTTCGTCATCGTCCTGTCGCAGCGCAGTTGGTGGTCGGTCATCACCAGAATCCACAGCAGCAGCAACAACAGCAGCAGCAGCAAGGCGGAACGGGTGGAAATGCGGGGATTAACAATCAGTTTGCCGGACTCGTTGCTAACATGATGTCCACTTTGTTCGGTGGTCAAGCGCCTTCTATTCCCGTTCAGACGGCCTCTAGTGCAACCGGTTGGTTGCATTTTGACAGTTTGCATTTAATGAAATCGATAATTGATTTTTACATTTGATTATAGGAACGTCTTCGAATTCAACGTCGAATCAAACACATGCTGAAATGGCCAACGTTCAACATATTATTTCGTCGTTCTTTAGAGTCGGGATCTCTTTTTTCTTTAGAAAACGAATCTTTTTCATTTACTTGACTGTTGCCGATTGTTTATTTTAGACCGTTGGCTTAGGGAGTGAGGCCGAGACTTCTCGTTCTTCGTCGTCGTCTCCATCTTTAATCGATTTCTTGAGCTCGTTGCCGGGTTACACCCATACAGAGTCCGAAGGTTTTTATATTTCGGATATATTCGTATCGCGAGAATCAAATGTTTAAAAATCATCTTTATTAAGGTGTTTTGCTTCAATTTGCTTTCTTAATCGGTTTTGTTATTTTCCGTGTTTAGGTTTCTTGAACGATCTCCTCATGTGTATTGCGAGTCACCTGACACTTCAGGAGTTTGTCGAGGTCTTCACCGGACGCACCGAACCTCTAGACGGCCTCCGTCCGCATCTGGAACACTTCATCCGTTCTCAGTTGCCGAGCGGAAACGACGATTACGCTTCGATTAGAAACACGACGACTAGATTTGCCGGAGAACTGGCCAATTCGTTGGTCGAGGCCGTTGTGCGTTTTTCGAACATTCTGCTTTCGAAATTTTTAATTTCTACACAAAAGTGTTCGGTTTTCATTTTTTCTTTGTTTTGTTTTTTAGGGTTCGGTTCAAATTAGAGAGGGTGTTGATTACGCGGCGACGATACGCCGTTTTTGGGAAACTTATCTTCACACGCTCACGATGTTGATAATGCCTCCCGATCGTACGTTTAACGTTCGTTCGTTTTTTTTTTTTAAAACCACGTTGGGGAAGTAATTAAAAGTAACATTAAATTACTTTTTTAAGTAATTAGTAATTTGCATCTATTAATTTTGAAACGTAAATTGTAATTTATTGCTTTTTCTCATCACTTTTGATTGTAATTATTTTGAAAAGTAATTAATCCCAACACTGGTTTTAGGAACCCGTGACGAACGTATTTTCATTATCGTTGTTTCACGTTATTCGTCGTTTCGTAGGAGATAATTTCGGGCGCTGTTTCTACGTCGGTTGTCGTCGGATCATTTCTTTATTTGTTCGACTTAATATCTATTGTTTAAGAGACGGAGCCGACGCTTTTGAACAAGTGATTCGGAACGTCGTGCGACAGATGTCGGCAGATCTCGGTCCTCAAGTTCAGTCTTGGATGGCTGGAATGAGCGTGGCGCAGGTTCAGGCCATGATTGCTAACTGGACGATCAACGAAGACAACATACGCATCTACGTGGTCGGAACGTCTGAAGCGGCGCGTAACGGCCGATCGAACGGATCCGTCGTTACGGAGCCAACAGTCGCAGTTTTAGACGAGGTTCGAAATTGGAAATCTAGAAGTTGGACCTGGAAGGTTTTTCCTTAAAAAATGGTGCTCCTAGAGTGTGGCCACGTAACACTTATCTAGTATCGCCGTTTCTAGTGAATGCTAATGGAAAACTTTTTGGTCCCATTGTCGAACTTCGTATCTGTTTTTTTCGTGATCATGTCGGTCGTTTCAGGCGATGGATGCGATTGCGAACGAACCTGAAGCTACGGTTCGGGATCCGACTCCCGTCGTTATACCCATCGTTCCTCCTCCTCCTCCGCCCGTCGTTGCGTCCAATCCGATGGACGAAGACGACGACGACGATGTTTCCATGTCCGAAACGATGTGGCACGGCGCAGTTCCCGCAGTCGGTTCTCTTGTTTTAAAGCGCCACGTTGACAGACGGGCGTTTTTTGATGCGTTTTTTCTTCTTTTTTCGAAGGATTGGGTTCCGATAATTGCCGAAGACGTTCAACGACAACGAAGACAGTTGCCTCAGAGGCCGTTTAGCGATGCTTACATAGCGAGTATGCCATCAAAACGCCGAAAGGTTCGAAAAATCGATCTATAAGGTGCAGATGGATCGACTAAAGAACCTGTTTCGTTTTTGCCTGTCGCCAGGTAATGGCCGAGAGTCGCCTTCACGTTGCGACCGACGTTTCGACTCTTCTACCCGATGCTCTGAAGCGAGCCGTTGCCGCGACCGGAGTTCAGCCGACGACCAGTATGGATGCGGTGACTCGCGACTTGGAATCGAACCCTCGACTTCAGTCTGCACTCGGCGATCATCTTCACAATAGCATCGGGCGCCGTCTAGCGGACGACGCAGATTACGATCCGGAAAAGTTTCCGTCGACCGATGCGCTCTTCAGAAACGTACGAAAGGGAAAGGATTTCTGATTCGCTAAAAGTTAAGTTTTTTTTATTATTATTAATTATTCGTCTTCTTCTGCTTCTTTCGTCTTTATTCCTCCCTCGTTTCTGTTTTTATTCGAACGCAACAAAATGTGTCTGGGTTTTGAAAATGTGAAATTAAACAAAAACAAAAAAATTGAAATCTCATAAATTATTTTAGATTTGAAATTTATTCTTTTATTTCTTAATAAAACGAGAAGAAAAAAAAAAAGGAGAAGGAAAAGAACGAATTGTGTATTTTACAAAGCGAGTGAAAGTGGCATCGGGACACAAAAGGATGATTATCGCTGATGAGGATTGATTAAGAAAGAAAACTTGGCACGAGAATGACGAACAACGATTGGAATCCATGAAAGAGACAAAAAAAAAAGTCATCTTGAGATGACGAACAAATATTCCGTGTTTGGTTTTACATTTTAATCGTTTAAACAAGTTTTAAAAATTGTTGAACGGGAGAAATTTGAAAAAATGGTTTTAGAAACTAGAAGGGTAGCTCAATTCACGTTGATATCTTCCAAAATAAGCTTTTTCAGAAGGTGGTTTCAGGTTTATAAGATGAAAATTACTATTGACTGATTCAAGTTACCCGTTCTAGTTACTAAAAAAAAAAGCATTGTTTCTCAACGGTTGCTCCTGCAACATAATGGTCAATTTTACTATTGTTACATTAATTTTACTCAAAATGATGAAATTTGGGGACGTTGTGCAAAATAATCGTGCATTGGGTTTCCGTAAGGGGGTTGGGGCGGGGAGTGTCCCGGGAGGTTGGACACATTCTAAGGGAGAGGGAGATTTTGGGAGCGAGCTGCGAGCTCCACTTGATTAAACCTGTGACTTGCATCCTTTACTTATTTGCAAAATACAATGAATTTACAAATGAATCTCTTTTGTAATCTTTTAAATTTCACTTTGAAAAATGTCATTCGTCGCGTTTTTCATTTTCTTTTGTTTGAAGGCACGAAATCAATCGGTTTTTGTTTGTTTTCAAAGCTTGATCCTCAAACCCCCCCACCCGACATTTCTCGATCGCTCGACGCACGAGAAAGAGAGAGAGAGAGAGAGACAATATATTGAATAAGTTAAGTAATAAATTCTTAAAATCTCGAGATTTTATTGAATTTGTGTAATTGATTTCAGGTTAAGGTTGGAAAGAGATATAATAATTAAAAATGAGATATATGTCGCATGCATCGTCGAAAAAAAGGCTTCTTAAATATTCCACTTTGAACAATTGATATTTTCGCTTTAGATTATAGACGAGAAAACGGGGCAGAACGACCGCCGCCGTCGTCGCCGCCGAATGCATGCAAAAGTTTCGCCTCATCGCCCCATCGCCTCATTCCGAGAAAAATATATTTATAAACAAGATTATCCGATTTCCGACTACAACCGAATCGATCGTCGAAATTGATTTTTTTACACGCGATTGCTTAAAATAAAGCTAAGCTTAAAACAGAAGACGAAAGTCACCACAAGTGAGTCTATGGAGAGAGTCTTTTCAGTTTCACTTTGTTTGATGAAGACGAAGGAAGGAATGTTTTAGAATACGGCTCTTAGAAGAAATTTTACTAGTTTTTATAAAAACGAATAAAATTCAAATTACGTGACCGATATCTTTCAAAATAAACGTTTTGTGAGTTTTCGACGTTTTTTTAAGAACAGTTTTTGAAGTCGAAAACGAATAAAAACAAATTAGTATACAGTGGAATCCGTTTAACACGAAAAATCGGATAACAAGAAATATATATTTCGGCGCGATCCCATAGAACGGCATAAAATTGATTTAACACATAATTCGTTAAACATATAAAATACATTCTGGTCTTGCCCATTTCGTCTTAAACGGTTTCTGCTGTACATTATTTAAAAATTTCAAAACATTACCCTTTTTATTTGTATGAAAAATCCAGGTAATGACAAAACGTATTTTGACATTTCAACGCAACTCCTTTCATTTTTTCGTAAAAAAAAAAATCGGGTGATTAAAAACTATTTATAAATTTAAACATCGATTTCGCCACTTAAAGTCTCTCTCCTTTCTCTCTCTTTAAAACTGAAAAGCTAAATCGGTAGCTGAGCAAAGTTTAAAGAATCGTAAACAGACCTCGTCCTTTTACGTTTTAGGATAAAAGTCAAAGGGAGAAAAATGTCATGCTCAAATTGCAAATAATTGTAGGGATTTCAAACACATATGCGTTAACACCGGTTAAAGTGGGTTGAAAATTCTTGGTTAATTACTAGGAAAACCAACAACCGAAATTCACTCACCCCCCCACCCTATAGACCAGTATAGTTTTTAAAGGCGTAAACGGCGCCTCTCGAACTCTTGATTGATTACTCGTCTTTCAGGTGAAAAATTAAAAGAAACTATAAGTTGGTTGCTCAGTCAATTAAGGGTCATTTCAGTCAGTAAAAGGGGGGGGGGGGTATTTTCTTATCGATATCTTTCAAAATAAGCTTTTTATGTCAGGTTTGAGAAAACAACCAAACTTTAAACAAACAAATTTTAATTTTTGTTTTATTTTGAAAAATATTTCATCATAAAAATAGCCTTAAATGATCGAGCTACCTTTCTAGTTTCTAAAACACTTTCTAGTTGCTTTTAATTTTACACCCGAAAGACAAAAATAACGGAAAGTTCGAAAATGAGCTTATTCATAAACCCAACTTAAGTGTGATTATTTTTTAAACAAATGTTGATGATGTTTAAATGCAGTATGTAAATCCATAAACTGCATTATTGTTTTAATATTATTTTTTTTGGAAGTAAAGAGCGAAGTTTTTTTTTAAAGAAATGTTTGAAACAAAAAAAAAAACAAGCAATGAAAACATGAAATTGGGGTGTAATTAATTATTAATTAGTTAAAAGCTTAAAATGGGCTTCAATTACCCATTTTGAGCAAGAATTTTCCTTTTATAATATGTAAATCTCTACTCGGCATAAAATTGAATTTGCCTTTTGATATTTCACCGTTTGAAGAAGAAACGCGCGATTCGTCGCGTGGTTTCGTTGTCTTTAACGAAACCAAAAGAAAATTCAAAAGTTAGCTTCAAAAAAGAAAACAAAAACAAGTCTGGTGGTCACTTTCTTTAAGAAAAAAAAAGAAAAAATCATGGCCGCTGCTTCTGATTTAACGAAATCGATCCAAAACAGAATTTGGAACTCTAATTAGCTTTCTATTTGTTTGGAGAAGTAAAATTCTGCGGGTGATGCAGATCGCCTTCGTCAGTCGGCTTCACCCGATTCGAAGAACAACGGTCGGACGTTCAGAAGGCTGGCGATCTCCAGAACTCCCTTGTGAAGTCCCGGATGTTCCAAAATGTCCAATTCGGGAATCGGAGGCTGTGACCGCGGGTAAAAGTTTGGTCCCTGAAAAATCGTGTTAAAACGGAAGACGTGAGTTTAGTTTACATTCGAACCTGGAGATTATCGATTGGATTCTCCACGTTTTCGTTCTTTGCTCCTATTTCTTCGGTATTTTTACGGTTCGAACTGCTCCAGAAATACTTGCCTTAAAACTTCTGTGTAGCTTGAGAGTGACGTAACAGAAAACAAACCGAAGAAGAAGTAATCTGAGAAAATCGTCTCCGAAGAATTGAATGAATCCGGGATCTGTATAAATATAAAAGTAAAAAAGAAACCGATTTTCTTTCATTGTTTCGGTTGCGATCGAATCGTAGAGATTCGAACCTAGATTCCGAGATCGCATCATGAGTCTTGCCGTTTCCATTAACAAACGATCGACTTGCAACTTGCATTCTTCCCAGAGTGATATCGAAACGTCGACTATGTTACAGATGAAACAGAACGCCGTCAACGGACTATGTAGGAATAACGTGAAGAGATTGCCTTTGTGTTGCTGATCTGCAAACAAGAGAAAACGGTTCGAAATCAGTCTAGAGAGTTCGAACGGATCCGATCTAGATCGTTCGGAGAGAAAAACCGTGGAAGGTTGATGGAATATCTTCGGCAGACATCAGAATGATTAACGGCTGCCCAAAATATCGAGGCATGAGCTTGAAATCGGAAAAGAAAAGCAACGAATTTTAAGTGAGAAAATCGGTTTCTGCTTTTGAAGGCTGATCAATGCATTGATCTGCAAGATCACCTGAAATGCGTGGCTATTATCGCTGTCGATGATGATGAACAACGGTTTCCTAGTAATCGGATATAAATCGCCAGGATACAAACTGAAAAAGCAAGGAAGGAGGATGAATAATAGACGATCCAAGGAACCGAAATTCTTCTTTTACCAATGCATATCTTTAAGTTGAACCGTTCTCTTATTGGAATGCTCTATTTCTCGTTTGCTGTTCGTTACGACTCCACCAAGGTCATATCCGGCTAAGGCGAGTAAAGTTAACGTTTCATTTTTTTCGTTTGCGAGTTTAGTTAAAAGATCGGTTATATATACCATCTTCAGGATGTTTGACGTTCGAGAAACAACCGTCTGCTGATATGTAAAGAAGCATCACGCCGTTCGGAGGCAGTTCTTTAAATCCAGAAGCGAGAAAAACGGTCAATTGGCTAAAAGTCGGTTTGTACAACAGGTATTTGTGTGGATTTTCTCGTTTCGACGGCCGATCTCCGTTCTCCTGCGTTTACAAACAACCAGATTTATGTAAAGACAAACTGATAACGGAGCTAACCGTGGGAAGGGAGAAGGGTTTTAACTAACAAAAGGCACTCTTCCTGGAGCCGGAGACACGTCGTAAATCTGCGTCGTGTCCTCTTGAGGTTCTCGTTCCAACGTTTGCAACATTCGAAACATATCCAAAGTTAACTCGCTGAATTTAACCTGAAAACAATATGAAAACTGTTAACTCCTAGACCGATTTCAAAAGAAATCCGTTAGTTTTTCATCGAAGTTTCTTCTGTCTCTTGCCTGATCCGAACAGTTTCCGACGATGAGGATCTCCTGCAAAGATAGGACCATCGTCGTCGATTTGTCGATGGCCGGTGTGCTACGAGGACCCAACCGATGAGAAAGGACGATCGAAGCCGACTCCATATCCAACACGTTGATCAGGTTGTCCGCTTCGATGAACGATTTGATTTCGCCTAAAACTAACGACCATTCCAACTGATCCTCGGGTTCGTACGTGGCAGTGTAATCGTCGATCTGTTTCGCGAGTTCCTAAATCGTTTCGAGCATACTCAAGAGTCGACTCTTCAACACAACAAAAACAGATAACCACAACGGCATAACTTTAAAGACTCACTCTGACGAGATCTCTGACCAGTTTCATCTTCTTGAGTAAAAGACATACGACGATGAACCGAGCGTAATATCGTAGTTTCTTGACCATGAGGTCCGAACTGGAAATGATACGCATAAAGAAACTACGATCACTTTCAATAAATGCATTGTTCAAGGTGAAGAGACCGGGGAAAGGAGGTGGGAAACGAGGCTCTAATCGAACACTACCGATCCTCCTTGTTTGCCTTCGAGTAGTAAGCCCTCGTACGGATCGCAGCGTAGAAGGAGTACGCCTCGTTCAGGTAATTCGTCTCGCTCGTCCGCAAACTACCGTTTTAAAAAAAGAAATAACCGAATTAGTCTTGAAAAATATGCTGAATGCAATTTAAAAACGTTAAGAAGTAATTTTGAGAAGTGTTTTAAAAACTAGAAGGGTAAAAATGTTCATTTTTAACTATATATATGAACGCCGTCCTAAAGTTGTCAGTAGATTTAAAAAGTATTACGTGTTTTAGAAACTAGAAGGGTAGCTTAATCACTTAAGGGTTTTGATATCTTTCAAAATAAACTATGTCAGAGTTTGAAAATGAGGAAAATAAAAGGTATTTTTATAATTTTTCTTTATAAAAAGTTTATTTTGAAAGATACCAACATGAAAATGTGTACCTTTAGTGTTTCATTTACTCTTCTAGTATCTAAAACGCTTTCAATTTCTTTTATTGATTTGATTACTCATCTAGTTTCTTAAAAAAAAAACACTTTCAAAGTTCTTTTTCTGTTTCCTTACTAATAATGGTAATACAACTGTCCGATTTTGGATGCGATTTCACCGATTTGCCACCTCTTTAGTCCATATTTTGAATCTAATATTTGCCTTTAAAAGTATAAACAAATGAGGTTAGTTATTAAATTAGGAGTTTGGGTCGTGAGCCCCTCCTTTTAAAAGGGGGCCCCCACTTCCTCTTCCTAGTATACAAAACCTATGTTGTTGTTGAAATTTCCATAGTTTGGTGTAAATGTCGAATGTCCGTCCAAAATATGTTTGCCATTGCTTATGTCCATATTGGGGTAAATCTCTGCCAAACCCCGGAAAAAAAAGAGAAAGAAAAACCAAAAAAATGAATGAACGGATGGATGGATGAATATGGAGATTGTTGCCATGGCAACCGATTCTCTTTCATCTCTTCTTCATCATCATCATCATCTTCTATGAAAAACACCTTTTATTCTCTTGTGTTTTATAATCATTTTGGTAATCCATAATTCATGGGCCCATTGTGTGTCCTAATAAAACTCAGGTGAATCGTTTTCGACAAAAAAAGAAGAAGAAGAAAAAAAAAGGTGAATTTTGACGTTAAAAGGTGGGCGGTGTGATCAGGGAATGCATGTCGTAAGGGGGCAGCACGACTCAAAAGGATGAAAAATAAAAACAGATTTTTCATCACAATTAATAACAGATTCTTTCGAGAGAAAAAAAATACTAATGATAATTTGTTTTTAAGGGCCGCCAATAAAATTAAATGAAAATTACGTGAAATTAATCGATCGATATGATTAATGTTTAAACCTTTTGACGAAAACAAATCGACAAAATGGGGGTCGAAATCGACCCCCAAAAAACTGTAAAAATGACGTTTAAAATATTACATAATTGATATTTATATATTTAGAAACGATTTTATGAAAATATTTCGCTAGTGAAATCATTAAAAATGCATCTGTTTAGTGATAAAAGGGTTTTTTTTTTCTTCTTCTTCTTCTTCTGTTTATTTTTACAGTGGTTTCGAACGGAGAGAAAGAAAAAAAGACGAAATAAATTTAAAAAACGTTCATAAAATAGAATGAATGAGATTGACGAAAGATGCTTTATGGTAATTTACCTTAATCCGTTAAATAATTGCTTTGATTTTTCCAATAAATGACAAAATTCTGTTACTATTTTCCTATCGTGGTCGTCCAAGTCCGTCATGATGGTGATGGTGACCCCATTGACTAGCAATGATATCATATAGGGCTATGCGTACACATACAGAGAAGAATATAATTATTACAGCAGCGCAGATTCAGCTCAGTATGCTCCGAGCAACCGCAATTCTTATTCGTTTTGCTTAATATATGAGTTAGATCTCGTTGCACCAAAATTATTATTGGAAACATAATTATTAATTTAACAACTAACTGCTAGATGGCGCTATTAACGGATCGCTCAAATCGATGTGTTCGATATAAAAAACGCTAACAAACAATACGTTTGTATTGGCTCTGTGTGGTTATATGACGTCATTACATGTAACATAAAGGTAATTATAAATAGGCTTCCGTATTCAACCGCCACATTTGTTTTTTCAACAACTTGACCAGCTGTGTTAAGTCACGCCTGTAGATATACACGGCGTTGATGTCACTTCGCTGATTAAATCCATGATGCAGATACAGTCGCCGCAATGTAAGTTCCGTGAAGTTAATGACGTCAGAGGGGTTTGATTTAAAAAAACTAAGTTAAGCTTACTGAGCTCCGAAAAGGACAGTTATTTTATTTTTGTCAATTCTAATTTTTTACAACGAATTTCTTAATCCCTTACAACGAATTAGCAATCTGTTGTAACGAATTAATTGAAGTAGTCCGTTGTAATAAATTAGTTAATCCGTTGCAATAGATTAGAATTGACAAAAAATAAAAACGAATATCTTTTTCAGGGCTCCGTAATGACGTCATTCGTTTCAAGTTAAAGTACGGCAACTATAAATGCTTTATCGATTATATCAAAATATTGAGATATCGATAGTATAATGTAATCGATGTTTCTTTCGCATACAGCTGGTTTTCGCCTCGGACACGTTTTACGGGCTTTTTCGATTGTTTTTACGGCGTTATTAATTTCAAAAAGATAAACGAAGGTGTTTTAAGTGTGTTATTTAATGTTAAATATATAACAACAGGGTTTTTGTCTTATTTTTCTTTAAAAAGGTGGAATTTACGTCTCTAATACACGTGCTTTTCCGTATGTTAATTTTTAAAGCCTCTATGCAGTAGAGTTCACCGTCTCGTCTGGGTTCCAAGTGAAGAATAACGAAGATGGATTCGGCTCCGTCAACAGCCCTCGAAGCTATCTTTGTTGAAAGTGTTGATCTTTCGAAGGAATCGGTCGACACCGTCGGCGGCTACGATTTCAACCGTGGAATCAATTACGAGGAAATACTTCGATCTTATAAGAATAGTGGTTTTCAGGCGACCAATTTTGGACTGGCTATCGAAGAGATCAATAGAATGGTTGTTACGAACGATCGAGTGGTTCGCTTCAGATTTCGTTTATCTAATCCTGTTTCGTTTTAGATTGAGAAGAGGAATGAACCGTTGGAAAAGGATTTTAATGAAGAGGAAGACGAATTCATCCGATGCAAAACCAATTGCACGATCTTCTTGGGTTACACTTCCAACATGGTTTCATCCGGTCTTCGTGAAACGATACGTTTTCTAGTTGAACATAAAATGGTTTGTTTCTTTCAATCTTCTCGTTTTCACTTCTCTACATTTGTTGCTTTGTTTTAATAGGTAGATTGCATCGTGACGACGGCCGGTGGTGTCGAGGAGGATATCATTAAATGCTTAGCTCCAACGTATCGTGGTGATTTTTATCTGAAAGGAACCACATTGAGGTTGAGTTTAGCAATCGGTACGATGTTTCGGTCTTCTCGATTCCCATTTTACGATTGATTTTGTATCTAAAGGGATCAGGGTCTCAACAGGATTGGAAATCTTTTAGTTCCGAATAACAATTACTGCAAATTTGAAGACTTTTTGACACCCATTTTGGATAAAATGGTCGACGAACAAACTTCTGAAGTTCGGTTTTTACGTCAGATTGCGATTCTTTTCAGTTATGAATTCAAATCTTGTTTTTTCCATTTAGGGTACGGTCTGGAGTCCATCTAAAATCATAAATAGGCTTGGAATCGAGATTAATAATCCCGGATCGATCTGTTATTGGGCTGCAAAGGTTTCGAAGTTTTTCTGAAGATTGTTTTTTTTTTTAAAGATGTAACTGTATTTTTTGTTTCTGTAGAATAAAATTCCGATTTTCAGTCCTGCTTTGACAGACGGTTCCTTTGGGGATCAAGTCTATTTTCACTCATATCGGAAACCCGGATTAATCATCGATATTGCTCAAGGTTTGTTACCATCGGAGAGAGTGAGAAAGAGAGACGAATATCAATTCTTGAAATTAATTTTTCTAGTTTCTCTCTAGATATTCGAAGGATAAATTCGATTGCTGTTAAGTCGGCGAACACTGGAATGGTGATCATCGGTGGTTCTCTCGTTAAACATCACATCTGCAATGCGAATTTGATGGTTAATCATTCAAATCGGTACAATCGATTGAACGAGTGTCATTTTTGAGCGTTTTTTTATTTCTATATTTTAGCGTAATGGAGCCGATTATGCCGTTTTCATTAACTCGTCTCACGATTTCGATGGCAGCGATGCCGGCGCTCGGCCCGACGAAGCTGTGTCCTGGGGAAAGATTAAAAAGGAGGCAGTCCCAGTCAAAGTATGTTTTTGTTTTGTTTGTTTTAATTTGTTTATTATTGTAATGAGTGTTTTTATTAGATTTGTGCAGATGCTACACTTGTTTTTCCATTGCTCGTAGCGGAAACATTTGCCAAGGCGGTTTTAAAATGATTGAATGTCTGTTTAAAACAATCAAATAAATTTTATAAAAATTGTGGATTTTTTTTTCTTCATGTTGAATATGGCATGTTTTGAAACACATTGTTTAATCAATCGGTTTGTATCAACTGTGACGTCAGTTTATTTTTAAGTATGCGTAAGAGCATAATCGTGACGTCCAGTCGGATGCGGTTAAAGGAATGCTGATTGAGTAATTCTACCATGTTGTCAGCTAACAAAGCTTATTCAATTTCTAATTTTAGATTTTATTGTAGATAATTCAGTTTTTTTGTATTGTATTTATATACTTGCTGAATTTTATATAAATATATTATTTTTGTACAAAAACAAATATCAAACGTCAATGAAGTTTGAATAAAGGACGAAATAATTATGACTCATGATTTATTGGCCTGGTTATCTGACACTACGGCTAACTGCGCTGTATTGCGACACCTGGTGGCCGAATCGTTCCCTTCATGTCCTAAGATGACTTTTTGTCGGTTTTCTTGACGTTGATTTACGTATTTCGATGAGAAATCTTGAAATTTCTGCTATTTTAATGATTTATTTCGCGATTAATGATTATCCGCAACATTTCTACGACTGGCTAGCGATTTAATCGTCGTAAAAGGTGAATATTTCAAGCGTTTTTTAACCATTGAGCAACCGTGACTTTTCAACTTTCGTAATGAATTTTAATAATTCTGTTGAATTTCTCGTATTTTCGTTAAGTAAACGTCGGTCTTAATGCAATTTTCTGTATTATTAACGATGAAGATCACGATATTTCGCTCTTGGAAGCTTTTTTTAATACTCAGAATACGGAATTGAAGATTTTTTTTTTCGATTGATTGCTTAATGACGTCACGATTATTTGTTTTAAAACTTAATCGGCGTTTTAATTGTGCACCGCCCCCCCTTGTTGCGTCATACATTGCATTCATTATGTTCATCATTCGTTGGCAATTGTAACTGACTGAAAGATAGGAAATTACGATAATTAAAACGAAAATATTGCGAAGAAGCGATAAAAAAATTGAAGGTGAATTCAGTTTTTTGAGGGGGTGGGGGGGGGGGGGGAAGGTTGATTTAACAACGCCATCTATCGGTAGTTGTTTGCAAACCTCTTCATATTTAAGTTTCTAATCAAATTAAATTACCGGGACTTTTAAATAAATGTATTTAACGTTTTTCGTGTTTAAAACAACAAAACGACGAAAAAAATCGTGTTGAAAAACGAAGAATCTTTGAGGTTTTCTTGTTAATTTGTTAAACAAACTGGAAAGTTTAACTTCTTTATGAATCTTTAGGCATTTTTGTCGTAAATTTGGATTAAAAGCTGAACTGTGTAAACATGTCGAGTAACTGCATTCACGTTACTTCGCTCGGAGACTACACGAAAGAAGACATCATAAAGAAACAACAGGTAGAACACGATTTATGTGTTTTGATCGAACGAGAAGCCGACATCGTTATTGGTTTTTCTTTCTTTTCTATTCGTTGTTTTCGTAGGAATCGAAATGTGACACTTGTTTGACTAACGGTCCGTACCTTTGGATCTGTCTCCATTACGATTGTCTTTACGTCGGTTGCGGTGAGCACGGTGACGATCACAGCACTCAACATTTCAAGGTCTCAAATGAAGAAAGATCGAAGCCGAAGAAAATTGGTTTTATTTTAAGATCTTCTAATGTGTTCTCCGTTCTCTCTTTTAGAACGACCCCGAACACTGTTTGACTTTGAACTTGACGTCGTTGAGGCTTTGGTGTTACCTTTGCGAAAGCGAAGTCTTTCTAGGAAACAATTGTCCTCCCGTATCGAACATTTATCGGAGGATACCGACTAAGAACGTATCGATAGCGAGTGCAGATCCCGATACGGACGATGAAACCTTGGATGAAGATCACAATCTGAAACCGAGAGGTTTTTTTTGGTTTAAATTATCATTGTGAAATTAACTTTTTTAAATATGTTTTTCACTTATCAGGTTTAACTGGTTTGCAAAACATTGGAAATTCTTGTTACATGAATTCGGCGATTCAAGCGCTTTCCAATTGGTATAAAATTAAACCAAATGACAAAATTATCTCATTTTTGTTCTAATTTTCCGTTTTTGTTTTCTTCGTTTCCAGTCCGCCGTTGACTAACTTTTTCCTCGATTGCAGTTCTTTCGTTAGATCCGAAAAGAAACCGGGTCTTTCCAAGAGTTATCTGAAGTTGATGTCCGAAATGTGGCATAAGAAGAGACCGAGTTACCTCGTTCCTTCTAGTATTGCATACGGTATCAAGATGGTTTGTCCCATGTTTAGAGGCTACACTCAACAAGACTCTCAGGAGTTTCTGCGTTGTTTTATGGACCAATTACACGAGGAGCTCAAAGAGCCTCGTGTCGATTTTCCTACGTCCGATTCTGACGCGACTTCGCCGCCGTCCATGGAGGTCGACGTTCAGATCGAAGCTCTCGAATCGGGAGAGGAGTCCAGCCAATCGGAGGCAGAGTACGAGACTTGCGATTCGGGTCTCAGTAGCGAAAAAAGTTCTTGTAGTGAAGATTTGAAAGAATCGCAAGAGGGAATCAACGGTAAAGTTTCTAGAAGGACGATTTCGGGGTTTAATAATAGAGGTGGTGGTGGCGGAGGGGTTGGAGGGAATCGAGAGTCGTTTCTTTCTAGGAGAGCCTCTTCTCCGCCGCACGAAAACGGCTACCATTCTCTGCCGCGAGGCGACGGTGGGAATTATCGTGAACAGGACTTTATTGCCGAATACAGTGATGCAATGTCCGATACATTGCCCGTTTCGCAAATTCACGTTCGATCTTCGTCTCCGTCTGCTTCCTCACTTCCCGACCGTCCTTCAACTTTCACTTCCGAGAAACAGCATCAGTTGAGAGGAATTTCGGCATCGGTTCCTCAGATTAAAGTCCAATCGTTGTTGCCCGGATTAGGTTGCAGTAATTCTGCAGTTTCGAGTAACTGTAAAGCGGCTGGAGGTTCCAAGATTTCGGGACGAAGAAAGAAACAGACGAAATATCACAGTATTATTTCCGATGTTTTTGACGGCAAGATTCTCAGCTCTGTTCAGTGCCTCACCTGCGATAGGGTAATTGATGGTCTCCGCTTATTTTTTTTTTAAAAGAAATCCAGTCGCGTGAATGTCGCTTATATATTTTTATGGTTTATAGGTTTCGTCCACGAAAGAGACGTTTCAGGATCTTTCGCTACCCATTCCCAGTCGCGAGTATTTAAGTGTTTTGCACGCGTCTCAGTGTAACACTCAAAAAGGAGCCCTGAGCACGTGCACCGATGTTTATAGCAACCAGGGTTGGTTTAGTTGGATGTTTAGTTGGATGAAAAGGTTTTTCTCAGCGGCTCTTTTTTTCTCTTTATCACTTTCTAAAACGCAGAAATCGTAAAAAAAAAAAATGTGCAGAAAAATAGAAGGAAGAGATTTCTAAGCGGTTTTTTTTTATATTTTCATGCGGATTTCTAGCAGTTTTTGATAGTTTTCTGCACACTACACCAATTCCTGCATTTTAGAGAGATTCTTGGGGATGGGTCACACATGCAGAAAAAGAGTAGAAATACAAGTTTCAACCATATTTCTGCTTTTGTTGACCTTCAAGGGTTATCATACATTTAAATAGAAAGTATTCCAGTGACATTGTTGATGGATTATAGTTGGGGGCAGAAAAGGGGGAGTTGTAATGAGAAATCATAAAGAATGATGCGTCTCAATTGACGCTTTATTATTGGCTAAATAACATGTAATTCTATTTGGCAGTGCAGAAACAGCCTTACCATTTTAACTGGCTTATTCTCTGCCAATTAAATAGAACAGATATTATTCAAATTGGACGAAGTCCTTTTTTAGTCTTAATTTTTTTTCTTCATCTGTGATCCATCTTTTTTTTTTACTTTTTATATGTCGTTGTTTTGATTCGATTTGTTCTCGCTCTCAGTTTGTTTTGGGGTCCGACCGTTAGCCTTCAGGACTGTTTAGCCGCATTCTTTTCGGCTGACGAACTAAAGGGCGACAACATGTACAGTTGCGAGAAATGCAAGAAGTATGTAGCACCTGCTTTTGACATGTTTTAAAAGCGGCTGATTTACGAACTCTGGTTGTTCTGGGGTTACAGAGAAGCGCCAATAAGGTGAAATTGAAAGTGTGTTAGAAACTAGAATGGTAGCTGCAACACTTAATAGTATTTTCATATTTGATGTCTTTCAAAATAAGCTTTTTAATAAACAAATATTTAAAAAAGATATCTTCCTAAAGTTGGTTTATTTTAAATTTGACATGAAAAGTTTATTTTAAAAAATATCAAAATGAAAATACCCTTAAGGGATCCAACTACCCTTCTAGTTTCTAAATACTGTCATATCTCTTTTAATTTTGCTCTTGAAAAAGAGAATAACCGGAGTTTGACAAGTGCCGTTAACACTTTAAAACCAATCTTAACTGACGCGAATCATTGACATTCGTGATTTTGTTTCTTTTTCAGGTTACGAAATGGCATAAAATATTCCAAAGTATTAGAATTACCGGAAGTGAGTTATTTTGGGGGTTTCGGTTAATCACGTTTGACTCTGCGATAACTGTATTTTTGCGTTTTTTTGTTCTCGAGATTCTTTGCGTCCACCTGAAGAGGTTTCGTCACGAAGTTATGTTTTCTGCGAAGTTGAGTAGCTACGTTTCGTTTCCTCTGGAAGGACTGGACATGCAGCCGTTACTACATAAGGATTGTCAGGCAGCCGTGACCACGTACGATCTCGTGGCCGTCATTTGTCATCACGGAACAGCTGGAGGTCGTCCACCGAGTCCGTTTTTTGCACAAAAGAGCAATAAGACGATTGTTCTCATAAACATCCCCCTGGTTCCTTATTTCTTCGTTCGATTTCACAGGTGGCCATTACACTGCCTACGCTTTGAATTGTATCAACGATCAGTGGTACGAGTTCGACGATCAGTACGTCACGGAGGTCGATCCGCAGCTTGTGGCAAACAGCGAAGCTTACGTTCTCTTCTACAGGTAATTTCTCTTGCACGAAAAACCAGAAAATGGGATTCGAAAGGTTGTTTTATTCAGGAAAACTTCCGAAGAAATGATGAAGAAGCGGCAAAGGGCCGTCGAACTGATGGAGATGAGTAAACGTGAAGTAATGCAAGGCCTCGAGCCTGTTCTAATCGATGGATTCGTTCGGCTTTTTTTAAAGTGCGAATTGTTTTTCTATTGTAGCCGAGCCTGATGCAGTTTTACATATCGAAACAGTGGGTGAATAAGTTCAATACGTTTGCCGAACCTGGTCCCATCGATAATACGGACTTTCTTTGTCCGCATGGCGGTTAGTTTTATCTGTTGGGAGGCAAGAGACACTTCACGGGCGCACGTGCGGTGAGACGTGGGCGAGTTTGCATTTTCGAAGTTACTTGAATGGCGATTCAAAACGTCATGAAATTTTCTTAAAATCTCAAGAACATATTACAGAACACCCTTTTTTTAAAAGTTGAAAAATGTACCCGAAGAACCAAAAAGGTTGTTGGCGAAATGGACTTTTTTTTAGGTCAATGACCTTTAACATGGGTCAAGACTGTAAAATAAAAAAACCCTTTTGAATAATTGCAACCAAAAGACCTTAAAACCGTGCAACGATATTCAAGAGGTGAATTCAACTTTGAATTGTTTTTTCGAAACACAGTTTGTAAAAAAGATGTTAGTTGTTATAATCGAGACGCGTTTTTGCAAATTTCGCCCAACGTTATGTCTACGGTATCATGAGCAGCACGTGCCAATACCTGGAGTGTCCGTCTCGTTATGAACTCTTAGAAGTTAACGGCACCGTTACTTTAACTTAATATTGAATTCCGTTCTAAAGGAGTCCATCCGAATAAATTTGGATATGCCGAGGAACTGTGTACCATCTTGTCGCAAGGCGTTTGGGAATATCTTCATCACTCGTAAGCGCTCTTTTTGGGATGTTTCCGAATTTCTAGTGGTTCCGTGTCAGTTGTTTGACCGTTTCAATTTCGGGTGTTGTTGTTTTTATCGAGGTTTGGCGGAGGTCCTCCTTGTACTCATCTCTATCTCTGCCCGACTTGTCAGCAGGAAATCGATTTTCTCGAAGGACGACGGAAACTGGAACTCGACGAGTTTGTCAGAGTAAAAAAAAAAAGTTGAAAATTATTAATTTATTGTTGCTTTATGGCGGTGTTATGTTTCTTTTCACAGCTCCATCAAGAGTTTCGTGGTAAAGAATCGGCGATAAACATCTACGTCATCAGTATGGCTTGGTTTCGGATCTGGGAAGCGTTTGTTAAGGGCAAAGATGACGGTAGGCGGGGAAAGGGGACTGAAATTTATTGTGTTTTTTTATCATATTAACTTTATTAATTATCGTTTTGAACGAATTTTTAGAACCTCCTGGACCTATCGACAATAATGCAATCGCCTTCAACAAAATGGGGCAGTTTCTTCTTAAGTCAGGTTTGGAAAATTGATAATTTATTGTCTTTATTTGGAGTTACAAGGGTTGACAAAAGTTGTAAAATTGTATTCCCACGATAAACCAAAAGTTAGCTCTCTTTAAGTATCGTTTTCTTCAAGCTTCTTCTAATCGATGTCGTTATCTGAAAAGGTTCTGATTATGCTCAAGTATCTGAGGAAATTTGGCAATTTTTTCGTGGAATTTACGGTGGAGGACCCGTTCTGACGATACCTCCTAGTGGAAGTGGAAGCGATTCGGGTGTTCCCAGTACGGTTGGAAGTAATACAAGCTTCGTCGCCAGTCCACCTGCGCTTCCGAACGGCATAGCTTCGAAGACAAACGCCGAAATATGTTCCAATGATGGTAAAAAGACAAACATGGACTGTGAGGAGGTTGAGGAGAAGTTAGAAACGGTGACGGAATCAGACGATAAACCGATGGATGTTGTCGAAAGCGATGATGAAAGTGAAAGAGATGACGAAAAGACGAGTTTCATCATTTCCGGATCTCGAACGACGTCGACTGGTGGCGATGGAGAAACGACACATCTCGCGGTAGTCACGTGATCTCGAGGGTCCAAAGTATTGATTTGAGCGAGAGAACAGTTTTGTTTCGTTAATTTAATTTTTGAACCGTTTTACTTCAAATTTCTGAATGGGAATTGTGGCCTAAACGGGGATTTTGCGAATGTGGGGGACCCTTTTCACTCCATTTGTGTATTTTTTAATCTTTCTGGTCAGTATGAAACAAAATATTTATTCGTTACATAACGTTAACCTGTCATTTATATATATATAAAAAAAATTCGAGTTGATTTAATGAAAAATCTGTTCGATGATTTTGTGCTAATAGTTTAACGTAAGTCATTTTTACGTGTTTATGGATAAATATTTATTACTTTCGTGTTTTTCGTCAATGTGTGCCTCTTCTTTATATCGAAACAAGGTTTATTTTTTCCCAGCATTTATCTTTATCTCGTTCAAGCAGGTTTTCATTGTCCGAGGAGTTTAAAAATGTGCTGTTCAGATTACGAGATATACGTTACAGAGTGTCTCACAAAGTTTCAATAAGTTTTGAGACACTCTGTACAATTGATTGTTTTATTTCTTTTAAAATTTGAAATCAAAGCGAAACGAATGTTTTTAATTTTATGAAATAGTGTTTAAGTGCTTGTTTTAAAGCACAAATTTAATGCCTAAAAATAAAAATTTTCAAGATTTGTTTTTTTCTTCAGAAAATGTATTATTTTAGTACAAACCAGAGTTTGTCGACCCCCTATAGAAACACTTCTTACGTTAACATTTTGTTTCAGGGGCCAGGGCTGACTAGCCAATAGATGGCGCTACCTCTACTTAGAGCTTAATTTCTTTTCAATTACACCGTGATTCAATAGAAATACAAAAGCAATTTATGGTTTTATAAAACATATTCTACGGTTTTTTTTTGTTATAAAATGAAACATAATTAGAGGGCTAAAAAGAACCGTGAAGCGAGGCAATCCAATTGAAGCTTACTCATTCACGACGTTTTTTCTCTAACATGAATTGAGCTACCTCTATATAAATTATTTATTATGGTGTGGGAGGTGTGTTTATTCTGTGCAACAAAACGATCGCTTTTTATTGTCGTTTGGTATCCCAGCATTCTTTTCGCGGTAGTTTATGGAAGGGGAAAATGGCGGCGCCCATGTGACTGAAAAACAAATCTGTAAGTTGTGTTTTTAATCTGTTTTATTTATAAAATAAATAGAAAATACATTTTATTGACTAGTGTATTTCATTTGTTGGCATCTTGAGCTGGTTTTAAAGTGTAAAAGCCACTCGAACTCTGTTTATTTTGTTTTTGAATATTGTTTTTTTAGAAACTAGAAGAAGTAAATCACTTAAGAGAGTATTTTCATGTTGATATCTTTCAAAATAAGCTTTTTATGTCAGTATTAAAATGAATTAACTTAAGAAGACTAATATTTTTTTTTAATTTTTCGTATATAAAAAATATTTTGAACGATATCAACATGAAAAAATAACCATTAAGTAATGAAGCTACCCTTCTAGTTTTTAACCCACCTTCAACTCGTTCTCCGTGTTGCTCTTTTGTAAGATAAAAAAAATAACCAAAGTTCAAAAATGAGCTCTTCATAAAATATGTTAATCTTATTTTGTTTCAGACAAAAAATGAAAAACATTTCAAGAATTATTAGAAACTAGAAGAGTAAACTGTCGTAGGTGGGTGCATGATTGGCAATCAAAGTTTATTCAAACTGCCACTAAAAGTTCATTTTAAAAGATGTCATTAAGATAGGTTCATGAACAGCTGGTTTTTTTTTTTGAATCTTCTGTTTTAAATCAGAAGAACAAAATTTAAGAGAGAAACTAGAAAGTGTTTTAGAAACTAGAATGGTAGCTTAATCTTTTCAAAAATAAACTTTTTTATAGATCAAAATAAAAAGCTTATTTTGAAAGATATCAATATAAAGGGATTGAACTACCCTTCTAGTTTCTAAAATACATTCAAGTTCTGTTACTCCTAATTTTGCTCATCTGAAAGACTGAAATAAGTAGAATTCGAGAGGTGCGTTCACACTTTTTTTTTTTTAAAAACACCTGGAAATTAAATTTAGGCGTATCCAAAGTCGTGCATTTCGCTCCAAACGTGAAACAGTTCGTCCGAATCATGAAATCCATGAACGGCTACAAAGTCAGCATAAGTGGCTGCCGTGTAAGGCACTTTATAGTTAAAGAATCCCGGATGATCAGTGAGAGAAACATTCGCTTTGAGAGCGACGATTCCCAGGTAGACGTCGTCGAACGGAAAAGGAGCCGTGTAGAGGCTACCGTAATAAAGAGTGAGCACCGATTGGAAGGAGAGAACGTAAGCGCCCGCGTTCACGAACGGAGGAAGACGATCGTAAGGATAAACGGAAAGAGACAAACTCCATTTGTCCCAGAGCTTACGAATCGGACGTTCGTTTGCAAACACTTTACCGATGTAGATTTCTTCTAGGTCCGACAATCTTCCCAGTAAACGCAAGACGTTAACCGTAGATACGTAATAATCGTCATCGACGAACATGACGTAATCGGCATTCTGACAATGTTCCGCAACCCAACGTAATCCCATAAGAGTCTTGACGTTGTTGTTACGATACGTGTCCAAAAAATCACCTTGAACGAGATCGCCGAAGAGAAACTGTTCTTCGTTGACGTCGAATTGCGAGAACTTCGAATTTGACGACGGCGTTCCGAGAAGAAAGATACGATCGATGGCGGCCACGGTCTGAAAACTCTTCGTCGATCCCCAGGTTTGACGGATGACGGTTCTCCTTTCGAAGTTACCGACGGCCGATTTGACGACGAACAGAAGATGAAAATCTTCGGATCGTCGAGCGCATCGTTTCGTACTGGAGATGAGGATCCGATGTTGAAATACGTTGATCGGATTCAAATATGGAAGAGTAAGATTCCGTTTGAGCTGTAAAACGAGTCTGGTGAGGTTAACTTCGAGAGGATAAGTGAATTCGTAGGTAAAATTTCTTTCGAACGGTCTGAAAAGAAGACCGGAACTGTAAATTGCGATCGAGACGACGATGATAACGAGTACGGTGTAATGATGTTTCCATCTTAGACGGCGGAACTTTCGAAAGACTGTCGGTGGAGTCGGATTTCGAATCGTCGGAGTCTCTTCTTGCATTTTTTTTTTTTCACATCGGAACGATTCTTTTTCCGATTGTGAAACTTAAAGTGAAGTTGTTATGATGATTGTAGGAGGGTTTTTTTTTTTCTTCCTCCAGTTCCAGTCATCAACAGGTGTTATGTAGGTTTTTTATCTGTAATGTAAACTTTGTCACAGATGTTCTTCTTTTATGTTAATAGTTTATAATGAAACAGCGAATCGAAACGGATCATCCGAACCTATTCCTACAGGTGACGCTCGATGTGACGAAAATTCAGCTTACAAACGAACGAAATTCATGTGGTAAAAACACAACGTCGAGAGTTTTATTGTTGTTAAGTCTCTTCCTATTTCTTTCTTTTCTCTTGAATGACATTTGTTTATATTCAAGTCATCCATCTTATTTTTTTTCCTGCAATTGGCAATGTTGCAATAATGGAATTATTTATTAGTGAGGGGTTCATTTTATTCTGTTATTATTTTGGAATAATTTATATTATAAGGAAGATGATGATGATGATGATGATGATGCTGAAAAATAAATGATATGAACGGAATGAATGAATGATGATGAATCGATGATGATTATGGGAAGAAGAAAAAACACACGGCAAGAGGGGGTTCTCAGAGACAACTTAGTGGCCATAAGCTAGGTTAATACTTATGGAGGAAAAACAATGGTTTAAACTGGTAAAAACCCTATAAATGTAGTTATTAATTCGTAATTCGGTTTTTTTTACAATTAAAGGACAATTCGGTGTCTTAAACTTGGTTAATACTGAAAAAAAAAAATGGTTTACTAACAGCTGATTTTCGAACTCTCTTAATTATTCTGTTTTTTAGAAGAACAAAATGAAGAGAAACTAGAAAATGTTTTTAGAGATTTCATCGGTTCGGAACCGGTAGAACCGTTTCGCCAATTACTAGAACTGATAGAACGGTTCACCAGTATAGGTCGAAATGATAAGAACTGGTTCTGAACCGTATAGAAACGGTTCTGAACCGTATAGAAACGGTTCGGTTCTACCCTTCAACAAATCTAAATAATGCATATTGAGAACCCGTTCGTCAAGATGCACGAACTGATCAGAACCAGTTTCCAAAAAATCGCAAACTGAGTAGAAACGGTTCGGTTCTATCCGTTGCCACCTCTTAAGTGTTTTAGACAAAAAATAAAAATAAAATATTGTCTGTTTTAAAGTCTGTAAAAAGCTTATTTTGAAATATATCAACGTGATTTGACTACCCTTCTAGTTTCTAAAACACTTTCTAGTCTCTCTTCATTTTGCTCTTCTGAAAGAATTCTGTCTTTCAGAAGTTCGAGAGGCGCAGTTTACAGCATTAAAACCACATTAAATTATAAATTTCAAAGTTATTTTTAAATGAATAAATTGAGAAGAAAAAAGTGGGATAAACTAGATTTAATCATGGTAAAAACCAATAATCGCCAAAAACCTTCCGTTGTCTCTCTGTACAACAGAGAAAAGAAGCAAAAAATGATGGATGTTTGACGTGTTTTCGTTGACAGCTTTTTGCCTTTTTTTGTAGACAAATTGAAATCTAATAGGTAATAAAAATTGATTGTGGTCCATATATCATTGTCGTTGGGATGCAATTGGAGATCTTTTTCGGCATAAAAGAAGGCAGGTGCAGAAACCAAGTATGAATAATAAATGTGTCATCGGTTTTAATGTTTATTTCCTTTCGGCAGGTGAACAAATATTTGATGACACTTTTTGGTTAAACGATAACAAAAAAAAAGTAGCTCAGTTCTTAAATTTGTGATATTTTTCGTCAGCAAGTTTGAACTTAAAACTCCAACTCGAACCCTCTAAACAGAGTTCTAACATAGAAAAACTGTTGTTTTTTATGCATGTCTTTCTGTTTTGAAAGCCTGTTTGGAGGGTTTCAGTTGGAGTTCAAGTGTCAAGTTTCTTTCTTTCTAAATATTTGGGGAAACGGTTTGATTTTATGAAGAGCTCATTTTTGAACTCTTGATTATTATGTAGTTTCAGAACAGCAACGCTAAAAAAATCGGAAGTGTTTTAGATACTAGAAGGGTAGCTAAACACGTAATAGTATTTTCAAAATAAACTTGCATTGACACAAAATTAAAAAAAAATATTCTGTTCAAACGCAATTAATTAATTTATTATTGGCTTGAAATATAATAAGAAACACATAAACGGTACAAAGCCAATTATATTTCAAGCCAATAATAAATTAATTAAATAATTAACATGTAAGTTGGTGGTTTGTCACTATATTGTTGTCCTTCCATTTTTACATGTTACGAGTTTTAAGCCTATGGTGAAACTAGTATAGGTAGCCTCTCCTAATGGTGTTGTGCAAACTATCCTTGTGTTAGATGACTATCTTTGTATAGTCTTTGTTTGTTGCTTCTATTAGAAGTATTCTTTTTGAATGTTTGGTTTTTCTTGGCTTTGTATCATTTATGTGTTTCATACTCTGTTCAAAATTGGATCATTTAGAGACTGACATAAAAAGCTTATTTTAAAAAATACCAACATACCTGATTGAGCTACTCTTCTAGTTTCTAAAACACTCGAAGTTTCTCTAAATTTCGCTCCTTGAAATATAGAAGAAGTATAATTTAAGAGGAGTTTACACTTTAAAATCATTGTATTTTGTACACAAAAAAACAAAACAATTCGTTTCAATACAAATTTGATTTCATTTGAGTATAATATTATTTTGTCTTATATAATCTTTAAATGTTTTTATGAACAATAGTTAAAAATAGAATATTGCATCAAGCGTTTCCAAGTTCTCGTTGTTCGGTCCACACCTTGACCAGTTCTTCCGGATCGTGGAATCCGTGAGAGGCTACAACATAAACAAAGTCCTCCTTCGAATAAGTCGGTTTATAGAAATAGAAGTGTTTGTTGTGTTTGGGTACGACACCCGTTTTCTTTGCAAGGATTCCAATATAAACGTCGTCAAAACGGAAAGGAACCGTGTAGAGGCTAGCGTAGTAGAAGGTTAGAGCCGTCTGTCGATTTACAATGTAAGCTCCGGCCGTAATATAAGGCGGAAACTTATCATATGGATATTCCTCCAAAGAAATGAACCATTTCAAAAACCGCAAACGATGAGGTTTACTGAAGAAGCGAAAACCAACGTAAACGTCGCCGTTACCCGACTCTCCATCGAATGACAGAACTTCGTCTTCGTCGTCTTCCATTGCAGCTCCGGCCGCACGTTTGCTTAAGTTTCCGCTTGTTACCATAAGTAGAGCTCTTTTCAGGTGTTCCGGATAAGTGGAAGGACGTCGAAGAAAGCGGAGAACGTTCTTAGTGGACACGTAATAGTCATCGTCCACAAAGAAAACATATTCGGCAGTCGGACAGAACTGTGTAGCCCACTTCAGTCCAAGAATCGCCTTTTGAGTGTTGTTAAAGTAATCGTCTACGAAAGAACCTTGAACGAGGTCCATGTTATGTTCCTATAAATATCATACAAATAAGAAATTGGTTATGCTAATAACACGTGTGACGTGAAAAGAGAACCTGTTCCGCATCGATTTGAGTCTGGATTTCGAGATCGTCCGTCGGTCTCGGAAGACCCAAAAGAAAGACCCTTCTTATGGCGACATCAGAGAAACGGTCCTCCCATCCCCAAGTGCTACGTATGGCACGACGATTTAGGAAGTGGTTGGCCTTGGATTTGATCAGAAAAAGGAGACGGATCGGTTCGAAGTTGATTGATAGTCCGTCTCTGCATTTGTGGCTACTGTCGATGCTTATGTCGTATTTGAACTCGTTTGTCGGTCTCAGCGATGGTTTCACGCCTGCTTGCAGTTCGGACACTAACAGCCTGAAGTTTAGGTCGCGCGGATATTTGAATTCCGTGCTGTAATCTTTTTCAAACAGGTACAAAGTGAAACCCAACAGGTGAGCCAAGACCAAAACAACGACCGAAACGCAACAGAAACGAACGGTATCACGACGTCTTATTCGCATTTCGTACCGTAAAGAGCAGAAATGTGTTTAATAAACACAAATGAACACATCGTTTTCGAATTCAGAGTATAAAATCTGCTGAAACGATGTACAAATTGCTATTTTAGATGAGCAGACGACCTTTTTCTGTCCGGTTAAAGGGCGCGGCCATATTGGAACAAACTTCCGTTGTTACCAACTTCCGCTTATTATACCGGAAGTTGTATATTATTTATTTATTGCAGGCAATGTCATAAAAAAATTTCATGCTGTGTTTAACCGTGTTAGACGTTATTTTTATATGTTTTGCTGTTTTATGAAAATTACGGTGTGTATTCGATTGCATTTTATTACGTTCTGATTATTGTGGGTTCAAATGATGTTTGTTACTATGTTTTTTTTTAATCAAAACACAGGGCGCAGCCATCTTGGAACTCAGCAGTGTTGTCAATTTATGTCCCGTACACCGGAAGTGACCTACAACGTGATTCGTAGACTAGTCATGGCGGCAAAAGTAAACTGTGGCTCGCGATCGACGGTGTTTTTCGTCGTTTTTACAATTTTTACTTCTTTTTTCGACATTTGTTTGTGTGTTTCAAAGCTAGATGGTATGTTTCTGTTGTAATATGCTATTATTACAGGTTCTTAATAAAGATTTTTTTATATTTTTGACCGATGCGCGCGTTTCTTATGTAAATGCGGATACTTTTTCAATAAAATTCCGCAAAATTAGGCGGAAAAACTGTAATATTCTACTCCTTTGAGGCTTAGCGGCTGCTTATCGAAAGAGTTTTCGCAATTATTTAAAAGTTATGATTTCGTGGTGTTTATTTTGTTTTAGCCGATGTAGGCAATCATTTGAAGGATCCTTCAGGCTCGAAGTCGTTTGATTGGAGGGATTATGATCGTCCGGTTCAATTGGTGAAACCGGACGAAGAACACAAAAAGTTGGTCGTGAACGAAGAGAACGTCAAAGTAGGGATGCAAAATTATACGTCTTAAATTCACACATTACGAAACTCGTCTTGTGCGTATGTAGCTCTTGAGTCAGATCAAAGGAGCCGTTGCAACTGTTGCCGTAGTTGGAAAATATCATTCCGGAAAATCATTTCTAATGAACCAACTGATGAGGAAATCTGCAGGATTCGGAATCGGACCGACGATCGAACCGCAAACGATGGGCATTTGGATGTGGGGAAAAGTATTTCATCCCTTTCTTAATTTCTCCTAGTACTGTTATTTACATACATTGTTATCGTTATTATTGTCTTCGCCTTTAGCCTCTGGAGATCAAAGATCGAGCTACCGGCCAGACGTTTGCCGTCGTCTTTCTGGACACAGAAGGTTTCACTGCAAACAACGTTTCTGAGACCTACGACGCTAAGATCTTTGCCGTCGGAACTCTACTAAGCAGTTATCTAATCTATAACTCGGTCAAGATCATCGATCAATCGGATATCGAGTACTTGGAATTGCTTGCAAGAAGGACGAGAGTTAGTTTTAAGCTTTTTGATTGTGTGAAACGTGGAATTTAATTACTGATGGCTCTCTTCTATTTTAACAGTTGTTTGCCTTAAGATCTCAACTTTCTAAGGGTAAATGGACCAGTGATTTTAATCGAGACCTTCTTAGTTTTCCTCCACTTCTTTGGGTAACGAAATTTTTTTTTCTTCGTATTTCTGAGAAGTAAAGAGGATATTTTTTTTGTAGTTTTCTATTATTTAACTGTTTTAATGTTTTTTTTGCTGTTGTTGTTGCAGGTCGTACAGGATTTTGTTCAGTCAACAGATGATCTGAATCCGACAGAATGGCTTCATCGGATGATGTCGTCTCACGTCAGAGAGAACGAGGAATACGAGATAAGTCTCTTGAGGATCTTCGATAGAGTCGATTGCCGCACTCTTTTTATTCCGTCAGCTGATAAACGGCTTCTAATCGATTTGTCTAAGGTGAAGGTTTTTTTTTTTTTGGAAACGTTAAATTTCACTGAACGTTGTGGGTGTGCTCTGATCTCTTAACGTTTTCTCTTTGTATTAAAGGCTAACGAACGAGATCTAACAAGAGATTACAGAGACGAGCGTGACGAACTCATCAACACACTTTTTACGAATCTCCGGCCTAAAGAAAAAAACCGTTAGTTATAAATGGGATCCTTTTTTTTTTCGTTTTATGTCTTACAATATCATTTTTTTTTTCGTTTTTTGTTTTAAGATAAATACATAACCGGTCCCGAATTGGCAATGCTCTTGGAGATCCTCGTTTCTGCTGCTAACGATGGATCTTTAAATGACGTTCCTACGCGATGGAATTCTTTTATCGGCAGACTTCAGGAGACGGCGACCGAAGACTGTGTCAATTTCTATGACGTCGAGATGGAAACTCTTCAGCAGAAATACGAAGGAAATCCGATAAATCCTTCCGAGTTGGACGAATGGCATTCGAACGTTAGCATCAATGCTCAGAAGTTGTTAGATCATCTTCTGTTTGGGTAAAATAGAGAGAATGGTCGATTTTTCATGGGTTGATGATAGGAGAAACTCTCGATTACAGCCTTAACGATGCAAATGAGAAATCAAAAGAGAATCTCTTGGCCGCCATCAACTATAAATACGAGACGAAGAAAGATTTAAACATGAAACGGATCCATATGAAATGTTCCGACGAACGACATAGGAACGAGGTGAATTCTACACACGAGTGATGGCAGAATTTCACTTCGAAATCGTTTTTGGTTGTATTTCTAGCTCGATCTGGAGCTGAGTTTGTCTCGTTTGTCTCTACCGGAGAAAACGGCGGATCTTAAGAATACAATCGATGGTTTGGTCGAAAGTGCATTACGTGAATTTATTTTGTCCGTGTCGAGTTTCACCGAAGGAGCTTTGTTAGAATCGTGCATCGGACAGTTAAAGGTTTCAAAATTGATAGACAGAAATAATTATATTGGGGCGCTTTAAATTGTAAACGGCGATTCTTGAACTCTTATTATCTCTGTTTTTCGGGAGCAAAAAATGACTCTGCCATACTTCTTGTTTCTGAAACACTTTTTAGTTTCAAGTTCCTTAAAGACAGAATAATAAAGAGTTTGAAAATCGGCTGTTTCGTCTACTTCTTAATTTTTGTCGTAATTTTTTTAAACGCAGAAGTCGCTGATAAAATTAGGAGAAGGGATTTTATTGAAAAACCACAAGCTGGTCGAGAGCCTTTTAAAAGATGCGACCAAAGTGGCCAGTAATAAATTTAACGAACTGTCGAAGAATCCAAAGGACGGACCTCGAGTTCCGACCAATCTCAATCTGTTGTTGGTCGAGTCTCAAAGAGTGTCTCTGAACGAGTTTGATCGTCTGACCAAAATGGTTGAAGGAGAGACCGTTTATGAACCTTTTCGAGCGCTGCTTCTGGTTTGTTTTTTCGGTTTCTAATTTGTGTCGAATGAGGTTTTATTCGGAAGTCTGCTTTTTTAATTAACAGAATCAATTGAAACAGGCTGCTGAGGAAAGACACGACGAGAACAAACAACTAGCGAAAGCGATGGCTTTAAAGATGGTAATCTTTAATAATAAAGTTCTTTTAAAAAAGCTAATTATATGAACATCTGGTTTAGAAACTAGAAGAGTAAAGGATTCACTTAATGCCCCTCGAACTCTGGTTATTCTTTCTTTTAGGAGCCAAACTGAAGAGAAACTTGAAAGTGTTTTAGAACCTTAGAAGGGTAGCTCAATCATTTTAGTGTTTCCATGTTGTTATCTTTTAAAATGAACTTTGTATGGACCCAAAATTAACAAAGAAACGTTTTTTAGTGTCAAAAGCTTATTTTGAAAGATGGCAACATGAAAATGTCCTCTTCTAGTTTCTAAAGCACTTTCAGTTTATTTTTAATGTTCATTCTGAAACGCAGAATAACGAGAGTTCGGGAAGCGGTTTCGCTTTGAATAACGACCTTTTTTTTATTGGCGTAGGCTAAGTCCGTGCTCGAAGAAATTAAAGAACGAACTTCGGAATCAAAGATCAGGTTACCCATGAATGCTCCCGAACTCGAAGAACGACTTTCAGTGGAATTCAAGATGGCAGAACAACGATATTCCGAGTTGACAGGCGATTTCCGAACTTACGACTCTACCGTCGACACGTACGATATTCTGCTGAAAGAACTAGAGGTGCTGGCCGCTCTCCGTAGACAAGAGAATGTCGAGGCGTACACGAGAGAAGTGAAAGGTCCTCTGAAAATAGCAAAACGAACTATTCTACTGATGGCAGACGCCCATTCGACCTCGTTCAGCCTTCGTAAATACGTACGTTTCGGAGTTACGAGTGCCAAACGATTGCGATTTTATTTTCGGCGTTATTATTTCAGATCGTACAAGTCTGTATTCTTCACTTGGACGAAGGTTTGGCTAAAAGTTGGTCGACAGATTTAAAACAACAGATTGTGGATCACTTCATCGAAACGGACCAAGAACTTCAACAGAAACTGAAAGAACGTCGTGGGGTTTGGTCGAGTGTCGTCGGTTTCTTTCAGTGGTTACTTTACGTACTGAGCATAACGAGTTGAGTTACTGGAATCTTTATTTTTTTCTAACAAATTGGCTCATTGTTTACGTTTTATCTAATTTGATCTGTGATATATTAAAAAAAGAAAAAGATATTTGAAGCCATTCTAATTATTTTATTTACAAATCAACAAGACATTTTTGACACTAAATAGAGAGAAATACAATCAAAAAATGGAATCAGGTTTCAATAAAACGCATAATTAAATAATTTGATCCTACGATGGAATTGTTATTAAGCATTTATTTATTTATTAAGTATGGCTTTTCTGTGCCGTTTTCGCTTCAACCTCCGATACGCATGTTTTGGTGCACTTTCGGCTCGATGTTGAACACCAAAGAGAGGAGACGTTCAATAACTTTCTCTTTGTTCTGCTGGACGTTACGTTCCATCGATACCAACTTCACTTGTTTGTCCGTCTCGATCTTTGCAGCGATGTCGTCCTTTGAGCCCATATACTAAAACGAAAAAACAACCACGTTAACATTACAGAAACCTGTTGGAAATTACTCGAGACGATCACTTACTAACGCTTAGTAAACAACTTTTAACGTGACTAAATTATCATATCTAGCTCATAACAGTCACAAAAGCAAATTACAAAATTTTATAAATTTATGACATACTACGGCCATAACACAGGTGTTATAAGCAATGCAAATCATAAGGTATGATTGTCACAATTTTACAACTTTTTCAGTAATGAGAGCTCTTCATTTTTACAAGAAAAATATTGAATGATCGTTTGTTAGCGCCTGGTCATTATCCATATCGCCATTAGGTATTGAATATTGATAAGCAAACTCAACCAGGCGCAGTTAAGTGATCATCGATTTCTCAAAAGATAAGACGACGAATACTTTGGCTTCATGGTCTTTAAAAAGCCTTTCTCTTTCCTGTCTGTATTTCTCGATTTCGGCCTGAGCCTCTTCTTTAGCCTGCTTCAAACGACGAGCTTTACCTGTCAGCAAATAAAGTAAAATTGTTACGCAATTAACGCATAGAAGAGAAGGAAAGAACCACGCCTTTCGTTCTCTCTTTTAGCCGTGAAAACTAACGTTTTCTCGCTTCCGAAACCTTTTCGGCCGCTCTCTTCTCTGCTGCAATTAGCTGCTGGATTCCTTGTGTTTGGCTGGCCATCTTTAAAACACCTGAGACTCACAAATTCAGAATTTCAGAAGAAAAAAACCGACCTAAATTGCAGCAATGTCCTCAGGTGATTTCTTCTTCTTCTATTTCACATAAATAGGGAGAACAATGTTGCCAAGCAATGCTTACGTTGAAACAGGTACTCAATAAAATGTAATTATACAACAAAAATTTATTAAAAACACTGAATGAATATATATTTTATTAATATAAAACCATCTTAAGTTTTTCTAAGGTCATATACATAAAAAGATGCAATTTTATTTAGAGGTTTTCTTTGAAAAATTTTCACATTGTAAAGAATTGTCGTTAGAGATTTGACATCATTGTTTTATCGGTGCGACAGTGTTGCCGGCAGCGAGTAATTAGATTTTCGATAATTTTTATGCTGCAAAAAGCAAATTCAATTTATTCGATCGTTTTAATCACTTTAATAAAAACTAATTAATTATTTCATGACAAATTATATTTATTATTGAAAAATTGTGCGTTAACTATTGTAAAACTTGTTAAATATATTATTATTCCTTTTATTTTTAGTGTCTGGCAACACCGTATATCCATACGTGTACACGAAACAAGTCATTTTGTAACGTTGATCGTGATTGGCTGTAATGTTTTAATTAATGTTTTTATTGCGAATGAGAATCTTTTTTACAAGTGACACGCAAAATCTTTTATTAAGCGCGCCATTTGAGGAGTTTGTGAAACTTTGTTCCGTTCCTGATATGAAAAAATGCGGATTTTTGATGTTTTTCGTCATTTTATTCGGTGAGTAACTTATTAATTTTGCATATTATCTTTTAGATTTACATAGAAAGTGATAAAAAGTGAATTATTAAGTCATTTAAATGATGTAACTGTGTTATTTGACTGTGAAAACGGGATTGCAAAAGGCACACATTCAATGAGGAAGGGAAATCAGGTGGTGTCTTTTCTCTTTCGATTGTTTCGTTCATTTTAGGGTGAGAGAAAAGAACCGATTCGATCCTAAACAAGCGTGTGAGGTCCTTTAACCTTAGGAGAGATAATGGGTCTAACCTATCAACCTTGTAAGAGGAGATTACGTAAATAGGTTTAAACTTTCAATAAGAGAAAATAACAGGTCTTGTTTCTAACTGTCAACTGATGAAGTTCCATCTGAGATGCCGACAACAGTCTTTCCAATCTTCGTTTCCATCAGGAAAACATTTTCTTTGCCATCTTCCTTATGTTCATCGATTCTAAAAGAAAAAAACCCCACCATTTATTAACTCGAAATGACTTTTATGCGTAGTTTTCGATCTCTTGACTTCACCTGTCGTAGATGACACCGTCCAAACCAAGGTTCCTTAGTTCTTCGATCACTTTCGGATCGTTGTTATCCTCACCCCAACAGAACATGATCAAATGAGCGTCTTTACACAACTTGACGAGCGTTTTGTCAACCAGAATATCTTCCGTGTGAACGTCAATGCCCTGTTTTTTTACGAACAAAATCATAAAATGACGGTTTTCTCTTGAGGAATTTATCGTTGTCTCTAGTAATTTTTACCAGAATTCCGGCGGAACGAGCATAATGGATCGCCATCTGAATAGTAGAAGTTCTCGGATCGTAATAAGGAGCGTATTTCTTGGACTGGCCTTGCGTCAGGAACAAAACTGGATATTTGTTCTGTTTCAGTCGCAACCTGAAGTTCGAACAGATAACAGAAGAACAGATCAAAGAGAAAGCTTTTTTTTTTATTAATCTATTTACATTGTGCAGATGTCCGGATTGAAACAGGAAAGGACGATGCGTCGATCTCCAGCATTCTGCAGAAGTTCCTTAAGGATCATGTTCAGATAAAGATTGATCTCCATCGAGTTCGATAACTCTTGCGTTCCGTCTTTACGTTGTAGGTTCCATTTGATCTCGACGTTAAATCCGACGTGGATATCGACCGATTCAAGGACACGTCTCAAGGTTGGAAACGGTTGACTGTCCTCGTGATCATCGTGAACAAAAGATCGAGGAACGGACGCGGAATTATCGGTTCCGATACGTTCTGTCACGTGTTGGAGCTTATATCGAAAAGACGAACAAGATGAACGCGACTTAAAAGTATGAGAGAGAGAGAGAGAAATTTACTTTAAGTCCCTGTAGTTGAGGGAGTGTTAGATCTTGAACGGGAACTTCGATGAGTTCGCTGTCGTCTCCGCTGTACTTCTAAAGGAGCGAGTGAATCGACCGTTAGTTTTTCTTGTTCAATTTCGATCGTTTATCGATAAGAACTTTAACCTTTTTCGTACAGATGCAGACGTGAAAGTCGTGATAAACGATGGGAATCAGATCTTTCGATAGTTGAACGTCGAATTCGACGTAATCAGCTCCCTAGAAAAATGTTCCGAATGAGATAACACACACACTCTTTCGGTCGGAACTAAAAATGTACGTGGTTTCCCGCGTGTTTTAAAGATGCGATTGTGTTTTCACGAATGTTCGCACAACTAAAATGGAAAGAAAAACCGCAGTTAGTAAAACAAACTCGTCCTTTAGTTCCATTTCCGCGCTTTTACATATGGTGAGAATGTTTACTAACTGTTGTGTTTTGCTAAACGACGATCCAGATCCACGATGTCCGACATCGAGAGTCTTACGGCTTCGATTCCAGTGTTTCGAGTACGAGACACAAAGATCGCAGTTGTATTCGGTCGTCGGGCGTATAACGAGATATTCGACTGTCAATGCCAAAAACGAGAAGATAACGTTAGAGGCTAGAAAGAAGATCGAATTACATTCGAACGAACTTACCGGTCAGTTGACCTACAGGTTGATGTTTTAGGCCCGTAATGGGTGCGAGAATTGTTCCGGTCGTCTGTTTGAAAACACTCGGAAGAATGTAGCAAAATCCGATGTGTTCCGGAATGTCGGAATCGCCTACAACAGGATCGTCGACGTAGAAATCGACAACGAAAGCCTGTAATTCGGATAACGAATCGTTAAGAGAATGGTAAGATTCCGGTTTTGTCGTCTCGTTACAATCGTATCCGTAAACAGAACTTGAGCTTGAAAGACGACGAATTCGTCGGAGTCATAGACGCGTCCGTAAGGTTGTTGTAAAACGAATTGATATTCAGTCCCGTTCATCACCTAATGAAACGAGAAATTAAAATCTACAAGACGAGAAGCATGAAAAAAAGATTAAAAACCGAACTGCGAGCTCCACGATGGGCCACGTTCCGCACGGAGTGTCGTTCTTGTCGGTCGTAACGACGTCATCATCCGACACGGACTAAACGAAGCGAGAAATCGGAATTCTAAGAATTATGACACGAGAACGAGTCGGAAGATGAAGTACCTCCGCATCGTCGTGATTATTCAAGTCGACCGGAGTCACTTTAATTCGGAATTTCTTATCGGCATAACGACGTTTCCAAATTTGGATCGGATCGTTGTATAATTTCATCTGTATCAGGGTTTCGGTCGTTATCCAACCGTTCTGAACGTCGTAGTTCGTTTCGTCTCCTTACGACAGAAAGAACACATGAAAGTGACTTTGTCGAATCATCGAAAAGGATCCTAATTATCATTTGTAATATCAACTGAGCGTTTTTCAGTCAAAGTACCCAGTTAGAGGCTAGAGTGCTAGTCTGAGCAGGAATAGTTTTAGATATTAATTTTAGATTTAGACTCAGAATTCTAGTCTCTAACGAAGTTCTTTGATTGCCTTTAGTTATCATCATACCCACGATTCCGAAACGATCGATCCGTTCGTTAGCCTGGTCCACACCTGAAAAAGACAGAGATGAGAAAAGATCGCGAGAGAGAGAGAGAGAGAGAAGGCTCATGTCGAACCAATGTTCCTCGGTTGCAAACTGGTTTCCCAACGACGAATAATCACTCGTCGTTTCGGATCTGCGAGGATCATGCAAACGACATAACGATACGTTGTCGTTTTAGCTCGGTGGACGTCGATGGGAAACGTACCCGTCCACAAGTCTCTGTATAATTATTGGATACGATTAAGAGAGAGAACATTGGACGTTTTGAAACAGAAGGGAGTTAAGTTACCCATCTCCTTGTCGTTCTAAGATTACGACTCTGTCTAGCATCCAGCAGCCGAGGGTTTCGCAGTTTCCGGAGACGCAGACGGTCTCTCCGGGATTAACTTCGCTAGCTTTCACTCGGAACGTCACTTCTTGTCGGATTTTGTCGTACATCTCCACTCTTTCCAAGTCTCCTTTCTTTTAATATGGTTATAAGCAGCTGCTCGAGAGAGATCTCCACCCTTTACCGCTTCTAAAAATGGAATATTTTTTCGTGTTAAAAGAAAATGTCTGTGTCATTATAAGGGGCCGGACCGAAAATATATTTCGTGTTATCATATTTTTTTTTGGTGAGGGCCAAAATTGGCCCCCTAGATGCACGCGTTTAAAGGAAACTTAATTTTTTTAAAGAAATAAATTCGAAATTGAAATAGTTTTAGAAACTAGACGAGTAAAAGAATCAAATAATGATTTTAATTGATGGCATATTTTACAAAATAAACTTTTTTTTTATCATTTGAAGACGATTTTTGTTTCAATTTCTGTTTTAAGTTGAAATTCAATTTTTAGAATTTTCAAACTTTTAATTTTCATCTTAGTAAAAAGTTCATTTTGAAAGATATCAACATGATTCATGAAATTATCCTATTTAGTGATTTTCGAGCTACCCGTTCTAGTTTCTAAAACACTTTTGTTTAGTGTTGCTTTAAGAAAACGGCAGAAAATAACCTAAAAAAAAATCATTCAGTTAATTTTTCTACTTTTTAAATCAACTTTTTCAAAGTTGCCTCTTCTATAAGTTTTATAAAACTGGTGCCAAATACATTTTGTGGAATTTGTTTTCGAATTTAAGGCTAAAAGAGAGAGAGAGAGAGAGAATCAGCTGATTTGTTGTTGAGTTGCCAAAAAAAAAGGGGGGATCAGAATTAAATCACATGGTAACAACGAACAAACAACAGGACTTTAATCGATTTCAATTGAAATGTCATTGAAAACAATAGAAAGAGAATTAAATTGTGGGTTTATGAACAGAGCTCACTTTCGAACTCCTTCTGTCTTTCAGGAAAGTATTTTTTTTAGAAACTAGAAGGGTAATTCAATCATTTAAATAGGCATTTTCATGTTTTGATATTTTTTTAAAATAAAAATTTAACAAAAATATCATCTGTTTATGGAGTTTACCCTTCTAGTTTCTAAAACACATTCAAGTTTCTCTTCAAGTTTCTCTGAAAGACAGAATAATTAAAGTTCGTGAGGCATTTAAACTTTAAAACCACCTTATAGAAGAAAACCCCCCCTTGAAATCATCAATCTCTAAACGCAATACGATGACGTCACGTTGCGTCATCTCCGAGAGATGAGGAGGAAAAGTCAAATGTTATCTTATCAACCTGATAATTATCAATTGGGGGGGGGGGAGTCAAATCGGGTCAAGTGTTTTGTTTACATCGCTTTTATAAGCGCGTTCAAACCGTCTTTCCCTTTGAAATCAGCACGTTTTTAAACTCATCGCTAAGCCTATCGGCTGAATAAACAGTTGCGTCCATAATAATGCCTCAATGAGCGTGACGTCACTTTTCCTTTACTTACATTCCCTTTTATTATGGAGACTCTTGAGGTCAGAGTTGAAAACCAATGACGAAACAAGATCTACAGTTACAAACGTATGAAATCGAAAAGAAGGAGACGACAGCGGTGAAAGAATCAAGATTTTGATACATGAGCCTCTGTAATATTTTGCATATACGTTTACTTTATACAAGATCAAGGTCATTTAGTGAAAAATCATCAAACTATCACGACGCCATATTGTGTCATTTTATCTATATAGGTCGTTCGTGTATTTTAAAAATAATTCATTGAATTATTATATTTTTAGGTGCATTTTGTACAAAAATTTTAGATTATTATCGCGTAAAATGACTTATGATTGATTATGATGATGATTTTTAAAAATATTACAGAAAGCGAATCGAATTAGTAGACACAAAATGGCCGCCTTCGTAAGTCATTGTACTGGTATAATACACTGAGTGTTGAATACAGGTATGAGAACTGAAAGCAATTGTAAATCATATCGTGTAGTTGACATCATTGAACCCGTTTTTGTGGCTGTGAATCTTGTTTTCTTTTATTTATCATCGCTTCAAATTATAAATTGGTGAGAATTCATGAACATTGAGATTTGTATCAGTGCTTTTATAAGTTCCATTTGCTGAGAGGGTGGCGTTAATAAGCCAAATTTCATTAAAAAAAATTGGGGGTTTTCTTCAATTTTTTTTTTGTGAAGCAAATGAGCTTATGACTTTTGGCACCGCGGCAAGAGATGGCGCTACAATCGCCGCAGGCTGGGTTTTTGGCGCGAAAATTTCAGTTTTTTTTATCGGAGAAAAACTTAGAAAAGTGTTTTAGAAACTAGAAGGGGTAAATCACATAAAAGTGACATAAAAAGCGTATTTTAAAAGATATCAGCATGAAAATATTCGCTTAAGAATACAAGTAGATGCTTTATTTTGTGCGTGTAGCCTTTAAATGGCGCCACTAGCCCTCCTCCTATAACAGAAATTTAGAAATCGGGACGAACACAAGTTGGCTCCGCCCTTTTTATGACGACCGGCTACTTCTAATTGTTTGGTTATGTAGTCTGACGTCACATGCTCCGCCCTTTTCAACGACGAACCACACAACAAAGCAATTAGAAGTTGCCGCTTGTCATATAAAGAGACAACTTGTGTTCGTCCCGATTTCTAAATGCCTGACCTCCGATAGAAATGTACTGACATTCTTAAATGATTGTTTCACGTGGCAAACTTTTAATTGCGTCATCCCTATTTCTACACGTGCTTTCTTCATTTATAATTATGTTCTGGGGTTAAGTTTGTCCACGTGCTCTGATAATTAAGGTTGTTTTGGACGCTTTTTGAGAGCTAAAAGGCTGCATTCGACTTCAAGTAATTGGCGACGAGTGTAGTTGGCCACCAATGGAAGGTTGCAAGCGCCATCTACCTTGCATTTATACAAGTATTTTTGTACGGAGCCCTCTTAAGTGATTGAGACCATTTCTAGTTTCTAAAATATCTCTAGTTTTTATTAATTTTTCTTCTAAAACAGAAAATAATTAATGAAGAGTTCAAAAGGCGCATTAATTTTTATTTTAGTTTTTTTAAGTATTTTTTTTATAAAAAAATGTAACAAAAACTGAAACGAACAAAGAAGAATAAATTTTCATTAAAATTTAATAAAATAATTGCATTGTTGTTGTTGTTTGATGACCAATCAGCATTTGCTTTTGGCTCTGCCGGTGTATTTATGAATCCAGTGCAGAAACGAGGTCATTCTCGTGTAGACCCCGTAGGAGTTGGCGCGGGCGCATCCCTCTCCCCACGAGACCACGCCCACCTGGTGCCAAACGCCGCCTCCGCCGAACCACATCAGCGGTCCTCCCGAATCTCCCTAAGTAGACCAATTAATTTCAGCCTCGTTCTTAAACGCAACCGTTGTTTCAATCCCAACCCCACAAAGAATCGGTGACGAATAAGAAACATTTGACGTCACCGATTACTCGACGGTTGAGCGAGACTTTCGTACCTGACACGAATCTTTTCCTCCATCGATCAATCCGGCACACAACATCGATGGCACGAGAGTGACGAAGGCGTAGTTGGAAAGGGTTTCGTAACAGTGCCGATGATCGATGATCGGAAGAGTCACCTTCTGAAGGTTGTCCGCCGTGTCTCCGTCTAAAGCGAAACAAAGAAACGGCACGTTTCTAAACTTATCGAGTCATTCAAGCGAGATTGACCGATTAGTTTAGAAACGTACTGAAAGAGAATGAAATAACCGAACCGATACTTCTATACCTTCTCGTACGGCTCCCCAGCCGACGACTGTAACGTTGTCGTTACTGACGTCGACGTCCGAGCACGGTAGACAAACCGGATGCACTTCAGCCGTAAAACGAACCTTCCGATCGAGTCGCACCAGAGCGATGTCGTTTTCGGAAGTGTAAACGTTATAGGCCGGATGTATAACGATCCGTTTCACTTTGCGCATCAGCGAACCATCTTTTAATCGGTTCTTATCTTGTAATTTCAGGTAGAGACGAAGTTTCCTACGATGTTTACCTGTAAAACTGTGAATCGATCGGAACACATGAGGTTCGAACGGAATAGAATCGGTCGGTAAACGTTCTCATTACTTATATAGTTATTACCTTTGAACGCAATGCGCTGCGGTTACGACAAAGTTGTGCGTAATGAGGCTTCCTCCACAGATCACTTCTTCTTCGTAAACGAGGGCCACCTGTTTTAAGGGGGTTGGGGACCCAATTGTATAATGGGTGGAGCTAACTAAGGGAGGGAGGGGGCCCCCCACTCCCACAAAAGGACTTACCATCCAAGGAAATTCGTTGGCCACTGCATTACGCCCACCGACGATTTTTGTTCTTGCCGAAATCCCACAATAATCTAAAGGTAGAAAAAGAAGGAATATAATGCGGAATTTGTGGAATGCGACTTCCGATAATTAGAATTTTTTGCGGACCACAACTGTCTGAAAAGACGGTTCCATCGCAGCTTTTTAACAGTTCATCTTCGTAGTTGTTGTTGTTGTCGGTGCTGTTCTGGTTTATTGTCAGGTTCCAGTTAGAATTCTTTGAAAATGCGGTTTTTTAAGAATCACGAATAAGAAACTCAAAAGTTATTGCTAGATACTAGAAGGGTAAAGGTGTCTTAATAAAAATGGAATTTTATGAAGTCTTTCAGTTTCAGTTTGAAAACGGTTTGTCTTAAGTCCTTCAAACTTTCTTTTCATGAACTCTTGGTTATTCTTTGTTTTGAGAATAGCAACAACAAAAATCTATGAGAAACTTAATAAAGTTGGTTAGAAACTAGAAGGGTAATAGTATTTTCAAACAGGACACAAAAAAGTTGATTTAAAAAATATATCAAACATGTGATTGATATATGAATGATATGAATTGATATCTTCTTGAAATTTTACAATGGGTTCTTTTACTCTTCTAGTATTTATCAAAAGTTGAATCTCATTCTAGAAATGAACAGATTAAAAAAAAATGGTTTTAAACCTGAATCTGAGAAGTTGTTTGATTGCAAAAAACACTGAAAAAGAACATTAAAAGTTGAATTGAAGTCAGGTTGTTTGCGGCGACTGTTGTTTTCAACATTTTTACAAAAAGAAGAAATTAATTAAGGTGTTCTTCTCACCTTTCACCTTCGATATGACGTCACTGTTTGTAGTCACTTTTAATTGGATATATATGCAAATTAGATTAATTCACTTATGAAGGAATTTGTTGAAGAAACAGTGACGTGGTTGTGACGTAACATTTCAAATTTATTAAGATTGTTTTATGAACATTTTTCATTTTTAAACTGGTTATTTCTGTAGAACACTTAAATAGAAATTGAAAGTGTGTTAGAAACTAGAAGGGTAGTAGTAGCTCTCAATTACTTAATTCAGTATTTTCATGTTTTTTCTTCATATCTTTCAAATTAAACTTAATTTTAAAAAAATATTGTCTTGCTTAAAGTTGGGTCATTTTTTAACACAAAAAAGTTCATTTTGAAAGATATCGCCATTAAAAAAATAACCTCGAGTGATTGAGCTACCCTTCTAGTTTACGGGCAGTTAGAAATAGGGGGAAACTTCAGTTGGCTCCGCCCTTTTTATGACGACTGGCAACTTCTAATTGGCTGGTTATGCAGTCTGACGTCACAGATTACATAACCAGCTAATTAGAAGTTGCCAGTCGTCATAACAAGTGCGGAACCAACTGAAGTTCTGACCGATTTCTAACTGCCTGTTCTAGTTTCTAAAATACTTTCAATTTCATTTTGAGAAAATTTTATGAACAATTTGATTTTCAAACTCTGGCTATTTCTGCAGTTTCAAAAGAACAACAACAACTAAGGATAAATTGAAAAGTGTTTTAGAAACTAGAAGGGTAACTTAATTACTCGGGTAGCTTAATTTTCATGTTGATATCTTTCAAAATGAACTTTTTACAAACGAAAATTTAAAGCAATATCGTTATATTTTGGAAAATATCACAGCATAAAAATACTGTTAAGTGATTGAATTGCTTTTCTAGTTTTTTTTTACTGAAAAAGGTCAAAGGTTCGTTTCAAAGATCGTTTACACTTTGAACGTCCGTCCGTAAAACTGTAGGAAGATAAAAAGACAACGAAAACGCAAGAATGTGAGTCACCAAAGCGGAATTTATTTTCAACAAGAAATAAAAAATCTTAAAACATTTTCAAAATGTCCGCCAAAGAAGAAGTTAAAATTAAAAGACTAGAAGTGGACATTTTCGTTTTTAAATTGGAAGTTCGAACAAAATCATAACGACAAGACTGATAAGTCCGAAGATAAGTGGACCGAGGATGAAGGCAAGTCCGTTCCCAAAATATCCAGTTCGCTTTTCAAGGGCCGAGAACGTTTCTTCGAAATTGTCGGCACACATCACTTGGGTCTTATTTAAAAAAAAAATAACGAAACCATGTAAATCAATCGAAATTAAATAACGAAACCGCGGAAATCAATCGAAATTAAATAACGAAACCGCGGAAATGAATCGGAATTAATTGAAATTAAATAACGAAACCGTGGAATTAATCGAAATTAAATAACGAAACCGCGGAAATCAATCGAAATTAAATAACGAAACCGCGGAATTAATCGAAATTAAATAACGAAACCACGGAAATCAATCGAAATGAAATAACGAAACCACGGCAATAAATCGAAATGAAATAACGAAAGGCAAAAAAGAGACTTTTTCCGATACCTGAATGAAGACGGCCAACAAAACGACGATCGAAAGAATTGCGATGGACTTCATATTTGTACTTTAAGACGAGAACGATTCGTTTAAAGAGGAATAACGAAAGGTATTACAATGTTATGTTAGACTTAGTTGGACCTTTGAGGGTGTTTTATAGTCCGAATCAAGTGGGTTTTTTTTAAGGGCGGGCCAACCCAAAGTCAATAAGGTGGAGGAGAATTAAGTTTCACTTTTATTTATTTTATCATCTGAAACCGCAAACTTGTTTCGGTTTATTGCAATTTATTTTTAGGCAAAATGGACACATATTTGTAGTGGACATTATTACACTATGAAGAAATTCATCGGTCAATCCGATTGGTCAATTGTTATGTAGAACGTGAACGGATCGACCGTTGAGTTTGTGAACGTGCCAGCTGTGCTGCTTAGACGTATTTTCACAGCTGTTTTGTCTTCTTTGTTTTAGTTTGGACTTTTGTGTTTGAAATAATTGAGAAAGTAAAGAAAACCATTGTTTGGTGAATTTCAAGAGAGAGAGAGAGAGAGAGAAAGTGACAATCGTCATAATGTTGACATTATCATCATCTAATGAGTACTTCTGAGGTAAACCGTGTTAAGTCACCAAACGTAAATTTTACAGGAGAATTATTCGAAAGTTTTTTCTTCTCTTCATTGAAAGCGAATAGGACTTAACATGGTATACCACCATCTATAACGGCTAATGTGTAAAACTGTGGACTTAACACTGTTTACCACTGATATAACTAGACAAGCTGATTCATAAAATGTAAAAAAAAAATAGTTTTTTAAAAAAAAACTGTGACTTAACATAGTATACCACCATCTATAACGGCTAATGTATAAAACTGTGGACTTAACACTGTTTACCACTGATATAACTTGACAAGCTGATACATAAAATGTAAACAACGTTTTTTTTTAAAAAAAAAAAAAAAGAATGTGACTTAACATAGTTTACCTCTGAGGCACTGTATTGATGATTCAACTATTGTTTCATTATATAGACACACAGATATATATTTGATTCGATTAAACACCTGTCTCTCTCTCTCTCTCTCAGTCTATTTCTTAAACAATTGAGTTTGTTTTATGGATGATGAAATATATAATTAATTAATGATTAATTAATATTAGTCAATGAGAGGCGTTTCTTCTTTTGTGGCTCAAAAAATGGCTACAATTTGATTCTTCTGTCTTGAAACATTTTAAAAGAGAGACTAGAATATTCAGTAGGCGAATTTTCTGTGGCTTTTTTTTTTTCAACTTATGATGAAAAGCAAAAACTACACAATCAACGCCTCTTAAATCGTATTATAAAGGTGGCGCGGAATAAGCGCCAAACTGAAATAACTCCCATATTTTTGACGTTTGTTCAAATTTGGCGCTTTTTTCAGTTTCCTCATCTATATTAGAGTTGGGGCGTGCAATCTATTGTTTAAAATTAAATATCTTAGAAACTAGAAAAGCTACGCATTTGAAATTTCAGATGGTTACGTTATACCTAGTATACACACAGCTGATAATTTAAATACATTTAAATAATAAACGTGTTCTACAGAGCCCCGTGAAGGACAAACAAACACTATGTCAATTTATTTAGTTAATAATCTCAAAATATTGAGTTAATTTACTTAAATATATCAACAATGTCAAACTGTAGATTGAGATCATCGAAAGTTCAAACAAAGCCGTAAAACGAGGTCACAGACCAACATCCAAGTTCAAACCTTGGGTCCCCCCCCCCACTGTTTTTTGTCATCAGTGTATATAAGGGACCGGTTTCGAACGTCGAGACAAAACAAACCTTCATCGTCCACTCTTCCAAGTGACCACCAAAAGTGAACCACACTTAAGTAATTCTAAACAAGAAACTCATCCAAAATGAAGACAGTCGCCGTTTTGACCATTCTAGTCATTTTCGTTCAGGTAATTAATATTCAAGCCTTAAGTGCGTAAGGGGGGAACTTACTCTTCTCGTGATTTCAGGTGTTGAGCCTGAGTACTGTTCTGGCATCGATGAAAGAAGAGGAAGAAGCCCTGATCAGCGTTGAGAAACGTACCGGAGCCTTGGGTCACACCCTGGCCAGCATTTTGGGGCCCATTCTATACACCATTGGAAGTCTATTGGTTAGCGTCTTAGGTGGACTTCCACTTATTGGATAAATTTACTATTTTTTTTTGCTTATTATTATTAATTATTGTATTGTTTTGTAAAAAAGGGCTAAAGTTAAAATGAATCAATAAAATACGTTTTCAAATCGATCCAACTTTTTTATTTGTAATTTTTTCAATTGAATTTTCGAGATAAGAAAGTAGAAAAGAGTAATTTTGTTTCAGGAGAAATTATCTTCAAGAAAACAATTGAATTGAATCATTGATAGAAACTAGAATTTGTAAAAAAATAAATGATTTCTGATGTTTTATGAAGGGCAACTGAATCACTTACTAGTATTTTTTATGAGAATGATGGCTAAAAAGCTAATTTTAAAAGATATGAAAATATCATATTTTCATTTCCAATCTATTATTCTTATTTTTGTTGAGGTATTTTTTTTATCGTTAGATTTTTCTGACCGAAAAATGAATATTTTCGTTAATTGTGTATTTTCGAACAATGTTTTAATGCGTTTTTGTTTTCCACTTCAAATTTGGTATTTAAAATCTTGTTAAAAATTCAATCCAATTTTGACATAATTTTTTTTCGATTTATAAATGAGAAAAAGATTTACAGCCAGAGATTCTAAAAACGTTGCTTAAACAAAGCTGACACTTAGCCGACATTAAAATATTGATATTTAGTATTTAAATTTAAAATATTAATAATTAAAGTCAATTTTTATTTGGTGTTCATGTCCTTAACTGGATTCCGTATAATTCACACCTAAACACAATTAATTTGAATTCATTTAACTCATGTGTGTACATGGTATAAGCAGTATAATTATGAAAATGTAGTTTAATTATAGAAAATGAAATAAATTCGTATTTAATGAAACCAGTTATTGAATTTTCAAAAAAAGCATGTTGTTAAATTTCAATAACTTTTTTTTAATTAATTTCTAATTTACTTAATTATTTTTTATTTGATTTATATTTTGATATTTGGTTAAAACAATCACTTTAGTTTCAAATGTGTAGTATTTATAATTTCTGAGATATTTCATTTTAAACGATCTTTATTTGCCACTCTTTATACTTTGGGTGGTCGATTGTGAGGCGTTATTTTTGAGACACACTGTATATAATAAGTTTAGGAATCGTTTATTTTAAGTTCAGCTTTGTTTAAGCAACGTTTTTAGAATTTCTGGCTGTAAATCTTTTTCTCATTTATAAATCTAAAAAATATTATCTTAAAATTGGATTGAATTTTTAACAAGATTTTAAATACCAAATTTGAACTTGGAAAAACAAACGCATTAAAACATTGTTCGAAAATTGTGACACAATTAACGAAAATATTCATTTTTCGGTCGGAAAAATCTAACGATAAAAAAAAATACCTCAACAAAAATAAGAATAATAGATCTTTGAAATTGAAAATATGGTATTTTCATATTGATATCTTTTAAAATGAGCTTTTAGCCATCATACTCATAAAAATACTAGTAAGTGATCCAGTTGTCCTTCTAGTTTCTAACACACTTTCAATTTCTTCTAAGTTGTTACTCTTAAACGATACCAGAAATTGAAAATCAATCTGTTCATAAAACATCAGAAATCATTCAATTTTTACAAATTCTAGTTTCTATCAATATGATTCAATTCAATTGTTTTCTTGAAGATAATTTCTCCTGAAACAAAATTACTCTTTTCTACTTTCTTATCTCGAAAATTCAATTGAAAAAATTACAAATAAAAAAGTTTTGATCGATTTGAAAACGTATTTTATTGATTCATTTTAACTTTTGCCCTTTTTACGAAACCCCAATTGATTTGCAATGTTACATAATTAATATTCATGGAAATAATTAATAATAATAAGCAAAAAAAAAAATAGTAAATTTATCCAAGAAGTGGAAGTCCACGTAAGACGCTGACCAATAGACTTCCAATGGTGTATAGAATGGGCCCCAAAATGCTGGCCAGGGCTCCGGCATGTTTCTCAACGTTTACCAGCCTCTTGTTTGAACAGCCTACTATCGGCCATCACTACTATCGGCCAGCATACCATCGGCCAGCATACCATCGGCCAGCATACCATCGGCCAGCATACCATCGGCCAGCCTATCCACCAGAACAGTACACAGGCTCAACACCTGAAATCATGAGAAGAGTAAGTTTCCCCCTTACGCACTTAAGGTTTGAATATTAATTACCGGAACGAAAATGACTAGAATGGTCAAAACGGCGACTGTCTTCATTTTGGATGAGTTTCTTGTTTCTTGTGTGGTTCACTTTTGGTGGTCACTTGGAAGAGTGGACGATGAAGGTTTGTTTTGTCTCGATGTTCGAAACCGGTCTCTTATATACACTGATGACAAGAGACAGTGGGGGGGGACCCAAGGTTTGAACTTGGATGTTGGTTTGTGACCTCGTTTTACGGCTTTGTTTGAACTTTCGATTATCTCAATCTACAGTTTGAGGTGCAAATAGAAACAATTATTATTATAAATATATATATTTTGGGGTGTTTGTCCGAAAATGTTTCTTTTGGACGTCCACAAAGAAGTTCCCTTGGAAGAGGGGAGTTGGGGGGGGGTCTTTTACTCTAAATTAACTTTTCTATTGGAATTGCTTAAATACAAATTATTGATTCTTAAACGGAAATATTTAATTATTTACGATCACAAAGACAAATGATTCTCGATCGAGAAAAAAACTTAAATTCTTGTATTTTGAAATGTAACTTTTTCAAAATGGCCATTGAAAAATATGCAATATTATTATTAAAGAAAAATTCGTATTTTTGAAACTAGGAGATTAATTTTCACTATTTTCAAAAATTGACCATCTCTCAAAATAAACTTTTTATAGACAAAAAATTCAGAAAAAATAGAAATTGTTTGAAATTGGATCATTTTCAAATTGACACAAGTTTACTTTCAAACATAGCAACATGAAAATAACCTTGGAATTAACCCTTTAATACTCTAAAACGCTTTCAAAGTGATTTAAAAGTGTAAACGGGGTCTCTTCAGAAGTTGGCTCCGCCCTTGTTATGACGACTGGCAACTTCTAATTGGTTTGTTGTGTGGTTCGACGTTGAAAAGGGCGGAGCATGTGATGTCAGACTACATAACCAGCCAATTAGAAGTTGCCAGTCGTCATAAGAAGGGCGGAGCCAACTTCTGTTCATCCCGTTTTCTAATTGCCTGTCTCTTGAACTCTTCGTTATACAGGCAGTTAGAAATCGGGGAGAACTTATGTTGGCTCCGCACTTTTTATGACGAACGGCAACTTCAAATTGGTTTGTTGTGTGGTTCGACGTTGAAAAGGGCGGAGCATGTGATGACTACATAACCAGCCAATTAGAAGAACAGTAGCTTCAGGCATTTTACACGCTTTGAAACCACCTTAATAGAATCGATTACTCTTCTAGTTTCTAAAGCATTTTCGTAACGCAGAATATCTAGGGTTGTTTTGATTGCGTTTTTAAGAAAAAAATTCAAAACACGAAATTCAAGTTTTACTAAAAATTTATTTCGAGAACATAATTCAATTAACAAAAACGAACATTTAAATAATTCAGCCGAAAAAAAAAAAAACTAGAAAAAGCCAAACTCAACATTTTAAATTCGATTTTTTTTCACCTCTTCTCAAAGAGATTGGAGAATTTTTTTTAAAGTCATGATAAAATAAATTAGTTTAAAATCTGAAAGATTACAAAAAAAACTGTACAAAATATGTATTATTATAAAATAAATTAAGTAAGGGGGAGGGGGAGGGATGGAGGTTATTTAAATTTTAAAGAAAATTTTAAGGAATTAGTTTCTGTTTCTGTGTTAAGTCGATTCTGGATTCCGTTTGAGCCGTCATTTCAGTTGCAAATGCGGAATCCAACGACACCGAACTGCTGCTCACGTGAAATTCAACACTTCCATCTTTAGCATTGAAACCAAGCTGAAATAGAAAGATTGAAAAATCCGCGCTTATTTTAAGCTTCGAAATCGAAATGAAGAAATTTGTGTTAGTTTTACGTCTCTATGGTAATTCTCGAACAGAGGATTCGAATAGCTTCTGTAGGTGTTCGTCGTATTCTCTCGATCGTCACAATCTTCGTCCTGTGGTTCTCCGTCAGCGTCAAACGCTGGATTGTTAAACGGAACCGGGGCGAAAGCTCCTCTGAACTTGTCGACACTAATAGCGATAGAAAACAATTCTTCGAATTCAGTTACCGATAGTTTCGAGAAGTGACATGTTTCATACTTACTCGTAGCGGTGACAGTACCAGATGACGGCCAAAACGAGACAAAGGATAAAGAGGACGCCGATAACGACACCGGCAACCCAACCTCCACTACTTTCATCGTCATCGTCATCTTTCGAAGAAGAATCGAACGATCCTGCAATGCGATTCTGACATCTGGCGCCTTCGTAAAAGGAGCGACAGGTACAAGATGCTTTGCCATGAGTTACGGTACAGGTGCCACCGTTAAAGCAAGTTTTTGACGAGCATTTCGTGATTTGACGACTGGTCTTCATAGGTACTGGTGAGATAAAAGGTTATTAAAGACCGTTAAGGTCGATCTAAGTATCGTTAACTAACTGTCTTCGCAAGTCGTGTTTTGCTTGTTCGAAAAGCGCATTCCTTCGGGACAGAGACAGGCGAACCCTCGAGGAACGGTTACACAGATGTGGCTGCACTTTTTCGATCCGTGACAAGGGCTTGTACCTACGATTGCAAACGATTATATTGAGTTGAACCTGACTGAAGGTGGTTGGAGAGCCGGCACCGCGGTTTACCATTAGGTTGTTGGACTGGATGCATTATGGCTAGTTTGTGCACTTTGGTCACGTGTTCCAGTAAGAGTGCCCTGTCTTTGCACGTCCACCTGTCGCAATCTAAAATGGCATTCGTTCCCCAGTCGGCCCAGTAGATACGGTCTTCAAACAACGTCATGCTCATCGGGTATCTGATGTCCTTTCGACTGATAATGCGACTGGCAACAAAAGAAGTGTTTAAGTTTACGTTAACGACTTAGTATCGTAGTAAGGCGTTCATCCTTTTATGGAATCATACCGATTCGAGCCATTCAAATCGGCCGATTCTATGACTTGCAAGTGGACGTCCACCCAATAGATGACATCACGAGCAAAGTCAATGGTCAATCCAGTTGGCCAAATGAGTTTGCCCGTAACGACGAGGTTCATTTTCCGGCCGTTCATGGAAACGCTTTCGATGGCGCCATCATCGTCTGTGGCATCCACACTCCAAGTACTCCAGTAAATGGTTCTGAAAACGATTTATCAAGTTTGAACCGGCTGCTGATTCCATAATTGAAGGAATTTCACTTGCCCTTTGCGTGGATCCAACACGATGCTTGCCAAATTACGATGTTCTGCATTGAAAACACGGCTACAGTCGTATTTGGATAACGTACAGATGACTACGTAACCTCTCGAATCCCAAAATACGAGAAGTCTGTTTATCCAATCTATGGCCAAGACGCTCGGAGATTCCAGGTCTTTGATGACGTCCGTGTGGCTGTCAGTTTGTGACGAATATTTTGATACGACACCCTTTGAGTAATTAAGTGGTCGAATTAGGTTAGAAGTTGTTGATTTGCAGGAAAAACTGGTTGACGAACCGCATTGGAATCGACCCAGTAGATATCTCCAGTAGCCGTATCGAAAGAAACATCTTTTACGTTTAGTTTATCGTTTTGAATGATTACTTTAACGTGGTTGCCTCCGATGCTGTACGATAGAAGTTTCGTCGGGAAAGCCAACAATAGGTACGGGACAGGACCTAAGGTTGCATTAACGAAAGTCGTTAAAAAGAGCGGAAAGGAAAAGATTAACATCTTTTGGTAGGATCGAACCAACCTTCGGCTTTGCAACTTCTGTGGTCGGATCGCAATTGATAACCGGAATTGCAAGAACAGACAAAAGTGCCAGCAACATTGTGACAAAAATGGCTGCAAGTTCCCAAGTACGAACATTCGTCGATATCTGGCATGTAGACACAAGTGATTTTATTAGAGGTTCCGCTATGTATTTAATGTTTGGTGTTAAGTGCGTGGCTCGTTACCTTCGCAGGTCTTTCCATCACGTTGTAACTGGAAACCGGTTCTGCACCAACAGACCGGTCCAGTTGGTGTTGGAAGGCAAATGTCTGAACATCCATCGTTGTCTATGTCACAAGTGGTTCCTACGTATAAATAACGAGTATTGAAGCCGAGATTTTGTGAGAAATTTTAACAAACTCGAACGTACCACAAAAGGAACCTTCGTCAGAACCGTCTTGACAGTCGGAACGATGGTTACACAAGTCGGTAAAAGAAATACATTCACCGGATGCACATCGGTATTGATCGTGCAAACATTCCACATTCGGAATTTTCGTTTCTGTTGGAGAATTAGAATAATTTGTTTAAAATATATTTTTGTACGAAAGTGGACTTTGTCCTACCATGGATTTCAGGGGATGCCACGTCGGGTTTGTCGTGCGTGTAAGTGACTTGATGGTAGTCATCAAAGGCGATCATCTTTTCTTCGAGATCTACAAACAGAGGAGTCTCTGTGACGTTTGCAACAACGTTGTGACATTGCGGCAAAGTCTCGTCGGAATTGTCGTCACAATCGTTTTCTCCGTCGCATAACCACGATTCCAAGATGCACATTTTGTTGTTCGGACATTGGAATTCTCGTTCATGGCATGTTTTTTCTGGGAAAAAACACAATGAAAGTCAAGAGAAAATACTTAAGTTCTTAAGTTTACTAAAGTTCAGAACAAGTTACGTTTGCAGTTTAGTTCGTCTTCGCCACCGGGACAATCTTTTATTTCGTCGCAAACCGAAGTCATTTCGACGCATTTATGTAAAGAACCACATTGAAATTTATCGTTTTGACAGGCGGTAGCTTTATCTGAAAGATGAAAATTCACTTTTCAGTTACGAGAGTGACAGTAATTTGAGAATTTAGGGTTTCTTACCGCAGATAACTTCGTCGGAACCATCGCCACAGTCGTCGTCACCGTCACAAGCGAGATCTTTCTCAACACATCGTCCGTTTTTGCAAGTAAATTCTTGTTCCGTGCAATGTTTGAGCCTCGTTTCTGTAAAGAACCAAGATTTTAACTTGTTAGAGGTATTTAAGCCGTTCTAGAGATTACAGAACGCAAATGGCAAATATATCCTGCTTACGACAAGTTGCGTCTTCGTCCGATCCATCTCGACAGTCCACTTCACCGTCGCACCTCCAGCTACTTGGCAAACATTGTGCTGATTTACATTGGAATTCGGTGGTTGTACACGTCACGATGCAACCGTCTTCGTCAGATTTATCCGTGCAGTCCACTTCTCCATCACATTGCCAACTGGCATAGATGCAGTCACCGGTTAAGCACGTAAACATGTTAGTTGGACACGTCGTGGACACATCTACGGGAAAACGACTATTAGTGTTTCGTCTTGTTTTACGAGACGATATGGTAATTTGTTCGTACTGCAATTCATTTCGTCGGAATGGTCGGCACAGTCTTTACGATGGTCGCACTTCCACGAGATCGGAATACAAAATCCATCATCGCAACGGAATTCGTGTTCCGTACAAGGGCGCACTACAAGAAATACGTCGTTTGATTTGACATTTAGTTATGATTATTATTAAAAGGAGAGTTTCAAATTACGGCAGTTGACTTCGTCAGAACCATCGGTACAATCCTTAACAGAGTCGCAAGTAAAATCCAACGGAATACACTGTCCATCGCCACAAGCGAATTCGTGAGAATTACATTTGCCTTCGGCTGAAAGGAAAACAATATGATCATGAGCAATGTCTTGACGATTGTTATTCTTGACAGTTCCAATTACGTTGACATTTCTTGTGATCTTTGGATAATTCCATTCCGGTCGGACAATCGCAAACGAATCCAAATTTATTGGGCAAGCAAAGATGACTGCAATCACCGTTAGACACTCCACAGCCGTTATCTGCTACAAAAGAAGTCGTTTTAGTAAGTGACCACTGGTCAGTGTCCACTTAAATGTGGAGATTTACCATTGTTTAATGAAGGTTCATGTGTGGTCAGTAATCCGATTGTGGATGTCTTTTTGTCAGCATGAAACTTCAGTGGAAAAGAGGTGGCCGCCAAATTGGAATCTTTGTCCTTCCAAAGGAGAAGGGTATGGGCAGTATCAGTCCACCAAAGCCGGTCAGAAGACACGGAAATCGAGACTGGATGACCACCGTAGTTTTTCATGGCATATCTTTGTTTGCCGTCTAACGAAGCCCATTCCACTTTTCCGACTTCAACATCGACCCAATACAAGCGGTTTTTTGAGTGGTCAACTGTCAGCGACGTTGGCGATTTCATATCGTAATCAATGAAGACTTTACGATCCGTGCCGTCCATATCGAGACTGTCGATACGAGGATGGTTACCGACAACGCCAATGTACATGATACTGGTAACGAAAACAGAAACATTAGAAAGGAATCTCGTTTAATGGCGGACGTTGTATGTTACCCTTTGTTTGGAATTAATGCAATTCCCATCGGATGACCAATCGATTTGCCGGAAAGCACTTTACGATGGTTGCCATCAGCACGGCATACTTCCAACGTCCCTCGAGCCGAATCCGACCAATACAGATTTTCTGCAATCCAGTCAATTGCCAGACCCTGGACAGTGTCCACGTGTCCACTCATCAAAACACTAAAAGATTAAGAGAATCTTAACGATTGATACAAAAACAAATAAAATCGTTAAATACGTTTGCTTGTTCGTCTTGAGATCCACCGTAAGAATTTCTTTGGTTCCCATGTCACTGTATAGTAAAGTGTTTCTCTTCTTGTTGTAAGCCATGGAGCCAATTAGTAATTTCGCTTTTGTGTCTAATGGAACGATTCGACTCTTCCCAATGATTGCTTCTTGAAATTCGTAGATCGTATCGTCGGCAGACAGAAACACCCTGGTCGTTACGTTCCCTACGCAGGTTTGAGCATCTGGAGCCAGTGTGTGTCCAGCCTTACAGGCGCAACGATGACCTCCGGATGGTGTTAAAAGGCACAGTTGCGAACAACTGTGTCCCCAGCACGGATTGTTGAACATAGGTTGGAGAACCGGATGATAAGCGTGGAGTCCCATCGGAATGTTGTCTTCAAGTTCATGGAGAAGAACTTTGTGATCGCTTCCAGAGAATTTATTACATGATTCTAACGTATGACGAGACCAGTCGGTCCAGTAGAATGTGTCCTCTAGAACGGCTAAAGAAAACGGATGTAGCATAACTTCTTCCAAGACAACTCGACGACCAGTTCCGTCCCAGTTGATGGATTCAATTCTGCGGTCTTTTCCATCGGCCCAATATAAGCATTTCAAAGGGTAGTCAATGGTCAGTCCATTTGGCCAACCGAGGTCGGTAACCACCAGTGGCAGGCGTGCACTACCATCCATTCCCATACGTTCGATGGAGGGATTGTGACTCCAATCGGTCCAGAAAATAAATCTAGAACGTACACCAGGTCACGTCAATATTCCTTCGTTTTATGAAGAACAATTTACCCTTCCGTGGGATCTACGACGATAGCTCTCGGTTGCTTGAGATCATCGAGGAGGACGTGACAATAAACACCGTCCACACCACAGACCACGAGACGTTGGAAACCAGAGTCCGTGAAGTAAATGTTTCGTCCAATCCAGTCCACGGCCACATCCTCCACTACGCTGATTCCTTTTTGATTTAAGAAAATATTTAGCAACAGTTACTTTTTGAAGGTAAAAACTGACCAGTAGTGACCACCGCTTTCACGTCATTGCCATGCAGGTTGCTGGACATTATTGATTCGGCACCATCTGCTATCTCAGTCCAGTAGATTTCGTTGTTTTGGCTATCGTAGTCCACTCCTACCGCGTGACTCAACAGACCGTGTATAGAATACGCTAGTCCACTATGAAGCTTGACTAACTTCAATTCACGGCTCGCAGAGTAAATCAGGATCGGTTCTGGATCTGCAAGGCACATAAAACATTGTTAAGTTAATGTTGGCATTCATTAGCTTTGGATTTGATATACCTTTGAGTCTGCAGGTGTGGTGGTCAGTGTCCAGGCGATAGCCATCGGAACACGAACAAGTGTAGGAACCGATGTTATTAACACAATGCTGGCTACAGGATCCTCTCACTTGACATTCGTTGATGTCTTCAATTTTCAAAACAATATAACATGTTACATTATTGTACATTTTGAAAATTTGTCTTCTGGACAATAAATAACCTTTGCAAGTTTTATTGTCCAATGATAATTGGTATCCTTGAGGACAGTAACAAGTTGCTTCGAATGGTGTTTGGAAACACCCGTGGCTACATCCAGTTATCTTGCATGTGTTGTTATCTTGGAAGGAAAACGAATTTAAATTATTAAATTATTAAATTGTGGATTTTACCGTTCTTATTACCACACTGGCCTCCTTCGTCGCTTCCATCCGGACAGTTTTTTATCCCATTGCAAACTAATGTCTTTGCAAGACATTCCGACCGATCGGCGCAAGAAAACTCCAAGATGTCGTCAAAGCACAAAACTTTGCCGGCACCAGTGCAGTTCAACTCATCCGAACCGTCGTTGCAATCCACATATCCGTTGCATTGCCATTTCTTCGGAATACATTCTTGAGATTTATGGCACAAGAATCCAACACACGGAACTACAGAGACAAATACCTATTTAAAAAAAATGGGCCTGTCGATTGATCCGAACCACTACCTTGTCGGACGCATCCTGGAACTTCGTCCGACTGGTCTCTACAGTCGTGATTTCCATCGCAAACCCATCTCAGAGAAATGCATTTGCTGTTGTCGTGACATCGGAATTCGTTTTGGGTGCACGGTGCACTGATCTGACCACAGTTGAGTTCGTCCGAGTGGTCGCCACAGTCGTTATCACCGTCACATCGCCATCGGGTCAAGATACAGTTACCATTCAAGCAGTGGTACCATCCTTCTGGGCACAGGTCATCTGCGAAGTGATCAATCACTATTTAAGGCGGGAAATGCTAGTTATTGGAGGACATTTAGGCTTTCCAAATTTCTAGGTTTAAAATCCACTTAAAATCGTTGGGAAAACCTTCTCGAAAAGGGCCCATTTTGGCAGTATGTGTGGCGGGCTCGCATTATGACACAGGTAATTGCAAATTTTGTATTTGGTGCCTTACCACAATCTGCTTCATCACTTCCATCCGAGCAGTCAAAAACGTGATCACAAATTAAAGTAGAGTTGATGCAATTTCCAGATTTACAAGTAAACGATTCTGATGAACAAGGAGTTTCTATAATTACGAAATTAATTATCCTCATTAATACTTAGGTAATACTCAACATTGTGAACACATTTTGTAAAAAAAAAAGTTTCTAGCATTTTCTGTGTTTTACCTGAAATTGAAACAGTATGAATTTTATCCAAATAACATAAATTTAGTAGAATTAACAGTAATAAACGTTTGGTTGGCTTAACAATGTCAATTAACATCGTTTTTGTACCTTTTTTACTTCAACAAAAAAAACCCAAAATGGCGCCCAATTTTCTTTCCTTCTCAATTTACACAGAAAAAAACTAAAAAGAAACGAATTTTTTTTTGCTGCTCTCTTATAAATAATGTTCTCTGGTATGTGAGGGTTGACATTGAGACATAAGATAGGAATTTATTTGCATAATTTCAATTTATTTAAGCTAATTATTTACATTCCAAAAACCATTTTTTTATTTGTTCAAATACTGACATTTGTAGTTTTAAGTTGTCTTTTTCTTAGCCTTTCATATAATTAAGTTTATTAAGCAATGTGCAATTAAAAAAAATAATTATGTTTTTATTGTTCATTAATCACATCATAAAAGGTATAGTAAAATACAATAAAAACGAATGAGAAGAAAAAAATATAGCAGACGATTTTTTTCAAAATAATTATTAACTTCCGGTGCATTTTGCACTGAACTGACGCTGAGCGGCGTTGCGATCGCGTTATTCAAGGTTAAGATCGGATGGATTCATGAGAGTCGGTTCTATTTCTGTATATTAGGAAGTAAGAGCGGTCACTCATATTTGTTTTACGTAGTCAAGTACAGGTGGCGCTACAATTGTTTTCATACATTCATTGTTAGAAGATACTCTTACGATTGGTGCGCCCTCTGATTTTTTATACGTGTAACTAATTTGATTACAAAGTGGTCGTTTACCGTTATTATAGAAATTTTACAGGAAGAAGTCGGAGCTAGATCTATGTGTTTAATTGGGAATGCACCGAACGGCGAATGCCCCTCGTGACGTCATCTTGATCGTCGGTCTATTTTTTTCTTTACTGTGGGTTTTTCTCGCTTATTTTTGTCATGGAGTTTGTTTGTTTCTACGTTGTCAACTGTGTTGACTTTATTACGGAATAGTTTGACGGTTTCGATTTCATTGTTTCGCTGTTTTCTAGATGAGTATTTGTGGGGTTTAAAGTGAGATTTCGAAGCCATTTGTCATCATCTCTTGGACTTCACAAGGGTGAATTGAGGACAACACCCTCCTCTTTACGGTTTTTCCGCGCTGAAAATCGGAAAATTAGATCGTTTTTTGACGCGGTTGACGTCAACGACTGCGTTATAGACGTAAAACGTCATTTTCTTAACGTAACTTTTTGATTATGCCATTAATAAGGGTTCATTTCGTTGTTTTTTTAGATTGACAGCTGTTTTATATCGATCAGTTTCAGTAAGGATTTGTTTCCACTATACGTTTCCGCATACAAACTGGAGTCGTCTGTGTCGTTTTTATTCCGATGTATTCAGTGGAGAAGATGTTTGACTTGTTTCCTGATCTCTACTACGTTCCTGCACTGATACAAAGACGTTCAATCCTCGCTTTCGGTATGACAACGGACGATCCACTTTACAACGATTCTTGTGCTACGAACAACTGTTCGGGACACGGAGAATGTAACGACGGTGTTTGTACTTGCGAAGTAAATCTCAAATATCTCGGCTACCGTTTAAGATAATAAAAAGAAACATTCTAACCGATCGTTTTTGTCTTCTAAAGGTTCAGTTCTATGGTGATCGATGTATGGAGCCAAACATTCCGTATTTTGTGGCATTTGCGACTATATTTTACATCATTACAGCCGTTTCTTTCGTTCAGTTGGTACGTAAGACAGAACGGTGACCGAGAGACAAAAGAAGAATCGGTGTAATACTTCGTTATTTTTCAGGTCGTTTGCATTCGTTTCGAGTACGTGAAGATGAAGGAACCTTCCGTAATGAAAGCTTGTCGAGTGACTACTCAGAAGGCGATCTATGTGGTCATTTTTATCGCTTCCGTTATACGTGGAACGTATTTCTCTTATCAGGTTGGTTATTTGCGACTCAAAATCGTATTTTAGTAACTCGTAGAACGAATCCCAGTTGTTTATTTAGGTGTTTTGCAACTTAGAACCAGGGATGTCATTTCAGAAAGAAAATAAGACTGTCATATGACAGTAACAATCACAAAAGCAAAATAGCAAAAACAACAAAATATTATGGCAAATATTTTCATATGACTGGTGTACAGCGTAATATGACAGTCATGAAATAATAGCGCACAAGCAGTGACATCTCATGATATGACTGTTATAATTTTATGACATTTTCTGTTATGAGGCCCAAGTTTAAAGAGTCTTTTTTGGTCTTTCAATGGTGTAACCCTCATTTGGAACGGATTTTTGGGTAATTTTTTTCTTATTTTTAGATTTTCAGCGCGTTTTCAAGTGTTTATTTTTAATAAATTAAATTTGGCCCTTTTACCGCCTTCTGTCGACCACGATCGTTGCGTTTAGCGCCATCTGTCGGCCATGAACGTTGAATGGTGTTTATCGCCATCTGTCGACCAAGATTGTTGAGTTGATTTTAGCGCCGTCTATTGGCGTTAAAGTGTCATTTCTAAATGATTTTTTTTTTGACATTTTGACGCACGTGACGTGACACGTGCGTGGAATCAATTAGATGTCGGTTGGGTTTTTCTTTGTGTGTTTTGATTGCCGTCATTGCTCTGATTTTTTCTCTTTTTGTTGCACAGATTAAAAGGGCTGATTGGGATGTGTGAAGGCAGTGAAGTTAAAGGGGGCGAGGGGAAGTTAAGGGAGAAGGGGGAGGGAGGAAGTGTCAATTGGATCAAACAGAACCAAAAAAAAATAAATAAATGAAACTCATTTATGGGAGGATTTTTTAAACAAGAACGTTTTCGTTCTTATTAATTAAGTCGAAATAATTAATTAACTTGGCTTTTAATTGATCCTGGAGAGAAAAAAATTCAAGAAGAAAACTTGGCACTTGAACTTAGTTTCAACACAGAAAGAAAAACTCAGTTCAGTTGCACTTAATAAAACAGGGTATTTCTATTTTGGAACCGTGCTTTAGAGGGTTCAAGTGGCAGGTTTTTCATTCTTGAATTTGAGCCTTAGCACTTGTACTTTGAACTCTCTCAAGCCAGGACTCTTTTAACTAGATAAAATATTTGTCAAGGTGGCTTTTCTATTTTGGAATCGTGCTTCTGAGAGTTTAAGTGAGTCTTGAAGTTGAGCCTTGGCACTTGAACTTGGAACCCTATTGTACGGTGGCCGAGAAGTGCAATCCCTATATACAAACACGACAACACCCAATACTCCACGACGACTTCCAAAACTATACAACAACTTCCAAAACCGCAACAACTTCCAAATGCACCTATCGGCCACCGTACTATTGTGTCCGGATTGCAACTTAAAAACAACACTTCATATTTAATAAATATATTGAAATATTTAATAAAATGTTGGCTTTTCACAATGCTGGAACTGTTGCTTCAGAGGAGGGTTCAAAGTTGAAGTTTCAAGTGCCAAGTTTTCTTTTCCTTTCTTGAATTTGTATCAAAATCCATTTTTGAAGGTTAAAACTTTCGATCTTTTGTATTTCGGACTTTAAAAAAAAAGTTTCAAAAGTGAAATTGTTTTTTGTTTGCAAATGAGTTTCCTCATTTTTTTTTTTTAAAAAAGGACACAAAACTGTTTGATATTTTTCCAAATTACTTTCTTAATGGAATACAGTAGGGTGAGGGGTATTGGGGGAGAGGTTAGGGGTGGAGAAAAACAATAATTGAAAAAACAGAAGAGAAAAAAAAAAACTCCATTAAAATTTAATGAAATTTCTTGCTTTCACTTTTCACCAACAAGTAATTAAAAATAACAAACTTATGAGACGTCATCCTCGTCATTATTATCATCATCACTGAACCCTTTTATGTTTTAATAATCAAATAATAATAATAGTGTTCCAAATTAAGATATATATGTTAATGAATAAAACTGACCATATAAAAGGGTTTTTATATAAAGTTCGGGTTCGGTTCCGTTTCAATTGATTCTGGAACAATGGCAACACGATTACAATTGAATAACCCTCCTCCCAAAATAATGAAAAACCATAACGGCTTTAATTAGGTTTTTGGTGAAATTGGCTATGGGGGGAGGGTCAAAGGGGGAGAGGGGTGAATATCGGCCAAGGCTTATGAAACACAATTGATGCATATTTAATTAATGCATAAATAATAATGTAATTTCCTCTTTTGGCCTCAGGTGGGGAGAGAAAAAAAATGGGAATTCATTATTTGGTTCTCTCTTTTTCATTTCCTGAATGATTGCAAAAAAGGGGGCCGTGGTGAGTGAGGGGGGCCTGAGAGGGTGTTTTTAAGGGGCACCTTAATTAAACATGTTGCAATCATAATCATCATAGTAGTCATAAATATATTAAAATGGTAAATGGCCGTAAAAATAGGTTTGACCATTTGTTTTGGCGTTCTAGTCTGTAAAAAAAAAAGGAAGTTATTTTCTCTATCCATATGTTACGTTATATAATAATATCCAAGGTTATTGAAACAAGTGTTTACTGAAACGGAAAAGGGACGGGGGGGGGGGGGGGGGCTCCTCAGTATAATGACTGAATTGAGGCCATGAAAGTGAATTATGTGCAATAATTTCAACTTGAGTTTGAAATTCACGGTAAAGGAACTATTTATATTTAGTATTTTAAAACTTAATGGTGACCAACTTTAGAGGAAATTGAAAAAATGTAAATTAAAAACTAGAAAAGGAAAAATGATTGAAAATTCCGTTAAGGTGGTTTTAAAATGTTTAAAACCGCCACTCGAACTCAGGTTATTTCTTGTGTTTCAGGAGTTTTAGAAACTAGAAGAGTCTCTTCTCAATCAATTCAAGGTTTTTTTTTTCATATTTGATATATTTCAAAATAAACTTTTTTTACGTGTAGATAAAAATTAAAAAAATATTGATTTGCTTAAAGTTAGGTCATTTTCAAACATCTGCTACCCTTCTAGTATATAAACACATCGGAGTTTCTCTTCATTTTACTCTTCTTAAAAAAAAGAACAATCAAGAGTTGGAGGGGCGCCATTATGGCGCCCCTCCAACTCTTGATTGTTGAAAGAAGGAAGTGAAAAATTTAACATATGAAACCTTTGATTTTCAAATGGATGGACTTAGTCCCATTTTTATATCTATCGAAATATTATTTTATTAAATATTAATCCAACTATATGTAATCTTGAAACTTTGTACTTCTAGTCTAGAAACAAGTGATTATGACGGGGGCCCATTAAAGTGGTTTCTTGAGCCCCTACATATTTGGGGCTCACAAAGTAAATTTCCTTCTCAATTAAAAAGCAAACTTTTTAGAAACAATTTTTTAAGAAAATTAGAAAAATCAAAAGATCAAAAATTTATTAGAAACTGAAATATTTTGTTGGTGAATATTTTAAACATATATTTTTATGACGAGATATTTTAAAATAAACGTTTTATTCCAATTTGAAAATCTATTATTTTTAACAGGCAAAAAGGTAAAAGTTGAGTCTTGTTTTCAGCAAATTGACAATATTTTGGAAAAATCGAAATCGGTCCGATATTTAAAAAAAAACGATTTTAACGATATATCGAGAAATCAAAGAAGAAAAAAAATGAAAACCCGAATAAATCGAAATATGGAAAAAATCTAAAATAATTAAACTAGCATTATTAGGCCTAATAATTGTAAACCTACTCAAGGATATTTTGATTTTTTTTTTATATTTCGATATATCGAGTGCAAAACTGTTTTTAAAAAAATATCGATATATCGAAAATTTTGCCAAAAGTTGCCATAAAAAGTTTATTTTGAAAGCTATTTCTTCACAAAAAAAACACTTTAAGCACATTCACCTATTATTCTAGTTTTTAAATAAAAAAAATTTTTATATTTTTGTTGGAAACGTTTAAATATTTTCTAAACCCAAAAACTGTTCCGAGTGTTGTTGTGTTTTTTTTTTTTCGCCCACCACATTTTTTCTGAAATTCTATCTTTTCCACACCACGGGTCCGCTCCACCCTTGAATGTGAGGGTGTTTTTCATTTTGAACGATTCTTTTGTCCACAAGTGGCAAACGTGATAATGTGTGGATGGGGGTTTTTTTTGTTCACCTCCCCCTTGGCCAAGGCCATCCACACTTACAGGGGAGTGTGTATGATTAGCTTATTTTTTATAATATATTATGAGGAAATAACTATTCAGTGAGGTCAGGTATTTGGCCTACTGCTACCCTCTCTGTACACCTTTCTTTTCTTCTTATTGGCTACACAGAGTTAGATTATAAGAGGCTAGAGAGGCTAGTAAAAGACAGGCAATTGTGTCCAGCATTAGAATTTATTTTGCTCCTCCGCCCTTTTATGACGTCAGATCAAGTAACAAACCAATTAAAAATTGAAAAGTGTGGAGCATGTGACGTCAGACCAAGTAACAAAACCAATTAGAAATTGATGACGTTCATAAAAGGGCGGAGCAAAAGAAATTCTAATGCTGGGCACAAATTGCCTGTAGTAAAAGTTCTACAATATCAGTTTCTATAATATTTATTGTATTAAAGACTAGAAGAGTTAACGAGAATTGAAAGAAAATATGATTAGGGTTCGGATTTTCATGCAAAATCAAGCAAATCTTTGGCCCAAGTGCCAATTTTAAAATAATCATCATCATTAGAATAACTGCAATTATGCTTTTTTTTCTAAATCAGGGTTGGTTAGAGGCTAGCTGTCTGATTACTATCAGTTGTCAACTAGAAAATTCTAGCCTCTAACCAAGTGTTTTTGATCTGCAAAATTCCATACCTAAAATGTATTGATTTTTGCAGATTCACTAGTAGTTTGGTGGTTTTTGCAGATTGTCTAGGCAATACGCAGCTTGACTGATTCCGCAGATTGACAGTAACATACACAATATATAAAAGGAGGATTCCTCCTCCTACTCCTCATAGCAACAAACAAACAAATAAATACTAGAAAGGACTTTTAAACTAAATAAACTTCCCTTGAAAACCCCTTGAATTTCTCCCCTTAAACCAATGTTTTATTTGCGTGAGAAATGGACGTTTTCTATGTAAATATGGATGAAATATTTGCTTTTTTTTCGTTCCTGTATTGCATTTTGTTTGCATTTTTAATCATCAGTTATTATAACTGAAATATTAGCCTCCTCCTCAACCTCCTTTATTTTTCTTTTTTTTTTTTAAAAAAAAGATAACTTGGATTCGCAGAATTGAAAACAATAGTTATGTAACTTAACTAGTTTCTAAACGAGATAAAACTAGTTTTGACAAGTGATTATAATAGTTCGTCAAGGCCGTTTATTTGTTTCATTTGAGTGTAGGTGATTCAGTTGTATGGTGGGGCCCTTTTAAGTTTAAAGGGGGCCAAGAGAGGGGCCCCTCCTGCCCTTGCAACAAATATGAATATTGAGCACAAAAAAAATCCATACTTTTATTACTGCAGCTAATTTTCACATGAAAAACACTTTAGAATTTTTTTTTAAAACAAAACTCTTTAAACTGTTTTAAAAACTAGAAGAGTAATTATATTGCATGACAGTATTGTAACCAGGGCTAGGATTTTTATGCACTTAATAAACAACTGTTTCTCAATCTGTGGCCCAAGAACGAATTGTGAATCCTGTTAAGATCAACAAACAATTAAGATTTTTTCAATCAAAAATACTGTTTAGAGGCTAGAAAACTAGCCTCTAACCAGCCTTTTTTATTTTAAAAAAGGATAATTGCAGTTGCTCTAATGATGATTGTTACTTCAAAATTGGCACTTGGGCCACAAATTGAGAAACATTTGCTTGATATTTCATAAAAATCCGAGCCCTCTAATTATAACAAATTTAAACTTTTTATGACAAGTAATATAAGAAAAAAAATGTAAAATTAACAATAGTTGCTATAATAATGACCTTGAAGTGAAAGTATTCGCTCTTCTAGTTTCTAAAACAATTTAAATTTTCTTCTTAACTGTTTTTGAAAAAAATGCAGAATAAAATGATTCCATTGTTTTTGGTTCATTTGCATGTTTATGCAATTGGTTTCTTATTTAGAAACGCCCCTTAACTAGCCCCTTAATAGGGTGTGGGCCAAGGAACCTTGGGTGTGGGCCACATTATTGCAAATAATAAAATTCCTTCTTCATCCAAACTATTGTCAGAATTTAAACTAGAAGAGTAATTTGACAATAATCGTCACCAAAATATTTCATCTCATTCTGAAACTCCAGGTGCTAAGTGAAGAGAAAATAGATGTTTTAGAAACTAGAAGAGCTAGCTCAATCATTGAAGAGCAAATTTCATGTTGATATATCTTTCAAAATAAACTTTTTATAGACAAGAATTTAAAAAAAAGTCCATATTTAAATAGTTGGGTCATTTTTTTTTTGAAAGATATCAACATGAAAAAATATCCACTTAAGTGAGTTACTACCCTTCTAGTTTCTAGAACACTTTGTAGTTTATCTTGAAAGAACAATTAAAAGTTCGGAAATCACCAATTGATAAACCATCCGGGTTTTTTTGTGTTTTAGGGTTTTGAAGCACCGAATTGGGCTCAGAACCTGTTGAGTGCTTATTATCCGATACTTCTGACCGGATCGTCTCTGATCGTTTGCTTTTGGGCCGAGGTAATTAATCAGCAGGGAGATTAAGGGGCACATAATCCCCTAATTATTAATCTTATCGTTGTTGTTGTTATTATTTCAAAGGTTTTCCATTTGCAAGATTTACGTTTGGACCAACCGAGTTTTCTTGGCAAATCGTTTCTTGGTTTCATCGGATTCAATATAATCGCTTATTCTTTACTTTTGGCTGAATTCCTCGTTACTCAGTTTACGGATGAAGCCGACGTCAGCAGGGTAAGTGAAACCGGTCTCAACCTAACCTCCTCTTAATCTCAAACCCTCCTGGGATTAAAAACCTGGTTTTGGAGAAGAAAAAAACCAAAGAAGTTTTGCGGAACTTTATTTTCTTTCCCCCTTCATATAAGTTGTTGACTCTGTGATAAGTTATAACTTCATAACCTTCACATTTTGGGTTTTATTTTGGTCAACTGACTGACCAATGAGTTGACCATCCATCCTCCTCGTAAGTAAGTAACTTGTATAATAATTTTCATAATTCATTGTTTGTTTTCATTGAACATTTCAAGATTTATTTGGATTTTATTTTATGGAAACTTCCTCCGCGTTATTAATTTTAAAGAGACGACTGAGAATGACATTATTTATTATTATTATTATTATTATTAATATTAATGTGGAGAGAGAAAAAAGACATTTCCGCATTTGGATTGAGATTTATATTTTCACTTCAATTTTGAGCTTTTTCATTGAAAGGGAAATAATAATAAAAAAAAAAGGGTTTGAACATTTTTAAATTTAACGAATTAAATTGAGTTGAAAGAGGGCTTCATAGAAAAATACTTGTGTAAATGCAAGGTAGATGGCGCTTGCAACCTTCATAGATTGTGGCCAGCTACACTCGCCGCCAATTAGTTGAAATCGAATGCACCCTTTTAGCTTCTAAAAGTGCGTCCAAAACCACCTTAATTATCAGAGCACGTGGACAAACTTAACCCAGAACACAATATAAGTGAAGAGAGAGAGAGAGATCACGTGTAGAGGTAAATAGCTATGACGCAATTAAAAGCTTGCCACGTGGAAGTGTCTCTATGGGAGGCAGGCTAGTGGCGCCATCTAACGCTACACGCACAAAATCTACTTGTATTCTTTATTGTGTTTTAGATACTAGAAAGGAAGCTCAGTCATTTAAGGTTATTTACATGTTGACATGTTTTAAAATAAGCTTTTTATGTCAATTTGAAAATGAGTGATTTTAAAATGTTTGTTCTATGAAAAGTTTATTTTGAAAGATAACACATGCAAATTCATTTTAAGTGACTGTAGCTACTACCCCTTCTAGTTTTCTAAAACACTTACTTTCTAGTTTTTTTTAAAAAAATTTTGCTCTTCTGAAAGACAGAAATAATCAGAGTTTGAAAAACGTCTTCTGTCACATGTGACTTATAAAAACAATACAAATGACTTAAATTGTGTTTGCAAACTTTGCATTGATAATAGACAGAGAGAGAGGGTGTTATCGTTCAAATTGAAAGGGGAGGGGGTGGCTGGCTTTGGGTGAGGGTGGGTTAGGTGAACGTCCTTTTTCCTGTTTTTACAAAATCAAAACCAAATGTGTTTCGAGTTTGTTCTATTTTTAAAACCAAAAAGAGAAGACAGAGAGAGAGAGAGAAACCCTTGTTTTAAATAATGAAAAACACAAATCGTTTAGTTTAAAATATGTTGGATTCCGAGTTGTCAGTGCCTCAGTGGTCAAACAACATAGCCTATTTTTTAGAAGCCACTTGAAAGTTTAAAAAATAGAAGAGTAAAGTTAATTACGGAAGAAGGAGGCTTTTTTTTTCATTCTGCTGATCAAATGAATCATGACATTGTAAGAAATACCACCTTTAGGATTAGTTTTGTGCAAATTGCATAACGGGTTTTGCGAATTGGTTAGAAATTAGTTAATTAATTAATTAAAAACTAGACGAGTAACGGGAGGAAGTTTTTTTTATTCTGCTGATCAAACAAATCATAGGATTAGATGACAAATTACCTCCTTTTAGTTTAATTTCGTGCAAATTGCACAACGGGTTTTTACAAATTGGTTAATTAATTAATTAAAAACTAGACGAGTAACGGGAGGAGGTGTTTTTTTTTTCGTTTCCATTCTGTTGATCAAACGAATCATGTGATTGCAACAAATACCACTTTTCGGGTTAACTTTGTGCAAATTGCGTGACGGATTTTCCTATATTCTTGCATATGATTTGTGTGGGAATGTTTAGGGAAAACTTTCAACAGTTGTCATTTCGTGTCATGTGTGTGTGCTGTATCACTTGTCAGTTGTTGACTTCAAGGAGGGCTTTAACTTCTTCAATATCAGAAAAAGACAAAGAGAGAAAGTTAAGATTTAAAAGGAAGACAATATAAATAAATCAATTGTTTCATCTCATGAATGATAAATATGTGATTGTATGGAAGTGAATTTCCACTAAATTTCCGTTGTTATTGTGCGTGCCACTACCGTTGTTTTTTTGTTTTTCTTTCCGTGAAAGATGGGACCATTTTGTTAAAAGAACAGTTTTAATTTAATTCAATCAATCCTCAATTTAATTTTGGCCACAGAATCCTTTTTGTAATTTTTAAAACATTACGGAGCTCCAACATGGAAACAGACTAATCGTAGGTCTCTAGGTGACCTACACTTTGCGATAGCTATTTATAAAAGAACTAGTGGGGTAACCCGTCATAAATGACGGGAGCAAAATTCACAGGCAATTGTGCGCATGCGCGTCATTTGTTCCTTTTTAACGCCTTTCATTTCAATTTCAGTCACCCCTCCCCCTTTTCCTCCACGTTTCTCTCTCCCTCTCTCTCTCTCCCCCTCTACACTTTCCAACCTTTTCCCCTCTCCAATTTAATATCAATGGGGTTCTTGGATGAGAAGGGTGCAACAGATAGTTGACCTTGAGAAAAAAAAAAAGCTGTTCATTTCTTAATTTATTTAAATTTATATAAATTCCGACGTGCTTCAAGGTTTTTGTACAGCGTTACTCCACACATACCCAGACCTGGGATATTATATATATAACTGTAGGTCACTCATTGACCTACACTTTTTTTATATTCTGGAGACACAGAGAGACCCCCTCCCTTGCAACAAGCTTAGTTTAAAGTAACCCAACCTAATCACCAATATAAGATAATTATAAAGTGTAGGTCACTGAGTGACCTACAGTTCTGAAAAGTGTTGGTCACTGAGTGACCTACAATTAGTCTATTCTTTCCAACATAACATAAAATACAAGAAAATGGTGACAAAAATATAATAAAATAATTAATGTGTACGGAGCCTTGTAAAGGACATGCGAGATTTTTTTTTAAATCTCGACATGTCGACTTTTATTTGGTCATGTTAATTATGCCATGTTGCGCGCACCATACTCTAATAATTAAATTATTGCTTATGCAAGATGGCGCTTGCAATAATTTAATTATTAGAGTATGGTGCGCGCAACATGGCATAATTAACATGACCGAATAAAACAGATTAAAAGTCTACATGTCGAGATTTAAAATAAAAAATTTGCAAAAGTCCTTTACAGGGCTCCGTAAATGTGTCAGATTCACTGTTTTATTTTTTGTTGTTGTTGTCCCCAGCGAACCCTGAGGGATTCCACAGAACATTATTCGACGAAACGGTGCTGCATTAGAAAATGTAGGGACAGAAGTTAACCGAGAGAACTTTACCTATTATTGCAAATCAATTAAAATGATCGCAATTCTCGAGATTCCAGACTGAAAATGAACAAGAAGAGCAAACATTGAGAACCACCAAAGTGATCGATAAACACACACACATAAGAAGAGTCCACATAGTTGACCACCACTGACTGAGTGGAGGATGTGTGTGTGTGTGTGTCACGGTCACGGTATGTGTGCGTGTTCAAGCGTGCGTGACTTTATAGCTCGTCTAGTATATAATATATAAAAACCACGGGTTCGATTGTTAGCTTTGCGCTGCAGCTGTTTCATATCATTCGCTCTTTCTTTTTGGCTACACGTCACCTATATCTCACTCTCTCTCTCTTTCATTTCATTCTGTGCTTTTGAACATTCGGTTTATGTTTGGTTAGTTTTGTCAGTGTTTAGTTTATTTTCTTCCCTTTCTAACACAAACCTTGTCCAATTTAACGCAAAATGAAAAAAAGAGGCCTTGAAGGGATTTAAAATGTGTTAGTTAGTAATAGAAAGGAAGAGGAGGAGGAGGAGGATGATGAGAGGCTAGTTCTAGTGAGTGTGGCCTCTTTTTTCAGTGACTCTGCGAGTGGGCTGCAGTGGCACACTAAAACTGCACTGCAGGACTCAGACTCTCATTCACGCCAAGCACTCAGCAGCTGTTGCTATGATGAAGAGAGGGTCTGAATGAGACTACTAGACTTGTGTGTGTGTGTGCTGTGCTGTGCTCTCTTAGCCGTGCCGTGCTGTGCTCTCTCTCTCTCTCTCCTAGCAAAGTGTGTTGCTCCTCTTTCAGCAAGTTCAGCGTCTCTCGCTCTCTCTCTCTCCGTTTCCACCTCAGGCTCAATGATGATGATGATGAGCGCGCTTCTTGTTTTCTAGTTTCGATCAAATCAATGTGTTTTGAAAAATTACAAATCGGTTGGTTTCGCGCACTCCCTAAACCTAACCTCCTCCGCCGCAGCCGTATTTCTATGACTACGAGGAGGAGGATGAGGATGATGATGATTGTTTTTATTGGATTCGTTTTTTTTTTCAGAGCCAGTTGACTCGGATCTTTTACGGATGCTACGCCATTCTACTCTTTATTGTGCTCGTTTTTTTTCTTTTTTACGGAGTTGAAGTCTATTTTAAGGTAAACTAAAATAGTAAATTAATCAGTGATTAATAATTAATCGAAATATATCGTTTTTTATTTTTAATTTGCTCCTTTTTTCATCTTCTATAGGTGTATCTTTGTTAGAAATACACGAGAAGGGATTGATGGTTGGGGAGGGGGGCTTTAAATTATGACCCTCACCTCGATCTCTTAGTGTAGGGGGTGGTAGGGTATAACGGGGGAGGGGAGGGGGTTGGTTTGCAATTTGTGTTTTTTTTGGGACGTTTTTCGTGGTTTTGTCGCCAAGTGGCCGCTGCGACGCCTCCTCCTTTTCTGCCTCCGCACTATTAACGCCTTTTCTAGTTGTACTTTTCGAAAGTAGGCGCGCGCGACACTGAATAAACGCCAATTTGGACAAACGACAAATATTTGGCGTTTGTACAGTTTTGTGCTTATTTAGTTTGGCCGTTTATTCAATTTGACGTTTGTTTATTATGCTTTGCGTTTTGTTTCACATTTGGTGGGGTTTTTTTTTCAGTTTGGCGCTTATTCAGTCTAGCGTTTGTATTCAGTTCAGCATTTATTTCATGTGGCGTTTGTTCAATTAAAATTATTTTTTTCAGTTTGACGTTTAAATTTGGGAGCGTATTTAGTTTTCAATTTGTTTAGTTTGGCGCTTATTCAGTTTGAGGTTTACTATGTTTTTTATTTGTTAAATTTGGTGTTTTTCAGCCTGGCGCTTATTTAGTTTTGCGTGTATACAGTTTGACGCTTATTTTTGCATTTATTCAGTTTAGCGCTTAGTTTTGCATTTATTCAGTTTAGCGCTTAGTTTTGCATTTATTCAGTTTGGCGCTTATTCAGTTTGAGGTTTACTATGTTTTTCATTTGTTAGATTTGGTGTTTTTCAGTCTGGCGCTTATTTAGTTTTGCATTTATTCAGTTTGGCGCTTATTCAGTCTTATGTTTTCTCAGTTTTTCATTTGTTAAATTTTTCATTTTTCAGTCTGGCGCTTAAAAGTTTTGCATTTATAGTTTGACGTTTATTTTTGCATTTATTCAGTTTGGCGCTTATTCAGTTTGAGGTTTACTATGTTTTTAAATTTGTTAAATTTGGCGTTTTTCATCTTGGCGCTTATTTAGTTTTGCATTTATTCAGTTTGGCGCTTATTTAGTTTGAGGTTTACTATGTTTTTCATTTGTTAAATTTGGCGTTCGTTTAATGTAGCGCTTAATCATTGTGGTGTGTTCACTTTTGCGCCAAATGAGCAACACTTGAGGGAAGTAGCGTTTAGAGGTGGGGGGTTTTTTTGGTTACTTTGGCGCCATTTTGGGTCGGTTTATCTTTTTAATACAAAAATAAAGAGTGACGTCATACAAACCATACACACGGGGGGAACATTTTGCAGACCCCCCAAAAAAGCGCCCGTCTTTCTTTTATTCTTGGTTTGATTTATGTTTGGTGGTAGTTTTTTTTTGTGTGTTATAAATATAATTCCAAAGTGGGACAAAGATGGAAGATATTTCTATTTCGACCTAAAAAACAAACCCTTAGTGGAGTTGAATTGCTCCTTTTTTTGAGCTGTTTTTAGTTTTTCAGCTATTTTGTATTTTTTATTTAAAAATTAATTTCAGAGAAAATTAATTTCATCAAATTGGGTTCATTTAAAAGGTTTCTTTTATATTCGGCAGTTATAGCACATAAAAGACTGTCAATTCTGGCTTGTCAATTCTTGGAATGTGAGAACTTACATCTTTGTTCAAATCGTAAAGGTTTAAAATAATGATGGAAAAATGAGCAATTAGTAAAAGAAAGAAAGTTCACACAAAATAACGAAAATTTAGCCTCGTTATTGTAAACGTTGCTTAAAATAAAGCTAAGCTTAAAGTGGTTTTTAAGTGTAAACGGTGTTATTCCAACTCTTGTATTTCAATGAGTAAAAAATCAAGAGAAACTGAAAAGAGGTTTAGAAACTAGATGGGTAGTTCAATCATTTCAGAGCGTATTTTCATGTTTTTGATATCTTTTAAAATAAGCTTTTTATGTCAGTTTAAAAATGGCGATATTTTGTTCATTTTCTGTCTATAAAAATTAATAAAAAAAAGCTTATTTTGAAAGATATTAAATATGAATATGTTACTGTCAAATATACGGAATCAATCCGCAAATTGCCTAGGCCATACTGCTAGTGAATCTGCAAAATTCAGTACATTTTAGGTGTTAAAGTTTGCTGCAGCTTCACTAGCAGGTTGATTGTTTTGCAGATTGCCTAGGCAATCTGCAGATTGATTCCGTAGATTTGAAAGTAACAAATGAGATTCAGCTGGCCTTCCTAGTTTCTAACAAACTTTGTCTGCTTCTGAAACACCTGTTCAAACAAAACATCAGAAAACAAGACGAAGGACAAAATTTACGAGTTTTTTTTGTTTAAGTTTAGTTTTGTAACTTTTAAGTTACGCTTTATTTGAAGTAACATTTTTGATTTTCTTTTGAGTGATCACCATTTTTGAGTTGTTTTAAATGTTGTGGGTCTCTGGATTTTTTAGGTTAGAGGAGGTTTCACGAGAGGAAGTGGTGGTTCGGTTCGTTACATCGACACGGCCCAACTTCACCAATCTCGTTTCGGACTCGTATTTCAAGCCTGTATGTTGATGATCACCGTCTGTTTTCTCTTTTCTGAGATCCTCGGACAATTCTGGAAAGACAAGTAAAAAAAAGAAGAAACTCCTCGTAGAAAGTGTCGTTTTTACTTACTATTGATGTTATAATGTTTCGAAAAGGGTTGCGGTGTTAAGTCGGAACTATCACGACGTTGTGTTTCGTGTCGTCGAACTCGGAGTGGCGCTTTGGTTTCCGTGCGTCCTCTGGAATTGCATCAGGTGATCCATCGATCTTGATTGTTGCACACAGAGAGAGATCGGAGGTTTTAATTCTCCATCTTATTTTTCTGTAGTCCCGAGCAGTTATGGATCCTTAATCCACGCAAAATTCTGAAAAGACTAGACTTGGACCGCGCGCAGCAGCAGACGCCCGAAGCCGAGGCCCTTTGCGGAGATCCCCGGTGCCACCCACACTCCTCTTCTTCGTTCGCATCCTCGTCTCGTAACACCTGCTCCACCCTCCATGCGCACCTCGGAGGTAGGTTTTTCCTTTACTTTTTTTCCGTTTCTTGTAACAGTTACTATGTTTTTAAGTTGATATCATCGGATCTTATTGGGGAACTGGGGCTTGAAGGGTGTGAAATGGAGCTTTGGGCCGGAGATCTGGGCTGGGGGAGCTTTTTTTTTAGAAGGAATTTTTAATAAAGGAAATCACAAGTTGAAACTGTTTAACACGAAAAATCAGATGAAACAAAATACATTTTCGGTCCAGTTTTGTTAAAATAGCATAAAAATTATTTCTTATAACGTGAAATTCGTTTATTCCGATCCTTTACATTTCGTGTTAAACAGTTTCTACCGAGTTTTAGTGACGCGATAACATTTAAAATTGAACTTCTTCTGTTTCAGTTAATTGAGTCGTTTTGTACGGATTTAAGTAATTGGAGGGAAATGAATTCTGGTGATTTATTTCCGGTTTCGTTGAGTCGTTCGTTCGTAGCTTTCAGCTTTGTGTTTCTTCGCTTTATTTAATTCGTGGCGATTCGTAAAGGTCTTCAGTCGGAGCCTTCGGTTTTTTTTTCCCAGCTTCGGAAGTAGTTTTTCTGTCGAATTCAAATAAAACGCTCTTCGATCGGTTTGGTTTTATTCACTGCCTAGGTTTAAGTCAAGCTTAGGTCATTTTTATTAAATGTTCAAATTCAATCGTATTGGATTTAATTCGGATTTCTTTTTTTAAAAAAATTTCAATCCAGAATTTTTTTCTTGAAATTCTATGAATATTTTACAAACTAGAAGAGTAACTCCAATCACTTAAAAGTATTTTTATATTGATGTTTCAAAATATAAGCTTTTTAATATGTGTTTGAGAATGACACAACTTTAAGCAGTTTCTAGTTTTTAAAACACTTTCAGTTTCTTCTTAGTAAAAAAGAAGAGTTAGAAAAACATAAAAACACCTTGAAATATTTGATATTTCAGGTGGAATTTACTTAAAAAAAAAATAGAAATAGATTAGAAATGATTGTCATTTTGACATATTAGGAGAGAGAGAAAACCCGTTCTTTTGTTTCTTTGCTTTTGTCGAATTCCAGAAATGAGATCGGTACGTGAATCTTCTAGTATTTTATTTCTGATGTTATGAAATTTCGACTTTTTACGTGCGAGTTGCGGTATTTCTAAATTACAGGTTGTTTTCGATCAATTTGAATTAATAGGAATCGAATGAACAATGGTAATTAAATACTGTCTGTATTGGAGATTTTCAAAAAAGAAGATTCTTTCATTCGGATCGATTCCAGTGGGTTTTTTTTTCTTTCTAGTTTTTTAAAAATGTGTAGAGAGGGCCAAAGGAGGAATTATTGTTCCGTATCTCCGTTGTTTTGTTACAAATTGAGCAACTTCCCAATTTAAACGTTTTCTTTATTTTACGACTTTGCATCTTTTCTAACTTGTTGGTTAATATGATTTAATTTAAGGACGGTGGTGATTAATTAATTGAGTTTGTGTTTTTACCTTGAACGTGTTACCAATTGATTCACTTCAAAATTAGATTGTGGGGGCGGATTTAATACGAGAGAGTCATTAAAACGAAGAAGAGAAACAAGTTTTACGTTTCAGTCTTTCCAGTTTGTTGGCATCGTTTTCATTGAACGGCCGTCAATTCTACTTTTGGCTGCGTTCTTTGCTACTTTGGGTGTTTTCTTCTCCTTAAAATACTTAGAATTGAAGAAGTCCGGATCGGGTTTTATTTCTCGTGTAGTTTCGACAGTAGATATCTAATTTCGAAGTTTTCGGTATTTTCATTTCTATTATAATTATGCGTTTATTTCGACCATTTCGTTCAAAATCGTGGACTATTGACCATTGGTCAGCCTCTCGTTGTTTTTCTCAACAAAGTCCGATCGAGGTTTATCTCATTTCAAACGGTAAATGACTTCAAAGTTGTTGAAGGTTTTTCTTTTTTGGCAATTTCTTTTCAGTATTTTTGCAGTTATAAAAGCGTGCAATAGGACCAATTGTGATCACTTTGGTTATTCTGCAGTTTCAGAAAGAAAAAAACGCAACTTTTTAAGGAGAAATTGTGAAAGTATGTTAGAAACTAGAAGAGTAGCTGAATCACTGTAATATTTTTGATATTTTGATACTTTTTAAAGCTGGGTCATTTTCTAACTTAACATGAAACGTTTATTTTGAAATATATTAAACGTGAAAATTGAACTATCTTTCTAGTTTCTAAAACACTTAAGTTTGGCTCCTGAATTTGAAGGGCGTTTACATTTTGCATCTATAATATTTCCATGAAGATATCTTTCAAAATAAACTTTATGAAATTACTTCTAGAACCAATTATAAATATATTTACTATTCTAGTTTTTAACATACTTTGTATCTTTTCTACTTTTGCTTTTCATAAAGAGGGGGGGGGGTTCATTTTGAGACGAACTCAGAAATGACGAATTCAATTATATTTAATTAAGCTTTTTCAAGTAAAAAAAAAAGACTGTTTAGAGGCTACAGTTGGTTTAAAATTACATAATTAAGAATTCTTCTCTGGATTCTAGCCTCTAAACAGTCTACATGATTTTTTAAAAAAAACCTTATAAATAAATAACTGTCGAAAGATGTAATTAGTTTTCGAAATATTTAATAACTTGTTTGATTGGCATCGTTTTATTATTCGATAGCAACGGGCAAGTTGATTATTTTGCTGTAATTTGAGGTTTCCTGTTGTGTATTTTATTAATTAACATTGTTGGTGCGCGACAGGATTGAGGTAGTCGCTTTTCAAACGCAAATTTACGGTAATGTTTCTTGTTGTCGCTCTCGCATTTGTTTTAAACGTTTTTTTTCTCCTCTCTCTCTCTCTCTCTCTCTCTCTCTCTCTCTCTCTCTCTCTCTCTCTCTCTCTCTCTCTCTCTCCAAGCTCTTGATTATTTTGTGCTTTCAGAAGAGCAACAACTTAAGAGAAATTAAGTGTTTTAAAAACTAGAAGGGTATTTTAATAATTTTATGGTATTTCCTGATTGATATCTTCCAAAATAAACTTTTTATTGACAGATTAAAAATTATTGTCTGCTTAATGTGTTCGTCTTTTTGAAAATTCACATAAAAAGTTTATTTTAAAAGATACCCTTAAGTGATGTGCGCTACCCTTCGAGTTTCTAAAACACTTTCAATTATGAAGAGTTGATTTTTTTCGAATTCTGTTTATTTAGTCGTTTCAGAAGAGCAACAAACACTTAAGTATAGAAAATTGAAAGTGTTTTAGAAACTAGAAGGGTAGCTCATTGAAATCTTTCAAAATAAACTTTTTATAGACAAAAATTAATAAATATTGACTGCTTAAAGTAGAGCCAGTTTCAAGCTGACATTAAGAGATAACAGCATGAAAACATCCTTAAGTAATTGAGCTACTCTTCTAGTTTCTAAACCATTTTCGAGTTACTCTTCATTTAGCTTCTGAAAGAGAAACTAATAACCAGAGTTCGAGTTGCGTCGTTTACACTTTCTGTTAAAAACAAGCGTATTTTTCGTTTTTGTTCGAACAGATTTTTCCGGCTCCGAGGTCAAAGTTGCAGAATGTTGGATCTGTTACGACTCGGACAGGTCGGACGCGGGGAATCTCATCCAACCGTGTCTGTGCAAAGGTGACGTGGGAGCCGTACATCACGAATGTCTTCGCAAATGGCTGGTCGAGGTCTCTTTATCTCTTTCGCGTTCATTCTATACGATCTTCATATAAACTCTTCTTTCTCGTAACTGACCTTTGTCTTCCTCCTCTTTTTTTTTTGTTTCAGTCCGCAAACCGATCACCCGATGGTCTCAGTTGTAAAGTGTGTAAACAGGCAGTGAGTCAAACTTGAGAGAGAGGCTACAAGTTTGTTTGATAAAGAGGTGGTAATCAATAATGAACGTTGTTTTTTTCTTGTTGTTTTCTCTCTAGTACGTTCTTCAGCACGGACAGACCTGGCTTCCGGCCGGATTCACTTTTAGCAGTTGGCTTTACACGTTGGCGTTTGTGACGTGTATGTGCGGCTCCGTCTTTGGAGCCTGGACCGTCATTCAGATCTATCAGGAACCCTTTATTAGAATGCTCGCAACAGGAATGGGAGTTCTCGTCTTTTACGTCTGCCTCAAGTACGTCTAATTCTGTTCTCTTAGAAGTGGAGCGTTCTTAATTTAATTGAAAATGTCTTTCGGAAGCAACGTTAAGAGATGGCTTAGGAACAGCTGATTTTCGTCTTCTCTCGATTAATTATGTCTTATCAGGAGCATCTTTCAAAATAAACTTTTTATAAAATTTTTTTTTAAAAAATATCGTCTGCTTCTAAAGTTGTATCGTTTTTAAACTGACATAAAAAAAGTTTATTTTGAAAGATATCAACATGAAAATACCCTTATGTAATTGAGGTACCCTTCTAGTTTCTAAAACACTTTCATTTTGCACTTGAAAGGCAGGAAATAATCAAGAGTTCGAGAATCTCCGTTTACAACTAAAAAAGAAATTGAAAGTGTTTTAGAAACTAGAAGATTTAAAAATGCAAGTAGATCATTTATTTTGTGCGAGTAGCCTTTAGATGGCGCCACTAGCCCTCCTTTCATAGAAATGTACTGAAGCCACTCTTCAACTCTTGACTCCCCTTCCTTTTTGTCACGTGACAAACTTTTAATTGCGTCATCGCTATTTCTTCTACACGTGCTCTCTCTTCACTTATGTTGCGTTTGGGCTATAAGTTTGTCCACGTGCTGCTAATATAAGGTTGTTTTGGACGCTTTTTGAGAGCTAAAAGGGTGCATTCGATTTCAACTAATTGGCGACGAGTGTAGTTTGCCACCTATGGAAGGTTGCAAGCGCCATCTACCTTGCATTTACACAAGTATTTTTCTATGGAGCCCTCTTAAACGGTCTAAATGCATTTTTGGTCTAATTTAAGGTGAAAAAACGGCCATAAAAATCGTTAATTCGAAAGATGGTCTACTCATAAAATGTGCGTCTCTTCTAGTTTCTCGAAATGCAGAATAATCAATAGTTGTAGTAAACACTTGATCGTAATTTTCTTCAGGTTTCTTTTTTGTTTTTGGCGGCCGTTGTGATACAGTTTGGTTGTTTTGTGTGTTTCAGGTTTTTGGGTTTCAGTGCGGTGAATGCGTACCAAAGAGCTAAAGTATCAGCTGGTAACATAATGGGTCGTCCTTACAATAGCCAGACACAAATACACGACGCCGTAACGAGGTGTCAGGCAAACCCTAACGAATTCATTAAGGTGAATGTCATCACTTCGGGTCTTCCATCGTTGGACGAGACGAGGCTTTGAAAGAAACCAAAAAAAAAAAGGTTTGAACTCCATAGAAAAAATCACGACTCGCTTCCCGACTCGACTCATTCCTTCCTTTCTTTCCTTCCTTCCATTCCACGATTGATCTTCAGATGATATATTTTTTTTTGTCGGTGGCCAAATTTTCTCTTCCCTCTTCTCTCCTGATGAAACCCCGTACCTTCCTTTTATGTTGCCAAATTAAAGCGGCCCATATTTTTTTTGCTGGTTTTTTTTCTCGATTCCGAGAGAGAGACTTTTTAAGTAAATCTCTTTCGACACTCCATCTTATAATTAATCGTTATCTCAAATTAAGCTCTCTCTCTTTCTCTTAAATCTCATTTTCCATTAATCTCTTCGTACATTTTTGACGATTTACATCTTCGTTCGTTCGTCTGTGTTGTCTTCGTTCGTTTTTTTTCGTGTAATTGTGTGATTTTTTTCTTTTCTTCTTCTTCTACTTCGATAGTCGCTTTCATATATATATATATATATTTTTTTGCTCGCACGTGTGCTCGTGTATCGGCCCGTGCGTTTGTTTACCTGTGCTTATATACAATATATATCTTACCGCAGGTATATAATAATATACACGATGATAATTGTGTTGTTTCGTCGCTTTTTAGCGGAGCGGCATTTGCTTTTTTTCGGGTTGTATGTTTTATGTTTTTTTTTTGCTCATTTTGATAATTTTTCATCGAAACTTATAGAAAGAAAGACTGGGATTTTTTTTTAAAAAATGAAGCCAAGACCAGACTTAATTTTTTTTTTTAAGTTTCTGAGATTATTTTGAATATTTCTTCAACGTTCATTTTAAAATAAAGCTAAGCTTTTTTTTAGACCCGTTTTTCACACGAACCCACTTTCGAGTGGTTGAGTTCGACTGCAAAATGAAATCGGTTTGCCGTCTAAAACTGATTGTGGGCGACTTTGTGTCGACTGTAGGCGGTGAATGGAATGTGTGGTCCTCTAGTGTTGTTGTGAGTGAACTTGCAAATAAAAAGTCGACTCGGATTGTGGTCGGTTTTGGGCGACGAGCCGACTACATTTTGCAGTCGAGTTAAGAGATTTTACGGAAAACATTTTTCCTGATAATGTTAAGTTTTTTTTAAATCATGATATCTTTCAAAATATGCTTTTTATGACGGTTTAAAAAAAGGCGAAAACAATTTTCGTAAAAATATAGAAGAAAAAAACCTAAAAGTAGATCATTTTCAAATGGAATTTTAAAAAAATGGTTTATTTTTTAAGATCGCCATTATTTTTTTTTACTCATTCTAGTTTTCTAAATAATTTTAATGTTTTTTTGTTTTGTTTTTTTGAAAAAAAGTTTGCATGACGTTTCTGCGCCTCAAAGCAACGATTCGGCTTAGCTTTTTTTAAATGAAATGTTCGGTAGGATACGGCCGAATTTAATTTTAAACGTTAATCGGGATGGTCACGAATCGAAACTTAAATTTTTCCGTATCTTGTCCCCACTTTCCTGCATTATTCAAAAGCGTAGCTTAAAATAAAGTTAAGTTTAGGCAAAAAAAAACTCTTATCGTAAGTCTATGGAGTGTTTTAAAGTTTACTTTTAAGTTTTAACTTTGGTTTTAAGTAACGTTTTTGAATACGGCCGTTAAGTCTGGTCTGGTTTTTATTTTTTTAAAAAAATGATAAAAAAAATAAACTGCAAGAGAAAAAGGAAGAGGAAGCCATTTTCTCTCTTTAGTTAATAGTTATGATTATGGAATTAATCAACGGGTAATAAATTTTGGGTTCAAGATTTTTGATTTTTCTTCTTAAAAGAAAATAAAAATGGCGCCCATTTTTCTAATCTCCAAAAAAAAAAAAAAAAAAGAAACCCCCATATTTTCTTGTCTTTTTTTAGGGCCCTTTGAAATGAAATTGGGTCCTAGATTGGTAAAACCATCAAACCACGTGTTCTCATTTGTTCACAAGTTGTCATATTCGGAAGAAATTATTTAGGGTTCACAGTAAATTTTGCCAAAATTCGTTTGTTTTTCATCCTCCAAAATGTAAATTTTCATTTGATATAATTTGAGTTAAATTAGTTAGTTGTTTTTTTTTTGGTGAAGTTCCGTCCAAAATTTAATTGAAGACATTTTATTTTAGAAATTATTCTTTTCTTTAAACAAAAAAATGGACGAAGTTTTAATACCGGTGATTATTTAGATTTTTCCGTCTTATTTCATTGCATTATGAATTAGTTTTAGCTCTCGTTTTAGCTTTCATTTTAGCTCTCCTCATATTCACCTAATTGTTATAAAAGTCAGAACTTTCAATAATGACTTAAATTGAGTAGATTACTTTTTTTTTTTTAAAAAAAAGAATGAAATTGGGGGCACTTCTCGCCATCTTTTTATGTAAATATTATTATTATATGGATGCTAATTTGCTGCATATTAACTCCCTTTTTAAGAATTCTTTCGAGAAAAATTATTCTAACCATTGGTTGTTTTAATAGATTCTATTTTTTATTCTCAAGATTGGAAATTAGTTTTTTTTTTAGGATTTCGGATCAGGAGGAATATTTCTGAGTTTTTGTTTTTGTTGCTGATATTTAAAATCTCTCGGTGCCATTCAAATTGCATGTATTTGTACTTGCTTTTATAAATGGCTGTGAAACTCATGTAATTATCTAAAATCTTATTATAATTGAACATCTCATTAACGAATTTTTCCTCTCTCGTGTGTTTGTGTATCATCATTAACGTTGTTCAACTTTAGAAAAAAGTGGACGTTGAACGGTTTATTAAGTTTAAAAAAAGCGATTTAAAGAACAAATCTAAAGTTCGTTACCTTTTTTTTTTAGAAAAAAATATCAATTTTTCTTGATTTAAATCAAATTTATTAAATTACGATTTAAGATTTTCTCTTCAAACATATGTTTTTACTATTTTTCAGATTGATTTCAATTTAATTTATTCGGTTATAGTTAATTTAGAGTCTGAAAATCAGTGAAAACGAATTCTGTTAATTTTTTTAACATATTTCCATAGTTAAAAATATGCATTCTTAAATTTAATAGTTGAAATTTGTCACTTATTTAATAGTTTTTTATTAAAAAAAATTGACATTTGTTTTGTTAATATAAAAAATGCTACTATTTTTTATGTAAATTTCAAAATATTAATTTTCATTTAATAAAAAAGTTAATTTTAACATTTACTAAAATACTTTTATTATACAATTCTAGTTTCTAAAACAAGATTATGCTTTTTGAATTGCTTTTATAAAATAAATGTTTGCGTCCACTTTTAAATAAAGTTAATTCTAATCTGTAATGCTTTTGAGACCTTTTCAAATGCAATTACCGCCCCTAAATGACCTCAAGACTCCCCCTCCCCCAGTGATCTAGTCACTCAGATGACAATTCAATTTCTTAATTATTTCTTCTGATTAATTAACCGAGTTTGGTTGTTTTTTTCTCATTCTCGGTATATAAAAAATAACATGAACACAAAATCACAATTTTCATTGATATTTTCTTTTATCTTGTTTTATTTCGTTGGGTTTTTTGTTGTTGTTGTTGTTATTATTGAGGGCCAGAGATGTTAAAGGCCAAAGTGAAAAACAATCTCAAGTAATTCTACACATTTACTAGGCAATGTTCAAAATTGCAAACCCTGAAGTTTTTCTCGTTTTTTCACTTTGGCATTAACACAAAATATATTTGCACCTATTTTAATTTTGTTTCGATCGTTTGAGATCGTTAACAATTTAATTTTGTACAAACAGAAAAGAAACATATTTTCTAATTATTGAATCTTTTAAAATGTAATAGCCGCTTATAAAATACTTCCAAATGACATTTTTTTCTCCAAGTTACAATTTAAAACATGTTTTTTTAAAAAATACAGTATGCATGTCTTTCTATTTTATTCGTTTTCAATAATAAAACTCGAAAAATAAACTTTTTTTTCGTATAAATTACATTGGACACGTTTCTAAAGTCAAACCAGTTAATCAGCGATTGAATCAATTAAGTACCGAATTCACTTTAATCGCTAAATTATCCAAGAAATGACAAAAACGCAAGAAGAAACATCTAAAATACAATGTGAAGAAGACACAAGAATTGCCGTAATAACATGCAGCGCCACTCGAGCGGTAAAATTGCGAAACAGAACAGCTAAGAGTACATGAGTTACAACAGGCAGCTAGCAATAGAAAGTTTTAACACCTCTAATATTGCCGGAGAAGCTGTGACGTCATTTCAACGATTATAATTTATAGGGCAGAATTCAAGAAGAAAACTTAGGACTTGAACCTTTAGAACAGGGTACAAAGTTCCAAAACAGAAAACCTTGTTTTGTTAAGTACAATTAAATAGGGTTTTTCTATATTGGAACCCTGATCAGAGGATTCATGTTAAAGTTTCAAGAGCTAAATTTTCTCCTTGAATTCGGTTCCGAAAAGGAATCCAATTCTTATTCGCCATATCAAGGACGGGATTTCATTATGGAACAGTAATTGTTGAATAACGGAATTCGTTTCGATTACAAACTACATCGATTCATATCGATGTGCGTTTATTTTTTTTTTGTGACGTCATTATTCAAAGATGGCGCCCGATAGTGAAGTTCGTATTTCTTTGGAATTTAGGCAAGAAAATGATTTTAATACGTTTATGTTGATTGCTTTTGGCATAATTTATGATTTTTAATGTAATTTAAGTGAAGATAAGTTGTGTTTTATACATTGAACGTTGTTTTAACGAAAAGAAATCGGATTTTATTATCGATTTTATATATATTTTTTTTGGCGGGTTTCATTCATTACGTTCTCTTCTTTCTTTTTCGTTATTTCTTCTTTTTGATGCTTAGAAATTCATATAAAACTGAGAAAATATGCTAATTAAGACTCGTTTTGTTTATCTTTTCATTAATTCAAGTGGTGGCGCCGAACTTTTATTCGACAAACAGAAGAAACACGACGTTCTTCTACCTTCGTCGGCGACGACGACGACTCCTCTGCAAAGTGAATCCAATAAATGTATCCGAAGACAATCCATTTTTCACCCGATAAACAACCTTTTACATTCGTTTAATTAATTATTTTAGGGAGAATTCGAAATCTTTTAATATGGATCAAAGAAAACTTGTTAAAAGAACGACCAGAATTGTTTCTTCAAGGAGAAACTGTGTAAGTGATGATTTTAACCACCAATAGGTGGCGCTGTGTGAAGTAATTGAAAATTCCCGCCATTTTATAACTGATCCCGATTATCGATAGATGGCGCCACTAACTTTTTTTTTTTAATCTTTATTTTGTAAACGGCGTTTTACAAACTTAAAAACTAGAAGGGTAGCTCAATCACATAAAGGGTATTTTAATTTTTGATATCTTTCAAAATAAGCTTTTTAAGTCAAGAGTTTGAAAATGACTCAACTTTAAAGTAGACGATATTTTTTTTAAGTTTTGTCTAAAAAAAAGTTTATTTTGAAAGATCTATCCTTCTAGTTTCTAAAACACTTTCTAGTTTCTGTTAATTTTCTTCCTAAGTTTGAAAATCTGTTGTTTATAATTAAAAAAAAAACATCTTGAAATATTAATTTAATTAACAGTCTTATTTAATTTCCGGTTTCAGGCGTCCGGGAATTCTTGTTTTGGTGAACGAGACGGACTGGGAATTACTGGTGAGTTTACTTTGATTAGTATTATATTTTAAGTTTATAATTTATACAGTAGAGGGCGCTTTTTCCACTATTTCTTATATATTCAAATTATAATTACATCGTTGGTTGTAGGAGGGGGTTGCGAGTGGGAGTGATGTTTTTAATTAAAGAAGCAAATTGATAATTAGTTATTTAATTCAGAAAAGATAATTTTGAAGCGAACATTTTTTTTGTTACAAATTGTATTTCGTACTATTTCCGGTTTTGTATGGAATTTGAGGAATTTAAAAGAGAAAAAAAAATGGAATTTCATAAAAATTAAGAAAAATTTCTTTAATCATTTACAAAAAAACCGGTGAATAAACCGATTACTTTGGCCATATATATGTTCCTTCAGTTTTGTCCCAAAAAAAGGAGCCTACTTGTGGCTCGCGTGCCACCTCCATTTTGATAGTAGTTAAGGGTATTTTTGCCCTCATGTTGATTACCGACTTTTACCGTTTTGTGTTTGTGTGGATTTGTAACTGAGATGCTGAGATTAAATAAAAGTGGATCTAAGAACGGGACTGAAATTGACATAAAAGCTTAAAAAGTAGAAGAAAAAAAAAGTCAAATAGTAAATATAAATAAAGTGGATCCAACATCTGTGTTATTTCACATGGAATCCACCTTATTTTTTTATTCCTGAGATGATTGTGTGTGTTTGGGGGAGGGGAAGAGGTGGTTCGAGGGGGAGGTGGGGCACATAAATCTGGGGTCTTTTACAATAATTTGTACTTGGGTTATTTGAGATCCAAATGGTACATATTCCACTTTGCCGCCGTTTTGTTTGGTTGCTTTTTTTCATCCTCTAAACGCATTCTCAACTTATAAAGGCCACAAAGGGCCATTTGTGGCCCTCCATAATGTTAGAAAAATAGTCTCTCTCTTCATATAAAATGGCGGCGAAATGAGACTTGAGACATTTTTCTTCTTGTAATGGTATTTCCTTTTTTCTGAGTTGACTTTATTGACCACCTAGTGGGGTAAGAAGAAGAAGAAGGGGGAGGAGGAAACTGTAATCCTAGCAACTGACTTACTTCCGGTTCTGTTTCCTGTTCTCTCATCTAAGGGGGGGTGTGTTTTCCTTTAATAAAAAAAGTCCCAACCAAAAGTCTCTCTTTTGCTTTATTTCTTGGATTTTCTTATCTTTTGAAAGGTTTCTTTTTGGTCTTTTTTCTTTTCGGATGTGTTTTGTCTTTTGATTGGAGCGCCTTAAGGCTCTCATCATTTGTACTGATCCAACTCCCCTCACTGTTAATTTAATTTCTAAACCTTAAATGACTTATTTTAACTTTGTAATTTGCAAAGAAACCACAATTAAAGCTCTTTCAAAATTGAAATTGACTGTTTAGAGGCTAGAGATAAGAAAATTGTAGCCTCTAACCAGTCTTATTTTTTTAATTTGAAAGAGATTTAATTGTTTTATTTAACTAGTAATTTCTGTTTTAATCTTCAATTACAACATTGTTTTTTTGCTCCACCAGGGGGAGTTGGATTACGAAATTCAAGATGGCGATCGTATTCTTTTCATATCCACTCTTCATGGAGGTTAAAACGAATCTGATTTTCTTTTAGGGGATCGGGTTTAAGTTGAAGGAATATTTCTTTTACTCAAAAGATAATAAAAAATGTGATATTTGTTTCTTTAAAAGTTTTTTTGGCGGCCATTTTGTTAAGAAGTAAAATTTTGACTTTTTAGGATTTGTACTTTTGATGTGGATGGAGCTTCATAACAAAAAGTTATGACTTCTCTTTACTCTTCTAGTCTATAATAAACTTTGTTTCTAAAAAAGAAACAAAGTTTATTTTAGACTAGAAGAGTAAAGAGAAATGAATTAATATGGTTTTATGAAGAGTTGATTTTTGGAGCTGTGATTATTTTGTCTTTTAGGCATAAAATGAAAAAAAATAACTAGAAAGGGATTTTAAAAACTAGAAGAGTAATAGCCCAAAACCTAATGGTATTTTCAGTGTTTAATATTTTTCAAAATAATTTTTGTTTAAATAAAAAGTTCACTTTGAAAGATATCAAACGCGAAAATACCTCTAAGTGATTGAGCTAACCTTCTAGTTTCTAACCACAGCTTCTAAAACTTAAAAAAAATAACCAAAAGTTCGAAAATAACCGGTTCATGGAAACATTTTAAAATTTTGTTGAGACTAGAAAAGAGTGTTATCAGTGATTGCCTGCTTAGACGGGGCTGAAAATGGCATTTAAGGTAATTAAGGTTGTTACTTGAATTTGGTTTTAGTCTTGTCTACTTTTCTATTATTTAACGTTTTGCTGTTTGTTCTAATTACACAAAACGTTCACTTAATTTTAGAATTTAATTCTTTTAATTGAAACTAATTAATAACATTCACATTTTGCTTTGATTGGATTTTCATTCTTCTCAATGGAGGAGAAAGAAATCCAATTGTTTTGTCCGGTTTTTTTTGTGGTTCTTTTTGGGTCCTTTTTTAATCTTTTTCCATCCAACTAAAAAAGTAGAAAGTGACTTTTATTGTCCCTGAAAATGGGGTCATTTTTTATGTCTTATTTTTTTTATGGCCTTAAATTATGGACGTTTTTCCTCCTCGCGTTTCTTTATACCAAATACGTCTTGTTGAGTCAACCGGTTAGTTTAAAAACGTACTGATAAGTTATAAGTTAAGTCATAAGTTAGCTAGGGTTCGGATTTTTATGCAAAATTTCAAGCAAACGTTTCTCAATTTGTGGCCCAATTGCCACTAATAATCATCATCATTATTACAGCAATTGCAACTATGTTTTTTTTAATCAAAAAGGCTGGTTAGAGGCTAGATGTCTATTTACTATCAGTTGTCAACTATAGTTCTAGCCTCTAACGAGTGTTTTTTTTATTAGAAAACCCATAATTGTTACTTCGTACTTGATCATTTGGCCCACAGATTGAGAAACGTTTGCTTGAAATTTTGCATAAAAATCCGAGCCCTAGTCATAACAAGAGATATGCGCAATGCCCTGGTCCAAACCGTTCCATAGAGCCCATACTCCTTAGTCCTTTTTTAATGTTATGTAAATTCAATTTGTAATTTTTTAATTAATTCTAAAAATGACGTGATTACGAGAAAAAAACGGTTTTAAAAATTAATTTTAAATTTTACAATATATTTTATGATTGTAAATTATAAAATATTTTAATAATTATCATTGTAAATTTTTCTGTATTAATATTTCCATGTTTTATTTGGCCCGTCCCTCTTGTTGATGAAAGGCCGATGTCTGAAGGACCAGTAAACCCCACTAGAGAAGCGAATTGGTAAAGTAAAGTGCCACCAGGTGTCTCTAGTGAACGCTAAAACAGGAACTGAAGGTGGTGCTATTGTTACATGTAATTTGTGAGTTCTAAGGGGAAGTGGGATAAAATGCAGCTAAGGGGGTGAGGTGAGGGGTCGGGTCTGAAATGGGACTAGGGGGGGGGGGGGGTTGAGATGGGAGGGTCGTTTTTTAGCCTCAGAATTGTTAAAACGCTTTTTTGTGTGTTTGTCTATGGGATTTTTTATTAGTTTGAGAAGTGATGATAAAGCTCATTTTTTTGTCTGAAGATATTTTTATGAAGAATATAAAAAAAAGTAGGCCTACTGAGTCTGTTGTAAAGGGGAGGAGGCTAAAGGGGTTTCCGTAAGAAGGGAAAGAGAGAGAAAGAGAGAGAGAGGGAGGGGTGGGTAGAGGGATTTTCTAGTCTTATCTTTACAATAGGTTTTTCGAAATACATATATTTATATACAGGGTGACTTAAACATGTGAGTTTTACATTTCAGTTGTCTGTTACAAACTAGAAAGTGTAAAGTTATTATTTAAAAGGTAATTTCATGAAGATATATTTCAAAATAAACGTTTTATGACAAAGATATTCTGAAGCTAGTAAATAAAAATTAAGCTTTTTATGTCAGTTTTTTTTTAATAATTGTATATGAAAAGTTTATTTTGAACGATTTAGTGATTATTAAAGATTTAGCGATTCAATTACGCTTCTAGTTTTTTATGAATTTTTCTTCTAAAACTGAATAAATAACCACAGTTTGAAAATCAGCTGTTTTATAAAACATTTTAAAACGAAAAGTGAAAAATAGACTAAAATCCAACTTGTCATAAAACGTTTATTTTGATAAATATCTCCTCTTTATGAAACTTAATATTATGCTTATGGGTCTAAGTGGTTCTTTCTTTGATTGAACCCCTGATCAGAGAGTTCAAGTTGAACTTCAAGTGATAAGTTTCCATTTTGATTTTTTGTCACTTTTTCCTCTCTTTCTGGCTTTTGAGTTTACTTTTTGAATGTTGAAAGTGATGGAGGGGGGGGATTTGAGATTAGGGATTGGGATTGGGGGTGAAGATAGGGTTGAATGGGAGAGATGGAGGCGGAATTGAGGGTGGAGCTGAGCGCTTTATTCAAGCTGAAGGCTTGCATTTGAGAAGAGTGAAAATGACTGATAGTCAAGCATTAAAAGCTCGGCTGTGGTAAATGTACCTTTTTACGACTTTGACACACATAACAAATGAGCATTTCACTGAGAGATAGCTAGAGAGAGAGAGAGAGATAGCTAGAGAGGGAGAGAGATAGCTAGAGAGAGAGAGAGAGATGGATAGTTATAGACATAGAAAGAGATAGCTAGAGAGAGAGAGAGAGATAGCTAGAGAGGGAGAGAGAGATAGCTAGAGAGAGAGATGGATAGCTAGAGAGGGAGAGAGAGATGGATAGTTATAGACATAGAAAGAGATAGCTAGAGAGAGAGATGGATAGTTATAGACAGAGAGGTGTAGAGAGAGAGATAGAAAGTCAGATAGACTGAGAGATAAAGAGAGAATCTCTAAAAATAACACGTGGTAATACACGGGTTTAATACAAAACACAACACATTTTCAAAGATCCGATTCAAAGATTTGAGAAGTAACTTTGAGAAAAGATTTTTTTATAAACTAGAATAGTACATTAGGTGTAAATATACTAGAAATACGATTACAGACCCCCTCCCCCCAGTGAGTTTCCATACCTCCTTCGCAAATGAACCGGAAGAGCGTCAATGGAGCTGTTGAGTGCAATGCATTCTGAGTGACAGGCAGTTAGAAATCGGTCAGAACTTCAGTTGGCTCCGCCCTTGTTATGACTACCGGCAACTTCTAATTGGCTGGTTATGTAGTCTGACGTCATATGCTCCGCCCTTTTCAACGTCGAACCACACAACAAACCAATTAGAAGTTGCCGGTAGTCATAAAAAGGGCGGAGCCAACTTCTGTTCATCCCGTTTTCTAATTGCCTGTAGGATTGGTCTCTTTTTGTTCCTGGACCTAACCTCACCCTGTAATACAGGCAGTTAGAAATCGGGGATAACTTCAGTTGGCTCCGCCCTTGTTATGACGACCGGCAACTTCTAATAGGTTTGTTGTGTAGTCTGACGTCACATGCTCCGCCCTTTTCAACGTCGAACCACAAAACAAAGCAATTAGAAGTTGCCGGTCGTCATAACAAGGGCGGAGCCAACTGAAGTTCTCCCCGATTTCTAACTGCATGTCCCTGTAATTGGATCTTTTTTTTTTAGTCCTGAGTCTCCCTCAGGAGGGAAAAATGGTGCCTATGAAAATCGATATGTAACTTATCGATATCGATTATTTCTTTCGGAAGGCTGAACCCTGGCTAGGGGGTGGGGGTGGATTGGATTTAATGGGTGTGTGACCTCTTAATCTGACCTCTCTCCTCTTTTGTCCTTTGAGGTTGATTCATTTTTAGTGTTTTGTTAAAACTGAAGCCTATAAATTATATCTTAAATTTTGTTTTCTTAATTTCCTCTTTCTCTCTCTCTCTATTTCTATTGTGTTAATGTTGTTTCTTGTAGAGTAGAAAGAACAAACAACATCTTCAGTGATTTAATGTTGTCAGGTCAACTTTTATATTTTGGTCAGTTCGTTGGTTTTTCATATAGGGTTAGAAAAATGGTCGGTCAACTTTAAACCTCATTAATCTAAGTGTGTGTGTAAACGTATCTTTTAAAGTTATCTCTCAAGTAGAGAGAGAGAGAGAGAGAGAGAGAGAGAGACTTTATTACGATTATTATTATTACTTATAAAACAAAGTTTCTCTCAAAGTAAATTCGAAACCAGTTGAAAGATTTCGTTTTCGCTCTTTTTTTTCCTCTGTAATTTGGTTTTGATTTAAGTTTTAAATTTGATTTTCTCTTTTTTTTTTCTGTTCACACACAAGTGTCGACAAAAACAAGGGGGGAATTTAATTGGGAAGAAGAAGAAAAAAAAATTGAATTAACGTGTGGGTGAGGGTTAAGGGGGTGGAGGGAAGAGGTTAGAGTTAAGTGAGACAATTTCGACATAAATTCATGATGGGGAAACTTGCCACTCGAACTCTCTAATCAAGGTTTCAACATAGAAAACATAAACCTTTCTTCAAGAATATTCAATAAATCAGCATTTCTGTTTTGAAACCCTGTTCAGAGAGAGTTCAAGTTTGAAGTTCAAATACCAAGTTTTCTTAAGATGTGAACGCATTTCCGAACTCTTGATTTTTCTAGTATTTCAGGTGCAAAAAAAAAATGAAAGAGAAACATGAATGTGTTTTAGAAACTAGAAAAGTAGCTCAGTCACTTAAAGAGATTTTCATGTTGATATATTTTAAAATAAACTTTTTATGAACAAAATTAAAAATATGAAAATAGGGCTACTTTTAACTGATCGAGCCTGCTACCTTTCTAGTTTCTAAAAAAACACCTTCTAGTTTGTTTTAATTTTTCTCCTGAAAGACCAGAATATTAAGCTGTTCATAAATAACCTTAATGATTATTGTTTTATGAAGTTCTCTTAAGACATGTATCACACGGAGCGCCCTCTAGGCAATGCGATAGATGGCGCTGGATGTAATATGCAATGTCTTTTATTATAAATTTCTGTATGAAAAAGATGAATCAAGAAATCCAGAAGGCACATTCTTTAACCTCAATCCGTTGCTATAGATGTGTGACGTCATAACGACGAATGAGAAGAGAGAAAAGACAGGCATCTGTAGACAGCTTCAGAATTTTTTTGACTCCGCCCTTTTATGAGCATCAGACCAAATATCAAAACCAATTAGAAATAAAAAAAAATGGGCGGAGCATGTGACATCATCAGACCCAGTTATAAACCAATTAGAAGTCGACGACACTCATAAAAGGGCGGAGCTAAAGAAATTCCGAAAAGAGGTGTGATTGAAGCGATGGTAGGTGGCGCTTCGGTTGCATTTCGCCACTTTTTCTCTCTTTCTCTGGTTAATGTCTTTTATTTATGACACCAATTGGTGTCAGTGATAAAGTTTAATAAGTTGTTATCACTTGTCTGAGGTCTTGGCCACGTCCAGATTAAAAATACCCTCCTCCCACCCTTCTTTTAGTTATTTCTTTGGTGTGTGTGTGTGTGTAATGGAGGTTAGATAATAAAATTCCTGTTCTCTCTTTACGGTGGCCACAAACTGTTAGCCTCCTCCCCCCCACTCCCCCCATTTATCTCTCTTATGCGTGGAAACCCACCCTCCCTTCCCCCATAAGAAGTCATTAATAGAAAGGAGGAAGAAGAAGAAGAAAAAAACGCGTGCAGCACAGATTCGTCACGGAAATTTCTTACATTGTCATCTCTTTTAAGTTTTGTGTGTTTTAGTGGGGTCTAAGGGGGGGAGATAGGGATAGAATGAGAGAGAGAGAGAGAGAGATTTGTGATTATATTTGTGTGTCTGTGTGCCTTTAGGACATTTGCTACTGATGATTGTCACAGTGAGTGAGGCAATTTTTATGTGAAAGGCACATTCGCAGTAGACACACACACAGATAGATAGACCCGTTTTCTTGTTCTTAAGTATGTCATTACTGAGAAGAAGGGGGTGGGGAGGAGGGTACAGAAAGATTTAGAAGGGGGTGTGTTCTCTCCCCCCCATCGTCTCCCTTTTGGCCTCCTCTTCTTCCCTAATGCCTGATTCCACTTTGCCACCATGCATCTCACAGTTGGCCGCCAAATATTGAAGCTCGCTTCACACGGACCACTTTATGCTTTAAACGGACCACCGTTGAAAACAATGGAATGTTATCAGTGAATTTCACTTCGTATGATTGTTGATCATCATTGATAAACAGGCGGTGGTCGCCACTAGTGGCTGAACTCGCTTCTGCGCTTCGCCATCGTTTCGCAAACAAACAAAAACCCCGGTGGTGGTAGCTCGTGTGAACACCTATGTAAGCCTAACTAAAGGCAATTAGAAATCGGGACAAACAGAAGTTGGCTCTGCGGTTTTTATGACGAACGGCAACTTCTAATTGGTTTGTTGTGTGGTTCGACGTTGAAAAGGGCGGCGGAGCATGTGACGTCAGACTACATAACCAACGAAATAGAAGTTGCGGTCGTCATAAAAAGGGCGGAGCCAACCTCTGTTTGTCTCGATTTCTAATTGCCTGTGCTTAACTCGACCACCAGGTGGTTCATGTGAAACGGTTCTAATAGGTCGGCTTCACAAGGAACACTTTTGCGTTTAAAGTCGTCGTTTTCAGCTGACCAAAGCTGAAAATGACTTTAAACACAAAAGTGTTTTCTTGTGAAGCCGACCTCTGTTTAGAACCTTTTCACATGAACCACTTTTCGTGGTCGAGTTAGGCTACAAAATGAAGTCGGGTTGTTGATGAAACCGACCGCTTCGAATCTTTTCATAATGCAGCCACGTTTCAACCACCTGCAACTACATTTTGTAGTAGAAATGACCACAAAAAGTGGTCTGTGTGTCAAGACTGTTGGCGGCAAAGTGGAACCCCGACTTGTTTAAAGTCAAAGAAAAATAAAACCATAGCAGAAAGAAATGGGGGAGGGTTGATAGATGTGCGCATGCGTGAATTGCTATTTAAAAAATGACGTCATACTACAGTTGTATGCAGTGATTGCTGCTCAACAAGGGGTAACTTTTTTGTTGAAGGCTTTTTTTTTCAGGATTTTTTTATGAACTGCTGAGACAGTAAGTTCTATTATTTTATTATCATTATTATTATTATTACTATTGGAAATATTTTGTAGATTTGTGGGTAATTTTTTCTCTCTCTCTTTTTTGGATCCTCATTAGTAAGGCTCGGATTTTTATGCAATATTAAGCAAATGTTTATCAGTTTGTATCCCAAAGGGCCAATTGTGAAGTAATAATCATCATTATCATTAGAGCACACCAACAATTATGCTAATTTTTTGTAATCAAAAACACTGGTTAGAGGCTACTAGAACTATCTAGTTGATAACCTATAGTAACCATACAACTAGCCTTAACCAGCCATTTTTTTTGGTTAAAAAAAGCATAATTGTTGGTTGTTCTATATCGATATTCTTATATCGATATTTTTAAAAAAAATATCTTATTCAATATATAGATAAAACATCGAAAAACCGAAAAAAAATCGAAAAAATGAAAAAAATCGAAAGAATAAAAAATCGACAGAAAAAAATCGAAATATTGAAATACAATTTTTTCTGTAATTTTCGATTTTTTTTTCGATCTTTCTCGATTCTTTCGATCTTTCTCGATTCTTTTGATCTTTCTTGATTTTTTCGATCTTTCTCGATTCTTTTGATCTTCATTCTTTCGATCTTTCTCGATTTTTTCGATTTTCTCTATTTTTTCGATCTTTCTCCATTTTTTGGATCTTTCTCGATTTTTTCGATCTTTCTCGATTTTTTTCGATCGTTCTCGATTTTTTTCGATCGTTCTCGATTTTTTTTCGATCTTTCTCGATTTTTTTTCGATCGTTCTCGATTTTTTCGATCTTTCTCGATTTTTTTTCGATCTTTCTCGATTTTTTTTCGATCTTTCTCGATTTTTTTTCGATCTTTCTCGATTTTTTTTCGATCTTTTTCGATTTTTTTCGATCTTTTTTGAGATATCTTTAAAAATCGATTTTTTAAAATTCACAATTGACCCTTGAGCCACAAATTGAGAAACGTCTGCTTGATTTTTTTTAGCATAAAAATCCGAGCCCTACAGACTCATTATATATTAATAAAAAATGTGCTGAGAACGAACTTAATAAGTTTCTTCTTTGTTTTATGTTTGTGTTTCTAGTAATTTAAAATAAGACTTTTTTTTTGGGGGGGGGGGGGGCGAACGATCGAAGAAATATAAGAAGAAAGAATATTTGATTAATACAATCAAATGAACCCCATTTCTCCCCTTGGTCCCCCCTTAATTCGTCCCCCATTTTTTTTGTTTAACTTTTTTTCTCTTCTTTGTTGCAGTTTGTCAATTTAATTGTTTCCTTTTCTTTTAACGTCTTTTGACATTTTTCTTATTTCAAACATATTTTTTTTTGTTACAATCCTCTTTTTTTTCTTCTATTGTTATGCTAATTTGCATATAATTACAACAAAAAAACTAGAAAGAGATATAAAAAGGGAAAAACAATGTTAAGAAATGGCGGAGGGGGGAGTTGGGATAATGAAGACTAAAAAGGGGGGGGGAGCGAATTCCTCCCCCATTTAAAACACAAGTTGTTTGATTTATTGTTTTTAGAGTTTTAAATGATAATAAGACGACATTAGCCTCTTTTTTTATGATGGAGATCGAAATTTACATATTTTAAGACTCAGAATATTTAATTGAAGACACGAAACTCAAATGAAATTAAATATAAAATGCAAAAAAAATTAAATGAAATTTTATTTAAATTAAAAAACTGCAATTGTGAATAAATGAAAAATTAAAATAATTTTTAAGCAAAAAAAAATATTTAAATTATTAATAAACTGTCTTCGTTAACTACGATAATTATAATTTTAACGTTAAATTAGGAACAGCTGATTTTTTTTAACAGAAGAAGCAACGACGAAATAGATAGTGTTTTAGAAACTAGAAGGGTATTTTTATGTTGACATCTTTCAAAATTAACTTTTAATAATTAAATAAAATATTTCCTGCTTAAAGTTGGGTCATTTTTTTCTGAGTATAAAAAGCTTATTTTGAAAGATATTAACATCTAAAATACAATGAAGTGATTAAGTTACCATTCTAGTTTCTAAAACACGTTCTATTTCTTTGTCAGTTTCCGGAACAGAGTTGGAGTGTCGTTTACACTTTAAAATCAACTTTAAAACTATAAATTTTACAAATTTTAAATAGCTTATTTTGAAATTTAAATTTTAAAAAAGGGAAAATCTGAATTTTTTTCTTCCATAGGATTTTTTTAAATAGTTCAAAATGAAAAATTCACTAAACTTAAGGTAAAGTTAAGCTTAAACTTAAAGCTAAACTTAAAAAACCTTTCATTGAGTCACATTGACTTAAGTCTAAATAAAAAAAGGAAGGTTTGGTTAAACTTGGCACTTGAAGTTCCACTTGAACCTTCTGAACAAAGAAGGTTTTCAACATCAGCAAAAACCCTGTTTGGAGGGTATACACAATTAAAACAGTTCAAGTGGTAAGTTTCCCTTGGTGAATTTGATCCTTAGTGTGTGTTTGCAATTTGGTTTTGTGGTTGTAATCACTTGAGACATATAAAAGTGCAAAATGAACGATAGGAATTAATAAATCGTTTTCTCTCTCTCTCTCTTTCTCTCGTGGTTGTCAGTCTGTCACTTGATCTTTACGAGAACAGCATTTTTACACGCTTTTTTGCACACAACAAACACACGTACGCGTAACATGTTACATATAAATCAAAATTTAAAAAAAGGGAGAATAGTTGAAAAAATAACGTTTACTCTCAAGGGAGAGAGAGAGAGTAAGAGTGAAAGATTGAAAGAAGAGAGAGAGAGAGAGAAAGTCAGTGAAAAATGGAGAGAGAGAGAGAGAGAGAGTCAGTGAAAATTGAAAGAGTCAGTGAAAGATTGAAAGAGGGAGAGAGAGAAAGTCAGTGAAAATTGAAAGAGAGAGAGAGAGAGAGAAAGTCAGTGAACGATTGAAAGAGAGAGAGAGAGAGAGAAAGTCAGTGAAAATTGAAAGAGAGAGAGAGAGAGAGAGAGAGTCAGTGAAAAATGGAGAGAGAGAGTCAGTGAAAATTGAAAGTCAGTGAAAGATTGAAAGAGGGAGAGAGAGAAAGTCAGTGAAAATTGAAAGAGAGAGAGAGAGAGAGAGAGAGAGTCAGTGAAAGATTGAAAGAGAGAGAGAAAGTCAGTGAAAAATGGAGAGAGAGAGAGAGAGAGTCAGTGAAAATTGAAAGTCAGTGAAAGATTGAAAGAGGGAGAGAGAGAAAGTCAGTGAAAATTGAAAGAGAGAGAGAGAGAGAGAAAGTCAGTGAACGATTGAAAGAGAGAGAGAGAGAGAAAGTCAGTGAAAATTGAAAGAGAGAGAGAGAGAGAGAGAGAGAGAGTCAGTGAAAGATTGAAAGAGAGAGAGAAAGTCAGTGAAAAATGGAGAGAGAGAGAGAGAGAGAGAGAGAAAGTCACTGAAAGATTGAAAGAGAGAAAGTCAATGAAAAATGGAGAGAGAGAGAGTCACTGAAAGATTGAAAGAGGGAGAGATAGAAAGTCAGTGAAAATTGAAAGAGAGAGAGAGAGTCAGTGAAAGATTGAAAGAGAGAGAGAAAGTCAGTGAAAAATGGAGAGAGAGAGAGAGAGAGTCAGTGAAAATTGAAAGTCAGTGAAAGATTGAAAGAGGGAGAGAGAGAAAGTCAGTGAAAATTGAAAGAGAGAGAGAGAGAGAGAGAAAGTCAGTGAACGATTGAAAGAGAGAGAGAGAGAGAAAGTCAGTGAAAAATTGAAAGAGAGAGAGAGAGAGAAAGTCACTGAAAGATTGAAAGAGAGAAAGTCAATGAAAAATGGAGAGAGAGAGAGTCACTGAAAGATTGAAAGAGGGAGAGATAGAAAGTCAGTGAAAATTGAAAGAGAGAGATAGAAAGCCAGTGAAAATTGAAAGAGAGAGATAGAGAAAGTCAGTAAAAGATTGAAAGAGAGAGAGAGAGAGTCAGTGAGAGATTGAAAGAGAGAGAGAAAGTCAGTGAAAGATTGAAAGAAAGAAAGTCAGTGAAAGATTGAAAGAGGGAGAAAGAGAAAGTCAGTGAAAGATTGAGAGAGAGAGAGAGAGGGGTAGAGTGGGGGAGAGAAAGAATTATAGTGAAAGTCAATGAGAGATGGAGAGACAGAGGGGGAAGATATAGTGAGTGAGAGGGATTTTTTTCATATCTCTCGTAAAGTAGAGAAAGAGAGAATTTTATGACTTAAATGAAAAAGAAAGGGGAGTTGAAAGCAGAAAAAGAAAAAAGGAGGCTTTTAAATGGTTAATTTTCACCATTAAATCGATTATGGTCGATTAAATGACACATTTTGTTTGAATAATGAATATAATTAAACAAGAAAATGTGTTTTAATAAATTGACTCACATTTTATTTTTCATTTTTCATTTTGTGTGTTTCTTCTGTTTTTTGTGTTGAAAAATTCAAAGATAACTCAAGAGAAACAAAATCAAAATGGATGCTTTAATTATTAGAAAATTAATTAAAACCAAATTAATTTTTAAATGGAAAATAATTAATCCTTTTTTTTTTCCTCACAAATTAAAAAAACAAAATCTTTTATGTATCATTTTAAAAGGGATGGTTTTAAAGCCTCGTTTTCACGATGATAGTTTTCACGATAGTTGCTGTCACGAGAGCAACTATCGTTGTGAAGACCACGTGATAGTCACTGTCACAAACAGGCAATTAGAAATCGGGACAAACAGAAGTTGGCTCCGCCCTTTTTATGACGAACGGCAACTTCTAATTTGGTTTGTTGTGTGGTTCGACGTTGAAAAGGGCGGAGCATGTGACGTCAGACTACATAACCAATTAGAAGTTGCCAGTCGTCATAAAAAGGGCGGAGCCAACTGAAGTTCTCTCCGATTTCTAATTGCCTTTATATCACACTATATATCGTTTGATTAGATAGTGGATAGTACTGTCGCAATAGTAATAGTTGTTGTGTGACCGGCGCTTGTAGGGAGAAATATCCACTTTGTAGGGAAATTTGGCTTCTGGAGGGAGAAAGAGGCAACACTGTTGTTGATTCAGTGATATCCTCTGAAGTAGACGTCACACTGTCATGTGACAGACAACTATCACGTTACTTCAAGACATGTTAGACAGTTTACTATCGTGAGAGAGTGAACTATCGTAACTTTCATGACAGTTACTCTCATGAAAGAACTATCGCCACCGTGAAAACGAGGCTTCTCCATGATCAGAAAGGAAACAAAAATTGAAAGTGTTTTAGAAACTAGAAGAGTAGCTGAATCACTTAAGATGGCTATTTAAACATTTAATTTTGTACGTGAAACACTAGACGGCGCCACCGTCTCCCCATTGAAATGCTATAGGGGACAGTAACGTGGCATTTTCACATCAATTGATATCTTTTAAAATAAGCTTTTTTATATCAAAAGTTTAAAAATGACTAAACTTTAAGCTGGCTTTCTTTCTGTCTATAAAAAGTTTATTTTGAAATATATTATCAACATATGAAAATGCCGTTAAAGGGATTTAATGGTTACCCGTTCTAGTTTCTTACACACTTTTCAATTGTTGTTACAAAATAAAAGTACTGCATAAAAGTGAAGGGTTTTTTTACTGAAATAAATATTAAAAAAAAGAAGATAAAATTTTACATTTTGAAGTTTTTGTTTTATATTTTGTGCTTATTCTTTTTAAAATAAAATATATCTGAAAACTCAAGTTGAAAACACAAAAGTCCGGAAGTTGGGTTTTTTCTATTCAAATGTAAAAAAGTGAATTTTTTTTATTTTCTGCTTCAGTAAAAATAATAAAAAAAAGTTTCTTGATTTTCATTTGCATAAATTTCATCTTAATATAATAGTTTTTCTTTTGTTCATTAAATCCGGTCTCAAACAACGTTTTTCTCCTGTTAAGTATAGGCCCTAATGAGTTAGGTCCTGTTTGGTTTTTTTTAAGCCCCTCTTTTTTCAAAGGGCCCTAATATATATTCATTTCAAAAGTTATAAAAAGGAAACGTTTTAAAGGGTTGAAACTTTTCAGATGAAAAACTAAGAGAAACTTGAAATAGGTTTTAGATACTAGAAGGGTAGCTTAAATCACTTAAGAACGCATTTTCATGATTTCTATCTTTCAAAATAAACTTTTTTTATCTTTCAAAATAAACTTTTTTTATCTTTCAAAATAAACTTTTTTTTTCTTAAAAAAAGGATAAAAATTTCAAAGAAATTTGTAATTAAAGTTGTATTATTTTGAAACTGATATAAAAAGTTTATTTTGAAAGATTTCAAACACGAAAACACTTCAAAAAAAAAACGTGATTGAGCTTACCGTTCTAGTTTCTATTAATTTTACTCCTGAAAAGTAGAATAGTCAGAGAATGATAAAAAAACATCTTAATAAGCAAAAGGGACTTTCTAGTTTCTATCGGTATCTACGGATGAATTCGATCCTGTGTGTAGGGCCCGGGCCCTCCGCCCCCTCCCTCACTTTCCTCCCATTCTCCTCCTGTCTAAAAACAATGTAATGTGTTGACCTCGCCTTATCGATTCTAGTTTTTTGGACATTTTTGTTTCTCTTTTGTTATTTTCTCAATTGACAACTTAGAAAGGTTTTTTTTGGGGGGGTTTTCTTGAAGAAAGTCAAAATTATTTGTAATTCAAACCAGGTTTTCGTTTTGATTTAAAGAGATTTTTTATTTTTTTGAAAGAAAAACGACTTAAAAACAAACAAACAATATTTTTATTTACAAAACAATTGTTTGTTTTTTTATTATATATAATAAAAGACAGAATTTTGTTGTTTGCTTTTTGTATTTGTTTGTTTTTTGTTGAGATTTCTGTTTTATTTTAAGACATTTTTAGGTTCAAAAGTGTTTTTTAAGTCAGACTTTTAACTTAAAAATGGGAAGAAGAACAAGTTGTCTTGTTTTTTTTTAACCTCCTCCTCAACCCCCCCCCCCCCCCCACCCCCTTCTTTATAAAAATATTACATTTAGGTCGTTATTTTCAAACACACAAACACAGACGTGTGTGTGTGTGACACTGTGACAAATGTGTGTGACATTCACAAACACATATTGTGTGGTTTTTATTATTACTCTTAAGAGTGAGAGTGAGAGTGTAAAAATGTTATAAAAATGGACACAATTCTCTTGTTTCATATTTTTTCTCTCTCTCTCTATTTATGAATAATGCATTTTGTAAGATCTATTGTAATAATAATAATAATAATAATAATATCTGGACACCAGATGTGACAAAAAGAGATTTTTTTCTTCTTCTTCTTTTCGGTTTTGTGTCCAAACAGAAGTTGTAATTTCTTATGCTAATTATTTCTAACCTGAAAATCCTTTAATATTTAAATGAAATTTCATTTAAAAATGCGTGTAGCGTTAGATGGCGCCACTAGCCCTCCTCCCATAGAAATGTACTAACCCTCTCCTTCCTTCCTTCTGAACCACGTGGCAAACTTTGAATTGCGTCATCGCTATTTACCTCTACACGAGCTCTCTCGCTTCACTTATATTGTGTTCTGGGTATAAGTTTGTTCACGTGCTCTGATAATTAAGGTTGTTTCGGACGCGCTTTTTGAGAGCTAAAAGGGTGCATTCGATTTCAAATAATTGGTGGCGAGTGTAGTTTGCCACCTATGGAAGGTTGCAAGCGCCATCTACCTTGCAATTTACACAAGTATTTTTTTTCTACGGAGCCCTCTTAAGTACAAAAAAAAAAGTTAAGAAAAATGACCAATTTGACTTGGTAACAAAAATAAATATAAATAGAGGTGGCACAACTAAGGCCCTTGGCACACAAGACAACTTTTTAACTGCAAAAGGAAGTCAAAAGTGGCTGAGCTGTGGTTGCAATATGTTTTTTTATTGAAACGAACGCCAGACGTTGGACACACACACACAAACGCCTTTTCAACAATTTTCGTAGCAGAAAGGTGGTCAATCTCTGCCACTGGCGACATCGTTTCTCCTTGGCACACAAACCACTTTTCAATCACCTTCTAACCACTCGGTGGGGCTTTATTTTTATATTGTTCATTTCGCACAGTGGTTTTTCTTTATGAAAAGTTCATTTTGTGTAAATGGCTAACGATTTTTCATTCCTGTCGCTAAATAGGACCACTTTTTGCAGCTCACACAACCACATTACAACCACTGCAGTTGTTTCTCAAAGTGGTCACTTTTGGGCGACAAGCCGACTTCATTTTGAAGTCGTAAAAGTCGCCTGTAGTTAATCCGAAGCGGATTAAACACATTTTTTTACAGGCACTGGTTGCTCTCGCGAGGCCCTGTGCTGCCCCCTGAATGTTCGCAGAAGTCCTCGCAAGGTCTCCCGGTTCTTCGATAAACTGATGCCGCAAACGAGCGAACCTTTCTCGGCACACGTTTTTGAGAATTATCGGAGGAGAAGAGTGACCCCTTATAGGATGGCAATCACTGCTTACAATCTGTATAACGGCCCAAATTCAAGAAGGAAACTTAGCGCTTGAAAAGGGTTTCAACATATTAAAATCCAGTCTTTTGTGAAAATTCTTAAACAGGAATTTTGTATGTGGGAACCCTTGGTTGCAGAGTTCAAGTCCTACGAAGTTTCCTTCAGGAAATTCGAACTTCAAGATGACCCAATGTCTTTGAACCTTTGGGGCTTTTTTATATATATATATATATATATTTCAAAATTTAACATAGAAAATGATAGACAGAAAGGGAGATTTTCTAAGAGAGAAAAAAAAAAGCAAACAAGATATTTTTCTCTGAGAAATCCTATTTTTTTGCATACAAACACCAAGAAAGATGATTCATTTTTTCTTGTTGTGTGGGTGGTTCCGTTCCGGTGGTTCTTTTTTACAATATATAGATGTATTCTTATTTCAAGCATTGATGTCCAAATACAGTTCTCGAATGTCCATTTCACAAGAATTGCGTTTGGACAATCAGAGCCTGAAAAAGTCTCCTTTTTTTTGTCTTCCTCCTTCCGCCTCCTCTTTTTTTTTCTCCAATGGATTTCCATGTTTTCACACAAACGGAGGAGGGATAAGTGTCACTTTTTAAACTCTTCTTCTTCTTCTGAAGTTCCGCACTTTTTCTCTCTTTCTGTTTGAATGACACCAAGAAAAAAAAAAAAGACGTCAAAAAGTTACATCGAGAAAGTTTATTTTTTTAAGAAAAAACTTTAAAAGTAGAAAAGTAGAAAAATAACAAGATTTTATTTTACTGTTGTGTCTATACGACCAAGACATATAGAGGTAACTCAACTAAGACCTGTGAATGTTTTTTTATACAGAGATGGTAAACGGTTCGGAACTGGTAGAGCCGGTTAGCCAATTACTCGAACTGATAGAACCGGTTCGCCTGTATAAAAATCATAGATCAGAAATTAATTTTTGTATCTTTAAGAAAATTGTACGTGGTCAATGTCCCAAACCACAGTCTAGTGACATATGTGGGAAGGGGTGTGACCACTCAAGGAAAATGACGAGAGATTTTCGTCAAGGCTAACTTTTATTACTGGTGTTCCCCTCCCCCACGAGGGTTATATGACAATGGAATGCTCTTCCTACACAGGTTATTGATGATGTCATTAATGAATTGTGGGTTTAAATTTGCATGACTGCATTTATATATTATTATATATATATTAAGCCCCGTCTTTCTGTCTGTCTGACCTAACACTGTACAAACAAGGACAAAAACCTTGAAGCACGTCGGAATTTATATAAATTTAAATGAATAAATGAACTGCTTTTTTTTCTCAAGTAAATTGGAGAGGGGAAAAGGTTGGAAAGTGTAGAAAGGGGGAGAGAGAGAAACGTGGAGGGGGAAAAAAGGGGGAGGGGGAAACTGAAATTGAAATGAAAGGAGTAAAGAAGGAACAAACGACGCGCATGCGCCACCAGAGAAAATGAAAAACTCATTTTCTCTTTCAAATATAAAAGGGGAGGGGATAATAGTAGCAAAATTAAACTACAGTTTATCACAGGCAATTGTGCCCAGCATTAGAATTTCTTTTCCTCCGCCCTTTTATGAACGTCATCAATAAATTCGTCATCAACTAATTGGATTTGTTACTTGATCTGACGTCATAAAAGGGCAGAGTAAAAGAAATTCTAATGCTGGGCACAATTGCCTGTGAATTTTGCTCCCGTCATTTATGACGGGTTACCCTACTAGTTTTTTTATATTTGCAATGCAGCTTATTCTTTTTGTATTTATTATATATTGAAAATGCATCTTGCAGCACTTAGTTCTTAAGGTTCCTCTTCCTTAGGCCAACTGGCTGCTTGCAGAGTATATTTTGTAATTGTATAGGTCGAAGTGATACGAACTGGTTCCGAACCGAGTAGAAACGGTTCGGTTCTACCCCTTTGCCACCTCTAACTAATGGGCTTCGCATATCTGTTAATATATATTGGGAACCGGTTCATCAAGATCGGCGAACTGATCAGAACCAATTATCAAAATATCGCGAACTGCTATCAGATTTAAAATGGCTCTAAACCAACGGTTCTGTTTGTTGTACTGTTCTAGTCTTGACCAATCCTTACGTGATGGGAGGCTACCCCTTTCTAGTTTTTAAAACACTTTCTAGTTTCTCATCATTTTGCTTTTCTAAAGGTTTCGCTTATATTTTAAAGCGAACCTTAAAGAGAGAATTAAATGCTAACTCTCACAAGGCGACGTTTTTCGTTAATATGGAGTTGAACTACCTCTATGTCTTGGCATATCTTGGCTATCTGTTATTCTTTTATACTGTTATGAAACTTAAAGGCTGTACCGCTAGAGGGAGCTGTCTACTTTTTAAATATTAATGGATTTTTTTAATAAAAGTAGCATAAAATATTCACAAACGAATTTCTAATTGCTCATTTTTTTAACATTTACATATTTAACTTACCCTTGATAGAAAAAACCAATCAATGTTCCATTATTAAGTAAAAGAAGAACCTTAAGGTTGTTGAGGCCCTTTTTAACATCATCTTCTTTTCCTTCTGAAACACAGAAAACAAAAAAAAACTTTAATAAGTGAACCAAACAAAAATTCCTTAAGTATTTTTCATTGTAAATTTTTTTTTGCATTTTTTCCCGCCAAATTTAGATGAAACTAAAAAAAAAATAACGCAGAAAAAAATGAAAATTAAAGAGAATTTAAGATTAATATTTATGAACTTGTGGGGTAACTCGTCATAAATGACGGGATTCAAATTCTAGTTTAATTTTGCTACTAAAATTTATTCAAATACTTCATTATAAATGGGTGTGGGGCATTTTCCCTAAAGACACTTGCCCTAAAGGGACATTTGCCCTAAAATCATTTTATTTTATTCAAATAACCTTGACCATGAGAAGAAAAAAAAAAGGATTAATTTAAATTAAAGTAAATTCCGACGTGTTTACATGTTTTTGTCCTTGTTTGTACAGCGTTATAGACAGACTTAGGGTTAGTATATATATATAATAATTGAGGTTAGTGGGTCGCGACCCCTTCTAATTTGCGATCTCGAGTTATCAGAATATCAACAACTAAGGAGAAAATTGAAAGTGTTTTAAAAACTAGAAACGGGTAGCTGAGAATTGCACTTAAAAAGGGTATTTTCATATTTTGATATCTTTTAATATAAACTTTTTGGTTTTATTTTCAAATAGAAAGTTTATTTTGAAAGATAACATGAAAATACTCTTTTAAGTGATAAAGTTACCCTTCTAGTTTCATGTTTCTCTTTAATTCGCATCTGAAACTCAGATTAAACGAGAGTTCGAGGAGCGTTTCCATTTGAAAACCACCTTAAAAGTATTTTTTTTTTATCAAAATATCTTTCAAAACCATCTGTTACAAGATAAAAGAAAACGGTCACGAATAGTTTATTTTGAAATATAACGACATGAAATTATTCTTTCGTGAATCTATTTCCTCATTAAGTTTGATTTTTTGGTGAAAACAAAATCATTTCATGGCCTCTCTAAAGGTTCGTTTCCACGCAGTGGTGCAACCAGGATTTTCGTCAGGAAGAGGCTAATCGATATTATCGATATCCAGTGATTGGAAACAGTTTATTTAATTTTATGTTAATTATGAAATTATTAAATAAACCAGTGCTTGATAGTAATTATTTATCAAAGATCAATTTTCATTTTTACTGAATTGTCTCTGTTTTAAATGGAATCAGGAAAATGTTGACAGACTTTTCTAAGTATGAGTGGAAACGATGCTCTAGGATTAGATTTTGATGTTTTTTGTAGTTGATTTTTTTTTCTTCTTCATTTTTGGACAGAGTATTGCATTAAATCTGTTTAACCAACTGACACAAACTGATAAAACTTAAATTGTGTTTGTGTTTCATTGAGATTGGTTTCATGAACTGGTTGGTTGGTGGCGCTATATGCACCTACTATAAGGTAACAAAACAAAGATAAAGAAAAAAAGGATGAACTCCCTATTCTTCCTCTTACTGATGGGAATATATCAGTTAAGTCAGTAAGAATGGATTGGAAATACGAGAAAGTGGACAGATTGCAACGATTTATTTATGGTTTCCGTTTTCAGCCATGATGTGATGATGATCATTTTTCAAAATGCACTTTTTCTTCTTCAGTCTTCTTTCTTTTGTTTTTCTTCTCCTTCTATTCTTATGTCTATCATATCGAATGTGTGGGGGTGGGTATATTGGAACTATTGGTAAAATATCTTCCCACTGTGTTATTGCATTTTCATGTGTACACATATGTGTGTATCCAATTCCACCCTCCCTTTCTTTATTTCTTGATCCATTCCTTCCTGCTTTTCAAATATATTCGATATTTTTCATTTTCTTTTGTGTGTTTTTGTCTTTTCTACTCACTTTCTTAAATTTCACAATGTAAACTACTCTTCAAACATTCTTCTTTTGTCGTAACATTAGTACTGGCCACCAGTGGGCAGCACCTTACGAAATTGCCATTGAGTTGTAATTTATGAAAATGACAAAAAAAGATAATTTTTATAAAGGTCATCCATTTTTTTGACAGGCAAGTGTGCCCAGCACTAACTTTTCATTTGCTCCGCCCTTTTATGAGCGTCAGACCAAATATCAACCAATTAGAAATTGATATGGGGCGGGGCATATGTGACATCAGACCAAATAACAAACCAATTAGAAATTGATGACGCTCATAAAAGGGCGGAGCAAACGAACAGTTAGTGCTGGGCACACTTGCCTGTATTTTTTGTATGTTCATTAAATCGTATTGTAACTATAGGACTAAGTATAGCTTGCGCCCTCTATTGGCCACACTCAGCTATGGCACGCGAAATGCGCCATAAGAAGAACTTTTCAGTTGGGTTACCTTTTTGGTTTTTACTATAATTTTCGAACTTTGAAAAAGTATGTCAGTTGAGTTTTCGCCATTTAGATTTGAGTGTTTCAGTGGTTATTAAAAGTGTCACGTGACCACTAAAAAGTGTTTGTCAACTTAAGATTACAGGTTGGATTATTATTATAAACTGCATCATTATCAGTGTTTTTTAAATTGGCATTTTGTATGAGGAGCCGTTCATGTAAAAAATACAGCGAATTTTTTTATATAAAAAATCAAATTTTTGATATCAAATATCATTTTTTGACATCAAAAAAAATTTTTTTTATTGGAAAATTCTATTTTTGATATCAAAAATTGCTTTTGAACTTTTGATATAAAAAATTGAATTTGTGATATCAAAAATTGAACTTTTTCATATCAAAAATTGAATTTGTGATATTAAAAAATGAATTTGATATCAAAAATTGAATTATTAATAATTTGATATCAAAAATTGAATTTTTTGATATCAAAAATTGAATTATTGATATCAAAAATTGAATTATTGATATCAAAAATTGAACTATTGATATCAAAAATTGAACTTTTTCATATCAAAAATTGAATTTGTGATATTAAAAAATGAATTTGATATCAAAAATTGAATTATTAATAATTTGATATCAAAAATTGAATTAATAATTTGATATAAAAAATTGAATTTTTTGATATCAAAAATTGAATTATTGATATCAAAAATTGAACTATTGATATCAAAAATTGAATTATTGATAATGTAATATATAAAAAATTGAATTTTTTGATATCAAAAAATGAATTATTGATAACAAAAATTATATGAATTATTGATATCAAAAATTATATGAATTTTTGACATGAACGGCCCCTCATCATTTTTGAATGTAAGGATTTCTTGTTTAAAATAAATAAGCTCAGTAATCTTGAGTTGACAAACAGTGTAATAGTGAAATGGGTGTTGTGGTGTTCAACTCTTAGCCTCTAACAGGGAGAGGAAAGAAAAAAGTGTTTAAAGCAGAGACATCATCTATTCTAAGAGAGAGAAAAATTGTGTTCCAATTCAGTGAAGATTTTTGCCTATGTTTTCACGGTCCGATTCAACCTTCGAGAATCCTCCTGAATCTTTTGACCGTGTTCGGGTGTTGAGAATCGGGAGGGATTGTAAAGGGAGGAGGGGGTTGGAGAATAGGGGTTTAAGTGTAGGAAAGAAAGGGAGAGAGTAGCTTCAATCTTGACTCTTAAATCAATGGTCGTAAGAGAGAATAATTGATGACGTTTATAGCGTTTACGACCAATATTGAGTCTACTACTTTAGCTTCTGTGCGTCTGTAAATGACAATTTCTCAATTGGTGCTAATAGTTAGAGGAGGAGGTGAGGGCCCCTCATTCCCTCCTTATGGGGGCCCCTTCCCCATTAGTTTCCTAATAGGGTCAGAGGGCTCAAGATCGATCGTTGGTGTTCCTTTCCCTTCCACAGTCACTCATTTGCAGCTGCACAATAAGAACAAGGAGGAGACTCAATACTTAATTAGTAAATACACTTTATTGAATTAGTGCCCATTGGTTAAGAATTATAGTTAACAACCTACGATGTTGGGGGAGTCAGGGGTTTCAAGGGGGGAAAGAAGGGATAAGCAGCGGGAGGGGAGACGTGTTTTCGATGGGATTATTGAACACAAACACGGAATAATCTTAAGTATAGAAGGGTCAATAGAACTTCTGCAGTTTTAGAAGCACAAGACATTGAAAATTGGTTTTAGAAACTAGAAAGAGTAGTAGCTCAATTAATTAGTATTTTCATGTTGTTGATATCTTTCAAAATAAACTTTTTATATCAGTTTTCAAAACGGATAATATATTTTTTTTTAAAATTTGTGTATTTTATCATGATTCAGTTACCCATTCTAGTTTCTAAAACACGTTTCAATTTCTTCTAGTTTCATTCTAGTATTTTTTTTTTCTGATTAACACAAAGTAATTTTAAAAAGGATTCTTATTTTTATTGTTTATTCTTCATTTGCATATTAATAATATACTGTGAAAAATCGTTTAACACGAAATATAATTTTTCGTGTTAAAAGAAAGAATTTTGACGCTATTTTTTTTTTCTTTTTGAAGGAACCAGACAGAAAATATTTTTCGCGTTATCCGATTTTTTTTTCTTCCGGTGTACAATCTTAATTAACAGGTAATTTTTGTTTCTAATCGATTTGAATCGATTTTTTTAATATAAGTATTATAATTTTTATAAGTCATTATTATTCATCTTTTTCTCTCCATTTGAAATTTACTTATCTCCTCCTCCCCGGGCTTCCTTAATTTTTCATTCGTTTTCTTGTGGTAAGTTTTAAGAATGCTTCATAGAAAAATACTTGTGTGAATCCAAGGTAGATGGCGCTTGCAACCTCCATAGGGGTGGCCAACTACGCTCGTCGCCAATTAGTTGAAATAGAATGCACCCCTTTTAGCTCTCAAAAAGCGCGTCCAAAACAACCTTAATTATCAGAACACGTGGACAAACTTAACCCCAGTGAAGAGAAAGCACGTGTAGAGAAATAGCGATGACCCAATTAAAAGTTTGCCACGTGACAAAAAAAAAGGAAGTGGAGGGTCAGTACATTTCTATGAGAAGAGAGCTAGTGGCGCCATCTAACGCTACAGGGACAAAATAAATGATCTACTTGCATTCTTAAGGCCTTGTTTCCACTGATGCCAAAATTTGTACTTTTATAAAATTTCAACTATTTCACTATCATAGGAAAAGGCCATGTTTTGTTGAAATTTTCATGAAGTTCAAATTTTCATGAAGTTCAAATTTTCATGAAGTTCAAATTTGCACAGGCATCTGTAGACAGCTTCAGAATTTTTTTTGGCTCCGCCCTTTTATGAACGTCAGACCAAATATCAACCAATTAGAAATAAAACAGGGTGTAGCATGTGACACCATCAGACCCAGTAATAAAAGAGCGGATCCAAAAAAAATTCTGAAGCTGTCTACAGATGTCTGTCAAATTTTCACCCCAATGGAAACAAGGCATAAGGAGGGAGGGAGGGGGTCATTTTTTTGTCTTATTTTTTCGTTTTTTTGTGTGATTTTTTTTTTTTATATTTCTATTATTGATCGTATTTTGGTTGATTTTTTATTTTCATTCAAAAATGACAAATTATCAGGTTTCGTTTTTCTCTTTTCTTCAAAATCTTTTTTTTTTTCTTATTTGCGTTTCTGACATTTTCTAGTATTTATGCAAATAGACTGTGATGTGGCACCTCCCCCCCTTTTCTCCTATTTTCGAGTTATTATGAAATATATAAACAAAAAAAAACTAACACAGAATAAGAAAAAAAGACGAAATAATATTTTTAAGTATTTTTTTCTGTGTTGTCAGCATTTTTTTTTCTTATTTTTCACTTTTTCACTGACTTTTTTCTTCTATAAAATTTCCTAATTGAATTTATCACTCTTGTTTAATGAAATGGTAGACAGAAAATTCTCTATCTCTCTTTCTTTATATATATACTGTATATAAATCTATCTCTTTCAATTTTTCATTCTTAATATCATCATTTTTTTGTTGTTATTGTTTTGTCTCAGAAAAATCAAACAATAAAACAAATGAAATTCACTTTAAAAAATGGTTTACTTTAAATTCAAAAAGTGTTGACAGATTCTTTAATTTAATTTAACTTTTAATTTCACACAGCCACCTCCACATTTAAACATATTTAAAAGCAAATAACACACTTAACACTGCAAGTAGATCATTTTATTTTGTCCGTATAGCCTTTAGATGGCGCCACTAGCCCCTCCTCTCTTAAAAATGTACTCACACTCTATGACTCACTTTCCTTTCTTTTTTTCACGCAAACTTTTAACGAAAAAATATTTCGGTTCCTTCAATTTCGTGTTAAACGGTTTAAAATTTATTCTTTTAACACGAAATTTGGTTATCACGAAAAAAAATATTTTGGTTCTTTCAATTTCGTGTTAAGCGGTTTTAAAAATAATTTGTTTTACTACGAAATTTGGTTATCACGAAAAAATATTTCGGTTCTTTCAATTTCGTGTTAAACGGTTTAAAATTATCTATTTCTTTTACTACGAAATTTGGTTATCACAAAAAAAATTCTGGTTCCTGCAATTTCGTGTTAAATGGTTTAAAATTATTTCCTTTACTATGAAATTTGATTAAACTCCAAAAATAATTGGGTTTCTTCAATTTCGTGTTAAGCGTTTTTAAAATTATTTCTTTTACTACGAAATTTGGTTATCACGAAAAAAATATTTCTGTTCCTTCAATTTCGTGTTAAGCGTTTTCCACGAACAGACATTTAACACATATGCTTTTAAAATTGGATGAAGATAAAAAAAAAAGTTCATTTTGAAAGATATTGAATCACAGTCATCATCTGTTACAGGCAAGTAAATACAGGGACACGCAAACGTTTGCTCCGCCCTTTTATGAACGTCAGACCAAATATCAACCAATTGAAAATTGAAAAGGGCGGAGCATGGTGACGTCAGAACACATAACAAACCAATTAAGTTGCCTGTCCTCATAAAAGGGGCGGAGCAAACATCTGAGTGTTCCTGTCTTTACTTACCAGTTCATCTATTAACTACTTAGAATGAGAACAGGCAATTAAAAATCGGGACGAACAGAAGTTGGCTCCGTCCTTTTTATGATGATCGGCAACTTCTAATTGGTTGGTTATGTAGTCTGACGTCACGTGCTCCGCTCTTTTCAACGTCGAACCACACAACAAACCAATTAGAAGTTGGCAGTCGTCATAAAAAGGGCGGAGCCAACTTCTGTTCGTCCCGATTTCTTAATACCTGTAGAAAGAGAAAAGGGTACGTTAAGCGCCATCTGGTGTGTGTTTACATTTGATAGAATTTTTTTATTAGAACACATTTTTCGACATTATTATTGTTAAGATTTTTATTTCTAAATATATTTTGGATTTTGTGAAAACTTTTTACAATTTTCCTGCTTTTTATTATTATTATTATTATTGGTGGTGGGGGGGGGGGGGGGAAGAACGAAACTTTTGTGTTTTCTTTTTGTTGTTCCGTCTGTGATTTTAAATGGAGCCCGTGTTATTTGTTGTGCGTGCGCGTGCGCGTAACAATCAATCCAAAAGTTTAGATTGAAAAGGAAAAAAAATTCTTTGACCTTCTTGTATTATTGTGAAATTTTTTAATCTAAAATTTGTGGCCCAAATTTCGGCTTCTCTCTCTCTCTTTCTCGCTCTCAATCTTACTCTTATCAAAAGATATAAGGAAAGAGAGAAAGTCATATATATGATACTGTCAATCTGCGGAATCATTCAGTCTGCAGATTGCCTAGACAATCTGCAAAACAACCAACCACAAGCTAGTGAATCTAGTAAAATTCAATACATTAAATGTATTGAATGTTGCAGATTCACTAGCAGTTTCGGGTGGTTTTGCAGATTGCCTACGCAATCTGCAGATTGACTGATTCCGCAGATTGACAGTAACATATATATGACTTTCTCTCTCTCACTCTCTCGAAAGATATAAGGAAAGAGAGAGAGAGAAAGAGAGAGAAAGTCATATATATGTTACTGTCAATCTGCGGAATCATTCAATCTGCATATTGCCTAGACAATCTGCAAATTGCCTAGACAATCTGCAAAACAACCAACCACAAGCTAGTAAATCTAGTAAAATTCAATACCTAAAATGTATTGGATTTTGCAGATTCACTAGCTTGTGGTTGATTGTTTTGTAGATTGCTAGGCAATCTGTAGATTGACTGATTCCGCAGATTGACATGTATTATAAGGATGAGGAGGAATGAATGACTTGAATGTCTATAGAAAAAAAAATCCCCTCTGGAAACGTGGAATTTCAAAGAGAAGATCGAAGTGGTATATATTCATTTCAATTGATTTGTAGCTGCTTTCGAAGAATGTGTCTTTTTTGTTGACTTATATATAGAAGAAGCATATAATAACGAAAAGGGTTTCAACTGGATTGAAATTGGGGGGGGGCTTTGGAGGGTCACTTAAGGGTGGGGGCCCATTGGATGGCCGGGGGCCCCCTTAGATAAGAAGGAGACTTCCTCCTCTTATTTTTCTTGAAGATGGTTTATATGAACACACATGATGAATTCTGATTATTTTTCTGTCTTTGAGAAAAGCAAAAAAATTATAGAAACTAGAAGGGTAGTTCAATCCTTAAAGCTTTGTTTTCATTGGGGGTAAAAATTTGAACTTTATGAATATTTCAACTGGTAAAAACTAGAAGAACGGTGCCCCCCCCCCCCCCCGCCCGCCTTTGTTTGTTCAATATTTCACCAGTTGAAATTTTCAAAAAGTTCAAATTTACACCCTAATGGAAACAGGCCCTAAGGGGGAAGGATATTTTCGTGTTTGACATCTTTCAAAATGAACTTTTTATTGATAAAAATTAATAAATATCGTTTTTGTTTAAAGTTAGATCTTTTTCTCAAACTGACATAAAAAGCTTATTTTGAAAGATATTAATTTAAAAAAAAATACTATAAAAGGATTGAACTACCCTTCTAGTTTCTAAATCACATTCAAGTTTCGTGTTTGAGACACCCATTTTATGTTTTGAAACCGTAGACCACTACATTTCCGGGACTGGCAACTCGGAAAACCAAATGCTTGGCAGCATCAGCAGCGCCAATATAGCGGTGAAAAGTTTTACTCGCATTTAAGACAAAATGGACATTGGTTCATAGGGTAAATGCTTAGTTGATAATAGTCACCAGAAGGCGCTGTTGTAGTTTTCACCACCTATACAAGAACAACCTTAATGTATTCGTTATAATTTGCGTTAGAAATAAACGAGTGAATGTGTGTATTGTGTGATTGTGTCATTTCAGGGATTGATTTTGATTCAATATATTTGAAAAAAAAGTGGGAACTCAGGTAGGAGGCTAATTGGTTAATGGTGGGCGTTTAGGTGGGTGAGGAATTCAGTTCGGTATTTTTTAGTTTACATTTTTTGTCTTCTTTTGATTCCACAGGTAATTAGAAAACGGGACGAACAGAAGTTGGCTCCGCCCTTTTTATGACGAACAGCAACTTCTAATTGGTTTGTTGTGTGGTTCCACGTTGAAAAGGGGCGGAGCATGTGACGTCAGACTACATAACCAACCAATTATAAGTTGCGTTGGTCATAAAAAAGGGCGGAGCTAACTTCTGTTCATCCCGTTTTCTAATTGCCTGTTTTGATTCCATCTGTTTTAGCTTTGAACGAAAATGTTTACACAATTACAATTATTGTCCGATTGTGGTTCGGTTTGTGGCCGAATAGTAGTAGTACTTAGTAGTAAAAGTAGGAGGAAAGTAGGAGTGAGGTTGGTTGTAGTGGTTAGGTGGTGGTCCATTTGTGGTTTCATTTTCTCTCTCTCTTTCTCTCTTTCAATCATCATTAAATCCTCGTTTGTGTTAAATTAACATTTGAGGAAAAACTGTTACTTTATGTAGTTTTAAAGTGTGTAAACGGGGCCTCCTCTCGAATTCTTCATTGTTTTCTGCATTTCAGGCACAAAAAAAATTAAGAGAAACTTGAATATGTTTTAGAAGACTAGAAGGGTAGCTCAAGTTTATTTTGAAAGATCAATCAACATGAAAGGATTGAGCTGCTGCCCTTCTAGTTTCTTCTACAACTTTTTTGTTTCTCTTAGTTTTCATCCGAAAGACAGAATAATCAAGAGTTCGAAAACCAGCTGTTCATAAACCAATCTTAAATGTGTTAATTTTATTTTCATGTATTTATATGAGAAATGGATGAATGAAAGAACTTAGTGGCGCCCTCTTCAGGCTCCTCCTCAGTTGGAATTTAGATTTCAGGCTTTTTTTCATCTTCAACAAATGATGCAATATTAATTTTATTAGTTTAACTTTATGTAATCATTGAAAATGACAAGTAATTTAGCTCTTAAGTAGAGGTGGCGCCCTCTATTGACATCACTCAGCTATTGAAATAGAATGCTTCATACGCAAAGGTCTTAGTTGAGCTACCTCTATGTTTATATATCTATTGCTTGTTCTCGATGCTAGTCTTAGGCCGGGTGCAAATTAGAGAACCAAATGAGCGAGCAAACCAGCAACCAAAATCATGTTCACGTGACAAGAAAGTGGTTGCTTGTTCTCTCGAGTTGCTCACTTTGCCTAGCAGAGGCAACATTCACTTACTAATTTGGTGTTTGCAAATGCAGCAGCAGTGGCGCCAGTGTAGTGTCACCAGCATCAGTTGTTGGAGACTGTTACTGGTTGACAGGCAGTTAGAAATCGGTCAGAACTTCACTTGGCTCCGCCCTTGTTATGACGACTGGCAACTTCTAACTGGCTGGTTATGAAGTCTGACGTCACATGCTCCGCCCTTTTCAACGTCAGACTACATAACCAGCCAATTAGAAGTTGCCAGTCGTCATAACAAGGGCGGAGCCAACTGAAGTTCTGACCGATTTCTAACTGCCTGTTACTGGTTGCCAAGCTTGCATTGTTGCCTAATGTAATTTGCGCCTCTCCTTAACCTCTAGCCTCTATCCAGGTTCATTAATTCCATATTGATAATAAGTAACATTAAACGATCTGTTTCTATTGAAAATCTTCTTAAATCTTAATACGGATTATGCAAATGAAGCAATTTTCATCTCGGTTCTTTTATATCTAAATATACCAACAATAGATACAAACACACAATCAAACTTTTGTTATTTTGAGTGTAATAAAAATAATCATTTAAAAAGTTTGGAGTGTTTGTGTTTGAAAACTAGAAGGTTCTTATGATAAAATCCAGGGTCTTAAAAAAATGTCTACTAGAAATATGGAGGATTTATTAAAAGAAGAAAAGGGAAAAATGATGATAATGATGATAATAATAAGTTGTAACCGAAAATGATGTTGTTACATATATAACTTAATACATGTTATAGAAAAGAACCAATCAGGAACCGAGTTTTGCCGGTTTAACAATAAACGGTCTCTCATATTATAGCCTCCTCCTCCCCTTCTCTTTCAAAGAAATACATAAAAATCAATTTATTTTAATAGAAAAAAAAACCTTCTCATAAGTAAGAACCACCTACTCTCTCCCTCAACCCCCCATCTCCTCCTCCTGTATGAGAGAGTTAACAAATATAAAGGAGATTAGAGGTTGCTTAATTTCTAAAGTCAACACAGTTATGTTTTCTTTTGAACGATTTATTTCCTATATCTTGAAATAAGGATTGCAAAATACGTGTAAACAGGGAAAACTTTATAAAAATCCCCTTTAAATTAGTATTTTAGGGAGAGAAAGAGAGAGAGAGAGAGAGAGAGAGAGAGAGAGAGAGAGAGAAAGAGAGAGAGAGAGAGAGAAAGAGAGAGAGAGAGAGAAGGGGGGATAAGAGTGAGTGGTCTGAGTGGGAGGCTATCAAAAATCGAACATTAATTATTAGATTTTGTAGTAAAAAAAAAAATTCCATTGTAGAAAAAACAAGGGTATTTTTTAATGAAGTAGAAAGAAGAAAATAGAAATTGCCACGTTTATAGTCGGGAGAATATTTTATTTTTCGCGATTAAGGATGGTTTTTCTGATGGTCTTTCAAACTCTTTAATTATTCTGTTTTTCAGAAGAACAAAATTATGAGAAACCTAGAAAGGTTTTTTTAAAAAAAAAACTAGAAATGGTAGCTCAGTCACTTAAAAGGACAGGTAGTTAGAAATAGGTGAAAACTTCAGTTGGCTCCGCCCTTGTTATGACGACTGGCAACTTCTAATTGGCTGGTTATGTAGTCTGAAGTTGAAAAGGGCGGAGCATGTGACGTCAGACTTCATAACCAGCCAATTAGAAGTTGCCATTCGTCATAATAACGGCGGAGCCAACTGACGTTTTAACCTATTTCTAACTGCCTGTCTTAAGAGGGTATTTTCATGTTGGGATATCTTTCAAAATGAACTTTTTCTTAGACGAAAAGTAAAAAAAAAAAATATCGTCTTGTTTAAAATTGAGTCATTTTTTTTAAATTAAACATAAAAAAATTAATTATGAAAGTTTTAAATGATTGAGCTACATTTCTAGTTTCTAAAGCATTTTCTAGTTTCTTTTCATGTTTCACAGACAAGAATAATCAAGAGTTTAAAAACTAGAAGGGGAGATCAATCACCTAAGATGGTATTTGTGAAATTGGCTTATTTTTTTCGAACTCTTTGATTATTTTGTATTTCTGAAGAACAAAATTAATAGAAATTAGAAAACTAGAAGGGTAAAAATCCTCTTAAATAATTTTAAGATGATTTTTCATGTTTGGATATATTTAAAAATAAACTTTTTATAGATTCAAAAATCGAAAATATCATCTGTTTAAAGTCGGGTTATTTTCAAACGGAATTAAAAAGTTTTATTTTGAAAGATATCAACTTAAAGTGATTGAGCTACCCTTCTAGTTTTCTAAAAAAAAACACTTTCTAGTTTCTATTAATGTTGCTTTTCTGAAAGACAAGAATAATGAAGAGTTCGCGAGATTCACCGGTTACACTTTTAAAAACTGTTGCTTTTCTGATCAGTTTGAATAAGAATACTATAAACGCGGCATCTAAGAAGATAGCGAGAAAGTGAGAAGAAGAAAAAAAACCGCAAAATGTCGTGTTCGGAAAGAACGACTTTTTTTCTATAAGAAAATGGAGCTGAAAAAAGAGGAGACAATAAATAATAGAAAAGGAAAAGAAGACACATGGGAATAATTATTATTATTACACTGAGATAGAAAGAGAGAAGGACACAATGACGTTGCAAAATGACGATTTAGAACCGACTATTCTACAAAATAGAACGGAAAAAAGGGCATTTTCACAATATACGTATGTTACAGGCAATGTATGAAATGCAGGCATTCTATATAATGCTTAGGAAATCTATAGACTGCTGTAAATGGAGTGTCAAAGTATGAAACGCTTAATATTTCACACATTTCCTAGGCATTCTATGCAATGCCAAAAGGTAAAACCTTGAAAAATGTAAAGTACTTCTTCTGCCAATGACGTTTTTATTGTCACCTAACGTGACCTCTAACCTTCATGACTATCTTTTAATACTTTGCCTGAATACTACTTGTTGTTCTGTATAATGCCTAGGTATTATACACAATGCGTATTGAAAACATACTGTATGTTAAAATAACACTGACATTTCACACTTTGCCTATAAAAGGTCACGCATTCTATAGATTTCCTAGACATTATATACAATACCTGCATTTCACACATTGCCGGCAACATATACATAGTATATAAATATTAGTAGAAAATGAAAAAAACGCCAGACCTTTTTTCACTCGAATACATTTTGCAGTCGAAATCGACCACTCAACAAAAGTGGTTCCGTGTGGCAAGACCCCCTTCTCTTACCATTTTATAAGTTCGAAAAAAGTGTAGCAAATTTCGTCTAGAAATCTGAGCGATTTTAAGCTGCTTCTCTTTAAGGAAGAATATGGCAGCTTAAAATCGCTCAGATTTCTAGACGAAATTTGCTATCACCTTTTTCGAGCTTATAGAATGGTAAAGAGAAGGGGGCCTTGCCACACGAACCACTTTTATTGAGTGGGCGAGTTCGACTGCAAAATGTAGTCGAGTGAAAAAAAACGTCCGGCGGTTTTTTTTTTTTCATTTTCATTGGAATACGTGGTGTCAACCACTACCCAGCCACCTGCGACGACATTTTGCGGTCTCGGAAGTCGACATGCGCACGTTCTGATCTCTGAATATCGGTATTATTCTTGGTAGCTCCTTCCTAATGGAACCGTAATGGAGTTCAAAGACCCCCCCCCCATGAGAATTAAAGCTGGAGCTATTTCTACTAGAAATATGTGCTAACTTAGCTGTAATCTCTTGAGGGCTATATATTTCTACTATACATATTATGCGAGATAAGATGGGAAAAACCGGATTTAAAAAAAAAACGGAATTAAGAGAAAATGCATAAATTAAAGTCGATGTAGATACACTTAATGGAAATCTTCCAAAATACACGATTAGGTTTTTTATGGTTCATGAAATCAATTCCAAAATTTAATATTTCTGAAATTATTTTTTTTTCTCGAACATTTCCGTAAATGTCCTAAAAAAAAAGTTGCGCTTAAAAGCTGTATTTAGAAGTTTTAAGAAAAAGTTTCTTAGAAACTAGAATAGTAAATGTGCGGAGCTCTGTAAAGGACATGCGAGATTTTGTGTTAAATTTCGACATTTCGACTTTTAATCTCTTTTATTTCGCCATGTTAGTTATGCCATGTTGCGCGCACCATACTCTATCAATTAAATTATTGCAAGCGACCTCTTGTAGCAGCAATAATTTTATTATTAAGAATATGGTGCGCCAACATGGCATAATTAACATGCCCGAATAAAAGAGATTAAAAGTCGACATGTTGAGATTTAAAAAATCTCACTTGTCCTTTACAGGGCTCCGTATAAATGTGCTAAAATAGTTTCGTGATTTTTTTCGTTATTAGTTATTTTTTTAAAAAAATAACTTTCTACAGCTGTTTTATAAATGAATAAATTTAACTTTTTTTTTGTAACGATTATATTAAGATTGAAACAATTCAATTACTATTCTAGTTTCTATACCTATTTCGGGGGGTTTTTTTTTTCATTATTATTTCTTCTGTTTTTTCCGCGTTAATATATAAAAGTTTACGATTTGATTGTGTGTTTGCCCATTTAAGTAAGATAGTGGGGGGGGGCTATGTTGGCCCCCTCCTTCGTACTGTTGTTTGAAATGACCATTTCTAGTTTGTATTATGGTCCTTTTAGTATACTTAGGGAAACTTGTTTCATTAGCTCCATCTTCTGCCAATGAAACTAATTGAAGTTATGGCGTCCTTCGTTTTTATGGAGGCGCAATTTAGCTTGTTCTCGCACACATTTTACTTTTAAAGACTAGAAGAGAGAGAGAGAGAGAAAGAAAAAGACCTTTCTACAATTTAGAAGAAAAGGGGGAAATAAGAAATGGGTGGAGTTGGATGAAGGGAGGGGGAGCTCTTCTAGTTTAAATATATATATCATTGTTGACTTTGGATTAACAATGTCTTAATTAAATCCTCTTGAGATTGTGGATAATCCACAATTTCACTACAAAACTCTTTCAACTGTCTCAGAGCTCTTTTTTGAGTTATAAACTAGAAGTGTAACTAAAACACTTAAGATGTTTTATGATGTTCAATTGATTTTTCGTTTATTTTTTTCGGGTTTTAAAAGAGAGAGAGTGTGTGAGAGAGAGAGAGAGAAAGAGAGAGAGAGAGAGAGAGAGAGAGAGAGAGAGAGATAGAGAAACACTTTGAAGGAGAAATTGAAAGTGTTTTAGAAACTAGAACGGATAACAGAATCAAAATTTTCAGATTTGATGTTTTTCAAAATGAACTTTTTTTTATAAACAAAAATTAAAACTGTCTTCTACTTAAAATTGGGTCATTTTCAAACTGATATAAAAAGCTTATTTTAAAAGATAACAACATTGAGTGATTGTGCTGCCTTTCTAGTTTTTAAAAAAGCTTTCAAGTTGCTCTTCATTTTGTCTTTCTAAAAATAATCAATAGTTCTAGAGGCGCGTTTACACTTTAAAACCGCTTTAAAGAGACACTTGACGATTGGAAAGTGTTTTAGAACCTAGAAAGGTAAGAGCTCAATCACTTAATATTTTCATGTTTTTGATATCTTTCAAAATAAACTTTTTATGTTTAATTTGAAAAATGATCCCAATTTTAAGCAGACTTTTTGTTTTTTAAATTGTAAGTTGGTAAATGTTTATTTTGAAAGATATCGACATGAAAATATCCTCTTCAGTAATTTAGCTCTTACCTTTCTAGTTTTTAAAACACTTTCAAATTTCTTGTAATTTTTCTCTTCTGAAAGAACAGAAATAATCAGCTGTTCATAAAAAAAACCCCATCTTTTTTTTTTAAAAAAAGGAATAAACTGAAGTTGATGATAGATTCATCTCTTCTTATGTGTTTTGATGTCCAGTCTCTCTTTTTTCTGACCATTGGTCAGTCATTCAAAACCCCATTTTTCATCCTCTTTTTCTCTCTCTCTCTCTCTCTCTCTCTTAAAAGATCGATATTTTTAATCTCGTTTTCTTCATCTTTGTGGCTCACACATAATTCATCCATATTTTCATCATTAATTTCAAACTCCCCCTTATTCCTCCCTGGTCAGTCTCCCCCCCTCCTTTTTCTAGTCATCATCATCATCATCGTGATTCGGATCGCGGGATCGGAGTGCTGAACATTTTATATTTGCACTGATTGTTAATGGTGTGAATCGTCCGTTAGTTGGAACGACGGCTTCGGCTCCGTTTTCTTACTTAATGACTCCCAAGATGATAAAGAATTGGTTGGTGCCAAGTCAATTGGAAAAAATCGGGCTAAAAACCCCCCCTTTTCTTCCCTCCAGAAACCCTCCCCCTTCCCTTATTTTTCCTACTTATCCCCCCCCCCCCAACCAGTTCACCTTTGATAGATGGGCGCATGCGCATTCTAGATTTCTAGGTAGAATTAACTCTCCCAACCTCTATGTATAGGCCTATATAATGTATATAAAAGGAGGAGGATTAGGGATTGGGGGGCGCCCCCTCTTCCTTATATAAATATAAGAAAACGGAAGCGGAAACGTGAAAGAAATGATGCTAAGAAATAAATCTTCCTTGACAGTTAAATTGTCCGTGGCTCTGTTTATACATAAAAAAAGAAGTGAAAATTGTCAAAGAAAAGTCGCTCAACTTTATAATGATAATGGGTGGGTGGGTGGGTGCTTTAAGGGTGGGGAGCGCCTTAAGGGGTTGGAAGGGAGGGAGAGGTTCCTATTTTCAATCCACACCTTATAAGCTAGTGGCGCTGAATAAGCGCTAAGTTGAACCAAATATAAAAGAAATTGGTGCTTATTGAATTTGGTGTATGGTTTCATTTCGCGTTGCTTATTCAGCACCATTTATTCAGAGTGGCGCATGCTACGATATCCTCTCCACCTGTTTAATGTTGGTGGAACCTTGCTGAGAGAGTTCAAATTGAGGTGGCGAAGTGACAAATTTACACAGGCAAGTGTAGCCAGCACTAGCTTTTCATTTGCTCCGCCCTTTTATGAGCGTCAGACTAAATATCAACCAATTAAAAATTAATAAGGCTGGGGTATGTGACATCAGACCCAGTAACAAACCAATTAGAAATTGATGACGCTCATAAAAGGGCAGAGCAAACGAAAAACTACTGCTGGCTACACTTGCCTGAGTAAATTTAAGCCTCGTTTTCACTGTGGCGATAGTTTCTTCATGAGAGTAGCTGCCATGAAAGTAGCGATAGTTTACTCTCACGATAGCAAACTGTCTACATGTGTTGAAGTAACGTGATAGTTCTGTCACATGTGACAGTGTAACGTCTGCTTCACAGGATATCATTGAATCAACAACAGTGTTGCCTCTTTCTCCTTCCAGAAGCCAAATTTCCCTACAAAGTGAATTTTTTCCTACAAGCGGTTACACAACAACTATTACTATTGCGACAGTACTATCAACACAAGGCAGTTAGAAATAGGTTAAAACTTCAGTTGGCTCTGCCCTTGTTATGACGACCGGCAACTTCTAATTGGCTGGTTATGAAGTCTGACGTCACATGCTCCGCCCTTTTCAACGTCAGACTACATAACCAGCCAATTAGATGTTGCCGGTCGTCATTGCAAGGGCGGAGCGAACTGAAGTTTTGACCTATTTCTAACTGCCTGTCTATCAACTATCGAGATAGTTGTGATAGTGCTATCTCGCAACAGTGTGATAGTGACTATCATGTGGTCTTCACGATGATATAGTTCTCACGATAGTTGCTGTCACGTGAAAACGAGGCTTTACTTCTTGAATTTGGGCCGCATACAGATTGCTAGCAGTGATTGCCACTCTACAAGGGGCCACTCATTCCTATTGAAACTTTTTTTTGTTTAAAATGGAATTTTTAAGGATATTGTATGATAAATAAACATTGAATATTTATCAATGACTGGTAATGGTAATATTATCAGTTTCTTTTTATGAAAATTCTACTTTGTGTATCTTTCAATATGGAGAGTTAGGCCTACTTTTGAGACCTGAATTTTCCATTTCAGATGAGAAAAAAAAAGGAAAGAAAATGAAAACAAGTCTCTAAAAGTGGTACATTTTATTAAGTGTAGTACTATTTATGGAGAGACTTGCTTCATTTTCGATTGATATTGAAGAGAGTGGAGTGGAGTGGGGAGGGAGAGGGAGAGGGGAGGGGGCCCCACTTGTGAGGGGCCCCTTTCATGAATAATAAGTAGCTTTCTCTCTTTCTCAATAACGGAATTAAATTGAAAATTGCAGAAGCCGCGTTTCCACCACCACCTCCTCCTCCCTCTTCATCCCACAATAAATACAATTGGTTAAATGTGTTTATACATTATTATAAACCTCCATTAACTTGGAACAACCTACACACACGTAACCCCCCCCCCCCCCCCTCTCACCCCTTCTTTCCCTTTTTTTACAATATTTTAAAAACCCGACCTTCTCCTTATTTTTATTTCTGGTTCAATTGTCTCACTTTTATGTAACATTTGCAACAAAAAATATATTCATTTCCCATTGGTTCATCATCATCATCATCATCTAAATTTCAAAGTCTCAACTGTGGAATTTTTGCACTGAAAAATCCTAATGTTGTCATTAATGTTGAGAGGTTTAGGAGTTTTCTAATAGGTTAGGAGGGGGGGGGGGGGGTCATAGAGTTTCAGGGGGGATAAAAGGGGGGGTTTTCTATGTTTGGATGGTGGTGGTGGTGGTTTGAACAATGTCACTCCATTTGAACAATTGCACAGACATATAGACAAGCAGACAAGATAGAGAGAAAAAGAGAGCAATGACAATTGGGAACAAGTTTGTTTAGTGCAAATATTTGGGGGTAAAAAAAAGGGGACAAAATGGGGTTCTATTTTGTTTCTATGGTGTGTGTAATATGTTTTCAGTGTTTTCTGAATGGTATTTTTGTCAGCTGTGTAAATAAGTTTTTATTTTCAGAAGAAGAAAAAACTCCCCAAAAAAAAAAAAAACCGGTGGCCAAATGTATGTTTTGGATGGGTTAAGGGTGGGGGTTAAATGGGGGTTTAAGGTTTGGATTCACTTCAGTGACTAAAGAAAGCAAAGAAGAAGAAAAAAGTGAGGATTTTTTGGGGGAGAAAAAGACTTTTAGTAAATTTCATAGTGTGAAGAGAATTCTTGGAATTTGGATTTTTGAAGATGGGGGGGGGGTGGAGGTGGTTGTCGTAATGGGGGTAATGGTGGTTGATGGCGGTGGTCTTTGTCACATACAGACGTCTTTGGATATTCGAGTCTGAGTTTGATTATAACATACAGACATATTACATTGTGAAAGACAGGCAGGCAGAGACCCTATCAGTCAAACTGAGAAATAAAAAAAGTGCAAATAAAATGCGTTTTGTGAAATTATTGGCTATTTCTGCAGGGGATTTTTTTTTAAAAAGTATAGCACTATAAGGAGAAAATTTAAAAAAAAAGTGTGTTTAGAAACTAGAATGGGTAGCTCTCTCTTTCTGAATAACTTAATAGTATTTTCATGTTTGATATCTTTCAAAATAAACCTTTTTATGGACAAAAAAAATATCATCTAGCTTAAAATTGAGTCGTTTTCGAATGGATGCAAAAAAAAGCTTATTTTTTAAAAAGATATCAAACATGAAAATGCTCTTAAGTGATTAAGTTATTTGATATCTTTCAAAATGAACTTTTAATAGACTAAAAATTTAAAAAATATATAATATGGATTTAAGTTGCATTTTTGTTGCTTATTTTGAAAAATATCAAAAAAGAAAATAGTCTTTTGAATGAACCATCTAGTTTCTAAAACACTTTCAATTACAGGCAGTTAGAAATCGGTCAGAACTTCAGTTGGTTCCGCCCTTGTTATGACGACCGGCAACTTCTAATTGGCTGGTTATGTAGTTTGACGTCACATGCTCCGCCCTTATCAACCAACTTCAGGCTACATAACCAGCCAATTAGAAGTTGCCGTCGTCATAACAAGAGCGGAGCCAACTGAGGTTCTCTACAATTTCTAACTACCTGTCTTTCAATTTTTTTATAAAATGTTTTCAAAACAGCTAGCTGATGAACAAGGCAGTTGTACCCAGCATTAACTTTTCATTTGTCCCGCCCTTTTATGAGCGTCAGACCAAATATCATCCAATTAGAAATTAAAAAGGGCGGAGTATATTTGACATCAGACCAAGTAACTAACCAATTAGAAATTGATAGGCGCTCGGGCAAATGAAAACTTAGTGCTGGGCAGAACTGCCTGTAGCTGATAATGGCGTAATTGAGATAGTTTAGCTCTAAATAGAGGTGGCGCCATCTTTTGGATACACTCAGTTATGAGGACGAAATGCTCCATAGACAAAGAGAGTTCTTTATTGAGCTATCTCTCTTTTTTTCTCTCTCTCTCTCTCTCTCTCGTTTTTTCTCTCTTTCTCTCTCGTTTTCTCTCTCTCTCTCGTTTTCTCTCTCTCTCTCGTTTTCTCTCTCTCTCTCTCTCGTTTTCTCTCTCTCTCTTCTCTCTTTCTCGCTTTCTCTCGTTTTCTCTCTCTTTCTCGCTTTCTCTCGTTTTCTCTCTCTTCTCTCTCTCTCTTTCTCGTTTTCTCTCTCTCCTCTCTCTCTCGTTTTCTCTCTCTCTCTCTCGTTTTCTCTTTCTCTCTCTCTCTCTCGTTTTCTCTCCTGCCTCTCTCTCTTCTGTCTCTTTCTCTCTCTCTTTCTATGTATTTTGAGATAAATTCCAATTTGGCTGCCATTTTATTTTGCAAATCTAAATTGAGACATGTTTGTGACATATGAATAAAATTGAAAGAGAGAGAAGTTTGTGACAAAATTAAAAGTCAGTTTCTCTCTTGACTTGTGATCGTTTTCAATATAATAAGTAACCCAATTTATCCAAACAAGATTTTCAACCCCACTGAGAAAAATAAAACCCCCTTTTAATGTTTTATTTCATAAAAATGGATCAATATTTTAATGTTTGAAATATTTTTCTTATAGAATTTTTTTTCCGAATCAGGGATTTCTTTTTTTTTTAATAATAATAATATTATTATTATTATTATTAATCTTTTTAAGTTTTTCTCTCTTATCTTCGTTCATTCATTTCCGTGGTTCAATTTCAATTGAATGTCAAGTAAAATTATATTTTATAGAAATCTTTATTAAAGGAATGGGAGATAAGAGAGGAATTAAGGAATGAAACAAAAAAAATTGGCTAGTGTTAGTAACAAGATGGCGTCTCATACAATTAGAAGAGAGAAACTCGGGAACCTGGAAATTTTTTTCTAAATTAACCTTTTTTTTTCTATGAAAAACAAAATTCTTAAATATAAAATAATGAATAGAAGAATAAAAAAGGAGAAATTTTTTCAGTGTTATTTCAGATTATGTCACAAAATCAAGAATGCAAATTAACAATCTTAGAATGAAAAGAAAAAAGAAACTTTAAGAGAGAGAGAGAGGCTAATAGAGAAACAGAGAGAGAGAGAGAGAGAGAGAGAGAGAGAGAGAGAATGAAAGATAGGGAGATAAAGAGAGAGAAAGAGAATGAAAGATGGGGAGATAAAGAGAGAGAGAGACTGAAAGATGGGGAGATAAAGAGAGAGAGAGAGAGACTGAAAGATAGGGAGAGAAAGAGAGAATAAAAGATAGGGAGATAAAGAGAGAGAGAGAGAGAGAAAGAGAGAATGAAAGATAGGGAGATAAAGAGAGAGAGAGAGAAAGAAAGAATGAAATGAAGAAATAATTTTGTTCTGAAAAAACAAATTGCAATTTGAAAATGATTGGAAACAGCTGTGTGAAATGTGAATTGCGGAAAATGTTTAAGGTTGGGGGTGGGTTGGGGGAGCCACAATTTCGAATTGATGATTTCCCTTTTTCTCCCCCCCCCTTTTTCAGTCCCTTACCTAACCTTAACCACAGACACCCTCCTCAAGGGAAGGGGGATTCTTGAAACACATCTCCCCCCCCCCGGGCCTCAAATCCCCCCTTTTTTTTCTCTTAATTTCTCTCCAAGAAATCAAAGCCTCCTCCTCCTCCTCCTTTTTCATGTCTGAGGTTTTTGTAATAAATCCTAATTGACTTAGCTCAAGATAAAGAAAAGATAAAAATGTTACTTTTGGCTTCCATTTTTGCTCTTTCTCTTAAGTTGTCTTCTTTTTTTTATTTTGTGTGCAATTCAACTCAATTGTTTCTATTTCTTATGAGAAAATAACCAACCACATTAACAAAAATAAGAAAGTTTGTAAAAAAAAAAAGAGCCAGGAAAATTTCCGGGTTGTGGAAGTTGGAAAGCGGAGGAGAAGTAAAATATCACAAAACTTTGCTAACTGGTTAAGATGGTTTATGAATGGCTGATTTTCGACAGGCAATTAGAAAACGGGATGAACAGAAGTTGGTTCCGCCCTTTTTATGATGAACGGCAACTTCTAATTGGTTTGTTGTGTGGTTCGACGTTGAAAAAGGCGGAGCATGTGACGTCAGACTACATAACCAACCAATTAGAAATTGATGTTCGTCATAAAAAGAGCGGAGCCAACTTCTGTTCATCCCGTTTTCTAATTGCCCTTTAATTTTCGTACTCTTGTATTTCAGGGTGAACCGTGAAACGGTTTTAGAAACCACGCCCACTCTGAATTGGCGCCTAGCTTTTGAATCGTGCATTACACACACACACACACACACATACAGCAAATGAAGACATTCTTGTCTTGCAACCTTTCCATTGCTGCTCTTCCGGTTCATTTGCAATGAATTTTTGAAGTTGCATTTTCACGAGGAGCTAAAGATTCATCACAACCACGCCCACTCTGAATTGGCCTATCAAAATTCGAATCATAAATTGCACACAGGCATTTGGGGGCAGCCAGCAAAATTCTGTTAGTCCTTTTATGAGCATCAGACCAATAAAAAAACCCATAACAAACAGAATCAAACACGAAACAAGACAGGCAATTAAAAATTGAGACATACAGACGTTGGCTCCGCCCTTTTTATGACGACCGGCAACTTCTAATTGGTTTGTTGCGTGGTTCGACGTTGAAAAGGGCGTAGCATGTGACGTCAGACTACATAACCAACCAATTAGAAGTCGCCGATCGTTATAAAAAGGGCGGAGCCAACTTCTGTATGTCCCGATTTCTAATTGCCTGTCGTAACAAGCCTAAATAACCAATCAGAACGAACTTTTCTGGTTGCACCCAACTGCTTCTGCATTGCACACAGAAAATGAAGCCATTCCTGTCTTGCAGGCCTAAATGGCCATTTATTGCAAATAATATTTCCATTGTCTTTATTCTGGTTCACTTGCAATGAAGTTTCGAAGTTGCATTGTGCGGGGAATTTCACCTTAGAGAAAATATACGAAATTTTTCTTGAAAACTGAGCGAAACTGAAGAAATGGTGATATTTGATGGAAAATCCTATTAAAAAGCCAAAAAAAAGCTAAAAGTTCAATTTCCATTAATCCTTCATTTGCATATTTCGCAAATGGCGGCTGAATTATTATAGAAAAATGAGAGAAAGAAGAACGTTGTTTTTGCATTTCTTTTTTTAAAAAAACAATTTTCATCAAAAATCATTTAAATTGAATTTAGATTTAAGATTAATATTTTGTTCCTGAATTTAGAACAATAATAATAAGTCTATTGAAAAGAAAAGGGTTTTAAATTGAATTTCTGAACCAAAGAGGTTTTTTTTAAAAAATATTTTGAGCTTTTTTATTTTTCAAGTTTGTTTTTTCCTTAAAATTTTCTCATTTTTTTATCAACCAAATTTTCAGAGATTTTTATTTTCATTTTTATCGTAAATTTTGACAACCCAATTATTGGATTCAATCAAACTGTCAGAGAAATGCAAATTGAGAGAATTAAAAACACTCAAAACTGGTTAGGAAAAAGAAGGGAAGTTTTCTTAAGGGGGAATTAAGGGTACAAAGAGAGGGGAGGAAGGGAGAGAGGCTAGAAATACTTTCTCTATTTTAATAAGTTATTTTTCAAAGTACAATTTTGAAAACATAACAATTAATATGTTCAGTGGTTTAGAAAAATCAAAAAGATTGCAAAAAATAATATTAACTACAGAAAGGAAGTTTGAATAAGGGGGGATATGAGGGGGTCGGGGTGGGGGAGAGGGGATTTCAATGGGGGAAATTCAAGAGAAGGGTGGGAACAGATTGTTTATATTAAATATGAAACAAAACTTATATTTTTTTCCAATTTTAATAGATGAAAATTGGGCCCAATTTCAACCATGGCCCATTGAGGCCCAAATTCAACATGGAAACTTTGAATTTCATCTCGAACCCTCTCTGATCCAGGAACCTCATTACAAAAAAAAATGAAATAAGACTTGTCATAAGACAGTCAGTTATCATATCTAGAGCTCTTGATAATTTTGCAACAGTCATGAAAGCAAATTATAAAATACTAGAATAACGTCCGTACAAAGTACGGGAATCTAAGCAATATATATAAACCAATCAGTAAACGGTAGGCCTATTTGATAATAACGTCTAAATGACGTATTCTCACAGTAGCCAATTACAATCTTAGCTATAAAATTACGGTCGGTCGGTTCAACCAAATTTATTAGGTCATTATGAATAGGGCTCGGATTTTTATGAAATATCATGCAAATGTTTCTCAATTTGTGGCCCTAAGTGCCAATTATGGAGTAATCATCTTATTATTAGACCAACTGAAATTATGCTTTTTTTTAAACCAAAAAGGTTGGTTAGAGGCTAGATGTCTGCTTACTATCAGTTGTCAACTAGAAAGTTCTAGCCTCTAACCAAGTGTTTTTGATCTGCAAAATTCCATACCTAAAATGTATTGAATTTTGCAGATTCACTAGCAAGTTTGGTGGTTTTGCAGATTGCCTAGGCAATATGCAGATTGACTGATTCCGTGGTTTTGATTGAGAAAAAAAAAACGTATCAGGATTGTTACTTCACAATTGGCTCTTGGGTCGCATATTTAGAAACATCTGCTAAATAATGGCATAAAAATCCGAGCTTTAATTATGACAAATATTATCATATGACTGCCTGGTGTATAACATAATGCGATATCATAAGATATGATTTTGCTTGTCAGTTTCATCAGAGAAAGAAACTTTGTATTATTATTATGGTTTTTTTTTCTGTTATTTTGAAGCCTCTGTTCAGAGAGAGAGGGTTCAAGTTCCAATTTTCATTCTTGAATTTGGTCCTCAAGTGGTGTTTTAAGAGGATCTTTTAAAATGCATAAGAGAGAAATAAAAAGAAGGGTTGCCCCCCCCCCCTTCACCTATAACATAATAGATTGTAATGTGAATAGGTGACATACAATGGAGAGAGAGACATATTTTATGAGGAGGAGGCGGCCCCTTAATTGTTGAATGGGCCACACTTACGGGTTCTCTCTCTCTCTCTCTCTCTCTCTCTCTCTCTCTCTCTCCCCTTATGAAAACGAGGTCCTCCTCCCTTAAATTCCTCACTCGCTTTTCATTATATGCAACTCTCGTTGCTATGAAACGAGATTATCGAGAAGAAGAAGAAAAAAAAGGAAAAACTGGGTAAATGTGCAATATTACAAGAGATGAGTGCGCATGCGTGCCGAGAGATATATTTCTCCATTGAATTTGAAAAGCAAATTCAAAGTCAATGAGAGACGAAGACAAAAAAAAATGGGTCCAATTTAGAAAAGAGACTTTTTTAATATTTATTAAAACAAAGAGTCCACAAATAATTATTAGAATATTTCAATATTAAGTTTCTCTTTTCATGTATTTTGAAAACCACAAAAAAAATAAACTCTTCTCAATAGAAAAAAGCAAAACCGAAAACTAAAAGACTAGAAAAGACAAAGAGAGAGAGAGAGAGAGAAAAAAAAATAGATGGAAAATAATGAAAAGAGATTATTTTTTTCATGTTAAAAAAAAAGTCACATACTAAGAAACTAGAAGGGTAGCTCAATCACTTAAGAGGCGCTACATCACAAAATTATTTCGAAAGATCTCCACAAAGAGCGCTAGCATCGTTTTCCCCGATGTTAAAGAAGAAATGTTAATTTTTAAAATACAAAGTCGCGGTGGCAATATGTTTATTTTTCATATTTAAAGTCGTCGAATTTTTATGGTTCAAAGTGCAATATGCACCTTAAATATATGCTGATCGAGTGATAGAATGACAAAAAATTGGTAAGTGTGGTTCTATTTTTAAAAACTTATTTCAAAATCGCGAATTTCTAACTCTTATGTTAAATTCCATTAAGTACGCGCTCGTCAGCAAAAAAACATCCATTAAAATGCTCGTAAAAATACGTAAAAATAACTAAAAAAAAACACAATTAAACCACAGTGAAGTCAACACATTGGCGCACGTGTTGATTTTTTTTGTTTTTTTAAAAAATTATTTTTACGTATTTTTACGAGCATTTTAATGGATGTATTTTTTTCTTATTTGAGCTTACTCAATGGAGTTTAACATAAAAAGTTAGAAATTCGCGATTTTGAAATAGTTTTTAAAAATAGAACCACACTTACCAATTTTTTGTGATTCTATCACTTGAACAGCATATTTTTTAAAGTGAACATTGCACTTTGAACCATCAAAACTGGACAACTTTAAGCTGGATAAAACCGTCCCTCTCCCCCCCCCCCCCCCCCTCTAAACACTCAACAAGGCTCCTCTCATTGAGGGTTCAAGTGCCAGGTTTTATTTTGTTGCGACTTTCCATTATTGTTTTAAGTGAACTTTCTTTAAAAGAAGACAAAAAAGAGACAAAAATGAATTTGAAAAATCAACAGCTGTTGTCTCTGTCTCTCTCATTTATTCATTCATTCATTCATATTCAACCCCTTTTCGTTCTCTCTCTTAATTTTGCATTTTAAATTAAACATTCAAGTCGGTCCTGTGTCCTCTTCTACTCTCTTAAATTCCTCTTCTACTCTCTTAAATTCCTCTTCTACCCTCTTATTCTTTAGACTTACACATATATATACTTGAAAATGTGTCATATGTGTGACATATTTTCAAGTCAGTATATAAATTTGCATTGTATGTTTGCCTATAAACAAGGGGTTGAGATATTGGAGAGGGGGGGTTGGATGGATGGAAATAACATTTATTTCAAATGTTATTTCTTAAGCCCCTATCACACTAGCAACTTTTGATTCTATTCAATGCAATGCAACTTGTGATGTGTCTTGCAACTAGAACTTTGTAAGAAACTTCTATATCACACTATGCAACAACCTAAGTTCCCCCAATCAAGTTTTCAAAAACTTGGTTTATGTCAAAGAAGCCGACACATTCACGGGTTAATCTCGTATGGTCTATCGGAAGCCATTTTATTTTTAATCCGCGTTTTACTGAACTTTAAAATTTCAATTCTATTCTGGATTATCCAAGTAAAATGCAGCTAAAAAGTAAAACGACTTTCCATCCACACGATGATCTGCTGTGAATCGTAGTGAAAATCGTACATGGTTTTCTGTTCAATGTCAGCTGCCACCTTTGGTTTGTGTGTCCATATTGTGATCAACTAACAGGAAGTTCATAAACCGGAAGTCATGAAACCGGGAATATTCGTTCAATGTTACATATGTCAATTCCGGCAAACGCGGCCTGATTGGTTCGTTTGTCAGAAAGTTTACTTGAAAAGTCTCTCAAAGTTGAGACTCGGTGAGACTGAGTCTCACACTGAGTTGAAAGGAAAGTTTTATCAAGTTGCATGACGTCATAATCACACTATAAACATTGAAGTTGCAATGTCACATTGCACATTTTATTGCATCAAAAGTTGCTAGTGTGATCGGGGCTTAAAATTTGCTAGTGTGATTGGGGCTTAAGAAATAATAAGAAGAAAAATACACAAACATCCAATTTTTTTTTATTCAAATGTGTCTTTTTATTTAGTCTTAAATAATCCATTTTTCGTTTGCGAATATCGTTTACAATAAACGCTTTTTCTCTCTCTCTCTCTCTTTACTCTCTTAAAAAAAGGGCTTTTTCCCGTTTATTTTGTCGTCTTTTTTGCGCATTTTTATTGTTTTTGAAACTAAATTGGTGAAATTGACTTCGTTTTGGTCTCAAATTGTTCAAATAGTCTTTTTTTTTTTTCTTCTATTTTCTATCTTTATTTCTTGTGTTTTCTCAGAACGGAGGGTCTGGATTTTATATTATATTATTATAATATTATGTAATATTTGAATGTTGTTGGCAACAATTGGGCTTTTTATGTAGTCTTTGATGTGTTCGGAAAAAGGGGCTCGCCGCGCCCCCCCCCCCCCTTTATATTATTACAGATTAGTGTGAATACTAGTTTCAATTTAGTTAATGGTGTTTAAACCCATTATTATTATTATTATTATTGCGATTATTATCTTTCGAGTCTAAAAGTTAAATAAATTTTAAAAGATCATCGAAAAAGACAAAAACCTATTTATTTAAGCAAATATTTGAACTTAATAGGAGTTTCGTCTGTGAAAATAAGAAACTTAAGAAGAAAAGAAAAAGTGGATAAGAAAAAACTAGAAGAGTAAAATTGAAATATTCGTATTTTTATCACGAATGTTATCTTTCAAAATAAACTTTTCATGTCTGGAATATTAAGCTGGTTTGAAATTATAAACGGTCCATTTCGAATTATTATTATTATTATTATTATGGAACAAAATACAGAGAAACCTTGAATGTGTTTTAGAAACTAGAAGGACATAACTCAATCACTTAAGGGTAATTTTTATGTTTGGATATCTTTCAAAATAAACTTTTTAGAGACAAAATATTAAAAAGAAATATCGTCTGCTTAAAGTTGGGTCATTTTTTTTAAAAAAAAGTTCATTTTGAAAGATATCCAAACATAAAAAATACCCTTAAGTGATTGAGTTACTCCTAGTTTATAAAACACTTTCAAGTTTCTCTTCATTTTGTTTTTTAATTTTTGTTCCAAAAATTAAAAACTTGACATCATAAGTTCATTTTGAAAGATATTAAACATGAAAAATACCCTTAAGTGATTGAGTTACCCCTTCTAGTTTCTAAAACACTTTTTATTTTCTCTGAATTCTGATTTCAAAATCAACTATTCATAATAAAACATGTTCTGAACGTTTTTTTTTTCTTTCTTCAAACTCAGTTAAAAAGTTTATTTTAAAAGATGCATGAAAATTATTTAAATAATAATGTTGAGTGTTTCCTCTTTACTCTTCTAGTTTCTTGAAAGGCAATTCAATTTATTCTTTAAAGTTGTTCAATAAAAAAATGTTTTGAAAGACAGAAAGTTAAAAATGACGGAAAAAAAAGTTGTAGAAAGTAAAACATAAAACAGGTGAAATTGGGCACCAGTTTAAGTTGCGGTAATCTCCATTTGGGAATTTGGGACCTTTTTTTTAGTCCTGACGGTGGGAGGTGGGAGAGGTTCTAGCCTCCCTCCCCCCCAGATATATATTTATATGTTACTGTCAATCTGCGGAATGAGACAATCTGCATATTGCCTAGGCAATCTGCAAAACTACCAACCTGCTAGTGAATCTGTAAAATTCAACGCCTAAAATGTATCGAATTTTGCAGATTTACTAGGAGGTTGGTTTGTTTTACAGATTGCCTAGGTAATATGCAGATTGACTGATTCCGCAGATTGACGGTAACACATAGACAAAAATGTACGGGATTTTTTTACGCCTTTCCGAGTGAGTGAAAAAGAGCTCGTATATTTTTTTACGGGTTTGTCCTTTTATTGTATTTTCTATTATGGTTAGTATAAAAAATTGTTTTATTACGAGGTCCACCAACTTATATTGTTCATAATTCACTTTTTTATTATATAGACATATATTTTTATATTTTAAAAAATGAGAAATTTTGCATATTTTATTTTTTCGATTTTTGTGGATTTTTCTTTTCTAGTTTTTTGTGTTCTTCTTCTATGGGTAATTTTTTTAGATGTTCTTTTTTTTTCTCTCTCGAAATTTCTCTTGAGAGTTTCTCTCTCAGCTATTTTATTATTTGACAGCTTCTACTTTTTTTTATTTTTAAATATGCAAATGTGTCACAAACGAAATGAAAAATGAGAAATTCAAAATCGGAATCTGGGGGTTTTTTTTCTTCTTCTTCTGGATGTCATTTTAGGGGTTTTTGAGGGAGAAAAAAAAAAGTTCAGTCATTTCTCATTGATCTAAATTCGATATTTATGAATTATGATTATTTTTAGATTTCATTTTTGTTTATTACATTTTATGCAATGATTTCTGCTTCTTGAGGTCGTTTTTTAAAAAAAACTGGTAATAAAAAAACGCCTTTTCAACTCTTTTGAGAAAGGGAAGAGAGAAAACTTTGAAACTGTTTTAGAAACTAGAAAGGGGTAGCTCTCAGCACTTAGAGAAGGGCTCCATGGAAAAATACTTGTGTAAATTGCTAGGTAGATGGCGCTTGCAACCTCCATAGGGGTTTCCAACTACACTCGTCGCCAATTAGTTGAAATCGAATGCACCCTTTTAGCTCTAAAAGCGTCCAAAACAACCTTAATTATCAGCACGTGGACAAACTTATACCCAGAACACAACATAAGTGAAGAGAGAGCACGTGAGTAGAAATAGCGATGACGCAATTAAAAGTTTGCCACGTGACAAAAACAAGGAAGACGGTGAGTCATAGAGTTGAAGAATGTCAGTATATTAGTGGCGCCATCTAAAGGCTTCACGTACACAATAAATGAGCTACTTGTATTATAAAACTACAAAAAGTTTATTTTGAACAACTGTAAGACTAAAATTGGTGATTCGGTTGCCTTTTTATATTATTTTTTTGGTCTATCAATTGATTAAGTATCGAATTTTTTTTATTATTTTTAATAATGAAAAGTTTCTCTTTTGTTTTTATATTTGATAGAGAGAAAGAGAGAGAGGAATTTCTCTTCTAGTTTTTTTATATATTTTCATTTCGGTGGTCAAAATATTCGAAATTTGTGTGTTTTTTTGGTTGGCGCCTTTCAGGAATTTCTCCTTTTTTTCATTTTGGCTTCTCTTCATATGAAAAAAAATTCCACTTTGATGTTTGTGTTATTATGTGAGTGGAATAGTTAGGGGGTTGGGGGTCTTTTTGAGGGTATTTCAGATAGAGAATATACATAAAGAAAAGTGTGGGGAGGGGGGACTCCTATTTTATCTGTGGGGTGTGTGGGGGAAAAAGATGCAACTTCCATTTAATCGGGTATTAAAAGGATGGACTTATTAAAAAATACCCGAATTCCTCACCACATCATCATCATCAGCATCAGGACTTCTGTTTATTCTCTCTTTCTGCCCCATTGTTAACTAAAGACCAAATTCAATAAAGAAAACTTGAACCCAGGGGCGTAGCTGGGGACCCATACAGGCAGTTAGAAATCGGGAAGAACTTCAGTTGGCTCCGCCCTTTTTATGACGACCGGCAACTTCTAATTGGTTTGTTGTGTGGTTCGACGTTTCAAAGGGCGGAGTATGTGACGTCAAACTATACATAATCAACCGATTAGAAGTTGCCAGTCGTGATGACAAGGGCGGAGGCAACTGAAGTTCTCCCCGATTTCTAACTGAATGTGGGGACCCATAGCCCCCCTGCGACTCCAAAGGGGGGAGGCGCAGGAGGTTTGGAGGGGTGCATTTTGGGGGCGCAATGTTTTAAGCAGCAATGGGGGTGGTGGAGAAGCGCAACCATGACCTAGCTACGCCACTGCTTGAACCCTCTAAACAGGGTTTCATTGTAAACTGAAGGCCATTCTAAGCAAAGTTTCCTTCCTGAATTTATGGGCTTTTTTTTGGAATTTGGTTTGTGAGCTGAAGCCTCACTACAGAAGAAAATCATAAAATTGTGACAGTCATACGTTATGATTTGTCACTTGTATCATGTTATGTCAGTGGTATGACAATATTTGTCAAACCTCGTAATAATATTTTGTAATTTTTTGGTTTTTGTGACTGTTGTACCAGCTAGATATGACAATTAGGTGTCATGTGATCCCAAGTTTTAGTTTGAGTTCAATGAACTTTTTTTTGTCTCTGTCTTTGCGAAAAAAAAGTAACTTTAATAAGAAATTGAAATCATTTGTTAGAAACTAGAAGAGGCTAAGAAAATTTTACAATCACAACTAATAAAAGAATCACTTGAAATTGAATAGAATTTTCATCTTAAAACAACTTTAAAAATAAACTTTTTAGAAAAGTTTCAAATTCAGAATTTTAGTTTTTTAAAGTTGATTCAAAAGTAGAATAAAATTGACAAAATGCACATAAAAAGTTAACTTTGAAAGATATTAACATGTAAATTAATAATTATTTCTTTTAAATAATCAATGTCGAATTCTTAATTTAACTTTAAGAATGATGAAAACCATCTCGTATTTAAACGATTTATTAATTTTATTAGTTAATTTTAAAATTATACAAAAATGGCTGACGTTTCGATCGCGATTGAAATCAAATATATATTTCTAGTAAGAACCATATGTTAAAATTATTATATTTAAGTTAATTGAACCCATTTTTAGAACAAAATTATATATTTTTAATATTAGGCCCTCAAGATGATTTCAATCGCAATCAAAACGTCAGCCATTTTTGTATAATTTTAAAATAAACTTAATAAATTGCTTAAATACGAGATGGTTTTCGTCATTTTTAAAAGTTAAATTAAGAATTCGACATGATTATTTAAAAGAAATAATTATTAATTAATATACAGACAGTCAAGAACTAAATAATATACTTTTAATTAACATGTAAGTGATTTAGTTACCCTTCTAGTTTCTAATACCACCTTAAAACCACCTTAAACTTTTGTTTCTATTTAAATTAGGTTTGAAATTAAAAAAAAAACAATGAAGAAGAGTTGAAAGATGAATTTCAAGGTAAGAATTTTGTCTTTAAAATCGTTTATTAAAAATAGGGCTCGGATTTTTATGCAGTATTAAAGCAAATGTTTCCCAATCTGTGGCCCAAGTGCCGATTATGAAGTAAGCTTTATCATTAGAGCACCCTGCAATTATGCTTTTTCTAATAATAATATTAAAAAAACTGGCTAGAGGCTAGATGTCTGGATACAATCAGTTGTCAATTAGGTTTCTAGCCTCTAACTAGTTTTATTTTTTGTTATAAAAAGCATAATTGTTTGTTGATCTAAAGGAAGGGATTATTTCTTCACAACTGTGACACACTTGAGCCACAAATTGAGAAACATTTGTTTGATATTGCATAGAAATCCGAGCTTTAATTATAAAATATATATTTATTTTGAAAATTTCAATAATCAATGTTACAGTTTGAATAGGGCGGGGGGGGTGGTTTTTTTTTGGTATATTTGTTAGGTATTCTCAGTATAATAATAATAATAGTTGTGAAAACATTTTGTTGGATGTTTAAAAAAAAGGACATCACTTTCTTATTTTATGTCGACTATAAACACATTGAACTTCCCTCCTTTTAATGTAAAAGATGATGGTTTTAAGGTGGGGGGGGAGGATTAGATGTCAGTTTTTCAAACGACTGAACAAGAAGATATTTTCAAACACTTTTTTTTTGTTCATAAAAATATAAAAGAATATTTCCTCCTCCTCCTACTTTTCCTACTGTTTGAAAAGATCTATCAAAACATAATCCATGGCAATTTGCTATCAAGAGAGAAATAGATAGAAATTGTGTCTTTCTTTCTTATATATTTTTTCTAACTTTTGAAAGATTGTCTCCCATTTTTTTGTGTGTGTGTGTTTTGTAGACAATTTTCCAATGATATTTGATCGATGAACAAAAATATGACCGACATCATATTTCTTTTTCTCTCCGTCTTTTTGGAGTTAATAGGTAGATAGAGATATGAAAGATGGATGATGACATAAGGTATATTATACATGTATACACTGTGGAGGCGGTTCTCCTCCTATAAGGGGAAGAGGGGGAGCTAGGACAATATTTATATACATTGGGGAAGTTTTTTATGGTTCAGGATCAGGTTCTTTGTAAAGGTTTTAATACCTAGTACACACGCCTGATAATTTAAATGCATTTAAATGCAATAAACGTGTTCTACAGAGCCCTGCGAAGGACAAACAAACAATATGTTGTCGAATTCAATTTTTATTTAGTTAATAACCCGAACATATTGAGTTAATACTTAAATATAATATAGAAACATATTGACAAAATATTGATTTAGTATTTTAATTTAAAATATTAATAATAAAGTCAATTTTTATTTAGTGTTCATGTCCTTAACTGGATTCCGTATAATTCACCTAAACACGTTTAATTTGAATTCATTTATCCGTCATTAATTAATCCGTTTCTTAAGAAATGCCTCAGTTATTTGACAAACTTTGATTATTTGCAAATATGGATTGTTCACCAAACTGGTAACTGGTTTGCAAGACAGCGAGCGAATCACAACGGCCTCGGGCCGAGAGGAATGTACAGTCGAGCGAAAAACTTTACCTTTATGCCGAACGACTTTTCATTAAAAAACCGATACTGGGTGGCTCGGAAAAGCAGTGAAAGTGCATGATGCCATGACCTGAGAACGTTTGGATTGCCTCGGATCCGACGTACAATATTGGATTCGGGTGTCCTTACCCTTAGTCGTTTGCGTTCGCTCCGGAAGGTTAAGGGAAGGTGGCGGCAAAATGGGGAAAGTGACCGGCCAACTCATTTGAATGGAGAAATCACAACACCTGATTTGAATTGGGGGAGGGGAAATAAGGTGGATTTTCAATTGAACTTTTCTGAAATGTGTGTTTGTTGTATTGGGGGTTTGAATGTGAATCCCCTCGTTACATGAAGAAATAATCTGGGATTTGGATGGAAAAACAACACCAAAAAGTAAATTCTATTCTCTAATGGTAACTACCATTAACAAGAATGTGGAATTAAATTAATCCCTATTAGATATTCCAGTAGTAACAGTCAAGTTTTGAAAACCCTTTTTTTATAGAAAAGAGGAGACATTTGAACAAATTGAATGATCGCCTGCCTCCCTCCCTTCCTGGTTGGTTGCCTCACTCACTTCACTCAGTCATTTGTGTATAATATGGACATCCACCCATTTTACATTGTTCTTTCTATCTCGGAACAACACTTTTATTTGGGGGAGGGGGATTGCAATTCTGTTTTATATGCAATTTTATATCATGGACGAATTCAGGCAACTGAATACAAAAAAAAATGCGCCTGAAGAGGAATTATTTCAGGGCAATATATTGGGATGAAACTGATCTCATCACAAGAATGTCGCATTCATTTGGTGTAATTTTGTCAATTACACGAAATGTATGTCCATTTCGCGTTTTGTATCAGGTCCAATCTATGTTCATTTCGCGAAATGGACATTCTTTTCGCGAAATGGACATTCTTTTCGCGAAATGGACATTCATTTCGCGTAATGGACAATTACACAAATAGACAAAAAACCCTTCTAGTTCTATTTTAAGTGTTGGTTTTATTGGTCATTTTGAAATGTCATCTCCCCGAATTCTGGTGTGAATTTAGAGAAGATGGCATTTCGGTTTTTTTCTTTTCTTGTCTAGAATGTCCGAATTCCGGAAATGGTCAACTGGAGAATAAAATTCTGACCATTACATCTCAGATAAGATTTTTTGCATATTTAAAGTTAAACGTTTCTTTTTTTGTTAGGAGAACCACCGTTAAAGGTGTGGGTTTTTATGAAGTTAATACGGTGCCACCCTGCGAACTCTTAATTATTCTGTTTTTCAAGTGCAAAATGCGGAGAAACTTGACTGTGTTTCTTCTTCCGCCTCATCCACCTCCTCCTCCTCCTCCATCTTCTCCTCCTCCTCTTCTTCCTCCTCTTCTTCCTCCTCCTTCACCTTCTTAACGTCCTACTCCACCTTATCCTCCACCTTCTCCCCCTCTTTCTTCACCTTCTCCCCCTCTTCCTCCACCTTCTCCCCCTCTTCCTCCACCTTCTCCCCCTCTTCCTCCACCTTCTCCCCCTCTTCCTCCACTTTCTTTCCCTCTTCCTCCACCTCCTCCATCTCCTCCTCCACTTTCTCCTCCACCTCCTCTTCCCTCCTACTCCACCTTCTCCTACTCCACCTTCTCCTACTCCTCCTTCTCTCCCTCTTCCTCCACCTCCTCCATCTCCTCTTCCACCTTCTCCCCTCCTCCTTCATCTTCTCCACTTTCATCTCCTCCTCCTCCTCTTCTTCCTCCTCTTTCTCCTCTACCTCCTCTTCCACCTCCTCCTTCTCTTCCTCTTCCTCCTCCTCCACCTCCTCCTTCTCTTTTTCCTCCTCCTCCTCCTCCTCCTCTACCTCCTTCTCCACCTCCTCCTTCTTTTTTTCCTCCTCCTGCTCCTCATGGAAATAATTGAACCAGTAATCTTGAGCTGACAAATGTTTCTTAAATTTTTTTTTCTTAAAAAAGATGACCAAATCTTAAGAAATAAAGACGATAATCAATCAAAAAAAAAGAGAAAAGGAAGATGGCGGGTTTTTCTTTTGGTTTTCACATCATTTTAGCGAAATAAAAAGAAAAGAGAACTTTGATGAAAAAAAAAGTTTGGATCGGATGTTGAGAAGAAAAAAAAGAGAAAGAGAGATTGATGGATGTTTCATTTTTATATATATCTTAAAAATGAACTTCTTATATTTTGAACGTTTTTCTGTTGGTCACTCATCACTTCATGTATTATGTACATAATATTATATTAAGAAAGGGGGGGGCAAAATGAGTCGGCAAAAGTTCGATCAGCTTAAAAAAAAAGTGTTAATAACAGAAAAGATCCGAAAATCTTTCTCTTTTTTTAATTTTGGAAATTGTTCTGACGTCCAAACTTGATGATTTTGCAAAATCTTATTTCATTTTCAGTCGAATTGGGGTTCGTTTTCATTATTGCGATCTCATTTCGCCGCCGCCGCCAATAACTCACTTAGGTGAGAATGCAGAGTTAGGCGGCGAAATGGGAGGTCAACCTTCTTTTCTCTCTCTTTCTCTCTCTCTCTCTGTCTGTCTCCTGGGAACTAGTGTTGATTTCAGGGATTTCGTGAGTGAGTTTCATTGAGTAGGAAGGTGGGTGGGTGGGTAGGTGGGTATTTAGGTAGGCAACACACGAAGTAGGCCTACTTAAAGTCATCTTTTGGTCGCTCAGATTGACATTTCATTTAATTTGATTTCCTTATTGGAATTGATCGTATTACAACGTTAACGTTGTTGTTTGTTGTTCCGGTTTTCGGACTCTTTTGGGGTTCTGCCCGGGTTTTTTTTTCTTTGTCTTCTTTTTCTCTTTTTGAGTCCGATTGTGAAACGGATCCAAAGCACGTACGCAAAGGACACGTTTTGCGAACAAAGTGGTGAACGGGGGGCCCCCAATTAGATCTTGTTTAAATGGATTAGTACCAACCGTGCCTCTCGGTTTTTCAATGTTTTGGCGCTTATTCTTTTTTTAATTGGCGTTTACAGAGGCGTAACTAGGTTGAAGCATCTATTTAGGGCGCACAGAGGTTAGGAGCGCGGACGTTGTGATTCGGTGGCGCTGAATCACCGCAACATTAAAGAAAGCGCCTAATGGAACAATTAACGCCAAACTGAATATACGCGGCGTTTATTCAGTTTAGCGTTAACACAATGTTCCATTTGACACTTTTTCAGCGCCCACCCGATTAAAGTACGTTAAAGTTCAAATGTCACATCGTCTTTAATTCAAATTTAGGAAAACCTTTTTCTTAACGTCGTTTTAAAGGTGTAAATGGCGCCTCTCGAACTCTTGATTCTTCTTCTGTCTTTTCAGGTGGAAAAAGAAGATAAACTCGAAAGTGTTTTAGAAGCTAGAAGGGTAGCTCAATTTACTTCAGTTTGTATTTTTCGTGTTGATATCTTTCAAAATAAACTTTTTATTAAGACTAAAATTTAAAAAAAAAATGCTTAAAGTTGAGTCAATTTTCAAACTCGAATAAAAAAAGTTTTATTTTGAAAAATATCAACATTAAAATATCCTTAAGTGGTTGAGTTACCCTTCTAGTCTCTAAAATCTTTCGCTTAAAATGGTTTATGAACCGGTTGATTTTTGAACTCCTGATTATTCCTTCTGTCTTTTCAGATGGAAAATGAAGATAAACTCGAAAGTGTTTTAGAAATTAGAATAGTTAGTTCAATTTACTTAAGTATTTTCATGTTTATTATCTTTCAAAATAAGCTTTTTTATTGATTAAAATTTTTTTTAAAAAAATATCCTCTGCTTAAAAACAGAAAAAGTTTATTTTGAAAGATAACACCCATTAAGTGATGGGAGCTAATTACCTTTCTAGTTTCTAAAACACTTTCAAGTTTCTCTTCATTTTGCACCTTGAAAGTCATGAATATATAATCAAGAGAGTGCGAAAGGACTGTTGTTGCGTTTGTACGGAGCCTTGCAGAGGACTTATGCAACATTTTTTTAAATCTCGACATGTTGACTTTTGTCGACTTTTAATCTGTTTTATTCGGCCATGTTAATTATGCCATGTTGCGCGCACCATACTCTAATTTTCAAATTATTACAAGCGCCCGCTTGTAGCAGCAATAATAATTTAATTATTGAGTATGGTGCGCACAACATGGCATAATTAACAATGGCCGAATAAAACAGATTAAAAGTCGACATGTCGAGATTTAAAAAAAAAAAATCTGGCATGTCCTTTACAGGGCTCCGTACGTTTGAAAATGAGCGCCACTATTACAGTTAAACTGACCCAAAGGAAGATGGATGATATAAATTGGGGGTGGGCCCTTCAAAATAATAACAAGAAACACTTGAGAAAGCAAAGAAAAAACTCCCATGAATCATCTTTTTTTTTCTTCCTCAAGTTTTTCTATTTGATTTTCTTTTATAGTTTGTTGTTATTTTGAGCCAAAAACACACAAATATTTCATTTTGTATGAGTTATAATACAATATTACAAGTGGTGAGGGATGTAAAGGGGTGAGGGGCCACATTTTAAGGGCTGGGGCCACATTTGGAGGCTGGAGGGTTAGATGGGGGGTGCTTTTGTTTTTAAGCTTACATTTGGTTGTATCGGTCACGTTCATGGAATACATATTGGGAATATTAATGAGTTTGTGGGGGGTTTAGAGGCTAGAATGAAAAGGGAAAAGGCCCTTTTATGGGGGACCCCCCCCCCCCCCTCTCTTCTCCCCTCACCTAAATCACCTCCAAATAATAATAATAATAATAATGGTTGTTGCCAGAGAGAATTCAAAGTATTTTTCTCTGTCTTTATGTTGTTTCTTTTCTATTGGGATTTTTTTCTTCTTCTTCTTCTTCTAAAATCTCTCGATATTAAAATAATAAAAATGGATGAAAGTTGATTAGAATTGGGAATAGAAGAACAAAGATGGCGGCGTTTTCATTTATTATCATCGTTGGATTGGATCAATGAAGATGGTCCATTGTTTAAGGGTTGGCTTCAAAGTGTAAACGCGGGACTTCTCCAAGTTCTTTCTGATTATTTTCCCGTATTTCAGGTGTAAAATGAAGAGCAACTTAAATGTATTTTAGAAACTAGAAAGGTAGCTCAATCACTTAAAAGGATATTTTCATGTTTTGATATTTTTTTTTTCAAAATAAACTTTTTATAGATGGCGGATACTTTTAAAATTGATGCAAAAAGCTTATTTTGAAAGATAATTAATCATTGATCAACATGAAAACACACTCTTAATTTAAGTGAGCTACTTATTCCTTCTAGTTTCTAAAATACTTTCAAGTTTCTCTTAAAAATTTGCACCTGAAAGGCAGGAAATAATTAGAAAACTTGGAGAAACCCCCGTTTACACCTTTAAAAACCACCTCAAAAGAGAAAATGGGTTAGAAACTAGAATGAAAAGGAGGGGATGTAGCTCAATTAATAGTATTTTCATGTTCATATCTTTCAAAATAAACTTTTACAAACTGAAATTAATAAGCATTATTTGCATAATGTTTTGTCATTGTAAAATTGTCATAAAAAAACTTATTTTGAAAGATAATCATTGATCAACATGAAATACATTCTTAAGTGATGGAGCTACCCTTCTAGTTTCTAAAACACTTTCTAGTTTTTTTTTTCATTTTGCTTTTCTTTGTATTTTGAAAACAAGGTTTCAAAATTGAACAACTTTGTTAATTTGTTAAACACAATTAAAGTTGATTAAAACCCTTCATCATCACTTGGTGCCAATTTCAATTTTTACGATATTTTATATTTTATACGATTGGCGTTTTACTTGCCCTCCATTTTCTTTGCATATATTAGTAATAATAGGGCTTATTTAACAAAATTTGTTAATTTATTTGGTCCAAATAACACTAATAACAATAATTATAATGATAATATTATAATTATAATAATGTTATTATGCTAATTTTCCTAATTCCAGTTGAATAGAGAGAGAGAGAGAGAGAGAGAGAGAGAGAAAAAAAAACCGGAAATTAATTCCAATTTAAAACAAAACAAAATTCCTCCTATTTGTTAATAATAAGTTTTGAATGAACAAACTTGTCAGAAAATATAGAAATCATCATTTTTGACAATTATTGGTTTGTTTCAGAAAAAAAGATGGAAGAAACCCGGGGTTAAAAAATGGTGGGGAGTTTTTTTTTCCAGGGGATTTGTGTTTTCTGCCTAATTAAAAACACCAAATGACATTTTCTTTTTCTCTCTCCCTCTATTTTCTTATCTTTATCTTCTCATTTGCAACAACAAAAAATTCCCTGGTTTTTATGGAGCAGAAATTAATTTTCTACGTTCGAGCCAATAGAAAATAACTTCCGGTCTTATTAACATCCGGAAATGGTATAGGATATATAGATAGGTAGTTTCTCATTTAATTGACCCCCCTTTTGAGAGCAGCTTTTTCAACTTGAAAAGTTGACAGTTGGGGGAACTTCTTTGGTTTACAATTTGTGCGTGTGTCCGACACTTGAAGCTCTCTGACACTTCTGTTGGGTATCAGGATTAAGTCTTGTAACTTTCTATCTCACTTGCAAAGAGATTAAATGATTGTCTGAGAGACAACAAAGAGTGTCAAGAATTCGACTAACGGGGGACATGAGGTTTTTCTCCCCTGGGTTCGTTTCCACTTGAGTGCCAACTAGTATGAACCTTTTCTGGTGTAATTGGTCGGTTGAGAGCCATAAGTTACGCCTGTAACTATCTAGGTAAAGAATGGGCAGCAGCAGCAATGTGGAGAAAGTTGCCTCCAAAAGAACAACTGGTAGCCAAGAGGGAAAAGTTGCCCCCAAAGAACTACTTACTGATGAACTAAGTAGGGAAAGTTCCTACAAAGAACAACTACATTGGCCAAGTGGGGAAAGTTGCCCGAAAAACTGCTGGCAGCAAAGTGGGTTAAGTTACCCTAAAGTACAACTGGTAGCCAAGATGGAAAAGTTGCCCCAAAAAACTACTTACTGATGAACTAAGTAGGGAAAGTTGCCCAAAAAACTATTGACAGCCAAGTGGGTTAAGTTACCCTAAAGAACAACTGGTAGCCAAGATGGAAAAGTTGCCCCAAAAAACTACTTACTGGTGAACTAAGTGGGGAAAGTTACCCTAGTGGGTTTGCAATTGAAGAAATTTGTTTTAAACTTTAAAAATTATTCAAACTCACCTTCTGGCCACCTGATCTGGGCTTCATGGCGATTATCCTCGGTGTTTAAGGTCAGAAATGAGGGCTGTCATCATCAGTTCGCTTTAAAAAGTCTACACTTTTTCCGATCCTCTTTCTTTTTTTTCTGCTTTGAAAAACTTGCACAATTTTTGAGGAGAGGGCAACTTTTTCTTTTTCTTGCCATCACTTCTTGTGTGTTTTGTCCGTTTTTTTTCTTCTTCTTCCCGTCGTCGACATCGTCGTCGTCGTTCTTTTTTCCATTTGTCGATCTTAAGTTAAGATATCGATCCGCAATTTTGGCATTGATCGTCCAATATGAAATATTATTATTATATATTTTCGGCTTGTTGCATCCTTTTTTGTTGTTGTTGCTCGATATTGATGGCGATGATGATATCTAATCCTTATCATTTATAATATAATAATGACGAAATAGAGAGAAAGATACATTGAGGAAGATTGGGGGGGGGGGGGGGTGGAGGAGGCTTTTTTTGAGGATGCTGTAGGGATTTTTCTTTTTTGGTTTTCCCTTTCTGGTCCTTATTATTTTTGTGGATCTCGGGGATGATGATGATGATGATGATTCTCTTGTGTTGTTGTTGTTGTGTCTATTGGCGTTGGTGACTGCGAACAGAATGATGATGAGGAGTCAAGTTGGCCCGATTTATTCACTTGATTCACCGTCAGATGAAAAAGGCGCTCATTCGTTGATGCCCCGGTTGGTTACCATGGCAACCATCTTTTTCTTTTTTGGTGTTCCCGTTTATGTTTCATTTTGCCACTTTTTTTTTCGGGAATGGGCCTCCCTTATTATTATTATTATTATTATTATTTTTATGTGACATTTGACTCTTTATGATGTGTGATACGCACAATTGTTTTTCGTTATTTTTTTAAAAAAAATAAAACCGAATTTGTAAGCGCCCACTAGTAACGCACATTGCCTGGACATTTTAGTTATCAAAAAAACAAATTGTTGATTTTTCTTCTTTAAACATCAGTTTGGTTTTTCTTTTTTTCTTTCAAAGATGTCTTTTTAATATGTTTGAGATTGTTTATTTTGAAATATTTGAAATGAAATGGTTGAAATCAGGATCAATAAGTTGACGTTGAAGGTGGTTTTTCTAAGTGTGAAACGGGGCCTGAGGGCCGAGAGGAGGCTTCCTTCAAACTATCTCTCTCTCTCTCTCTCGCTCTCTCTCTTTTAAAGATAAACTGGAAAAATGATTTTAGAAACTAGAAGGGTAGCTTCATCACTTTGAGATTATTTTCATGTTGATATATTATTTTAAAATGAGCTTTTTTTATGTCAGGTCAGTTTTGAAAATTACTCAACTTAAAACAAAGATAATATTTTTAATAATAATTGTGTATAATAAAAAAGTTTATTTTGAACACTTTTTGAATTCTGGTTAATTCTTTTTTAAAGAGCAAAATTAAGAGGAACTTGAAAGTCATTTTAGAAACTAGAAGGGTTGCGTTTGAGGTCCAGTTTGAAAATGACCAAACTTTAAGCTGATGGCAATATTTTATTAAGAGGGCTGACTAGAACAAATACTTGTATAAATTGCAAGATAGATGGCGCCATGCAACCTCCATAGGTGGCAAACTACACTCGTCGCCAATTAGTTGAAATCGAATGCACCCTTTTAGCTCTAAAAGCGTCCGAAATAACCTTATTTATCAGCACGTGACAAACTTACACCCAGAACAACATATAAGTGAAGAGAGAGCACGTGTAGAAATAGCGATGACGTAATTAAAAGTTTGCCACGTGAAAAAAGGAAGGTGAGTCAGATTTGGAAGAGTGTCAGTATATTTCTATGGGAGAAGGAGGGCTAGTGGCGCCATCTAAAGGTTACTCGCACAAAATAAATGATCTATACTTGCATTCTTAAGTAATTGAGCTACCCTTCTAGTTTCTTAAAACACTTTTAACGTTTCTCTTCATTTTGCAACTGAAAGGCAGAATAAAGAAAGAGTTCGAGAAGCCCCGTTTACACTTTAAAAAACCACTGTCACTTTCTGTTTATTTTGTTTTAAATTTTCTTCATTTGCGCAGATTGAAGGAGATTGGCGGATAGTGTGAGGGGAAGGGGGCCAACCTATGGGACCCCTAATGAAGATGAGATTAGAGGTGGGCCGCGCCCCCTTTCGTATTTTTCTATTAAACTCTCTTCCCATTAATTTTATATTGGAAGCTTTTTTTTCTCTCTTCTTTTGTCTTAATAAGGATTCTTAATCCTGAATCCTGATTGTATATTATAAAAGATTGGGCGGGCAGAATAGAATGGGAGGAGGAGGAGGATTCTCCCTATATAAAACATTGTTATTTTTAGAGGGGGGGGGTGGCTTTTTTTTTATCATGACGTCACATCCACTTTTGTTTATTTGTTGTTCTTCTTGATGAGGCTTTAATTAAACACAACCGAAAAATCCGTTTTCTCTCTCTTCATTTTCTATCTCTTTCATTCAATCTGTGCTATTCTCAGATTGCCGCCGCCGTTTAGTTTTCTCATTTGTCCGCCTCGTTAATCACTACCATTCTCAACTTATAATTGAAAAGGTGCAAGTATGTGGCCCTCAGGTATAAAGTTAATAAGTATTAATAACAAAAATAGTTGAGAATGAATAAGGTTATTAAAGGCGGCAAAGTGGGAATCCCTAAATCTTCTTCTAATCTATTCCTGTTCGCCTCTCTTTTTTCTGACCTTTTCTATTAAACCAAAAGCGATTTGTATTATGTATTTAACTACTAGATAGAGAGATAGAGAGAGAGAGAGAGAGAGAGAGAGAGAGAGAAAATTGGCCCTTACTCGTGTAAACACGCGGTACAAATGGATTTCTTTTTTGAAGATTTCTTCAAAAGATAATTAACCAAACCAATTAACAAGTTGGAAGCTTAAAAATCGGGGTATTTTTAGTTTTATCTATTGCAATTAAGAGTTGGAATAAAAAGAGATTTCAGTTCCGAAAAGTACCACCAGGTGTTTTTAAAGTGTAAACTGGGCTCCTCGAACTTTTTCATGTGCAAAGTAAAGAGAAAATTGAATGTGTTTTAGAAACTAGAAAGGTAAGAGCTCAATCACTTAAGGTGTGTTTTCATGTTTTGTTATCTTTCAAAATAAACTTTACAAAATTGTAGACAAACTATTAAAAAAATCTCAGCTCAAAAGTTCAAAATATGTTAGCTTAAATGAACATAAAAACTTTATTTTGAAAGATATCAAACATGAAAATAGTAGTTAAGTGTTACCCTTCTAGTTTATAAAAAACACTTTATGGTTTCTCTTAATTTCACTCGTGAGTTCGAAACTCAGTTTTTCGTTTAATTTCGAAATATTCTTTGAGGTAAATTTCCAACACTTTGGACCAACTTGAACCTTAACGTGAACCCTCATTCAAAGACTACATTTGAGCCTTGTTCTAAGGGTATCTACTTTTTCAAGTGCTAAGTTTTTCCTTAGACTTATAACTCCTTTAGAACAAAAGTGAGGGGAGGGTCTCCCTTGAGTAACAAGAGAAGATTTACACCAAGTTTTGATTTTTCACAAGTTAATTTGTTCGAAGTAGCAATTCATCAATGAGAGAAAGAGAATGTATTAATGAGAAATCGATACTTTTTTTCTCTATTTAGTAGGAGGTTCAAATAAGAAAAGAGAAAGAAAGAAGAAAAAAATAGCATATAGGGATTTTTTATTCTTCTAGTATTTAATCCCCTCCTTCCTTTTTCTTCCTTTTTCTTGTGTTTCTGAAGATGAAATAGAAGAAGAAAAAGACGTTGATAAATTAATGCTCAGCATGTTGAAAAACCATATTGAAAACAGATTTTTTTAAAAAAAAATGTATTATGTAGAAATGATAGGATTTTGTACATGATATAAAAAAGGAGACCATTTTTTTGTGTGTTAGCACTTTTTTGTTGTTTCTTTGGAGGGATTTGTTTCCGAGACGGAAGCGAAACACAAAACGTTTTCAAACGTATCATTGACGTCGTTGTCATGTAGCTTCTTACACTACTTTTTTGCCCTTTCATAAAATAGGAGCTCTCTGATTGGCCCAATTGCCAGTGTGTTCGTTTTTGGCTCTTGCAACTTTTTTGTCACTTGTGACTAGTTGCATGTGACTAGTCACTCATGACTTATTAGCCATGAATGATATGTCACCTGCCTTCAGGTCACCTTCATGTCTGTTGCTGTAACTATTAAATACGATGAAGTTGAAGTAAAAGTCCTTTTTACATTTTACTTTGATTTCTTGGTGACTAGACAATCGGCAGTAAGCTAATGGAGATAAGTCACGTGACCAACTGTCATTGCAATTTGATGTCATGCCTTCTCGATTAAGTGTATATATTGATGAGGGACTTGGTTTCAGTCTCTGAACTTGCCAAACTGTTTGCTTTGGCTCTTGTAACTTTTTTAAAGTCGCATGTGTGACTAGTCACTCGTGACTTATTAGCCATGAGTGACTAGTCACCTACCTTCAAGTCACGTTCCTGTTTGTTACTGTAGCTGGTGAAAATAATATGACATGTTGAAGTAAAAGTCCTTACATTTCACTTTGATCTCTCGGTGACCAGACAATTGGCAGCGACTTAGCAAGCTAACAGAGACAGTCGTTACAATTTTACGTGGCGCCTTCTCGATTGAGCGTACGTATTGATTATGGGCTCGTTTTCTTTTCTGAACTTGCCGAACTGTTGGTTTTTGCTCTTTCATTTTTTTTAAAGTCGCATGTGTGACTGGTCACCCGTGACTTATTAGTCACGAGTGACTAGTCACCTTCTTTTTTTTTTCTTTACTTTTTTTCTGTTTCTCTCTGGTGACTTGGGGGCTTTTTTTTGGTTAAGTTGTTACAGTTTTTAATACATCGGTGCCAATAAGTTCCGTTTGCGTTGTGTGTGAATCCCCTCAGTCCTCTCTCTCTCTCTAAACTGGAGACACATTTTCTCGCTTTTCTCGGGTGAATTTCTTAAGATGGGTTTTTTTTTTCTCCTTTTCTGTAGACAACTTTTATATCAATATGCAAATGGTTGAAAAAAGAGGCTCGAAGCTATTGACATACATGTACACTATACTTCTATTACTCTTTTTCTCTCCATATAAATATATATATTATATATATATATATATATATATATATATATATATATATATATATATATATATATATATATATATATATATATATATATATACATAGAAAGAGAGAACATTTTAAACCCTACTTTTTAGTAAAAGGGCTACAAAGTTTTTTTTTTGGGGGGTGATCAGAAGGAAGACGAAAAAAAAAATATGGTTACCATGACCACCACCATTAAAACCACCAAAAGAAAAGTCACCCAATGTCACCCTGTTATATTATTTTGTATATTGCATACATATTCAATGTATGGAGATGAAGTCTTCTTTTTAGGGGGGAAGGGGGAGGGGGGGCTCACTATTAGAAATATGTTTTAAATATTCTTCACTTTTTTTCATAACAAACATTGAAAATTGTGAACGTGTGTGTCAAGAAAATAAGTCCTTACTTCTTGAGAACAAATTCAAGAGAAACTTAGTTGTAAAATCACTTGACACTTGAATCCTCTGTGAACAGGGGTTTTCAATACAAAATCTAAAAAAAAAACGCCACCTGGTTTTATTGAAGTAAAAACTTCGAGTACAACTTGAACTCAAAACTTCCTTCCTCATTTTTTTTTTCTTCTTTTCTTGAATTTGGGCCTCTAGATCGATATTTCTGTGAAGATCTTTGCATAAATAATTATTGAACATTTATTAAATTGATTGAGATCTTTTCTTATTTCCCTTTGATTAACTTCTTTCAACGTTTGAAATGCATTTCAGCATCAGTTTATGTGGCTGCATGCTTGTTAAAAGTTTAAACATCATCTTAGAATTCGGAGTTTAGAAGCAAAATGAAAGTGTTTTAGAAACTAGAAAGGGTAGCTCAATAGCTGAACGCGTTGAGCTACCCTTCTAGTTTCTAAAACACTTTCCTCAATTCTACTATGTGTTGCTTTTCTGATATTGTAGAAAATAAACAATGAGTTCCTTAAAATGAGCTTTGTTTATAAATTGAGATGAAAATTCTTTTCCATTTTGAAACTTTTTTCTTTTATTATTAGCATTTTCTTAATTAATTGCGTGTCTTTTGCGGTTTTATGAATTAATTAACAGAGAAACAATGTCATTAGCTGAAAGAAACAAAAGGAGAGGAGATTTATATCGGAGATTTTTTAAATTTTAATACTTTTCGGACACCGATTGGCACTGAAAACAGAAAACTATTTTGCCAACAAAAAAACACCCTCCAACAGATAAATTTCTCGTGTCGTAATTTTCATTTTCAATTTTTGTCATTCGGCTTAAGAAAAGTGCAAAAGTGCACCGAAAACACTTATTATTAATTATTATTAATTAAGCTTCTTTTTAAGAGGATTTTTATATAAAAAAAAGCGAAAATTGCAAAATGTGTAAAGTGAAACAGAAGAATGAAAGTTAAAATCTTGATTTGTTCTTCGCATTAAGAAGAAATTGAAGGTGTTTTTAGAAACTAGAAGAGTAACCTAATCACTTAAAAATGTATTTTCATGCTTTGATACTTTCAAACTGACATAAAAAGCTTATTTTGAAAGAGATATCGACATGAAAATATACAGGCAGTTAGAAATCGGGGAGAACTTAAGTTGGCTCCACCCTTTTTATGACGAATGGCAACTTCTAATTGGTTTGTTGTGTGGTTCGACATTGAAAAGGGCGGAGCATGTGACGTCAAACTACATAACCAACTAATTAGAAGTTGCCGGTCGTCATAAAAAGGGTGGAGCCAACTGAAGTTCTCCTCGATTTCTAACTGCCTGTGAAAAAATTCGCTTAAGAATGCAAGTAGATCATTTATTTTGTGCATGTAGCGTTAGATGGCGCCACTAGCCCTCTCCCATATAAATGTACAGACACTGACCTTCCTTTTTTTTTGTCACGTGTCGAACTTTTAATTACGTCATCGCTAATTCTCTACACGTGCTCTCTCTCTTCGCTTACGTTCTGGGGTATTTGTCCACGTGTTCTGATAATTAAGGTTGTTTTGGACGCGCTTTTAGAGCTAAAAGGGTGCATTCGATTTCAACTAATTAGCGACGAGTGTTGTTTGCCACACCTATGGAAGGTTGCAAGCGCCATCTAAATTGCATTTACATAAGTATTTTTGTATGGAACCCGCTTAAGTGATTGAGCTACCCCTTTCTAGTTTCTAAAAACACTTTTAAGTTAATTTTGATTTTTTAAGAATAATCATAGAGTGAGGCTTTTAAAAAAACCACATTAAGTGACTGATTGCCACTTCTAGTTTCTAAACTTTTTTTTTCTGCTGATACACACAAGTATTAATAGAAGCAAGTGTCTGAGTGAGAATCATAATATTAAAATGATATTTTATCATAGAATATATATATTTCTTAACTATTAAAGATTTCACAATCGAATTTTGATATTAACCCCCCCCCTCTCTTTTTTTCTTTCTAGAACTTGAAAATGTCTTTTCGTTTTTCATTTGAGTTGTTTTTAACAAAAGAAAAGTAGGAAGAAAAAAAGAGAATATATAAAAAAGTAGAAATGAGATGAAACACAATTGAAGTATAAATTGTCCTTGTGTGTTTGAGACTAGAAAAAAAAAAGACAGAAAAGAAAAAAAGTAGAAGGAAAAAATCACACATTTTTTTTTATATAAGAAAAATGCCTGTTAAAGGTTTGAAGATAATCTTAGTTAAAAGATTTGATTTTTATGTTCAAAAAAGACGGTCGTTTACGGCCTCATTGTTTAGAAAAGAGAATGGCGATAGTAGTGTGTTTATAGGGGGTACAGGGTCCCCCCATTTTACCCCTATCTCCCCGCCCCTCTATACAATAACATGAAAATTGACGACATTTTCTATTTTGGCCCAAGTTTTTTTTTTAAAGAAAAATCTTTTTTTAAAAAAAAGTTGCGATAAGGAAGAAGTAAAAAAAAGCATCATCAAGTTGAAGGTGGAATTGCTGAGGGGAAGAATGGAGGGGGGGGGGAGAAAAAGGGGTAAAAAAGTGGGGAGAAGATTCCTGGATGGCATCATCATCGATCAAAGGATAATTGAAGATGATAGTTCCCGGGGTTTTTTTTTTTTTTTTGCTTCTTCGGAGTCTTGAGGGAAAGAGGGCCTCTTAGAATGACTTGCAGACAGATCGGAATTTCACTCTTCTTCTTCTTGGGATTGGGATTGGGATTGGGGGTGGAGGGTGCTAGGGGGAGAGAGATGGGCACTTTTCCCCCAAAATTATACCGTTCTAACCTAACCTCCCTTTGTATTTCATATCTTCCAATGTAAGATTGACAATGTGTTTTTTTAAACAAAATTTAGTTTGATTAAATGAAGTCTTCTTCTTCATTTGTCATCAAAACTAATTTCTAATCAACTCTGATGAATATTATTACAAATTTCTAATTAAAGAGATCGTCTCTCTCTCTCTCTCTATCTATCTATCTCAGCTCACTTAATTAGTAGAATGTGCAAAAAAAGAAACAAATATGTGGCCCTTTTTTATTTTAGAACGAGCAAAATTAAAAGAAAAAGTAGAAATCTAGTTTCTCAAAAAAAAAAACACTTTCTAGTTTTTATTAATTTTAAAATGAGCTGTTCGTAAAAACTAGATATGGGACATTCGAATCCCGCGAATCTTGAAAAATATTCGAGATTCGAAAACTCGAATCTTCACCGCTTTTTTCGTCTTTCGAATCTTTCGAATCCTAACCTTAAAAAAATCCTCGCCAATTTTTGACGAATGTTTGCCAAATTTTTTACGAATGTTCGCCAAGTTTTGACGAATGTTCGCCAAATTTTGACGAATGTTCGCCAAGTTTTGACGAATTTTCGCCAAGTTTTTCACGAATGTTCGCCAAGTTTTGACGAATGTTCGCCAAGTTTTGACGAATGTTCGCCAAGTTTTGACGAATGTTCTCCAAGTTTTGACGAATGTTCGCCACATTTTTCACGAATGTTCGCCAAGTTTTGTTCTTGATAAAAAAAATAGAAAGTGGTTTTAGAAACTAGAAGGGTTTCTAAATCACTTAATATTTTTTATGGTGTCATATCTTCGTTTGAAACTTAAAACATACAAAGCGAACCACTCATCGCGACTGTGGCCGACATGAACACCTCTATGTACTCATTGGTCTATTTAAAAACGACAACTTTTATGTGGCGCCACAAAGTGGTTCCGAACAAATATAAAAACAGTGTGAATGTTTTTCTTTGTAACCACACTGTAATATTTGTTTTGTGTTTATTTCCTCCTCCTCCTCCTCCTCCTCCCCCCCCCCCCCCCTTTTGTTGTTTGTTTATAAGAACAATGAAGTGGGTGTGTGGAAGTTGAGGGGTCAGTTAGGGGTGTGGAGTTTGGGGGGGGTGTCAAAGTCAATGATTATTATCGGAAAGGGGGGGGGTGGCGGTTTATTTGGACCATATTTATTTGTCTCATTGATAAAACCGTCGTTTTGACCACCATTACATGACATTACATTGTGGCCGTATTTTCTAAAGGGAGTGATAGGAGTGAGGGTGGCCATATATGGGGAGGGTAGGGGGTGTCCATCTCTGTGGTCATTTGTGTGTCCACCCAGAAAGAAGAAGATAAAAGAAGCCACTGGAACACAAAGATTCAGCGTTTTTTTTTTCTTCTTTCTGTCTATCTTCATTTTAAGTCGTGTTCGGCTTTTTCTGGTGGTCATTTTTTTTCTTCTTTTCTAGTCTTTTAGTCTTATTTCATTATTTGGATTCTCAATATGTGGCACGCGTGCCAATTTCTTCTTAATGAAGTTTTGCAAAATAAGACATTCGGTCAGTAGTCAGTGTGGTGGTCATCGGTTGACCACACTGTCGGCGGCTGTGGTTGGCTGTTGAAATATTTGGCTCATCACTTTTTTTTTTGCTTCATTGATCGTATTTTTTCTTCATTGAAACTGTCGTTGATGATGATGATGGTGGTGGTGGGCCACACTAAAAAAGGGGGGCCCCACGACCGAACTCGCGGCCTCTTCTTATCTGCCCTTATTTGTTAACGATGTTTAATCCAAACACAAATTAAACTTTTTATAAACTTTGAAGAAGAAAAAAATCTTCTAAAAAGTTTAAATACAATAATAGGGTTTTTTTTACTCTTCTAGTTTCTAATGAGCTTTTTAAATTCTAATATATAACTTCTATTTTATATAAATAGAAATTAATGTTAAGTTCTTTTAATTTAAAGTGGATTTAAAGTGTAATTAACGGCCACCTCTTTTAAGTCTTGATTAATTTTGTCTTTCAGGCCGCAAAATTAAGAGAAATTAGAAAGTGTCTTAGAAAACTAGAAAGGTAGCTCAATCGTGTTCATGTTAATATTTTTCAAAATAAACTTTTTTATATGAATTTGAAAATGATTCCAACTTAAACCAGACATTTCTGTCTTTTTTTATTATAAAAAGTTTATTTTGAAAGATATCAACATGAAAACGATTGAGTTACCCTTCTAGTTTTCTAAGTTTTTTTTAATTTTGCTCTTTTGAAGGCGGCGGCGGCGCGGCGCCGTTTACATCTTTAAAATTAACTGAACAGATTTTTTATAATTGAGCTTAGTGTTCACACAGGCATTTAGAAATCGGGACAAACAGAAGTTGGATCCGCCGTTTTTATGACGACCGGCAACTTCTAATTGGTTGGTTATGTAGTCTGACGTCACATGCTCCGCCCTTTTCAACGTCGAACCACACAACAAACCAATTAGAAGTTGCTGGTCGTCATAACAAGAGCGGAGCCAACTGGAAGTTCTTCCCGATTTCTAAATGCCTTTAAGTTTAGCCTCCTTAAGAGAGGCAATCACTGTGAACGTGTTGTTCACAGTGATTGCCACTCTTAAGGCGGCTAAACTTACTTAAGGGCAGATTGGAAATCTTGTCTCAGGGCCCACAAACCTTTTAAAAGGACCTCACAGTTTAAAAATGTTGTAATGTAAACAAAAATATTTTTAAATATTTACATTTTTGTTTTTGTTAAGGGTTAGATTTTTTGATTTCAGGGGCCCAATGAGCCCCAAAAGGATAGGGGTTTTTAAGGGGTTTCGGAACCCATTTTTCATATCTTAATAGACATTGTTAAAGACCCCCCCCCCCCCCAAAAAAAAATACTTTTTCAAAGTGATAAATGTTGTAAAATAAAGTTTTTTTGGAGGGTGGGGTAAAGGGGGGGGGGTCTTATGGTGTTCACCCTTTAAAAATCATTTTCTCCTCATTTTGCTTCTTTTTTCCCCCTTTTTTACTTGAATGTTGAGAGAAATACAAGTTTTTATTGTCGTCCTATTTCAAATTGAAGTTGGCAGCTAAAGTTGTGTTGAGTTGAGGCCCTTTTTTATGGGTCCTTTAGCTCTCTATCTTTCAATTCTTCCTCTCTTTTTTTTCCATTCTAAATGGGAACATCAACTAAAAGTTAATCTTTTCTCCCTCTTCTCTTTCTATGTATATGTCTCTGTGTCCCTCTGTTATAGGGAGGGGGAGGGGGTTGTCAACGGAAGTGGTCATTGGCGTCAAGTGCACCCTTTTTGCTTTTGGCTTTTTCGCCTATTTTTCGGTTTCCTGTTCACTCCGAGCCTCTTGAAAGTATCATCATCACCATCGTCATCTTCAATTTCTAAATGTTCGATTTGGAATCTTGGTTGTTCTCAACATGAAATGAATTCTCTTTTTTGTGGCCATTTTTTTCGGCTTAAAAAACCCCCTTTTAATACTTCAAATACAGGCAATTAGAAAACGGGATAAACAGAAGTTGACTCCGCCCTTGTTATGACGAACGGCAACTTCTAATTGGTTTGTTGTGTGGTTCGACGTTAAAAAAGGGCGGAGCATGTGACGTCAGACTATATAACTAACCAATTAGAAGTTGCCGGTCATCATAACAAGGGCGGAGCCAACTGATGTTCTTCCCAATTTCTAACTGCCTGTCTTCAAATTGAGCCACATTCTTGGTTCGTTCCACTTTGCCGCCAACACTCTTAAAATAAGCAATGCATTGTGGCGGCGGCGAAGTGAGAAATCGTCGATCGAATGGCGGCGTCGGTGGCAAAGTTAAAACCCAATTATCATTTTAAAGCGTAAACGTCTCTCAGATACAAAAAAATGAAGAGAATCTTTCAAATTAAACTTTTTATGTCAGTTTGAAAAATGACGAAACTTTATAAGCAAGACGACAGGCAAGTGTGCCCAGCTGTAAAAATTTTGTTGGCTCCGCCCCTTTTTTGAGCGTCAGACCAATTATTAACTAATTAGAAATTTAAAAAGGCGGAGCATGTAAAACCACACCAAGTAACAAACCAATTAGAAATTGATGACACTCATAAAAGGGCGGGGCAAACAAATTTTTACTGCTGCGCACACTTGCCTGTGCAAGATGATGTTATTTAATATTTTTCTTGGAAAAAGTTTATTTTGAAAGATATCAACATTAAAACATACTCCTTCGTTTGAGCTGCCCTTCTAGTTTCTAAAACACTTTCTAGTTTTCATTTTTACTCTTCTGAATAATCAGAGGTTGTAAAATGAGCTGTTCCTAAACCAATCTTAATTAATATAGACTTTAAGGAGCTTAAAAAGGATCCACCATTTGTAGCCCAAATAAAAATGACCTTTCACCTTTCTCTATGTGTGTGTGTGTGGATTTTTTTGTTATGGCCCTGTTGTCATCTGAGGTTGTTCACCCCTCTTTTTTCAGGGTGATAGTGACCCCCTCTCTCTCCAATCCCCTCTAATGTCTCCCCATTATCTCTTCACTTGACCATCTTCTAGTCTCCTCCCTGTCTCCGTATGATATTATGTTCATGTAGTAAATATGTTACAATTTTTACGATCTTTTTTTTTTCTAGCCTCCTCCTCCTCCTCCTCCTCCTCTAAGGGGGGGGACCCACTTAAACTTCACTCATCTTGTAAATCATTTTATTTTTCTCTCCATTTCCTTAGAAAAAAGAAAAAACTTTTTAAAAACACTTTTGCGCATTTTTAGTTTTTGACGAAAAATCTATTTGGAAGTCAAAAGTAGTTGAATGGTGGTGGTGGGTGGTGGTGACACGCAAGTGTACGACACTAACACACATGTATACGACACTAACACACATGTACGAGCGTATATGTTACACAAGGCTCAGTTGTATAGCGACACACAAGGCACGCATATTTCTATGACACTTAAGACGCTGATTTATACAGCACGCAAGAGACAGATCTGTATACGACACACAACACAAATATATGTATACGACACAATAAACACATACACGACAGATGGGACACAGATATATACGACACACAGCACAAACACATGTATACGACACACAGCACAAACACATGTATACGGCACACAGCACAAACACATGTATACGACACAACAGATGGGACAAAGATGTATATGGTACACAAGACACAGTTGTATAGCAACCAACACATTTATACGACACATAAGACACAAATGTATACGACACAGATGTATACGACACACAGATGCATAACGAAACAAGAAACACGTATACGAGCGACGGGACATCGATGTATACGACACACAATACATAGTTATATAAGACACAAGACACAAACATATGTATACGACACAAAAGTTACAAACTTTTACCCATGTATAAGACACACAATACTAAAAAACATCGCGGAATTTCGAAATAAAGGATTTTCTCCAAATTCTAATTCGGTTTTAATAAAACGTTTTCAATTATTTTTTCTTTTGCTTTTGAAAAGTTGAATAATTAAAAAAAAAAGAGTTCAAATTCAGGTTGTTATTTTTCATTTGCATATTTTGCAAATGGCTGACTTAACTTGAAACATGAAAGGGGGGGGGGGGTTGTTGTTGGCTTCACTGTAATGCTGTTGTGTTATCAGTGATTGCCGTCATTTAGGGGAAGCTTTTTTTTTAAACATTTTCAGTTGAAATCTTCATTTGGTGCAGAAAGGAGAGATAGAAAAAGAGAGAGATGGAGTTAAATATATATAGAGAGAGATAGAAAGAGAGAAATATCCACAAACTAAAATTCAGATCCATTTCCGTTTTACATTAAAAATGAAAACTCTGTTTTGTAGACAAGAAAAGAGAGAATTTTCATTCTGTGAATTGTTCTTTTTAATTGTTTCCTCCTCTTCTCCACCCCCAAAATAAGCGGTTAAAGGGGAGAGAGAGAGACGTTTTGTCTGTTGACCTTTTGACCCGAATTAAGAATCCGTGTTAGCACAGCTTAATTTCTAGAAGAGTCTTTTTTCTTCTTCTTTTTGCCGAAATTTTATCTTCTGTCGTCTTTTCCTACATTTTTCAATATTAGAATTCTTTCTCTCTTTTTATCTCTCTCTCTCTATCTCTCTCTCTATCTCTCTCTCTGTCTTTCTATCTTTGTTCTTTTAAATTTTTGGAGGTGGGCGGATGAAATATTTGGACATATCACACTATAGCTAAATTAATTACTTCGATGACTTTTGAAAAGTGATAAGACATCAAACAAAAAAAAAATGTTGAGGAATGAGGAAAAAAGGCTTTTCTAGTCTCCTTTTTTCCCCTTCTTTCTTATGATAAAGGTGTTGCCGAGTGGCTCAAATAAAACGTTCAATAGGTTTTGAAAATAAATATTGAAAGTGTTTTAGACTTTCTAACTTTAACAACATTTGCACTTTTACTCTTCTAGTTTAGAAGAGTAAATATGTAAATGTTGTTAAACCAACTCTTGTCTTCCAAACAACAAAATTAAGAAAAACTAGAAAGTGTTTTAGAAACTAGAAGGGTAGCTGAATCATTTAAGAGATTATTTTCTTTTGAAAATTCTCCATTTTTTGGTTTTCACCAAAATTGGATCGTTTTTTAACCATAAAAAGTTCATTTTAAAATATAATATCAAGATGAAAAAACTATCAAGTGAGTTTCAGGTTACTCTTCTAGTTTCTAACACACTTTCCAGTTCTTCTCGAAAATTATTTTCTTTCTAAAGACGTTTATGTTGCCCCTCCCCTCTCCACTCATAAACTCAATGAGTTTATTGTTTAAATTGCGCTATTTTTTTTTACAAAAAAATAAGACAAATTGAAACAAAATGGAGAATTATCTTTCTATCTATCCATCCATTTCTCCTTATGTTACAATTTGCAATTTCATTCGTCCTATTTCGACACTTCTCTTCCCCCACCCCCACCCATCTTTCTCCCCTTTCCTACCAACCCCCCTTCAAATCTTTTCTACTCTGGTGTCATTTGGTTTAAAGTGACAGTTTGATTTCTGATTTACTAGAAGGGTCAAGCTCCTTTTCGATCAAATGGAAAATTTTCTTATCTCTTTTCTCTTTTTGTAGCAAAGATTTTAGGATTCCATTTCGCCGTCTTCGTTTTTATCTTTCGATTTCTCATTTTGTCGCCGTCAACCGTTCTCAATCTTCTGTGGATTTCAGGTTAAATGAGGGGCCACATGGCCCCCCACAACTCTTCTTAACGTCGTCTGGTTAAGAATTATATGTTTGGTTGGTGGTGAAATGGGAACTAATGGCGGCGGCGGCGAAATGGGAGTCTCATTGAAGGTTACAAAAAGCTTTTATCGAATGGAAGCCATTTTAGGCTTTTTTTTCTCTCTTTCAGGTTGTTTTAAGTTAGGATTTTTAGATTAAGATTGGCAATTCACTCAGTCATTCATTCCTTCATTCATTTAGTAATTTTCAATATAATACTTGGACTTTTATTCCTCTGGCACGGGCCTTCAAATTTTAATATTTATTTTTTCAATTGAGTTACCCTTCTAGTTTCTAAAACACTTTCCAAATTTCTCTTTAATTTAGTGCTGTCAACAATTTAGTTGACAGTTCAGAAGCACTAAATTAAAGATAAATTTGGAAAGTGTTTTAGAAACTAGAAGGGTAACTCAAATCACTTAATGATTAAATTTTCATGTTCGATAGATCTTTCAAAATAAACTTTTTAAGTTGAGATTGAACATGAGTCAATGACACAACTTTAAACAGAAGACTTTTTTTTTAAAAAAAAGTTTAGTTTTAATAAAAAAGTTTATTTTGAAAGATATATCAAACATGAAAATATTATTAATTTATTCAGCTACCCTTCTAGTTTCTAAAACTCTTTTAATTTATTTCTTCTTCTTCTTAAATCTAGAATAATTATCTAGAATTCCTAAATCAGCTGTACGTTATTCAAAGTTTGTTAGAAACTAGACTAGTCAGTGAGTTTTCTAAACTAATGATTAATATAAAATCTTTCAAAATAAACTTTTTATGTTGAGGTTGAAAACGGCACAACTTTAAACAGAATACATTTTAGTTTTAATAAAAAAGTTTATTTTGAAAGATATCAAACATGAAAGTAGTATTAATTGATTCAGCTACCCTTCTAGTTTCTAACATAGTTTCAGTTTCTTATATGTTTTTATTATTCTAAAACCTATAATAATTATCAAGAGTTCCTAAATCAGGTTACTAAATTTAGTTTGTTAAAAACTAGAATAGTCGGTGTGTTTTCCAAAATAATGATTAATATAAAATCTTTCAAAATAAACTTTTTATGGCAATTTGAAATCGTTTTTGAACCATTTCTTATTCTAGTTTCTAATAAACTTTGATGTTTTGAACTTTTATTTTAAAAAAAAGCAAAAAAAAGTGGAAACGATCTTTTAATTTAATTTCTCAAATCACAAAAAAAAGGGGGGAAAATTGTTTGAATCAAAATTTGATAAAAATTTTTGTTTCTCCATTTTTTTAAATGAAATTTCTTCTTTGTTTTTTGAGTTTTCATTTTATGTTTAAGTTCATAAAACGTAAAGGGGGTCGGTTATTCATAAATATGGGGTGGAGTGGGAGGATTGACATAATCTTTTCTATTTGATCGAATACTAAAATAGAAAGGGGTTTGGAGGAGGGGGGGGGGGGTGATAAGTAGTGAAAAGTAAAGAAAAGTAGAAGGGTAAAAATGGGTTGAAATCGTTTTTTTTTTTTTGACGATCGACTGACAAAAAGTGTTTTTCTGTCTCTTCTTTTTTAAAAAGATTCTCACTTTATTATATACAGTCAAAGTTGGAACGGCAGTCATTTCGAAAATTCACTAGTCAATTTGCGAAATCGACGAATATTACTTGCATTTCAAGCAGTGTATGCAAAACGACGAGTCAATTTATAAAATGACATTTAATATGTTTTAGAAATACCACGATGATTTTCTAGCTTATAAGGTTTTTATTTTAGGATATATTAAAAAAAATGCATTAGAAACTAGAAAGGGTATTTTTATGTTAGATATATTTCAAAATAAACTATATTATAGGAGAAAAATTAAAACAAAATATCGTCTGCTTAATCTTGAGTAATTTTCAAAGGTTTTTATGTCATAAAAAGCTTATTTTAAAAGATATCTAAACATGAAATATATCATCAAGTGATTGCGTTACCCTTCTAGTTTCTAAAACACTTTCAATTTTCTCATTTTGTATGACAGAAATAACCAAGAATGCGAGGAAAGTTTTGTTGTTGCAGTAGGCATTCTGCAAATTGCCTGATGTACTGTCGAAATGATGCTTTTGTAAAATTGACTAGTAAATTTGTGGAATGACTTGGTTTCTCACTTTGACACATAAAATATAGCATTCTGAAAATGATAGAAGGAAAGAGAGATGGAGAGAGAATGAAAGATAGGGAGAGAGAGAGAGGAAGGGAGAGAGATAGGGAGATAGATAGATAGAGAGAGAGAGAAAGATAACTTTTGAAGAGATTCTTCTAAAATAATAATAGAAAAATAATATTTAAGGGGTGGTGGTTAAGGGGAGGGTGGGTGGAATTCCATATCACAATGATGTATTGAGAAATGGATCTCTTAATAGTTTGTATGATAATACATGTATAATATTCTAATATCTTATATTATAAGAAATAATAAAGATAATAATAATAATGAGAGAGAAACACCAAAATTATTTTAACCTTTTTTTCTCAAGAATGTATCAATTTCAGTCTAAAAATACGAACACAATTTCAAAAATGGCTCTTTAATATTATTAATAATAATAATATTAATAATTAATAATATTAATAATAATAATAAGTGATAAATAATAAATAATAAATATTAATAATTAATAATAGTAATAATAATAATAATAATAATAATAATAATAATAATAATAATAATAATAAATAATAATAATAAATAATAATAATAAATAATAATAATAATAATAATGATAATTTAATAATAAGAATAATTAATAATTAATAATAATTAATAATAATAATGATTTAATAATAATAATAAATAATAAATATTAATAATTAATAATTAATAATAGTAATAATAATAATAATAATAAATAATAAATATTAATAATTAATAATAGTAATAATAATAATAATAATAATAATAATAATAATAATGATAATTTAATAATAAGAATAATAAATAATAAATATTAATAATTAATAATAATAATAATAAATATTAATAATTAATAATAATTAATAAGAATAATGATTTAATAATAATAATAAATAATAAATATTAATAATTAATTATAGTAATAATAATAATAATAATGATGATGATGATTTAATAATAATAATAATAAATAATAAATATTAATAATTAATAATAATAATAATATTGTCTTTAGAAAAAAGTGAAAGCGTTCAAATTCAACGTTTTCATTTTTTTCAGCGCCGCTTTTAAAGCGATTTTTAATAACAAATTTATTAGAAACTAGAAAGAAAAAAACAGTAAGATTTCAATTGAAAAATAATTTTAAGTTTGATATTTGGTGGGGGGGGGGGGGGGGGGGTGAGGTCTTACAATTGTTTGTGCCGTTTTAAAGTTAGAAACTAGAAGGGTAGCTTAATCAGTTACAAGAGTATTTTCATGACGTTATTTTTTAAGCAAATTAATATTTAATTTTAAATCAATACAAAGCTTATTTTGAAAAATATAACAAACATGAAAATACTCATATAAATGATTGGAAAGGGGGTGGGGGTGGTACCCCTTCTAGTTTCTAAAACACTTTCAAGTTTCTCTTAAATTTGCTCTTCTGAAACACAGAAAATAATCAAAGAGTTTGAAAATCAGCTGTTCACAAACCATCATCTTAAGTGAATGTTTTAAGAGACTAGAAGGGTAGCTCAATCACTTAAGATAAAATTTTCATGTCGATATCTTTTAAAATAAAACTTCTGAACGATATTCTTATTATTTTTGTCTATAAAAAGTTTATTTTGAAAGATATTCAACATGAAAATACTAACTTAAGTAAATTGAGCTACCCTTCTAGTTTCTAGTGTTCACTCTTTTTAATTTTTTTTTCTTCTGAAATAAAGATAATTTTGAATTATTGATAATTGTGTAATTTCTCTAGTTGACACTTTGAGATTTCCGAGTACATTTTTCGTTTGTGTGGAATCCTGCTGTGAACTAGAATGATCATCATGTTATCTAATGGAGAGGAGGAGGTTCTTTCTTCTTAGAGAGTAGAAAGGGTGAGGAGGGAGGGTTTCTTTTTTTTAGGGGGTGGGGGGAGAGATTGGAGTTGTTTCTCGGGTGTTTTTCGTTTGGAAATCAAGGAATTTCACACCAAAAAAAAAACCTCCAACTGAGTTTTGTGTGTTTTTTTCTCGTCGTTTCAAATGAATTTGGATAAATGTGTGTCTGAAGGAGATGCCAACATTTTCTTTGATTCGATTTAAAAGAACACAAAATGAAGAAGAAGAAGAAGAAAATAAAAATTTCATTCTTCTTCTATTTTCATTGTCTTTTCTTTTATTTTCAGACAGAAAAGATGTGAAAAAAAAGTCCCAAAATGAAAGTCAACTCTAAAAAAAAAATCTCCAACTGAGTTGTTTAGGTTTTATTTTGATAAACAATGGGGGGTTTTAAGGGGCTTTTAAGGGGGCTTTTAACGGAGGTTTTTGTTTATTTTTCTAAATTGAAATACATGAAATCGTGATCAATAATAAAAAATCTGCATAAAAGTAGGTTTTCCATATTTCTCCTCTTTTTTATTCTAAAAAATCACTTCCGGTTTTTTTTTTAGCTTTCTGGTCACTCAAATTTTTGTTTACGGAATTTCTTTTTAAAACTTTAAAGAAATAATTATTTGGGACAAAACTTCATCCAGGATGTTTATTTTGTTGATGGGGGTCGTCGTCGGGTCTCACTTAAAACGGCTTTTTCTCATTTTGGTTAAAACAACCAAATAGTTTTGTCTATTTGTTAGAAGAAACTAGAATAGTAAAAAAAACATTCGAGGTCGAGATTAATATCTTTAATAATAAACTTTTTATCATTAAATTTTGAAAGTTAGCTTAAAAACTAGAAAGGAGGTTCTTCAATCACTCAAGAATATATATATATTTTTTTTCATGTTTTTTGATATCTTTTAAAATAAACTTTTTGAAAATAGACCAACTTGAGAACATTTAATTTAATTTTTGACATCAAAAGTTTATTTTGAAAAATAAAATATCAACCTGAAAGTACTATTAAGTGATTGTAGATACCCCTTCTACTTTCTAAGACACGGAAAACTTGAACTCTTTAAGTTATATTCTGTCTTTTAGATGCAGAATTAAGAGAAAATAGAAAAGTGTTTTAGAAACTAGAAGAGTAACTCGATTTTAATCTATGGAAAAGTTGTTATAAAATCCAAACAAAGCTACTCTTCTAGTTTCTAAGAAACTTCTGAGAGTGTTGTTACATAACGGGGTCCTCTGTCTCTCTCTTTCTCTCTCTCTCTTTCTCTCTCTCTCTCTCTCTCTCTCTCTCTCTTTCGCTCTCTCTCTCTTTCTCTCTCTCTCTCTCTCTCTTTCGCTCTCTCTCTCTTTTTCTCTCTCTCTTTCACACTCTCTCTCTCTCTCTCTCTCTCTCTCTCTCTCTCTGTCTGTCTTTCTCTCTCTCTCGATGAAATTTAACTGATGGACAGCCTTAAATGAGATTTGATTGGGAATTTTTTTTCTTCTTCTAGTTTTTAACAGATAAGAATGATGATGACAGGGTTGCTCATATTATAATTATTATAAATCAGTAATAACTTAAATGTCAATTTTTTTTTTTGGTTCTGAACTTTGGTTGATTTGCAAATTCAAGTTGTAATTGATGGCAACGAATTTGGAGGAACCAAATTATTCAAATGAAGAAGAAGAAGAAGAAGAAGAAGAGACCCTCATTTTTAATAATTCTCTCTCTCTCTCTCTCTCTCTCTCTCTCTCTCTCTCTCTCTCTCTCTCTCTCTCGTCCATTTTTTTATATTATAAACCATTTTTTTTTTATCTTTTGATGTATTTTTAGACCTTTTTTTTTCATTCTTTCAGGTCTTTCTCTCTTTTATTTGATGGATTATCTTTGAATTTTAATAAATTTATAATGATGATGATGATGATGAAAAGTCAAAGGGGTGACCCTCTCCACACTCGTCCTCCTCCTCTACTTCTACTCCACAATCTCAAAATGGGATAAATATATCTTGTGTTGCGATATTAGGATTTGTTTATTTATTAAATTTATTATTTAAAAAAAATACGTTTTTACTCTCGAGAGTCACTGAGAGTGAATTTGAAATTGAGGATGTTTTCTGTAATGATGCAAATCCCAAATTGAAACAAAAAGCTGAGAGAATTAATTGCCATCAGTTTTTAGCCTCCTCGTCTCCCTTCTTTTTAATGATTGATGATGAATTTTGGGGCCAAAAGGGGGAAAAGAGAGAAAAAAGAGCCCTTTTATATCCAAGGAAAGGGATGAAGAATGAAAATCTCTCTCTCTCTCTCTCTCATCTTTCTTAATTCCTTTTGTTCTTTTCTTCTTGTAAAAATCTCTTAAAACATGTTTTGCTTGACATCTTTCGAACAAGAGAAGAAGATGATTTCAAGCAAACGAGAATTCGAATCCCGGAGACTCAATGGCGGTGGCCTTTCTAGTCTACTTGACATTCATTTAGGGATTTTTTTTGCTTAAAGAGGTTTTAAAGTGTAAACGGCGGCTGGAGGGGTCAGCTCTCGAACTCACTTATTTTTTGTTGTTCAGGTGCAAAAGTGAAAGTGTTTTAGAAACTAGAAGGGTCGCTCTCGATTACATAAGGTTATTTTCATGTCGGTATTTTTTTCTTTCAAAAAATAAAAGCTTCATGTATGAGTTTGAAAAAGACGTGAACGATATTTTATTAATTTTTGTCAATAAAAAGTTTATTTTGAACGATATCAACATGTAAATAAACTTCATTTTTTTTTTAGCTACTCTTCTAGTTTCGAAAACACTGTTTCAGTTTCCCCTTTTTTTTTTTTGAGAAAAAAAGAGGATTTGTATTTCTAATGGACCAGATCTAAAATATAGTTCGTGTTATCTGAACTGTTTTTTTTTTTAAATATCTAAAAAATGATTTTTATTAAGGATGGAACTTTCGAATCCTCGAATCCCGCGAATCTTGAAAAATATTCGGGATTCGAAAACTCGAATCTTCGCGCTTTTTACGTCTTTTGAATCTTTCGAATCCTAACCTAGAAAAAACTTTGGTTAAAATTAAGTTTTAACTCCATTGACGTCCAATAAAAGCGTTCACTAACCAATAAAACCGGCGATTGTTGCAATTTCGGTGTTGTATCCGGGGATCACCAATGGATCACCTTGTGGCCTGACCCTGAGTGAAGCCACACTGTGTTTTTTATTATTAATAATTTAATATTTAATATTATTTCATTTATTTGTATCGTCTTAATGAATAATATAGGATTCTTATATGAAGGATTCGAGGAATTCGAGAATCTTTTCGGATTCGGATTCGAGAAAATTTACCATTTGTCCAACCTCTAATTTTTTTATTAAACTTTGATATAAAAAAGAAATTAATTAATCTTAAAATAAGGTCAAAATTGTATATTGTAGAAAAAAAATACAAAAACAATGCATTTAAAATAATTTAATAATTGTAGAAAATTATTAAATTAAATTATTTTAATGCATTTGAAGCATTGTTTTTGTCTTTTTTTCTACAATATACAATTTTGACCTTTATTTTAAGATTAATTTAATTATGTTTAATACTTTTTGTAGTCAAGAATTTTACTATTTGTTTGATAAAAAGGTTTATTTTGAGCTACCTTGAAGTTTCTTTTAAGGTTTTTTATTGTAAATATTTGCGAGTGACCCTGGTGTGGTTGGTGTGGCACCTGTAATCACACAGGCAAGTATGCTCAGCAAGATACAGTCGTTTGCCCCGCCCCTTTTATGAGCTGTCAAACCAAATAACAACCAATTATAAAATTGAAAAAGGGCGGGGCATGTAACCTCAGACCAAATAACAAACCATTTAGAAGTTTTCGTTTCTCATAAAAGGGGCGGGGCAAACGACTGCATTTTGCTGAGCACACTTGCCTGTGTAATCACACTTCATTGAAAGGTGTTTTTCTTCTCTTTTTTTCAAATTGTAGGTTATTTTTTTTCCAAATAAAAGTTTTGTTTGCTTAAGTTTTGTTGCCGTTGAAAAATGGAATTTTTCTTTTGTTGTTCACTTAATTTGTTGTGTTTAAATATGGAAATTAGTTTTTATTGTCCATCACTTCCTTTCGAAAACGAGGAAATTTTTATTTTCTTTGCAAAAAAAAGAATATTCAAATAAAGGCACGACTCAAACTTAAAACTCAGTTAACCTCCTTTTATTTTTCGTTTACACCTGAGACTTAATTTTGGTTCCTGGTTTTGTTTTGGGGGTTTTATTTTTTGACATTTTTCTCATTTCAAAAAGAGAGAATGTTTGCAATTACGAGAATGAGAATGATTTTATTATTATTTTTATTAGTGGTGGTCATCGTGTCGAGTGGTCAAGACTTGGACGACGAGGATGCTGATGATGATGACCACAGTTTAATATCATTTCATAATGAAACTGAAATTCAATCCGTGAGTTTTGAATTTAATAATCGATAATTTCTAAATTTGGTTCAGTCTTTTAATCAGAATTTTCGTTTTAGAATTGGACTCAGTTTAAGAAAATCGAACCAGAATCGAACCAACTTTTAGCAAGAGGTGAAATTAATTCATATTTGAAACTAGAAAAAGGTCTTTTAGAAAACTAGAAATGTAACTGAATCACTTAAGAATAATTTTCATGTTTGGGGGGGGTATCTTTCAAAATAAACTTTTTATTTGACCAAAAATGAAAAATAATATCTTTAAAGTTGCATCATTTTCATATACTGACATAAAAAGTTTATTTTGAAAGATATCAACATGAAAATACCCTTAAGTGATTGACCCTACCCTTCTAGTTTCTAACACTTAGGGTTGATGCTTCTGAAATTACAGAATAATCAAAAAAGAGTTTGTTAGAAAATATAAAAGCAAAGTGAATGTGCATTTTTATGACGATATCTTTCAAAATAAACTTTTTTGCGATTATTTTAAAATAATGCCCAAAAATTTATTTTAAGAAATAAAATCATGAAAACACTTTCTAGTTTTTAACAAGTTTTGAATTTTCATAATTAACGATGCTCTGTCTTTAACTTTAAACTTTGAATCCTGTTGAGAGAGTTGAAGTTTTAAATTTTTCTTGTTAAATTTGGACCTGAAATGAATGAATTATTTTTAGCGGCTGTCGTTGATCCATTGAGGCGATGCGATCTCACTTTCAACGACTTGGAGTTCTACTTTACGAATCCCGAATACCCTGGACCATACTCGAACAACCTGGACTGCTTGGTGACGGTGAAGCGTTCCAGAGATGTCTGTAGGTTGCTCGTTCTTTTTCAGTTCTTCGAAGTCCAACCTTCGGACGGTTGTCTCTCTGACTTCCTTCAGATCGGTGACGAGAGACTTTGTGGCACTTTGCCTTCGGACACAACCAGTTTTGTATTTTCTCTTTGCAGCAGCAGCATTTCTCGTAAAAATTAATCAGTTCGAAATTGCCATATTCGTTTTAGAGGAATTTTCTTTCACCGGATCCGAATTGAGGATGAAGTTTCGTACGGATGCGTTTGGAACGGCACCTGGGTTCTTCATACGTGCCAGACAAGTGCCATGTGGTACGGATGTGGCCGGTGGCTCTTCTCAGGGACGGTGCGACGTCTTAGTCGATCAGGCGCAGTTCGATATAACCAATCGGAACTGGCCGCTGGACACTCCGCTGGATTGCACTTTTACGATTCGGTTCGAAACAACCTCGGAGGTGTTTTTCATTTTAGCCCATTGATTCTTTTCTCTTACGAAATCAGGAAGTTTGATCCGGATGTTTGTTCTCTTCATTTGATCTTCGTCGCTCTCGATCTTAATTGTCAGTTTGAATATCTAGACATTGGTCAGCGACGATTTTGCTCTCAACCTAAAGACCAATTCCGTACAGAATCTCTTTTTTTTAAATATTCACCTTTGATATTAATTAAAATTATTGGTAATAAAGTTGTTTTTTTTTTTGCAGAAATGATCGATTTTCTTGGATTCGAATTCTTAATCCGTTTTCATTCGGGTCGAACCGATCGGAACTCGAGGTTATCGGTCCGAGTGATCCAACGGATGTGTCGAAAGAGACCGTCGACCTCACCGAGCATTGTTCCTCCTCCTCCTTTCATTCCGCCTTCTGAGGTTCCGTCAAAAGCTGTGACCACCACCGGAAGATGTCTTCTGAATCCGGACGATGGCGGAACGACCACATGGGCGAGGAATTTTCTCTTAAGATCTCCTTCGTATCCGATGAACACCGATTGCGTCTATGTAGTTCGGAAGAATTCTCTGGACGTTTGTTCTTTACTGTTTCTCGTTCAGGAATTCCGTTTGAAATCCACTCCGAATTGTGATTCTAATTTCTTGGCCGTAGGTAACGAAAGACTTTGTGGAAGTTTGCCGCAAGGAAGTGTTCGTAAGTAGTAGTAGTTGTTTGCGTGCCGAGTTGCCGTAACTTGAAATATAAATTTTCAGGTGTTTTTGAGTTTCCAAACGACGAGATTCTGATTCGTTTCTTCTCCGACACGTTTCGTGTTGGACGTTTCGCTTTGAGCGTTTCGCAACGGAGTTGCAAACAGCCGACTCCTGTTCCACCGGCGCCGATCGTTCCTATTCCTGGAGGTTTCAATTGCGATGCGTTCTACACAACCGCGTCTTTCGTGTTTTGGTCGACACCCGTTCCACCGTCTTCTGTCTGCACGACCACCGTGTCCAAAGCCGGTTCCCAAATCTGTTCTCTTCAACTCTATTTTCAGGTGTTTGATTTCGGTCTTTCCGATCCTTTGTGTTCGCTTTCGTTTCTCGACGTCAAAGGAGATCGACTGTGCGATCGATCTGTTGAAGGCACCACTAGTACGTATGCGAACCACTCAACGTCAAAGCCCGTTTATGACTTGCTTCGTTTTCATTCGAAGGAACCTATTCGTTCGATGGATCGAACATTCAGATTCGTTATTATTCTAGTTATGGAACTTCCAAATTCCGTATCGTAGCGTTGCAGAGGCCGTGCCGAAGAGAACCGCCATTTCCGATCGACTCTTGCGAACGTGGCCGGACACCGAGTGTCGTTTCGGATCCGAGATTCCGTCTACGTCACTCGGTGCCGTACGATTCGTTCGTCGATTGCGTTTACGTCGTGTTGAAATCGTCGCCTCGTGTTTGTCAGCTGCGAATCGACTTCGTTTATTTCGACTTGGAGGCCGGCGATCGTTGTTCGAACGAATTTTTAGAGATCAATGGGATCAGATTTTGTGGAAACGAAGCCACCGGAACTAAAAGTACAACGGCGTTCACAGACGAGCGACTTTTAATGGTCGAAACCGACCACTCTTTTTTACACTGACCAATCTTGTTGGCTACTAGCGGTTGGAAAGTGGCCCTAGTTTAGTTGAATGAACTGCAAAAAGTGGTCTTATTGAGTAGACTCGCGTGGTCGGTTTGGGCCACACATAGACCACTTTTTGCAGTCAATTTACACCACTAAAAGTCGCTCGTCTGCGTATGCCGTAAGTTGTATTTTCGATCGTCGTCTTGATTCCGAATTTCGTTCGTTTCTGCAGAGTCATTTGACTTTGTTGGGTCTGAGCTTTATATCAGGTTTCGTAGCGGACTTGGAAGTAAGAAACCGAGTTACGGACGCCCGCTACCGAGAGGATTCATTTTGGATGGCGACCAATTGGAGTGTTACGTGCCTTCGCTACCGCCACCACCTCAGCCGCCACAATCTTCTTGCTGTTGTAACCGGACTTTCTCGTCTTCCGAAGTATCGTTGGCAGTCGGTTTCGACTCGAAGTCGTTCTCGCCGCAACCTCCGTCTTACTGCGTTTACACCATTTGCAAGCATCGATCCGATATTTGCAACATCGAAGTGGAATTCTTGGCGTTCAGACTGCCGAAGAGTAAAAGCAACGATCTTTCGTGTGAGGACCACTTCTTGGAGATCGAAGGGAGACGACACTGTGGAACGATTCCGTCCGGAACCGTCAGTCAGTTCTGATATCGAAACGATAAATCGCGGCGATTACTAAAATGTTTTTTTTATGATTCCGTAGAGCGGTACGAGTTTCCGAACGAGGTGTTCCGATTGGCATATGGAAGCGGTGGTGGTGTCCCGTTCTTCAACGGCGGCGGCGGCGGTTTCTCGATTCGTATCCGACAGATTCCTTGTCTTGTACTTCCGGTTAATCTGATTCAACGTAACGATCCGTATTTCGGTAACCTCGAGACGGATCAGGCGGAGTCTTTGGATCCGAGTCCACCTTTTGGAGGTTGCGGTGTCGTCTACGATAAAACCGATTTCTATTGGAGCTCTCCAAGTTTTCCGCAGCGTTACGGACACAACGTGGATTGTGCTTTGACCATTAGAAAGTGAGCCGATTATCGAGATTTATCGGTTAATTGCAATTAATTTGTAATTTTTCTCAATATATGTCTTCAAAATAAAAGGACTAATCCGAACGTTTGTCGGTTATTTGTCGCTTTTCGTTACTTCGATGTGGAATATTCGGAAAGTTGTTCTAAAGATTATTTGCAAATTATTTCGGAACGGTTCTGCGGTTGGATTTCAGTTCCGTTCGAAAGTGAGGCATTTTTTTTTAAGAAAAAAAGATTTTGTGTTATTTTTTCATAATTTATGTTTATTTGTTTTAGGATTTTTTACGTTTGGTGGCGATTCGACTGTTTTGAATTTCCATTCTGATAATTCTGGTTCGAAACTCGGATTCAGTATTTACGTTAAACAAGAGTCTTGTGACGAATCGCCACGATTAAATAGAAATTCAACTTTATAGTGAAAATAGAACGACTAGTTCGTAATTATTAGGCCTATTAATTATTCCTCTTTTTTACGTCGCGAAATTTCATTTTTTTAAAAATGATTATTTAAATTTTAATTATTTAAAATTAAATTTTGTGTTTAAATCAGTACCTCAGAGGTAAACTGTGTTAAGTCACAAAACCTAAATTTTACAGGGGATTCATTTGAAAGTTTTCCTCTTCATTGAAAGGAATAGGACGTAACATTGTATACCACTATCTGGAGGCCGATGTGTAAAACTGTGGACTTAACACTGTTTACCGCTGATAGATTTCGACAAGCTGATTCACAAAAATCAAAAATCTTGTATTTTAAAAAATGTGACTTAACACAGTATACTTGTGAGGCACTAAAATCTAAAACCTTTTATCTGCGTCACCATTTGGCTTTATTTTGTGATAAATAGTAAATGAGGTGATATATTTCCAAAACGTTGTAAATGCCACAGAAGGGTGAAATACGTTTTTAATCGAAAATGGACTGTAAACCCCATGGTTTTTGCAGGGGAATTTGCTTGTCACGAAAAAACGGGAAGTAGAACTGTTGTGTACAAAGTCATAACGTTGTAACAGCCAATGGCAAGCCGAGTGGCAACATGGTTAGTTATTTAGTGACTATAGTCACGTTGTAAACGCCAACAATTTCACTATAGTGTCAGTATATGTTACATGTTGGCATTTACAACGTTTTTAGAACTGAAGTGAAGTTTAAAATTTTTTTTAAAAATATTTTAATTACTAATTAATAATTTTTAATAAATTTTCCTTATTTCTCAGTTTCTTGTAAATTGTATTACAATATTTTATGCCTACAATGTTATTTCGTTAAGTAGAAAATTTCTTTTTTCTCCTGAAAAATTTATATTTTGGCGTTTACAACGTTTTGGAAATATACGCTTGTGGTCTAAGCTTCAACAATAATTAAATAAAAATAGTAGTAAAATAAAAATGATAATAATATAAATAAAAGTAATGTGTTTTAATATATTCTTATAATAATTAATGTTTTAATTATTAAATATTTTTTATATGTTAAATTTAAATCCAATCTCATCTTTTTTTTTTTTCATTTTATTTCAAAGTTAAAAGTTGTCTCCTCATAGATCATGTTATTAACACTAGACGGCGCTAAACGACAGGCATATGATTTTATAGCCTCTATCAGGGAAACCTTCAAACTGGTGTTATAGCCTCGGCATCGTAAACTAAAAACAACTAAAACTAATAAATATAACCGGTTACTAATTTCAGACCGAGTTCATAGCCTCCTATAATATAGGTTATAGGAGGCTATGGCCTCGGTCAGAAACTAGTAACCGGTTATCTTTATTAGTTTTAGTAGTCGTTTTTAGTTTACGATTCTTTAATCCGTTTACTCCGATCGAATTATTTGATGTCCACTAACAAGGAACTCAATTGAAATCTGAGCACTCCTAGAATTAAAGTTTCAAAAACACACGAAAGATACTACAAGCGAGGACACTCTGACTTTCGCGTTTAGTTACACGCGTTGACATGTAGAGGGCGAAACAATCGTTTAGATTTGTGTATCTTATATGAATCAAGGTGCGTCACCTGCTGTTTGATGCGTAAATATATCGTGAGTGTCCTTACATTATTTTTTCCTTTGAACTTCTTTCACTTGTGTCTGGTGGTAGTGTCTGATGTGGCCTCGTTTTCTGTTGTTTTATCTTCTGGTTTAACTTGTTTAATTGTTGTTTTTGACGGAAACCTCACATTTTAAAGTGTTATACGCAGAGAAAAAGACAGTTGTGAGTTAATTTGAGGTGTTATCATTGCGTTTGGTGAGTGTTTTAGCGAAGATTTAGTTGGGGTTTTTTTGTTAGCCGGAGGGGGGGAGGAGGAGGAGGGGGTAGAGGATAAAATCCAATATGGCGGACGGACGTTTAAGAAACGTCCGAAAAGAGGAAATTTGACAAAATTTGTGTTTCTAGTATCTTTGTTTGTTATTTCGTTGGTTTCTTTATAAACATGAATGTCTGTTTCTTGATGTTTTTCTGTTAGGTTGTTTGTTTAGTTGTGATAGATGGCACCAGGGGGCGCCAGTAGTAAGAATAATGTTTTGCCATTGTGGGGCAATGAAAAGACAATGAATCTGAACAATTTGATTCTGACGAATATTCAGTCGTCGCATTACTTCAAGGTGAATCTGTTCGAACTGAAGACGTATCACGAAGTCATTGATGAGATCTACTACAAGGTTCGTTCATTTTCAGTCGTGAATTTTGGGCTTTTTTTTTTTTCTTAAATGATTCGTATATTTTTTCAGGTGGCTCATCTTGAACCTTGGGAAAAAGGAAGTCGAAAGACGTCCGGACAAACCGGAATGTGTGGTGGAGTACGTCAATCATCATTGTTTTTATCATATTTTTTCTAAAATATGGAAATCTTGTTGAAACTGTGAAGATTTCTGAATGTTTCTTACACATTCTTTCAGTTTTATGAATATTCTGTGCGATTTTTTCAGTTTTCTAAAGATTTCTATACATTTTATGTTATTTGTTTGTTTTGTAAAGATTTTTCATAACTTTAGTGGTTTTTTCCCGTTCTTTTCATTTAGGTACGAGGTGTAGGTGCCGGTGGAATTGTATCGACGGCATTTTGCTTGCTCTACAAGTTATTCACCCTTAAGTTGACTCGGAAGCAAGTGAACGGCCTCCTCACTCATTGTGATTCTCCGTACATCAGAGCTTTAGGTTTTATGTACATAAGGTAACCGATTACGTCGTTTTATCTTATTTTCGTCATAAACCATACGTCGTTTTTGTGGTTTTTGTAGATATACGCAGCCACCAGCTGATCTCTGGGACTGGTACGAAGGTTATTTGGACGACGAAGAGGTAATCTTAAGACGAGATGTTAATTTTGGTTTTACCTCTTTATCTTTTTTCTTCTGTTTGACGTTAAAATTGATTCGTATGATCGATTTTTTGTGTTATACGATCGAGTTTTCGAAAGCGATGTGGAACGAGGGTGAGTACGGCTGTTTAGCGCGAAGTCTTTGTTTTTTTTAGAAGGGAAGAAACAGAAACTTAGGAGACGGAACGAAGAAACGGATCCTCCTCCTCCTCTTTTATAAAGGGAATGAATCTATGGTCGATGTTAAGATTTGAGTCTGTTTTTTTAACAAAAAAAAACTTACAAGAATGGCATTTTTTGTTTTATGCACTTCAGGCTTCTCGAGAGTGAGAAAGAAAGAGAAACGAGACGAGAAGTTATCGGTCCGTTGTGATCGAATCGAGTGTTTGTTCGTTCGTTACGTTGCGTCTCTCGATTCTCCTACCCCCAGGGATTCTTCCAGGGAATTCGTGTTGCAGTTCATTTGGGGCCTCCGATCGAGGTTAACAAATAAAAAAAAAACACAAAAACTTGAATTGTTTGCGAGGAAAATATTCTCTCGTCTTGCAAAATTTTTTTGTTGTGTCTTTGTTTTGTGGGAAAATTGGGAGAGGAACCGATGTTTGCATTATTATTATTATTATTTTTTTGTTTTTTGAGTTGAGGAAACCAATTTCTTTTCTTGCAGATGATTGCGACGTGAAAGTAACCTGGGGTGTTTAGTGATTTTGTCGACTACTCCTTTCTGAATCTGTCTTTCACTGTATTTCTCGTTGGGTAAATGTGGAAATGTCGTGAGTACGAAACGTCTATGAATTTTACTCTTTAACGTGTTCTCTTATTTTTCATTTTCATTTTGAAAAGACACGAAATTAACTTCACTTTTGAAAAGACAGGCAAATTTACAGATTTAAAAGCAGAAATATTTTGTACAGTTTTCACATTTAGCTTTTGAGAAATACAGCAGGGACTTTCCGCACTTTTCTTAACGAATCGAGTCTCTCGACCGGTGAATAAAAGATGATATAAAACGATGTTTTCGTAAAGGTACGTAGACGATGACATCTGAGAACCTTAAGGCTGTGATGAACAAAAACAGGAAATGAAGTTCATTCATCTGAAGACCGATGAGATAAATAACGCGATTGTTTTAACTAACGAGCAACTCGTTCGAGTTAAGGAAAGTGCGGTTCGTTTAAAGTAAAAACAAGATAACATTCGAATGTCTCGTAAAACTTTTGAAGTTTTGTTTAACTAAATTTCCGAATTTGTTTTCTTTCTCTCTTTTTTTTGGCTTCTTCTCTTGTTTTGTCTCAGGAGTTGGATGTGAAAGCGGGTGGTGGGTGCGTGATGACGATCGGAGAGATGTTGCGACACTACCTTACGAAACTAGAATGGTATTCGACTCTGTTTCCTCGCATTCCGGTTCCGATTCAGAAAGATTTGGAGAGAAAATTGATGGACCACGGGCCGATGATGAAGGTCGTTTCTCGTAACAATGGAATCGAAGGACCCGGCGGAAGTTTCGGAGGAGGAGGTGGTGGTGGTGGTAATGGCGGCGGTGGCGGTGCAGCCAACTATAACCATTCCGACTCACCCGGAAGAGGCGGATCAACGAATGACTTCAAAGACAGACATATAACGGACGAAGAAGTTTCTTGGGGCGAAGCGGAGCGGATAGCGAAACTTCGAAGGTCTCCGAGTAGAGAACGGAGATCGAAAGAGGAAGGAGGAGAGAGACGAAAACACGGAGGAGGAGAGTGGCGTAGTAATGGAGAACGTAGCGACGAACGGGATCGAAGTGGAAGACGGGACGTGGAGAGCAGCGGTGGAGGAGAACGGCGCCATGATCATCGAGAGAGACCAAGGGAACATCATCACCATCACCACAAAGACAGCAGAGAGAAGTCGTATAGAGATCGCAGTCGGAGCCGAGATCGGAGGCACAGGTGAGGTATTTAGGTCTGTCTTGGTCATTTTTTTTTTATTTATCTTCGTTTGCCGATATTTTAACCCGTTTTGAATCTTGTTTTTTGGTAGTTAATGCGAGGGTTTTTTATATTTTTTTTTGGGTTGCAGCCGAGAGCAAAGTCGACACTATCACCGCGAACGATCACATCATCGTCGATCGAGGTCCAGAAGTAACGAACGTTATCGCGAAAAGTGATAACAGATAGAAAAAGGAGAAAACTCGAGTGACTTTCTAGCGGTATATTAATTAATGAGAACATTTTTCTGGGAGTTCTGTCTCGTTGTTTCAACGTCGCGTCAACGGACGTCATTGGACACAAACGGAAGGTGCAAATTCGAAGTTTGTTTTGTGTTTCTCTGAAACAATAGTGTTTTGTTTTTCAAATACGGGTTCCTTTTGGAGTTGAAAAAAGTAGTTCCATTTTATTTTTTCCTCAATGTCTTTTGTTGTGTTAAAAAGAAAACTGAATTTAAGAGTTTCTTTAAATGCGATCGATATTTCGAGATCTCTCGAATTGTTTGTGAATTTTTAAGTTCATTAATATTTACGATGAAGAATTGTAAAAAAGATGAATAACTTAACGAGTGACATTTAAACGAATTGTAATAAAAGCGTTGATATTTTATTCTTAATATTTAATTTAGTTTTTGTTTTTTTCTTTAGTGAGTCACAATTAAGTTTCCAAACGATAATTGAGGAATTAAATTTCACAAAATACATATATACATTTTTTGAATTAAATTTTCTAAAATTTATAGTTTCACGTTATGAAATTATTTTTTTTTAATTTTATTATTCATTTTAACCTAATAACCTTTCATTTTTAGAATTAATCTAATTCTCAATGACTTTTATCAGTATGTGTACAGTGTGTTTCACAAGTTTCAGCACTGTGAATTTTGAACTCAGAAATTGACTAGTGTAAGTTTAATAATTGGTTATTGCAAAAATATCTTTTATGTTACGAAACTGGTTCTTTGCAATAAATTTATTAAACGTACAATTTCTAGTTTTCTTGGTTCATTTTGATACAAACCGTGTTATATTAGTTTGTGGGCACCCTGTACTGTTGTCCATCGATATCGACTGCAGCGCCAATGTTTCAGAATTTCGCCGTTCTTGTTGAATGTTTTTCGTTGTTATACATGCCAGTAGCGCAACTCCATTTCAGAGAACGTCGTGAATGTGGAACTTAAATGTATTGTTGCTGTTGTTTTTTCTCAATGTTTTTTGTATTTTTATTTCTCTGTATATAAGAAGTCTGAATCTTTTTTACATGTAGGTTCATTAAATTGCATTTTAACGAAAAATAAATTTAGCTCGAGGAAGGATTGGCGCCATCTATTGGCCACACTGATCCCTGAGGCGGAATTATTAGTTGAGCCACCTCTATATAGTTAGTTTGTTACACATTCTGTTATTCATCGACTTGTCCAACAACGTGACGTCACTGTCATTTATTTCTAATGACGTAACGTTCAACTGCTGGATATTTCGAAGAATAACCGGATTGTAACGTTGATTCTTTCTTACTCTATTGAAAGGTGGTTGTTTTGTGCGGGCATTGCGCTTGTTATTATTTTTTTTGGTTGTTTTGTTTCAATTTTAAAGAGGTTTTCATTTAAAAAAGAAACGGCTGAAGAATGTCGGACGACGAAGAAGTTTTGCAAGTGAAGAAGTCCAAGTCGTTGCATTACGGCAGTTTGGACGAACAAGCGGAAAGATTGTTGAGCAACGTTCAGAGACATGATCAGACTTCCGAGGCGATTAGAAAAGGGATGGATGCCGGGAACATCAACATCTCCGACGGTAAAAAAAAATCACCGTCATCCGCGCTTGCTGTTTAAACCACGTTTAAACTCGTCTTCATTTTCACAGAATACATGGAAATCGAAGAGGAGACGAACAAAGAGAAATCCATCATGTTGGAGGAGTTTGAACGCAGGAAAAGAGTAAAATAATAAGAGTTTGGATCTCCTGATAAAGTTACTGTCTTCTCTTATTCGATTCTCGTCACCTTTTAGGCTCGACAGATCAACGTGTCGACGGACGATGCAGAAGTTAAAGCCAGTTTACGACATCTCGGAGAACCGATCTGTTAGAAAAATGACTATTTTTTGTTTCGGCTTCTTGTTTCTAATCGTTGTTTTATTGTTATTTTTTTTTGTAGGTATTTTCGGCGAAGGACCGGCCGACAGAAGAGAACGTCTCAGACATCTGATGGCTAGAATAGGAGAGGATTCGATCAATAAGAAAAAGAAGGAAGAGGAAGCGGAAAGGAAACATCTGAAGAAGGAACACGAGATGACTTGGTATCACGAAGGAACGGTTTCTCTTCTCAATGCTCGATATTGGATTGCGGAATATTCGATTCCGAGGTTTTCGACGTGATTTGAAGAGAGAAGTTTTTGGTGGCCGATTGGAACCCGTTTTTTTTTTGTCTTTCTTGTAGGGCGCGGGCTCGAATAGCGAAGGCGAGAGAGTATCAAGCGACGGTGGACAGAGCGAGAGCGATACAGAAGCAAGAGATGCATAAGAAATTACGTGTAGGTTCACACTAGGAATATCGTTTTTTCGTATTTGCGTTGACTTTGAAGTGTTCGTTTCGTTTTCTCAGGCTCTCAGTATAAGTTCGAGTCAAGTGGGTGACACGAGACCTGTTTCTTATTGTCAGTTCAGTCCGAACTCGAAGATGTTAGCAACGGGATCATGGTTACGACGATTATAGAAACGAATGTCGGTTCGAGGTTGTAATTGAAGCATTTTTTTTTCTTCTTCTTAGGAGTGGTCTTTGTAAACTGTGGTCCGTTCCCGATTGCCAACAGATCAGAGTTCTTCGAGGTTGGTATATATGTATTATAGTTCATTTTTCGATCAAAAAACGTGTTTCGTTTTAGGTCACAGCCATCACGTTGGTGCAATCGTATTTAATCCGCAAGCGACGCTGACGATGGACGATAAATCTTGTTGTTTGGCTTCGTGTTGTGCCGACGGTTCGGTCAAACTGTGGAATCTAGAAAGGTGATTCTTTTAAATGAGAAAGACGGCAGTCGAACGTCTTTTGTTACTTTTCTCTGTTTATAGCGAGACTCCGATCGGTGACATCGAGGGTCATGCACCTTATCGCGTTTCTCGCCTCGCTTTCCATCCTTCGGGACGTTTTCTGGCCACGTGCTGCTTCGATAACTCGTGGCGTCTCTGGGATCTCGAGGCTCAGGAAGAGATCCTTCATCAGGAGGGTCACAGTAAACCGGTTTTCGATTGTAGTTTTCAAATCGATGGTTCGCTGATTGCAACCGGGTGATTTAAAACGTTCTTTCGTTTGTGCGTTAGAGTTCTTTTTGATGCTGATGGTTTTTGTTTGTTGTTTTACAGGGGAATGGATTCGTTCGGTCGTATTTGGGACTTGAGAACGGGTCGTTGCATTATGTTTCTAGAAGGACATCTGAAATCAATTTTGGCAATTTGTTTTGCACCGAACGGGTTAGTCGTAGCCTCGATCATTGGGTTTCTTGTACTCTGTTATTAAAAGTTGGGGTTTTTCATTTTAGTTATAACGTGGCCACTGGTAGCGAGGATAATTCCTGTAAGATCTGGGATCTGAGGCAAAGGAAGTTGGTTTACACAATTCCGGCTCATTTAAATCTCATATCGAGCTTACAGTTTGAAAGTAAGACTTAACGCAAAATGACGAATCTATTAGTTTTCGATTTTTAACGGTGTTTTCTTTAGAGAGTATGGGAGATTATTTGGTGACCGCATCGTACGACAACACCGTTAAGGTTAGTTATAACGATCTGAATCATCTGATCCGACGTGAAAATAAGTGTGGATTTTTTTTTTTGGTTTTGTCTTTCTCTTTTTAGGTTTGGGCTCAACCGAGTTGGTTGCCGATCAACACTTTGTCCGGTCACGACAATAAAGTATTATCTGTAGATGTTTCTCCCGATGGTCAATACATTGCAACATCTTCGTTTGATCGGACCTTTAAGCTTTGGGCTCCCGATTAATTTGAATTTTTTTATTCACATGGATCAATTTTTATTCATTAAAATAGAAGTTTTTCTATTATTTTTTTTTTATAAATTGGGTTTTTTTTTTGTACATTTTTTTAGGGATGTTCGTTCTGCAGTTAAGTTGGGTTCTTTGAACCGCTCATTTTTGAACTCTGGTTATTTTCTGTCTTTCGGAAGAACAAAATTAAATTAAAAAGAGAAACTAGAAGGGTAGCCCAATTACTGAAGGTCACTTTCATGTTGAAATCTTTCAAAATAAACTTTTTATAGACCAAAATTTAAAAATATCATCTTGCTTTAAAGTTGAGTCATTTTCAAAGTGACATAAAAAAGTTATATTTTAAAGGAAATCAATATGAAATCAACTTTGTGATTCAGCTGTCTTTCTAGTTTCGAAAACACTTTCTAGTTTCCCTTAATTTTTACTCTTCTGAAAGACGGAATAATTAAGAGATCGAAAATCAGCTGTTCGTTAAAGATTTTAGTGATATTTAGTTTAGTTTTAGGGATTTTCAAAAATAGTTGTCTGACACATTCTAATACGCCCCGTATAGAACGTGGTACAAAATAAAATTGAACGAACGCTGTTCCAATATGTTGACATCCGGTATCTCAATATATTGACTTAGTATCTCCATATATTGACTTATTATCTCAACACATTGAGGTATTATTTCAATATATATTGAGATACTATCTCAATATATTGACGCAGTATTCTTTCCATTTATTTTTGTTCCATGTCCTAAAAGGGGCTCCGTACGATAACGATATTTTGTTTATTTAATAGGGATTTAAAGAAAATGTTAGTTGACAACGTGTTATAACGCAGTGCCACCTTTTGACAATTATCAGAAGCTGAAGGCGGGAATGTGTTTCTATTGTGGTTTTCGCGCGTTTTTCTTCATTTTTTCAGCTGAATTAAGTTATTTTTTCGATGAAACACAGCCGAATTAACAGTTTCTCATGTAAAATTGTAAATTGAAACAGTGAATGCGACGATAAGATGGCAGAAAGACCAGAAGACTTGAATTTGCCGATCGCCGTCATCAACAGGCTTGTCAAAGAATCGGTAATTTTCAACACCAAATTCCCGAACAAAATTGAAAGTTTATTTCACGTTTTCTTTACCTTTTAATCAAGTTACCTGATGGTGTTAACGTTTCCAAAGAAGCCAGGACGGCCATTTCGAAAGCTGCGAGTGTGTTTGTTCTTTACGCCACTTCATGGTGAGTTTCTTTTATGAAATTTCAGACCGGAAGTAACGAAATGATTTTGTTTCAGTGCGAATAACTTTGCGTTGAAAGCGAAAAGAAAGACTTTGACGGGTCAGGACGTTTTATCCGCAATGGTCGACATGGATTTTGAGAAGTTCGTTGAACCTTTAGAGGAGAGTTTAGAGATTTACAGGAAAGGACAGAAAGGAAAAAAAGACGCTCTCGAACAACGAAAGAAAGACAGAGAAGCGGAATTGGCAGCAAATAACAAGGATGACGTCGATGAAGACGACAATGATGAAGAAGACGACGACGACGAGGGAGAAGATGAAGAGTTGGGAGGAGAATTAAAAGTGGAGAATCATGGTGACGACGAAGACGATGAAGATCCGAGTTCGAATGAGGGAAATGAAGAAGAAGACGAAGAGCAACAGGAGGAGGAGGAGGAGGAAGCTGAAGAAATGGAAGACGACGGCTAAACAAAAGGTCCGTTTGTTTATTTCATTGTTTTAATTGAAATTATTAACAATCGCTTAAAATGAAAATGAACTCGACTTGCATTTGCATTGTGATAATTGTTTAATATGAGTTTAGAAAGATAAAAGGTAAAAAGTTTGCGATAAAATGGTGATTATTAAGATACAAGGCGATTTTAAAATGGACGTTTGTTTGTTTTTTTAAAAAAAAAAGAAGAAGTGAAACGTGGTAAGAGAAAAAATGAAATCCTTAGATCGGAACTTCTTTTTCGTCTCACAGCTTAAGAAAATGGAGAAAATTGTAAAAACTGTAATAACTTTTGATCGGCCTATCTTTGAAAACTAAAAAGTTAAGTTTTGAAAGTACGACCACGAAAATGTTTATCTTTACTCTTCTAGTTTTCTTCGAATTTTTGTTATTCCTATAGTTTTAGGAGAGCAACACTATAAGAAGAAATGCGTTTTAGAAACTAGAAAGGTAGCTCAATCACTTAAGGCTGATTTCCATCTTGATATCGTTTAAAATAAACTTTTGTTGTCGGTTTTAAAAACTTTTAACGTAAAGCTGACGATATTTTGTTTTAATTTTCAAAATAAAAAGTTTCATTTCAAAATATATCAAAACGTGAAAACAACCTTAAGTGATCGAGTTACCCTTCTAGTTTCTAAAACACTTTTTAGTTTCTCTTAATTTTGCTCTTCTGAAAGACAAGAGTTTAAAAAAAAATCAGCTGTTCATAAACCAGCTTAATAGTTGCTTCTGATAAGCTGAGACAAGAGTTAAGAGAAGCGAAGTGCGACGGCCCTTTCGATGTGCGCTCTGCATAGAGGACACGAGGTAATCGGCGTTCCGCATTCCTCGCAGCAGCAAACGTGTCCGCAGTTCAGGAAAAGTAAGGTGCACTAGACAGAAACGGACAATTTAATCGAGAGAAAACCTGATCTCACTCTTGAAAAAGACTCTTGACGAACCTTTCGGTCGAGACACACGACACATTCTGTTTCGAATCGTGCCCTCAAAGACACTCGTCTTTCCATCTCTGGAGGTGGAGCTGAGGGTACGATTATCGAAGAAGCCGCCGCCTCTTCTAGTTGTGCGTTGTTGTTACGATACGACTCGACGGAACGCAAGATGTCTTCTCTTACGAAGACGTCTTTGATGCCCATCTGAAACGACATTTGTACGAGAATGTTTGGTTAAATGGAATTGTGGATCCAGCTCCACGATCGGTTTCGTTACCCGTTTCAGATCGCCGTGTTCAAATCTAAGTAGTTGAGCAAGTGTCACTTTGTTCTTTACGAACATAAGCACGTAATCTTCTGCGCGTGCTTTGTGCAGGATCGTTCTGATTGGATCCTCCATGAACTTCACCTAAATGTCGAATCGGAATAGACAAAAATGAACGTCGCTTGTCTCTCTTTTATTTGCGGAAAAGCCGTTCGAATTCGTTTGACCTGGTTTTTGACCTCTTCCGGTTTGACGTCCATCAGGCGTTGATATTGTAAGAGCCAGAAGTCGCTTTCTTCCATCGTACGTCTCGATTCCATCTCGTCCTGTCGTTCAATGAAGAGATTTCGTTGTAACAACGGACGATTCGGAAGAGGTCAAAATGCGAAAAGTGTTTTTTTACCATTCTCTTTTCAAATTCACGGCGTCGTTCATCTTGTTGATCCATAAGTTTGACTAGAAGCCGTGTCAGAACTGCGCGTTGTTCTTCGAGAACTTGCTGCGATCGGATCGAAGGATCGATTAATATCTTAAACCACCCCACGACTTTTTACAAAACGAACGAACCTTTTCGAACTCCACTTTCAAGTTCTGTTTCCTGACTTCGAGAAGTGTAAGGTTTGTGAGTTCTTGTTCGATGAGCAAAATCTGGAAAAGAGAATTAATAAACGGACTGCGATCTTCGGACGTCATATCCGAAAGTGAAATTACGGAAGGATCAAACCTGTTCGGTTAAATGCAAATATTCGGTGTCTCGTTTCATCATCAGTGTCGAAAACGCTTTCTTTTGAATCTGCTCTTCGTGAGAAATTTCAGCCATCAGTTTCTCGTGATCTTTGCCGCTACGAGATATGATTTCACCGAGCCTCTGGTCCAAATCGAGATTCCTACCATCGGAAGCATTTCGTTATTTTTTTTAAAGGAAATTACGTGTTTCTCGATATATATAAATTTCCTCACTCCAATTTAGTCCGTTCTAAACGTTCGGTTCGATCCACGGCACTGTCGGTTTTGAGTTCCGCTTCTAGGAATTGATTTGCTAAAATACTTTCCATAGCCTCTATAAAAACCAATCGGACAATTAGTCGATTACGTCATAGAAAACCATTCTCGTCGTTATACCCAAGACTTCTTTTCGTCTCAAAACGACAGTTTCACTCTGAACAGTCATGAATAGTTCTTCGAACTCTTTTCTAAAGTAAAAAAAAAAATGTCGCTCGCTAATACCAAATGATCGGAAACGTGGTTTTTGTTTACGACAAACCTTTCTCTCGAGAGAGCTCCCAACACGGTTTCGGTGTTCCTTCGCGATTCGTTCATCTCCAAGAGTTGATGAAGTGCTTCCACAGATTCACGTTCGACTGTACGAAAACTGGCAGTTTAATCAGAGTTTAAGTTTTTCCATACGGTGGTTTCCCCGACCTTCGTAAAGTTCCTTGAATAGACGCCGCCTATCGACGTCCTTCTTATTCTGTGCCAGTTCCAGTTCTTCATCCATCCGACCTTTATCTTGAATCAGTTCTTCGACGAATTTATTTTTGCTGGATCGAGTTGCATCGGCCACTCGAGCGAGGTTTTCGAATAACACTTGAAGGTTCCTCTCCGCTTCCAAGTTAGCCATTTCGTGTCGATCCTGAAACGAGGAATCGGAGAAAAAAAAACCTAGTTCCTACCGTATACATCGGACCTAAACAAAACACGTAAAAGTGCAGCTACGGAGAGAGAGAGACAGAGAACGGGTGAAATCTACGAGTGAAACAACATGCCTGTGTCTGTGCAAGTTTAATCCAAGTGTCCTGAAAGATATGTTGAAAGTTATGCTCTTTTATTTGAAAGGTTAACGAATAAGTTTTTTAAAAAACCCTCTTTTGGTACCTCGCCGGTATCGTAGTGAAGCTGCGATTCGAGTTCGAACGGACATTCTTGTCTATCCGTATGATTCAAATACTCCACTCCGCTTTCTGAAAAAGTTATGACTCATCTTTACGCGAAAAAAAACAGAACTTTTAAAAGCTTTCTCTCCCTTACGATTACCGTTACATAAAAATCTCATGATCGCTTCTAATCCTTGGACGCAAACATCTGAAACGGACGAATTAGCTTTATTATTTTGAAACGAATCGAGTATACGATCAAACTCGAACCCTTCGATGGATATTCGTAGTTTTCTTCGTCCATGACTAGATTCTTCAATACTTTTAAGTTGCACAGTTGGTTTGGGAGACGTACGATGACGTTGGCCGATATGTCGAGCTCTTGCAACGACTCCAGCCGACAGATGACGTCTGGAAATTGCTTGAATCGGTTTCCTGAAAAGGAAAGAGGTTCTCATACTGTGAATTCTAGGTCGACACGAGACCTGAACGTGTCGTACCTTTGAGGTTTAAGACTTGTAACCGTTCCAGTTGACTGAACGATTCTGGCAAATGTTTAAGTTCGTTGAATTGTAGATATAATGCCTGAAATCGAGAATGTTTTTATAAAGAGATGGAACAATCGTTTTAAAATGGTTCGTTTTTACTTGTAGATTGACGAGAGATCCGATTTCTTCTGGCAGTTTGCAAAGTTTATTGTTATTAACGTCCATTACCTGAAAAAAATGGCATGTCGGTTATTGATTATTATTCGATTAATCTCTTAAAACTTGTTTTTTAAACCCTTAAAAGTAGAAGATCTTTCAAGTTTCCACCGCCATTCAGAGATTTCAGAAGATTGTTTTGTAGCAAAATGATTTCCTTTCGACAAACTTTACACCAAGAGTAAACACCGGATGGAACCTTCGTAAAAAAGACAAACAAAGATGTTACGAAGTTTGGAAATGCGGTTAATTTTTCTGATAAAACCTCCTGAAGATTGCAATCTGTCAAGTTGAAAACTGGTTCCGGATCCTGTTTAGCCTGAGAAAGTAACAAAAAAAACACATAATTAATCAATATGTCATCAAAAGCATATTTAGAAGCGATTTAGTCACAAGTAAAAGCTTGTGCTCGGTTTTCTGTTTGAAATTCTCTTTGGAGGTAGAATTCTTTCTGGAACCCCACTTAAAGAACGGCATTTCGGTGTCTTCTTCTTGTTCGTCCGCACTTTGGTCCATTATATCAGGTGAAGATTCTAAAAAAATAAAGGCGTAGAAGGTGTCTTAATTATTGTTTTTACGATGTCAGATTTGTTTCCTAATGTTTCACCCCTTTTGGTCATTCTGGTTTGGCTCAAAAATTTTGCGTTTAAATCAACTTACATAAACCGTTCCTTTACTCAATCGAAGTTGGAAGAACTCAAACATCGCCATTATTTTTTTAACAAACTAAAAATCATGCGTACGAAAAAAAAAACGTCAAAAATAAAACATTTAATAACAAAAAGAAAATAATATTCAGTCCGTTTTTAAACTCAGCGTTGAAGTAATCCACGACGTCACATCCATAGATGTCTATGGCGACGTGACGTCACTGATTATTCGGCAGTTAAAATAGATGGATTAGATTGATAAATCAAACAATATATTACAGCAGAGAGAGGGGGGAAAACAAACACACGCGCGTGTCATTATTTGTAAACAAATGCACGTGCTTCTTTTACTGGTCGTGACCTTCGACCCCCCTCCCCCTTTCTCTTACCTAACACCAACCACCTGACGATAAATTACGTCACTGACTAACCAATCACAATCAAATTAATGTTACTTTCTAACCAATGATCGATTAGTTTGCATCTATTCGTCATTATTACGTAAATGTTTCGTGTCTTTTACCTTATTTGACCTGTAACGAGTGGTTAATTAACAAGATAATGTATTCGTTATTGTTATTTAGCCGTTTGTTTCTTAACATTCGATGTGCTAAAACATCTTGAAATTATAAATTAAAAGAGCTAACAAGTAAGGCCAAATCCGTAATAAAACATTAAAACACAGTCGGTAGATTTTGCTCGGATTGCTCAGAGCGATCCGTCGTGCGCCGCCATCTTACAATATGACCAGTTTACGTAATTTTATTTTCGTGGTTGCAGTTTTTTTGGATAAAAACTTGTGAGTTTACGAATCTAAAAATGATTACTTTTTTGTTGAATTAAATATGGTTGACCGCTATATTTACATGCATATTGTTTTTAATAATAATTGCATCGTCTTGTCTAAGTTTTTAATGTTTGTTTTTTTAGAGAATCACATTATTCCTTATATAGTAGAGATTCTTGTTTCAGTTTGGTAGCCTTGGTTCTAAGTGTTAATGCGTTTATAATTCCGGCGTTGTTTTTGATCCGTTTGCTTGGAGTAATTTTGTTTCTTCTTTGGCCAATGGCTCGGTCTCCGAGGATTCGTCACTCCTTGACAAGTGCTGCCGTCTAGTGGATTTTGTCGTTCATTTTCAGTGATGGGGATCGGTCGAAAAACGTGTCATATGTGTGTCGGTCCTTCTTCAATGGCTTTTAATTTATTTCGTTTTTCATCATTTTAGTCATGAGAAAAGAACGGAATTCTTGGTTTTATCAACGTTTTGGACGAAGATAGTTCCTCTAAAGACGTGTGTTGTTACAATTGGATACGGTAGACTCGTGTTTTGACGGTTTGAAGTGAACGATGAAGGCGAGTTTCAATGAAGAAGAAGAAGAGAGAATTTCGCTGTAATCTCATCTCATAAAATGGGGGGAGGGATGATGATTTAGATGGCGGTGGCAGCAAAAATGGCGATCTCTTCTTCGAATTCTCTCCTCCTTCAGTGACTAATAAGAAGACCTCTTTTTTTCTTCTCAAATTGAGCCCCTGTGTCTCTCTGTTAACTGGGGTTTAGGACCTTGTTTTGAAAAGATGGCCGCCCATAATTTCATTGGTTTTTATTGTTCGAAAGTGATCATCAATCGGTGGATTTGGATGTAAAACGGAAGAGGAGAAAGGAGAGGTCGTCGTCGTCGTTGTTGGTTTGTGCGGGTTCTCACTTTTTATCGTTTAATGGGAGCTCAACAAGCGAAAGAAAGTCGGTCATCTGGGGGCGGCGGTGGTGGTGGGCCAGTTGGGGGCTCAGGAGGAGGTTCCGGTTCGGGAGGTCAAACGAAATCAACCAAGAATCGAAATCGAGGAGGAGGAGGAGGAATAGGAGGTGCATTGGGATCCAAAGACAGTCGGACGTCCATTGGAAACGTTTTCACAGAACACAATGGTATTATTTGAATCTTATTTGTTGTTTCAATTTGTATTTTATCGTGGGGGGGGGGAACTGTCAGAAAATCGTTTTAGGCTTTCGGTCATTACTCATCATTAGGATGTCGTCGTCGTCTCAAGTGATGTTTACCTTTGTTATCATCACTTGTAGCATTCAGGGTCAAGTGAGCGTGACGTCACTTGACCACGCCCAACCTTTCTGGGTCGTTTTTTTTTTTCGGTGGTTGTCGCCCACGTGCAATGGGTGCGTGCGCATGTCGCATCGCATTAAACGATTGCGATTGGCTGATTTGGCAGTCATAAATCTGGATAAAGCTAGAGTTGACTATGACGTCATCGGTACGAAAATACTCGGCTGGATTGTAAAACCGCTGTGTTTAACAACGTACTGTAAGTTTACGGTTAATTAGAATTGATACTAATGAAATGGTACAGATGATGAATTAGTTTGCAAACAGAGAGGGAAACACGACACCCAATCGGTTGAATTTATCCAGCAGTCGGTGACGTTTTTGTCTACCATTTTATCTCACCAATTACGTGTTGCGTTTGATTAGACCGATGAGTTTAAAAATGTACTCGGGTCTGAATCGATTCTGCTTTAATACCGCGTTTGTTATCGACAAGTCACGCAGATCGCGCAAATGTGGCGACTGTAAACGCTTCATTCGGTGTTATTGGCTGCTAAATGAGGTCGTTGACCCTGTTTGTCCTTTTCTGACATCGAGAACAATGAATGACATTGACCAACAGACACTTCTTATAATTTATTATATTATTAAGTGAAATAATAATCTTTAATAATAATAATAATGGGTGCATCACTCTGGCATAGAATAAACCGGAAGTGATTAATTGAAATTGGACGACGCATGCGCATTCCTACGGTGGTCGCCTTAAATTCTGTTTGTTAAAATCTTTATATTCGTCGTGTTTTTAGTCTTATTAAATTTTGTTTTTTTATTTCTTCTCTCTGGCTCTTGAAGTCGATTGCGGCGATGATGATGATGATGTGCGAATTGATGAAGTTCTTATTTTCGTCAGCTTCGAGTATTTCCGCCCAGTTCAGTGGCCATTATTGATTTATTGTGCCCTATACTCTGATTGGATGATGACATTTTTGAGGGTAGAGAGGTGGGGTGGGTTAGAGAGTAATGACGTCATATGAGAGCGAGTCCATTTGTCGATTTTTTTTTTAGTGGGAAGGAGGAGAAGGTTAGGGTTAATGAGTTAAATGTCGATCTTGTTGGATGAAATACATCCAAAGGATGTGTTGCCATGGTAACCGGCTGTATGACGCGATGCTGCGATCTTCTTTCTAGAATAGCCACCCTCCCTCTCCCCCCCCCCCCCCCCCCCCCCTCTGTTTATTATGAGTTTCTAGAATTGCGTAATAGTAATAAAAACGTCTTTCCTCCCTCCTTTTTTCAGTCACCTTGAGTGGGGGGGGGATATTTTTTTAAGTAGAACGTTGACCTTAGATTAGTAATCAATGCAGACAAGACAACGTTTCTAAATTCACCTGTTAATCAATGTATTACATCGTCTGTGACGTCAAAGCCGTTGTATAATAATAAAAAGATTGGGGGAGGGGGTGGGAGGTTTATAACTGGTGCTGATAAAAAAAAATAGTTTATCTCTTTTATTAGAAGGAATTTCAATTCTCTTTATGTAAATTCATTTGCATAATATGCAAATGAAGTGATTTTCAATATGCGCACCCACCGTAATTATGCGAAACTCACTCAAAACAATGAGACTCTTCTCTGAATAGTTCATTTTGAAAGATATCAACAGAAGCAGGGCGCGGATTTTTATGCATTATCATGCATATGTTTCTCAATTTGTGGCTCAAGTGCCAATTGCGAAGTAATATTCATCATTATTAGAACAACTTTCACATTATGATTTTTCTAATCAAAAATGGCTTAGGATGGCTGATTATTATTAATTAATTAGAATTCTAGCCTCTAACCAATGTTTTTGACTTAATTAAAACGAATTGTTAGTTTGATTTGAACGGGGTGAGTGTTACTTCACAATTGGCTCTTGGGCCACAGATTGAGAAAGGTTTGCTTGATACTGCATAAAAATCCGAGCTCTACTAATAAGTGAACCATTTACTCTTCTAGTTTCTTAAACACTTAGAGCCGATTTTTGAACTGTGATTGTCTGTTTTAGGAACAAAAATAAAAGAAACTAGAATTTTTTTTTTTTTAGAAACTAGAATGGTAGCTCAATTGCTTAATGGTATTTTCATGTTGATATCTTTCAAAATAAGCTTTTTATGGAATAAAAGTTTAAAAAAAAATATCGTCTGCTTAAAAAGATGGGTGGCTCGGCTCATCTTCAAACTTTAATCAGATATCAACATGAGATATATCAACTAAATATGACTTAGTTACTCTTCTAGTTTCTAAGACACTTTTAAAGTTTTTCTTAATTCTGCACCTGAAAAACTGGAATAATTTGAAGTAGAGAGATGCGTTTACATTAGATTTCTATACGAAGGCGGCACGCATCTCATTCGCAGCGCGTGATACACACAATATGAGGCGATTCCCACTTCAACCCCGTTTGCAACAGACTAGAATGTGTGTTACTTTTACACAATAGAATCAACTCCTAAAAATAAGATCCATAATGATCCTATTTTTTGTGTGTTATTTTTGCACTCGAAAGAGATTAAAACGCGAACGAAATAATGAAACCCATTTTCGGTGATTTGGTTTGTAATTCTAGTCTCGTATCTTGAGGTCTTTTTTGATGTTTTCTATGGCCACACCCTAAACTAAACCTAAAACCAAACTAATAATCTACGGAATTGGATCTTTCTCTCTGTAGGGAAATCGCTTAAATGGGGATTTTTAATAATAATTCATCTAGACTTGGCTCTTCTCGAAGAAGTCGTTCTTCGTCGTCTTTATTTTGGAAATATCGATTTTTATTCCGACATATCAACCACGAGACAAAATTTTAATCACGATTACAAAATTTCATTCCTTTTTTTTTTCTTTTTCTCTCTCTCTCTCTCTCTCTCTCTCCCTATTTTCAGAAGCCCTTCTACACAACCGACCCCTGCCGGACATTCCGGATTTATCCGACGATGGAGGCGGAAGTTGTCTCGGGTATCCTTTCGACGGCGCCAACCGTTGGACGTCAAAGGAGAATCTTCTCTCGAAGGAGGAGGACGATCCGCAGCTATTTGTGGCTCTTTACGACTTTCAGGCGGGAGGAGACAACCAACTTAGCCTCAAAAGAGGTACTGATTCATTTTCTTTCGAAAGACGAGAGAGCTCCGGTCGATCTTAAAACACTTCTTTCGGTTCTTTTTCTCGTTTCAGGCGAACAAGTTCGAGTCATGTCTTACAACAAGACTGGCGAATGGTGCGAGGCTAGATCTCGTACCGGTCAAGTAGGTTGGGTACCGAGTAATTACGTGACTCCGGTGAATAGTCTCGAGAAACATTCTTGGTATCACGGACCGATCTCTCGTAACGCGGCCGAATATCTTCTGAGTAGCGGCATCAACGGTAGCTTCCTTGTGAGAGAGAGCGAGAGTAGCCCGGGTCAGAGATCGATCTCGTTACGTTTCGAGGGTCGAGTCTATCATTATCGGATAAGCGAAGATTCTGAGGGGAAGGTTTACGTCACTTCCGAGAGCCGTTTCAATACTCTGGCCGAACTGGTTCATCATCACTCTATGAATGCGGACGGACTGATCACGATGTTGTTGTATCCGGCTCCGAAACGGAACAAACCGACCGTTTTCGCTCTGAGTCCGGAGCCGGACGAATGGGAGATCGAGAGGACGGACATCGCAATGAAACATAAACTGGGTGGGGGTCAGTACGGCGATGTTTACGAGGCCGTTTGGAAGAGATACAACATGACGGTCGCCGTGAAGACGCTCAAGGAGGACACGATGGCCCTCAAGGACTTCCTCGAAGAGGCCGCCATTATGAAGGAGATGAAACATCCGAACCTCGTTCAACTCATCGGCGAGTTTTTTTTTTTCGAAACTGGAATGTTTCACGGTCGATCGCTCTCGTTGCCATATTTATTTTTGTTGTTAAAATCTTTTTGGGTTTTTTTTTCTTTTAAATGGAAATAACAACAAAAATCAAAGTTTTAGAATATTTTTACAGAAAGAAAGAAAAGGAAATTTATTCAAATCAAAAGTTATTAAAAAATTACATATTTTTAAACTAAAAAAATGGTTAAAATTAACAATTAATTAGTAAGACAGTTTATTTAAATTTAGGAAGGAAAAACAATTGAATTGGAACTCTGGTTGTTCTGCGTTTTGGAAGAAATTCTCGGTGGAAAAGTTGAAATTGTTTTAGAAACTAGAACGGTAGCGCAATCATTTAAGAGGGTTGGTATCGTTCAAAAAGAACTTTTTAAAGTTGGTTCGTTTTCAAACTAACATAAAAAGCTTATTTTGAAAGATATTTTTGAATTTTGAATTTGAAAAATTACTCTGCAAGCAGCCATAAAGGCCTATGGCAGAGGGACAAGAGTCCAAGTGCAGCATAAAAAATGCATTGTCAAAACCAGAAAATATAAAACCCTATTGATATAAATTGATATCAATGAAGTCATTGCAGCAACCTTTCTAGTTTCTAAAACATTTTCAATTTTTTCTTAGTTTTTTGCTCTTCTGAAAGACAGAATAATCAGACTTAACTGGGAAGTTTACACACTTTAAGAAAAACCACTTTAAGATAGAAGTTGAAAGTCTCTTAAGAAACTAGAAGAGTAAAATGAATAATTTTTAATTACACATTTTCAGTTTATTTGAAAAATGAAACAAATTATTTTTAGAATTTTGGTTTACCATAAAATGTTTATTTTGAAAGATATCAAATATGAAAAATACAATAAAGTGATTCACAGCTACCTCTTCTAGTTTCTAACACATTCAATTTCTCCTTAGTGTTGCTCTTCCGAAAAAGAGAGGGTGAGTTCCAGCGACTTTTTCAAAGTTTAAATTGTTAATAGTTGATCTATTTTGAAAAGTGAGGCGATTTTAATTTGGCAACTGATCCGATCAACTCGGGAATCTTTCGGTTCTTATTTATCTGACATTTTTCTGCGATTTCTCTTTCTTAAAAAAAAAAGGTGTTTGTACGAGAGAACCCCCGTTCTACATCATCACCGAGTTCATGAGTCACGGAAATCTCCTTGATTACTTACGCAATTCGAACAAAGAGGATCTTTCGGCCGTTACTCTGATGCACATGGCCACTCAGATCGCTTCCGGAATGGCCTACCTGGAAGCTCGAAATTTCATTCACAGGTTTCTCTTCTTTCTGCCTGCCGCCTTCTGTTCGGCCCTTAACGGTAATCAACTATTTTATTTTGGTTTTCGTTATTCTTCTTCAGGGATTTGGCAGCCCGTAACTGTCTAGTCGGCGAGTGTCATCTGGTCAAAGTGGCCGATTTCGGCCTCGCTCGTCTCATGAGAGACGACACTTATACTGCTCACGCTGGAGCCAAATTTCCGATCAAATGGACGGCGCCAGAAGGTCTGGCTTACAACAAGTTTTCGACAAAGTCCGACGTCTGGGGTAACTTGTTTTTTTTTTAAACATTCTTGTCTTCTTTTGTTTAAAGCGATTTTTTTCTCATTTTCCCCACTCAGCTTTCGGAATTCTTCTTTGGGAGATTGCCACTTGTGGAATGTCGCCGTATCCCGGTGTGGATTTGACTGATGTGTACCACATGTTAGAAAGCGGATACAGGATGGAATGTCCGCAGGGATGTCCTCCAAACGTCTACGAACTGATGCAGAGATGTGAGGCCGTCGCTTTCTCTTTCTCTCTTTTCTGTCTTGCAAAGAGAAAAAACAAACAAACAAAAGCTGAAACTAAAGCGAGAGGATGTTTCTCTGTCTTTCTCTCTCCGTGTCTAGGCTGGAATTGGAGCGCGAGCGAACGTCCGACGTTCAAAGAGATCCATAACTCACTGGAAACGATGTTTCAGAACTCTAGCATTACAGAAGGTGAGATGGATGAACCCCACTACTCTCGTACTGGGTTCCTAAGTGTGTCCCGTCGAAGAGGAACCAACACCACCCACCACCTCCCACAATCTTATTGTGCAAGTCAGTACCACCCACTTGTTGCGATCGTCCAAATCCCCTCCTCCTCCTCCTATCTCTTATTCTGCACAAACAAACACAAAAGCGACGATTTTCACCCTCTTCCAGATCCTCCTCCTCCTTCTTTAGTGTTCGTTTTACTGTCGATCATTCGCAATTTCATCACTCGTTGAGAAACTCGTCTCTTTTGCGAGCTGCGAACCGTTCTGTGGTGTGGAATAAACAGATAAAATGTCTTTACAAAGATGTTTAATCTTAAATGATTTGAATAGCACAAAGAGCTCGACTTTGATGATGAGTTTTAAACAGCTAATTACTCGAACTCTAGATTGCTCTGTGTTTTGAGAAAAACAAACCTAAAAATATTTTTTAAAAAAAGTAGAAGGGTAAATGAGTTATATTAGTTGGTTTTAAAGTATAAACGTTTTCTTGTGCGAAATTAAGAGTGTTTTAGAAATTAGAAGGGCAGCTCAACCATTTAAGGGTATTTTGCGTGTTGATATCTATTAATATAAATATTTTTTTATAGAAGCACAAATTAAATATATATTATATAATAGATAAAAGGGTTATTTTTAAAGATATCAAACGTGATATCTTTATAGCCTTCTAGTTTCTAAAGCACTTCTTCTGGAAGACAGAATAATCAGGATTTCAAAAATCAGCTGTTCATAAAAACCATCTTAAGTTTGTTCGTTGAGCAAATAGGTTTTTTTTTAACGCTTAATAAGTTGATCTTGAAGTTATTAAAACGCGGAATAAACAGAGTGATAGGAACTTATTTTAGTTTCTGACACATTTCGAGATCGTAAAGTTTTTATGACGTTCCTCTTCTCGCGTTCGTTCCACGGCACCGTCTTCCTCACTCATCCTGTTCCTATTTCTTCGTCTTCACCCTTTTGTTCTTCGTTCGGCTTTTTTTTTATCCCATCCCTCCCTTTCCTCTCGTTACATTGCTTTTGAATGTGTCTTGTCTTTTCTCCCTTTTTTTTCCCGAATTGTTTCTCCCTTTTTCCAAACCCTTTCGTAGAAGTCGAGAAGCAGTTGGAACGTAGAGGAGGTTGCAACATGCCGTACAAAAAAGGACGCAGCGGAAGTACACCTAATGTCCACTCTAGTATCCATTGCGACGAAAAAGGTAGGTACCATCGGTACGAAAGAACGTCTCCTATTGCTTTTATTATTACGTATCGTATTTTTTTTCCCCGAATTACTCTACTCTTTTGAATCGAATGAAGTTTTTTTTTCCCGTCATAAGGTTCCCTCTTTTTGTCGTTTATTGGTTTCAGCCACTTCACTGTCTTCCCCAGCTGGGGACATGAACCAGAAGGCGTTCGGAACTTCTGGCAGCGTCCTAACGTTGATGTCGTCGGCGGCGGGGGTTTCGGGACAGCCGGGATGCAACAACGCCGTCAATCCCACGACCAATCACCCGATGTTTTTGTCCAAAGTTGCTGCCGTCCCGTTACGACAGGGTATCCGCAGCAAAAAAGCACCAATTCCACCAAAACGGACCAGTTCGTTCAGAGACAGTATCTATGGGGAGAAGGAGAGGACCCCTAGTTCGCTAGGAGATTACACGGACACTCTCAACTCGGTCACAACTCCAACTACTCCGGCTACGAATGCGGCGGACGGAACACGAGAGACTCAACGGAACGGGACGACGACGGAAGGATCGAGGGTCAGTGGTGGTGGTTGGGAGGCGCCACCAACGTCGAACACTCTTCAAGACGTTCTCAGTAGTGACGAAGGTGGCGAAGAGAATAGCGAAGGACAAGATCGATCGCAAGAGACGGAAGAAGATTCTGGAACGAACACTCGACATCATCATCATCATACCGTTGAAACTCCTCTATCAATGTCTTACGCCAAGCAGCAACATCAACAACGGATTCGGAAACTTCGGATGCATCCGTCGATCGGATCGAACAACGTAGTTAACGCGAAGACGGGAAGTCGCGTCATAGGTGGCGCTGGTGTTGGAGGTGCAGGAAGTGTTCGTATTGCCGCACTCGAAGTTCAGAATGTGAAACGAGCCATAAATCGATATGGAACGCTTCCGAAGGGAGCTCGGATCGGTGCTTATCTCGAATCGCTTCGCCAACACGGGCTGCAACCGTCGCAAGAAGGTCGTTCGTTGGTTCGTCTTCCGTGTGCGTCCATTTTGGATGAGGATTGCGCTAGTAGCGGAGGAGAGGTGGATCCTCACGGACAGAGTTCGTCGTCTTCTCCTGCCGCTTTTCATCACGTTTCCTCTTCGACCGCCAGAGGGACTCTGGACTCTTCGAGGCCCTTCAATTACGGCGTCACCAATAATTTTTCCGAACGACAGGATAAACTGCCGGCGATGATGCGTTCGAGTTCTGCGGGAGGTTTTCAGCCATTGCCGTTAGATCTGGCCATTCTTCCGAAGTCTATCCCTAGAGTCAATCCTCCGTTGCAACGTCAGAAGTCCGACGTAACGCACTCGAGACAATCAAACTCGAGTCCAGAAGTGAACTCTCCTCCCGATCTAGGACACACTTTCGCTAAACCGATGCCTTCACCTCGTATTCCACGGGCCGGTGGTAAAGGGACGACGACCACGGGTTTGGCTTCTGTCAGTCAACAGCAGCAGCGATCGGTCAACGAGCAACATCGGACAGCGAAAGAACCTTCTACCGAGACTAACTCTTCGAAAACGCCACACACTTCCTCTCCTTGGAACAACAGGGCCGGTCACAATGTGCTGGATACGGGTTCAAAGTTCATTCGTGAAAGGAAACCTTCATCCGACTCAACGGATAGCACGAAATCAGGTGATTCTCGAACGAACTCTTCTCCGCAGAGAACAGCAGGGAACATGGGATCAATGAGACGAGCTCTTCGGAAGCGACCCAAAGAGCGACCGCCGAGTCCTCCGCGGATGATGAGGTCTAGTGACAGATCGGATTATGCCGCGACGACGGTGGCGACTCAACGTGGCGATTCCGATCAATCGACAACGAGCCCCGTCGAGGGTGTTGTTCAGAGTCCATCGGATTCGATCAGGAGTTCATCGAACTTGGACAGTCCAAGTAATGGAAATGATGATCCGGTAGCTGTTAGACAACTTCCGGTTCTTCCTGTTGTATCGCGAGGGCTTCCACCGAGAGCCACAATGACTCATGTTTCGGCGGCTGCCGTTGCTACAGCATCCAAAGCCATATCTAGTCGAAGTGTCGAGTCGTCTGCGGATAGAAGTCGACCACTGGCGCCCGTCGGTGTCGTATCTAACGTTGGAGTGGCGTCGTCGTCGTCTCCAACGTCGCCTAAGAATCCGGCGTCACAGCTGGTTTCCGAACTGTTTGAGAGCTTGAGGTTAAAAGCGAGCCGTCAGAAGATTCAGCAGCCAACCGAGACCACGAAAAAAGACGTCGGAGTCGGAAGTGAATCGAAGACGATGTCGAAGGAGAACGCGGTTCAAGAGTCGGCGAATAAGAAAGGCATCGGAGGCATCGGAAGTCTCAAGAAACTGTGGGAAAAAGATAAGAGCACGAAAGACAAAGAAAGTGTTGTAATGACGGTTGTTGAGGCCGAGAAGTCGGAAGAGTCGCCTCCGATGGTTGCTCCGATGCGTAGTGGTCTTGAAAAGATTCTGGCCGTCAGTCCGAAAGTTCTTCCTAAGAGGCCCGATTCTCTAAAATTGCGTAAAGTTACGACAGATGGCTTAAAAGGTCAAGGGTCGACCGATACTCAACCGGAGAATCCGATAGCTGCAGCAAAGGAACGGCTGGTGTCTCATGATGCCGTCAAGAATGCGGCTGTCGTCGCCGATAAACCGCCATCGCCGGCCGACGTGACCTTCATCAAGCCCGACGTTATACCCCCGGCAGAATCGTCGAGAACGGTTCTCTCCCTCAAAAGCGGAGTGAGTGATTCGACCGAGAACGGAACAAACAGTGCCAAACCTTCGGTCCCGGTGAAACCGCTCCTGAAGGGGGCCCGGGCCGTGCTTCCTACCGTTCAATCGATTCCGAACTTAAACAAAACAAAACTGGTCGCATCTAAACAATCCATAAGAGTCGGGAACTGTGGAGACGATCAAGGGTCGTCGGTAAACGAACAAGTGAACGAAAAGGATCCGAAAGCCTCTATAGTGGAGCTGTCGATAGTCCTGGACACGAGCATAGGGTCTTTGAAGGCGTCTTCGTCCGGCGCTCTCGGCACCTCGAACCTGATGCAGTTACTGGACAAAGTTCAGCTGTTTCACGGCTCGTGCGGGAGCTACACGGAAAACATTCCGCCTCATAGTCGTTTCCGTTTTCGCGAACTTCTCTCTCGTCTGGAGAAACAGTCCGAGCTCGTGAAAACGACCGTCGTCGGAGGCAACGGAAACAGCGCCGACAATGCAAAAATATTGACCGAATTACAGAACGCGGTCAAAGACTTGGTGAACATCGTTCAGAGATGAGTCCGTCTTGCCACATCAAGTGTTTTTACTAAAACTCGAGTGTCTCGCTCGGCTCGTCCTTCGAATATCGTTCTCGTAGCCGCACCACATCGGATGTAATCTAGGAGTTGTGTCTTTCTTTACTGTGTGTCGATGTGTCGTAGATTTCTTCGTTGTCGTTGTTTTTATCGGGTTTATTTCTTTGAGTCAGTTGGTTAGTTTTGTGGGAGTGTCTGGTAGCTCCGCCCACAATGTATTTGGCTCCATTTTTCATAGGTGCATGTCACACTAAGCCACGCCTTTGTAGCATTTTGGCGTGCCCTTCTCTTTTTTCTCCTCCTTCCGATTCTTTTTTACTTTACTCGAGACACGACTAGCGTAAGGGACTTTACAAGACGAGCGACTTTTGGTGGTCCGAGGATTGACTACAAAAAGTAGTTTGCGCGTCGCCGAAATTGACCACACAGGAATGGTCTCAGTAGCCATTCAGACGAAACTTCACAAGGAAGATGCAGAGATGCGACAGGTGGTTGACAAGTGGTTTTTGTGAAAACAAGAACTGTTGTATTTGGTGGTGGGGATTGCCACTGGTTGAGAAAAGCCACTCATGTGAAACGGTCTGGACGCTTTTCATAACAGTGCATTGTCAACCAGAGTACATCCTCCGGTCGTCTTTCCGACTACTTTTTACAGCCCAACTCAGCCGCTAAAAATCGCTCGTCTGTTAAGGTCCTTTCGCGATAATGAGGTTGTCTCTTCTCTCTCGTACCTACGATGAGGTCACATTTTTCGCGATAATGTCGCTTTTATTTCGCTCTTTCGTGTTGCCTTTTCATTGTTGTTGTTGTTTTTTTTTTACACAGTCGGCGTGTCATTTCATTACAGCATTTATTTTGATATTTGCTCATTTTTTCCCCACTTAATTCGTTGTGGTCACCGAGGCTTTCGTAAACGACTTTTTGAACAATTTGCTACTTTGGGTTCTGTCTGTTGCCAAAATACACGAAACCTTTAAGAAAAGAAAAAAAAAACCTTAAAAAAAGCTTACTCCCAATTTGGTTTTGTGTCTAGTTTGATGAAAAAGGGTGGCTGGCGGCGGCTGCCAGCCGCCAAAAAGAGAAAAGAGGGGGGCCCCACTTTTTTCATTTTAATTGTTCCTATCATTTTATTTTTATTATTATTTGCTTTGTTGTTTTTTTTTCTAATAGTACCTTAAATGACCACACCTGAAGTAACCTGATTACAGTTGTACCTAGCCTCTTCCACTCCCCACTCACACTCCAGGCGTTTTACCCAGTTTTGCATTTGCTAGAGAAGGTTGCAAATAATAATTTTTCTTAAATTAGAAAATCCATTTTTGATTTCGATATGTTTATTACGGTTTCCAACTGTCGAGTATAATCCGAGAGTTGCTCAAAATTTTTCAATTATTCTTAATTTTTTTTTTTTTTTTTCTAAATCTGTGATAATTTGTTTTTCTTCCATTCTTCTTGTACTGTTTGGCAATTTTCTTAATCAAAGGAGGTGGAGCCCCTTAAATTTATGGGCGGGGCCACTGAACTGGTGGGCAGGGCCATTTAGATTTGGAGGCGTGGTCTTGAAATGCTAATCAACAATTTGTCTATGTGTCTCTCATTTGCATGTTTGTGTATTTTTCTCTTTTCTCCTCCTTCCCCCCATTTTATTGCATGAAAGCGTTTTCTAGTCTTTTAACCCCGTTTTTTTTAAAACATAATTAATCGGATTCTTAATGACACGAATATTGTGTTTGTGTGTTTTATTCTTGATTTATTTGCACAAAAAAATCTGTTGTTACAACGTGGACCAACCTTATCCATATACATGTATATATATTATAATAATAATTAATCGGTGATACAGATTGCCCCTCCCTCCCTCTTTTCCTCTCTCCCTCTCAAAATGAGGGCCCTCGTAATCTAAGTCAGGCTGACTTTGGTTTCGATACGAACGTAATTCAACTGTTGTTTATTGAAATGGGTCCTCGAGAGTGAACCAACCTGATGCGTGGCCTGTGTGCTTCGGATTCAAAGCGAGGCCTCGCGGAACCAGGCGTTCAGGTTGATTCGTTTACAAGAAGTCAGCTTGTTTGGTAACTGTGGCCAGTTGTTGATTGGTTATATGATCGAGAATTATCCCCCCCTCCCCTTTCTGCCAGATGGCTCTCGAGGCGATTGCAGGTGTACCGAGTTGAATGGGATCTGATCGGTTACTCAACCTTCGAAAAGTGGGAATACTTAATTAGCTTTCAACTAGTTTGTACCACGTTTCGAGACTTGCTTTCTTTTAAGAGTATCCGACCCTAAAGACACTTAATCTGTTTTATCAGATGAGGTTTCTAGTTTGAATATTTGGGGCCACTGTTCCGAGAGAGAGCCTCAATTTGTTATATGGATAAATTATACCAAAAAAATATACCATATACACGTATAAATTTTGAGATTACAAAACTTCATAAAGAAGAATTGTTAAAACACAATTGACGATCATCTGTTCGGGTCGAGGGGAGGAGGAGGGGGCCCGGGCCCTTCTAATGTTTTATATATGTATAGAGAGAGAAAAAACACATCGATACATGAAAATTTTATTTTAACTTCAGGTATAAATATAAATATTTAAAAGATTATGTGATTTGGAATTTTTTTTTTGTGTATCTTAATTCGATGGAGATTCGATTCTTCAAGAGAGAGAAAAATGAGAGAAATAGGAAAAACGTTTTCTGTCAGTTTGTTTCTATAACGTTTTTGTGATCTTTTTTTTTTAAATATAATATTTAGAATGTTTGATTATTATCTTTGTATAAAAAAAAATCTACTGGCTCTTTGCTCAAAAGGGAGCCAAAGTATTATTATATATTTATTGTTTCTCGTTTTAAAAAAATTAAATCAAATAGGAATTTCTATTGGAATTTGTCTCTTCTCTGTTGCCGAAGTGATTTTTAAGTAAATTCAAGGTGAGGCTCAAACCGATCTGAATTATTGTCAAAAGCGAATTTTTATTAATTGCTCTAAAGTTTATTTTGAAAGATATTGTCATGAAAATACTTTCGGCATTATTCATTTTGTTATTCTAGTTTCTTACAAACTTTGAAATATTTTCTTAGTTCTTAAAAAAGTTTTTTTGAACAGGTCATTTTGAAATTCTGGTTTATTTTCTATAGTTTTGGAAGATGGATAATAAACTCTTTGGTTAACACTAAGGAGAAATTTTAAGTGTTAGAAACTAGAAGGGTAGTTGAATGAAACAAACGTAAAAAGTTTATTTTAAATATATCAAGAGCAAAATTAAGGGAAACTTGAAAATGTTTTAGAAACTAGAAGGCGGCGCTAGCCCAATCAATTTTCAAACTGACATAAAAGTTTTATTTAAAAGATACATCAACATGAAAACACCATTCTTATTTGGTTGATCGATCTACCCTTCTAATTTGTCTAGCCCAAAATTTAAGAGATTGAAGCAACTTTGTGGCACTTTAATTAAATATAACGTATCATTTTATTATACAAATTCATAATTAAATATTTTATCGATTCACAGAACATTCGATTAACTCCTTCAAAAAAGACAGAAAGAAACCAAAGGATTGGTAACAGTTCTCGATTTCGTCCCATTTTTAATCTGTTGTCTCAATTACGTATTTTCCCATTTGATCTTTAATTTCCTCCCATTTTTATGCAAATTCATTAAAATATCGATTTATTTCTTAGTTGCTTCCTTGACAATTATTGGAACTGCAAAAGGATAAAAGAAATCTCTTTATATCAGGTAACAAATGAGAAAAGATAAGTGGTTTTAATACCGAAGATGAGAAAAAGGATTATGAAAACAACAGCAGCCAAAACGAGTTTCATCTTCATGTTTCTCCACCAGATCGTCTTCTGTAACTTTCTGGCGGAAGAGGAGAAAGCGTCGGCGTTCGCAGAAAGACTTTCGGATCGATCGTGAAGATCCGAAAGTCGATCGCCTCTTTCCAGGACCCTCTGGATGTTCTCTCTCATCACTCCTTCCACTTCTCTTACTTGAGCACGGACCCTTCATTCGTACGAAAAGACAAAGACATGAACGAAAAGACATTTTTTGTTTACCGTTCTTCCTTGTCTTTTACTTACTCGACAAGCCTTCCGTTCTCGTATTTCATTCCTTTGTGTCCTTTTGGACCTCTGAAACGAAAACATAAACTGTTTAGATCTAAAGAAGGGCGCTTAGAGAGATCGGATCTGAACAGATTCACTTTAAGAAGAAATCGTCATCGTCTTCATCTTCAGAATCGTTTCCTAGGAGTCCGGCCTGTGACAATTGATACGTTACACAAGTACGGTTTAAATGTAATGTAACACAAATAATTACCCTTTCAACGTCTTGAGCTGAGACGAGGTCTTCGTGCGAAACGGTCCGCTTGAATTTCGGTGGCATCTTTGGAGTGGCCCCAGTTGACAAGACAGGGCCAGAGGATCTTAATGACGTCACTCTAAGAATACCATTTGTCTCTCATCTGTTTTACGGTTCTCAAGTTCTAAATAGACGAAAATATAACATAATTTGATAAAAAAAAAACCAGCAAACCTAATGATCCATTTACCTGTAACGGTGTTAGAATCAACAGGAGGATTTGTCTTGAAAAACAAACAAGTTACTCGGCAACACTGCGCCAACAAATGAAGTCGTGGCGCGTGAACGGAGGGCTCGGATTAGTTTATAAAAGCTATCTGTCTAATGGTGATCTGGCAGCTCTATTGGTGAACCAAAATGGCATGTTTGTTCAGCTAAATTCAACACAAAATGCCATTTTGGTACACCCCTAAGTTCGCCAAGGTTTGTAGTTTGACTTTACATAGCCTCCTTATCCTTGTAAGTGGCCTAATTAAGATATATACATAGAGGTAGTACAACTCCATGTAAAAAGAAAATATCGTAGATGAGCGATACTTTTGAAAAGGTTTTCTAACTTATCTATATTATTTTTACTTCTCTTTATTGTTCTAGTTTTTTTTTAAAAAAAATTGTATTTTTATATATGGTCATCCACTGTTTGTGCATTGATTTAATTGTGGCGCAACCAAAAATAGATTTAGCTCTAAATTGAAGTTGCGCTACCCTTTGGTAACCTATGGCTTCAAAAAAAAAAAAAAATGACGTCATGTTTGCATTGTTCATTACGATCATAGATTACGATATATCGATACATATATCTAACGAATCACAAACAGATAAGAACATGAGCAGCACGCTTACAAAGGATTTATGAAGCACAAAGTGTGAACGATAAAGCGACAGATCATAATCGAGAAGAATGAATGGTAAGACTAAAATGGCGTCATAATCATATATATTTTTTATAAGCATGTAGTCATATTAGTCACCCCTACTAGCTTCAATAATCTGACGTATTGTTACTTGTAGCCTACATGATAGAACCTGCTGATCCCTCTGAGAGATTGAATCCCTCATTTCGAATGTTGTAATGGGTGCTTTTTTCGGGCAAGATAAGTGGTTTTAGGTCATCTGACGCCGTTTAAAGTTTTGATTTTAAATTGCCGTGTTTATCGTATAGTTTTGCATCATGTCTTCCATCGATCCACCGGTTCCAAGAGATGTTACCGTAAGAAAGTCGACTTTTTTTTTCTAAGCGAAAGTTTGTCTAAAATGCGCGCTCTTTTTTCTCTCATTCTTTAGGACTTTCGTTTCAAGAAGTTGCGTAATGTTCGTGTATTCGATTCTAATCGTGAAATTCGCTTTCAGAAAGCGATAAATCTGTTGGCCGTCTCAAATAAGTTTGGTCTCGTCTTCGTTGGAACTTCAATCGGTTCATTTCAATCATTTATTTTTTTACGAAGGGGAATGATTGGTCACTTTTTTTAGTTAAACGTATTTGCATCTGGGTGGAGCTGCAATCGCAAACGAACGATCTATCTGTTTCTGTAATGTAGGGATCGATAGCGGCGTCATCTGTCTGTCGAGACGTTTAACTAACATTCTTATTGGAACTGTCCGCTTTTACGCTAAGGAGCCCCAGTTTGATTCTTTTTGTTGTCGTTTTTGATTTTGTTTTCGATTGTTTTTAGGTGTTAAAGTGATACGAACGGTGGACATCGAACAATTGGATCAAGATGGATCTTTGTCTCGTATCGAAGCGACCGAATATCCTTCGTCTTTGATCCGAATTGATCCGAAACCGCTTCATTTGGCTCTCAGTTGTGATGATCTTCTTCTCGCTGTTTGTGTCGTTAGAGACGGATGTCCACTTGCGGAACTTGTTGACATAAGATGTCTTGCCGATAAAGTAATAATTTAATCGAATTTAATACTTTAAACTGCAGGAATTTGTAACACATTTCTGCAAATTTTAGTAGTTTTCAGTAGATTTCTGCATTTTCTTTCAAATTTTGTTTTTTTGTAAACAAATGTTTTTCTTTCACTCTTATGGAATCGACCTGTGGATCCTTATATGAGCGTCTCTCTCTCTTCTAAACCTGGATCTGATCTCATCGACCTCAAATGGAATCCCGCCGTTAGTAACATGTTTGCGGCTTCCTTGTCCGACGGTTCAGTGACTGTCTACGAAATCGGTGAAGCATCGCTCAAGATTTATGGAACTCTTCCTTCTACGACCGGAGCGACCGCCATCTGCTGGAGTCCGAAAGGAAAACAGTTGGCCGTCGGTAAAAGTGACGGATCGATAACGCAATACCTTCCTACGTTACAGGAAGCGAAAAGCGTTCCTTCACCAAACGTATTTGAGAACGGGACTTCGCCTCTTCCAGTCGTAAGTCTCGAATGGCTCTCAAGTTTTCAGTTTGCCGTGACGTATCGAGTGGACAACCTTCCAAATCTCGTGTTGGTGACGACGGCCAAAGCGAAACCTCCTTCTTATATTAATTTTGACGACGTTTGCTATGGCAGTTCGGATCTTCACACTTTACGTTATTTTATGTTTCATCTTTCCGAATGGGGAATCGTTTTGTGTTCGTCTTCAAACGCGATCGAAGTTGGCGTGTTAGCCTCGCAACAGAACAATCCGCAGTCTTGGGAGCAATGGATCGTCGAGGATTCTGGAAGAGCCGAATTGCCACTTGTGTCGAAAGAAGAGACGTTTCCGATCGGAATGGCTTTGGATCTAACGTCACAGAAACGGATTCCGATTAACGAAACGGATTTCATCGAACCAAAACCTATTTTGCATTTGTTGTCCACGGGAGGAGTTCTCTGTTCTTTTTATGTCGTTAACGAACGAATCGGAACTCAGAATTTGAATAAGGTTCCGGAACGATTGAATTTCGAAGGCGCTCGGCGTTCGGTTCGAACCTCGATCAAACAGATCGAACCAGAACGAAAAGTCGAAACAAAAACGGAGAAAATCAAACCAGTTTGGAATTCAAGTGCAAAACCATTTGAAACTATTCAAAATTCAGCTTCTTCTCCTTCTCAAGGAATCTTTGGTAGAATCGCAACCGGAAAAGCTGGAAATATAACTTCCGGTAGTGGAACTTCCGGATTTTCCGGTAGTGGAACTTCCGGATTTTCCGGTAGTATAACTTCTGGGACTCCGGTCGTAGTTACTGGTCTCTCCAATAACGTATCGTTGGCACCATCAGCAACGATGGCGCCGCAGTTAAAACCGATCGATTCTGCAGCAACGATCCAGTCTCGAACTACGATTATTGAGACTGACACAACGTCTAGACCCAAATTACAGAAATCTCCTCGAAAAAATGCAGCACAGAATTCTCTGATAGCGGCATTGAACGACGAGATGGTCCGCTTCGATGCCGAAATCGTTTCCAAACGTTCGGCGTCGATAGAATTCAAACTGGGCGATGATCGTGAGCTTCGTACGATGGCGGCTTCTGTTGCGGAAATGTTTGAATTTGCAGAAGAAGCAAAAAAGGCGACTCGAAGTCTCAATTTGGACGTTCATGCTTTACGAGGACGTGCTCTAGAGACGATCGGAGCCGTCGAAGAAGCGAGATCTTTAGAACAACGAACTAAGGAGAAGAAGTTCGTTAAGTTGCTTCGTACTCGTGGTCTCGATCCTCTCAGCGTAAAAAAGATTCAGGAAATCAGAACTTTGTATTTCTACTTGGAGACGCAGTTACGAGATGCAAATACGGCATTGGATAAAGAATGGGAAGATTACGAAGCGACGGAAAAGATCGGAAATAAGAGCAGGAAACAGTTACGGAGCGACCGACTTCCGAGTTACGAAATGATCAATCGCACCGTAACCGCCAATCGTAACGCTATGTTTAATTTAGAGCAACAAGTCGATGATCTTTCGAATCGAATCGCTCAGATGAAAGGATTCAGATCGAACGAAACATCCGAGGTTAGCGAAACCATTTGGAGCGTCGGTCGTACACCGAAGGCATATTTGAAAACGCCTCTAACTCCTACATCTTACCCAAAGTCGAATGGTTCTAACGGAAAATCTTTAACACCAAAAGGTAGTTCTCGACTGCGAGATCTTCTATCGAAACGACAAGTTACTCGTACTCGATTGCCGTCTACTTTAGAAACCGAATTCTCCAGATTACTTTCTCCGGGAACTTTCTCGAAAGACGAAGATGATCATTTTGCAGAGGGAACCGCGAGAACAGACTCGAAGAATGCCACGGATTCGATTTCTTCAGAGGTTTATGTCGGAATGGCGGGAAGTCCGAACGTGTCGATTCACAAGATCGTCGAGAAACCGGCGGCACCGATTGCGGTCATCACAACTGTTTCGCCGAGTTTTACGGCGACGCCGTCTCTACCACCACCGAATATTTTTTCAATAGCGGCCGCTTCTTCGAGCAAACCATTTGCCGAGCTCAATTTCGGTAGTTTCAAACTTAGTACGAAAGCAGCATCACCGAAGGATGAACCGTCGTCGACTGCGGTCGCGACTGTGACGTCGGTTTCACCGCCGTTTCTGGCTAAGAAGACTCCGACGTCCGCAGTCGCTCCTACTCCATCGTTTTCTTTCCCGATGTCAACACAAGGCTTTAATTTCGGACAATCAACGACGACCTCTTCGCCATTTAAGTTCAATTCGACGCTGTTTATGATTCCGAAACCAGTTTCTTCTTCTGTTTTTGGAAGTTCTTCTTCGTCAACTTCAGTTCCTTTTTCGTTTACAACGATAACAACGAAACCGAATGAGAGTGAGGAGGGAATCGTTACATTTCCAAAAGAGGACGAAGATGAAATAGTCGAAGAAGGCGAAGAGGAGGAGGAGGTTGCAGAGGAGGAGGACGACGAGGAGGAGGATGTGGAGGGTGAGGAGGAGGAGGAGGAAGAAGAAGTTGAGGAAGATGAGGAAGAAGTGGAGACCGAAGCCGAAAACGAAGAAGCAGAAGACGAACAAGCGACGGCTGAAGACAACGAAGAAGGTTTTCTTCGAAATGAAAGTTTTGACGATTTAATTAATTATTGTATTTTGTGTTTTAAGGTGACGATGAAGCGGAACTTCTAGAAGAACCGAATTCCAGCCACGGTTCGATAATGATTATAATTTTTTAAAAAAAACTGTTGAAAGAGGATTCTAAAAGAATCTTATTGTCTGTCGTTTTCAGGTGGAGCTGTGACGTCTTCTGTTCCTGCAGTTCCTCAGATGGTTTCTCAGCTTACGTCAGCTATGACACAGTCGGATGTTGCAAAACCAGCTCCAGTCCTTGCTTCTTTGTTGGTTTTGAGTAAGACGACGACTTCGACTGTCTCTGCACCGACCGTATTCGGTTCGATTGCAACTGTGGCACCCACTGCGACCGGGTCTCTCGGTTTATCTCTTTCGAATCAGACTTCAACTTCAGCGTTTGCCCAATCGGCAAGCTCGGGATTCACGGCATTGTTCGGTTCCTCGACAGCCGAAGTAACTACGGCAGCGACAACTGCAGCCGTTTCTCCCGTCAGTTTTCGGTTCGCTTCGTCCGAAACGCCGGTCGCCACGTCGACGACCGGTCCGTCGTCGAAAGTTCAAGCTTTTTCATTCTCGCTTCCTTCTACGACGACGACGACGAGCGTAACTTCGCCGGCAACCACTGGATTGACCTCTAATTCGCTCTTTGGTCAACCGTCAGTTGCTCCGACGTCTTTTGCCGGGGCTTCTCCTGTTGCGTTTGGAACGACGCCGACAGAAACTTCCATCTTTGGAAAACCGGTCGAAACGACGACAAACACGAATTCTGTGTTTGGGTCACGGTTTTCATTCACTCAAACGTAAACATTTTATTTTTCAGGCTAAGAATGGACATTTTCTTAAAAGTAACATTAAAAACAACTCAAGTTTGTTGGAAACTAGATGGGCTAAAAATATTTTCATGGCGTGATATTTTTAAAAATACACTTTTTGTGGTAATTTGAACGTGGCCGAATTTTTTTTTTTTTTTGTCGTTTTGTAATGAAAATTGATACAAAAAATAAATTTTTAAAAATATTGACGAAAATATTCGCTGCGTAATGTTTACTTAGTTTCAAACTGGCATAGTTTATTTTGAAAGATATCAACATGAAATTACCCATAAGTGATTGAGTTACCTTTCTAGTTTCTAACATACATTCTAAAAGAAGTTCCCAATCCCATTCAGGGCGTTTACAGACGAGCGACTTTTAGTGGTCGAAAGACGGGACTGCAAAAAGTGGTCTGCGTGAAGACCACTTGATGTAGTTCATTGAACTCCATTAGGATCAACTTCCAACCGCTGTTAATGAACTAGAGTGGTTGGTTTCGACCACACGCCGACCACATTTTGCAGTCCGTTTTTCAACTACTAAAAGTCGCTCGTCTGTTAGCACCAGTTAGTGTTGATTCACGTAAACGAGTGGGTTTTTTCTCTTTAGCCCAACGACGACATCTGATGCGAGTCGTGGAACTCTGAGTATTTTTGGCACTCAGCCTTCGGTCGGTTCGACGGCGCCGCCGCCATTTTCCTTCGGACAATCGGGATCGTCGGCTTTCAGTCCAAATCAAGGGTAAGAATGAATGTCCAGAGGCGCCGACTCTGAATAGGATTTTCTTACACAAGTAAATTTCATTTTAAAAAGATCTACTTTTGGTGGTCAACAAACGAAAGTTGGATTCGGACAGCAACCGACGAGTCCTTCGTTTGGTCAGCCACAAGCGATACCTGCTCAAGGCTCTCAAGGCTTTGGAGTTTCGAATAATGCGGCCACCGGAAGTATCTTTGGGCAGACTGGAAGTGGAGGAGGGTTCTTTAGTGGTCTCGGTGGAAAACCCGATCCAGAGAATGCAAATAAGAACATATTCGGTGGTTCGGCCGCTTTCGGAACTACAAACCAAGCGACTTGTAAAGAAATCTCTTTTGTTTTTGTTGCAAGAATCGTTTTGTTATTAGAGGATTGTTTCGTTTTCAGCGTTGTTCGGAAGCCCTTCGGCTGCGTCTACGGCAGGATCGGGATCGTTGTGGTCGAAACCAATTAACTCTTTTACAACCGGATCAACGACCAGTGGCGTCGGACAAACCGGATTCGGTGGATTTCAACAAAGTCCCGTTAAACCAGGCACGAAATTCTAGAGATGAATGGCGATGACTCTTTAATATGGGAAGCAATATTGGATTCTCTCTGTCGTACTTTCAGGTGGTTTCGGTAGCACTCCTGCTTTTGGTAGTTCTCCTACGTTCGGTGGAGTTCCTGGTTTCGGGGGAGGAGGAGCAGGCGGTGCTTCTTCTGGATGGGTTTTCGGATCGCAATCGCCGGCGACGCAAACTTCCGCGGGATTCGGAAGGTCCGAGTTCTGTATCTATCCTAAAAAAGATCTCACATGTCGCTGCAGTGATCTTATTTCGTTTCTTTTCATTGTTAAAGAGAAACTTGAAAGTGTTTTAGAAACGAGAAGGGTGAACCCTTCTCGTTTCTAAAACACTTCCAAGTTTCTGTTGATTTTCCTTCTGACTGGTAATGATTTCTTTGACTGGACAGTTTTGCTGCGGTTAGCGACACGGTTTCTTTCGGAGCCCTAGCCACTCAGGCTTCCCCTACGACATTCGGTTCAATGCCCGTGCAGAACGTTCCCGTAACTCCCGCTTTTGGTTCTCCAGATCCAAATTCGTCGTTTGGTGGAGGAGGCGGAGGAGGATCTCCACCGGTGTTCGGTGCAAACACTGGTTCAAATCAGAATTTTGGATCTTCGGGGCAAGTTTATCGTTTGTTATTACTCTCGAGAGTTAAACTTTCTAGGTTTTGATTGTTTATTTTGTACGTTTCTTTTTCAGATCTTCTCAATCATTCAGTCAATGGCGATCATAAAAAACGGAGAATTATCATACCATTTAATTAAAACAATTGTCATTTATTATTTTTTACAAAATTAAATCTTGAAAACGTTTAAACTTTTATATTTTCGTTATTTCGTAACAATATAAAGGTGGATCGGAAACGGATCTGCATATTTCAAACGAACCGTGTTCCTCTCGTTCGTTTTTACATTCGTAGGTTTTGACTCGGACTTCAAACTGACGTTGACGAAATCGGTTGAAACTTCGACGTTACGAACACTTCCAAAGAAATCCGTGACCGGAACTAAGTCCGGAACGCGGCCGAACAGATCCAGTCTCTTACCGACAGTCGAAATGCACTGATATTTCGGACACACATTCAACTGAAAAAAGAAGAACGGGGAAGTCGAAACTCTCAGAAATTGTGCAAAAAGCAACTCACGAACTCTCCGACCGTTCTGCGATTGGTTGGAGTCACTTTCTCGAGGAACTCCAAAGCGTAATAAGTATAACGATCTATTATGTAGACTCCTATAGATGGATCTACGTGATGCTGTAAAATAAAACCGTCATTAGATTCTTGTTTCGTTTTTGCAGTAAAGTGTGGGTGTTCATTCGGTTACCGAAAGCGAATCTTCGCCTACGAGGCTACTTGCTACACCGAGGATGTTCGGGGAGTAGAACTTCTCGTAAAGCGACGCCGCCTGACACGTGTCTACCACGAACAAGATCTCGTGATAACGTCTCTTCTGAAACATCTGTTCGAAAGCGTCCGCAAGTTCGACGTTGCTGATCTCTTCCGAGTCTTGAAATTTCAGGAATCCGTTTCCTCCGTGCCCTAAAACGACAGAAACGGGGAGATATATTTAACATTCGATCACCATTTTTTGTGGTCTCTTTCGTTTTACCCGTCATATAAACGAGGATGTTGCTTCCGTCGTCCGTCAGAAGTCGTTTGGATCGAGGCAAGCTCTTTGGATGTCTTCCGGTCAACAGTCGAATGAAGTTCTCAACAGTCACCTTCGTAAATCGAGATCGTGAATAGCGTTTTAAACGCAAACAATGTGACTGTCGTCGGGTTCAGTTACCTCATAACCGCGGTAATCGATTTCTACGTCATCTCCGTAGACGTTTATATATTGATGTGCGTTGTTAAAAACGGTGGCCGGCCTCGGATTCCGTCCATTACAAGCCATGTCATCGGCGAGCATCACGATGATCTGACTGTGTGATTAAGACAACAATTACGGAGTGGAAAGGGGAGGCTATTTATCGTACGCCGTTGTAGTTGTTTGACTCGCCTGTCCGGTATTCCGAGTCGCTTGACGCTTCTATACATAGATAGGACGTTGGCGACATGCCTGTAGTTGAACCAGAACCTTGAGGTGCAAACGAGGACGGCCCAGTTGTTGGTGTGACCCTTGTCGAAGAACTCCTCCACTTGAATCGGCGCTCTTCTCTCATCTTGGTTGTCTGAATACGATTCCAACGACTGTTGAAAGAAAGAACAATGAAACCCGCACGTGTTCTTAAAAAATTCTATCTCATCGTCAGTTTGTGTGATGACAAAGAAAGAAAAAGGACGGTTACGTTGGCTAAATGAGAAGAAATAACCAGAAAAGAGACAAATGTCAGTGCTGTGAGAAAGTCGTACATGGACGTCGCCATCTTGTTCGCGAGCAGACGACGTTTTATTTATTTCTCCAGGTCTTTTAACTAACAGCCCGTTCCGCTAGTCATCGATTTGTTCAGCATTGTGTTGTCACGTCTATTGAAATATGTGGACGCGTCGTCACGTTTGTTGAGATACACAGATGTGACGTCACAACCGCTGAACAAAGTGCGGGGATATACATATAGGTATATCAACTTAAAAACTTGTTTATTACCTAAACTGAGTGTAACCAGTAGATGGCGTAATCTTTACTTAGAGCTAGTTTTTTTTCTGATTTTTGATTGATAACACACATTGTTGCCTGAAAAAGGAATAGAATAAAATCTTGATTTTTTGCAAAGCTTTTAAATAAAATACAAATAGAACTATAAAGATTTTGAAGAAGAGAGAAGATGCAATTAAAGCTCACTCCTACACGACGATTTTTTCTTTCTGACAAGAAATTGATCTACCTTTTTATATATGTCCAATGCGTGATGGAGTCAAGGGGGACGATATAAAAGATAAATTATGTACAAGATTCACTAATATTCACAGCAGATGGTACGCATAGCGAGCCGTTTTACTTCATATCCGAGTTTTAGTTGGTGGCCAGATATATATTTTTATTTTGAAAATTCCGTAAAACGCGCATAAAAAGTAAAACAGCTAGCCATACGTATGTACTAATGTGAATCTCTTACATGAATTTCTTCTATGGCGTCTCCCTTGATAGGGATGTGGTTGTCATGGTAACGATGACGCTTTTTTTAATGTGTATTGTTATCATCTGTCATTCTAAATCATTGTAGGATTTTTTCGCTTTCTTTTTCTGCCTTTTTTTTATCAGGGGGGAAGTTGTTGAGAAGCGGCTGACTTAGTAGTACTGGAGAAGGAGTGTTTAAAATAAAGAGAATGAAAGAGGAAATGTCTATTTAAAGAAAGGAGATTCTCTCTCGCTCTCTATCTGTGGATATCTCATTTCCTTCAATTATATATTTGGGTCTCTCTCCTTTTTTGTCTCGTTGTTTCGTCGTCCTCAATTTGTCATTATGGCGGTTCGTTTCGATTACAATTTCAATTTCAATACTTGTTAATTAATGAATTGCATAATTTTTCTTTCAGATTGAGAGATCGAACATTGACGTCACTCCACTGATTGACTCCAAAGTGCCGATCATCTTCGTTATTGGTTTTCTTTAGTTTACGTTTGTCCGTCTTAATCCTCTTTACATATATCTTAATTTATATTTCTGTAGGTGGTCCTGGATCTGGAAAGGGAACTCAATGCGAGAGGATCGTTGAGAAATATGGATTCACTCATTTGTCAACCGGAGATCTCCTTCGAGATGAGGTGAAATCCGGATCGAAACGAGGGCAACAACTGAACGCCGTCATGGAGAAAGGAGAACTTGTGCCATTGGTCTGCACAGAAACATCTTACTTTTAAACTTGTCGTTTCATCGCGTTTTTCTTTCTCTCTTTTTCAGGATGTCGTCTTGGATCTTCTCAAAGAAGAAATGCTCAAGAAATTACCAACTACGAAAGGATTTCTCATCGACGGTTATCCCAGAGAAGTGGAACAGGGCGAACAGTTTGAGAAACAGGTCTTTCTCGCTTTTCGTTATAAGCACAGCGATTTCACCGATATCTTCTTTATAATTCTCAACGTCGAATCTGGTTGTTTTCAGATCAAAGAGTGTCAGCTGTTGTTGTATTTCGAAGTGTCGGACGATACGATGGTGGCGCGTCTCATGAAACGTGGAGAGACGAGCGGAAGGGTCGACGACAACGAAGAGACGATACGAAAACGACTCGATACGTTTCATAAACACAGTAAACCGGTCGTAGAACATTACGGACACAAGGTGAAGGTCGTAAGTATCGAATTTCCGATCGAAAACGATCCTGTTATCTCGATACGACGATATTAACTTGGACGTGTAACTAACAGATTCCGGCAGAAAGAAGTCCGAGCGAGATCTTTGCCGACGTCACTCTTTATCTCGATGCCATCTGAGAGACTGAGAAACTGATAACGAGTTTTTTTTTTCCCGAGGGGTTTGTATCTCGTGTATGGTTTTGGTAAGAAAGGGTTGTTGTTGGGTTTTTTTTTTTTGAGATGTTCTGATTTGTTGAAAATTTGGCGATAATTTTGGATTTGTTGTTTTGTAAAACTTTGGTCTTTTATTTCACCCATTCTAGTCTTTTAAAAACGGCCAAAGAAAATAGATTAAAAGTAGAGAAGCATAAATTTGAAACATTTACAATTTTTGCATATCTTTTTTTTGTTTTTGTAAAAGATCATTTACTAAACGACGTTTCTTTTGCTTTTTAATCTTTCCAAAAGTCTTTCGATATTTAGAAAGATGGATGGTTTTATCTCTTAAAATAAAGCTAAGCTTAAAATGTCCGTAAATTGTTAGCTTAGGTTTTTTAAAATGTTGCTGGAGGTGGTTCTAAAATTTAAACAACCCTTCGACTTCTTGTTTACCGTCTATGCCTTGCAATAGCAGAATGAAGAGAAAACTAGAAAGTGTTTTAGAAACTAGAAGGGTAGCTCAATCTCTTAAGGGCACATTTTCTTGTTGATATATATTCCATTATATTTTTTTAAATTTTTGTCGTATAAATAGTTTATTTTGAAAAATAGCAACAACATGAAAAAATCCTTAAGTGATTGAGCTACCATTCTAGTTTCTCTAAATTACTTTCTAGTATTCTCTTAATTCTGTTCCTGAAAGGCAGAGGATAATCAAGAGTTCTAAAGGGTTGTTTCCAGTTTAAAACGAGAGTTTATTACAAATGGCGGACAAATACGTGATTTAAATTACTTTTTTTATTATAAACATTTCTTAATTTTTTATTGATTGGACCAAAAAAAGAGGCCCCAGTTAAAATTATTGATTTCCCCCCCCCCCCCCCACTCTTTTTCTCACACGATCAGAAATTTCTTGCCAGATTTAAAACAAACAAACATTGAAAACCTTCCGATTGAAGAGGTTCGTTGGTGAACAAAAAAACAAATAGAAGAAACAAATCGAAACACTTAAAAAAAAGTACATAAAATAACGACGAAAACGAAATTCCAAAATTATTATTTCTTAATTATAATTTTAACTTCGTTCGATTTTTCTTTTCTTATATTTGACGTCGGCGTCCAAGTTGCGCAAACGATTTTTTTTTTCATAAGTTCTTGTTACTTCCCATCCAACAGAGGTTTCTTCCTCCGCTCGAATTATTGCGCTCGCGAAATCGATGACGGGTTCATTATTACGAGTCGTAGATGGGTAGAGGATGAGCCTCGCTGTTTAAAACGTATTTATCGAGCGACATTTCGGTCTGATCGTCGTCGAACAACAGATACAGGTATTTTAACGTCTCGGACAGAAAGAAAGACTCCATCATGTCTCGTGGTTTCGGATCGTTACGGTTCTTGACGTTATCGATCGTCGTGTAGCCACCGTCTTTCACTTTGGTGTATTTCTCGAACGCCTTGATCGTTTGAGAAACAATAAGAGAGACGGGTTGGTTACGAGAGGATTTAAGATTCAAAGAGGGGTTGGAGGAGGATGAGATTACCTGAAATATCTGCCATCCCCATTCTTGATATGTTTGGTTTTTCGTCAGTTGGTACATGTAAAAGAGAGATTCTAACGTTTCGGGTCGTAACAAATTATGTGCGTCGTTAACCTACAAGAAGAGAGAAAAAAACCGGGTTCTTTTTTATCTAGTCTCGGAATCAAAAGTAACTTTCGGAAACAGATTCCGAGATGTATAAACGTTTACGAAACCACCTTGACGAAAATGTCCGGTTCTGCAGACGGAATCAGATTAAAATGTGCGATTTCCGGTGACAGAAAAGTCGGCATCGTTGCGTACATTTGGTAACAAGTGTACATTAAATTCTCTGCGAGTCGCATATGATCTTTCGAAAGTCCGTTGTGAGCTCCCAACGCTAACACGGACGGCAAATAACAGACCAAATGATCCTAAAAAACCAACAAAAAACCGTTATTAAAATTCATTTCTCTTTTCATTCTTATCGAATTTGAGACAGAACCATTTTCGGACGGAAATTTTTGCCGCTCGTCAGTTCTCCGACGAAAACGAGTTTGTTTGGCTCCGACGTCTTTACTAAATTCTTCATTATTCCCGATACGGATTCGTTATAATCTTTAACTAAACTAGAAAAAGAGCGGAGAAAGAAACGAGAGAATAAACGAGAGATGAAAAAAAAAACTCGGGTTGGACGAGGATATTCGTGAATACAATTCGCGAGTTTTTCCCGTTTGGATCCACTGTTTGAGAAGATATTCGTAATAACTGTCTCCTCTGGCTCCGAGTGTGATCGTCGCATAAGGACGGAACTTTCCAGTGTCGGCATTGATGTAAATAGGAACGAGACCGTCCATTTTTGGAAGATTGTGGATGATTTCGGTCACGCGATCTGCCGCTTTCTAAAAAATAAAAACATTCATAACTTAGTTTGTTAATAGAGAAACGGATTGCGAGAACCTCGTATTTTGGATTTCCGGTCAGTCGACTCAAATCTTTGAATTCCAATTGTATCGTTGCAACTTCAGACACAGAACTGTCCGGTCCCCATCTTGGAGCGTGAGAATGGTGAGTGTAAAGATTTATATCGGAATACGGAACTCCGGACGGAGAACCGAAAGCGTGAACCAAAAGATCTCCGAGTTCCACCTGTATATAAATAACGATGTTTTTGAAGCTCGGTCTAATTGAAAGGCCTCGAGACGATAAAAGTATCTTTTTTACGGCTTTTTCAAGAAAGACTTCTTCTCCCGACAGATGATAAGTGCTTAGAAGTCCACCTAGAACTCTTATCGTCGTTTCGAACAGATTGACGTCTTTATTGATGTTGAAATCGAGTCGATTTGCAACAAAATCTTTCGCCTCTTTGAATTCTTCCTCCAAGTTCATGATGAACATCGTATCCAACGAATCGACAATCGTTAATCCGAGTCCGAACCAATCGTGAAACGTCTTCGTTATAGGTTTCAGATGATCGTGACCCCAAGCGAACTCCTTGTAAGCTTTCCAGGCGTGCCTGAAAGCCTCGACCACTTTTTCCTGTCGTCTGTTACGAGGTCCTACAACGAAACGAACTCGAAAATTCCAATATTGATTTTTAGACAAGTGGACTCTTATCTAGCGCCAGATTTTTACCTGCGAAGACGATCGCCTTTTTTTCTTTCGGTCTAAGTTTCTCCGTTTTTTTGTGTTCTTGTGTCTTCTCTTCGTTATCGTCGTTCGGCTTTGGTATCTGTCTATCTTGGTTCTTTGGCATCGAATCTTCGACTCGATCGTCTCTCGGTCCTGTCCTCAAGTGGGGATCTTCGATCTGAACCAACGGTAACTGATTTTGTTGCATTTCCGCTGATGGCGATGGCGATGACGCTGATCTGATGAGAGAGAGAACCGTATCGTGACGTTTTCTCAGCGACGGTGCTAAAAGAATGATGGCTATAAGGACTAGAAGAAGTGCCATGTAAGTAACGCTGCGTTGAAATCGTGACAGTCGTTTCCATCTCTAAATGAAAAAAAGACGTAAAGAACCGAATTAAGGGGGGAAGGTCATCGTATAATAAGAATAATAACATAGATTTAAACTTATTGTTACTCTTCTCCATGTGATAAAGTGAAGAGGAGACGATTTCAATGAAAGTGAAGAAGAGTGAATCGTCGTTTTCTTCCTTCTGGACGTGTCGTATTGATTGTGATCGTCGTCGTCGTCGATGTCATCGTTGTAAGAGGGCGAAATGTTAAGCGAAACGAAGGACCTGTTCTGACCCAGCGGATCCATCATCATCGTGATCGTGGGTTAGGATGGAGGGTTTAAGGGAGCGGGGCGACAGGAGGCGGCGTTATAGGCGCGCCGTCGAAGCCTCAGGTGGGCTGTCTCTCGTTGCTCCTTCCTTACTCGATTACGATGATGACCATAGAACGAAAGGAGGCGGGTGGGGAAACAGGAGGAGGATTGATCTCCTCCTCCCCACAAAACAATCGTATTTTATCTATTTCAAGATTTACTACGAATAATTTTATGAATTACCAACGGAACAAGTAAAATCAAAACATCATACGTGTACTTAATTGCATGTCAGTTTTGTATTTGCGTCAATAGATGGCGTTAGTAAACAAAGCTCTATTTATATTGGGTTTGGCATTGCATAGACGTTAAAGTACATTTCCGTCATTTTCGTTTGTAGAAACGATCAGCTGTTCCATTGAAATACATTGGATCACACTTTTCTATGAATATAAATTGCCATTTCTTGTAAAATTAGCTTTGGTAAACAAATTTCTAAACTTAAATTGAATTTTTTCATTCAAATACTTTTAAAGAAATATTATAAAAATAATTTTTAAATAATAACCTAATCTCTAAAAATGAAAATTCAATATTACTTAACACGCACATTATATAAACTCTAATGTAATCGTCTGCTACAAGTCAAACGAAAATGGTCGCTAATGCCCCCCATGTGTATAAGGTGGCTAAGTATGTGTAAAGTAAACCTTGTTGGCTAAAGTCGGCTAATCGACTAATATTTACTGAATTTACTGATCAATGATCGTAATTGATGATGCAAGTAGTGATGTTTGTGTCTTTCTCTGGGAACGTTGTTTCTCCGTAGGCTTAAATAAAGAAATGGTAAGTGCTGATACTATTGATTGTATTCGTAACAAACAGTTTAATCAAAGAGTTTATTAAACTGTTTGGTTTTATTCTATGTTTTTTGATGCGTACATAACCGGGGTTGAACCAATATGGCTTTTTTTTTTTATTAGTGATTTCATTGTGAAGGGTCCTATTGCAGTCATAAAATGCGTTTTGAAGCAGGTTACGCTAGCGTTGTGTTTTTACTGGATACTTAAAATAGAATTCTGAAAAAGTAGTAAAACTGCTTTCCGTGCTGCTTGCGATTCGCCTCCTATGTCGTTCCTCTTCCCAATAGGGCTGGTTTAGACCGATAGGGGTGTACAAACATGGCGCGCTTTATTATACTGTTTTAACATGCAATTAGAAATCGGGAAGAACTTCAGTTGGCTCCGCCCTTTTTATGACGACCGGCAACTTCTAATTAGTGTGTGTTGTGTGGTTCGACGTTGAAAAGGGGCGGAGCATGTGACGTCAGACTACGTAACCAACCAATTAGAAGTTGCGTTCGTCATAAGAAGGACGGAGCCAACTGAAGTTCGTCCCGATTTCTAATTGCATGTCTGTTTTATTGTTAAATGCGCCATATTAGTACTGCCATTTGCTTCGTACATTATTCCTTGAATATTCAGAGTGTATGAAAACTTCAGGCGATGATTTGAACGCATTTGGCGGCAATTTTTCTATAAATAACTTGTAATATTATAAACATAAATAATTAATTAAAAAAAGGAACAAATGGATCAGTTGCAATTTAAAAGTTTATTCAGATTTGGAATTGCGCTTTTCGAATGAACACACTTTACAAATGACATCAATCGGATGATGTGGAAGCTGCTTCTAGCTTATGTCTAAGCTGTCCTCTCGTGTCTATCGCAGTAGCAGACATATTGGCCAGGCTTTGCGCCCTTCGTCCAACCGATTTTTGGTCGGATTCCATTGTAGTTGCTCCTCATACTACATCCACTGTTGTGGTTGGGAGTTCGGCAGTATTTATTGCAGCCCGCTTGATGCGTTTCCTTTGTACATTCGAAGTGGAAATGATTGTCATCTTCGTGACTGTCATCGTAATTGGCTTTCCCTTCTACTTCTTGTTCTTCTTCCTTTTGTACTTCTTCAATTTGTACATCGTTCTCTTTTCTATCGCAAAAGCAGACATGTTTGCCAGGCTGTGCTCCCTTCGTCCAACCGATTTTTGGTCGGATTCCATTGTGGTTGCTGCTCATACTACATCCACTGATGTGGTTGGGAGTATGGCAGTGTTCTTTGCAGTGCTGTTGATACGTTTCCTTTGTACATTCGAAGTGGAAATGATTGCCATCTTCGCGACTGTCATCGTAATTGGCTTTCCCTTCTACTTCTTGTTCTTCTTCCTTTTGTACTTCTTCAATTTGTACTTCTTTCTCCTTTCTATCGCAATAGCAGACATGTTTGCCAGGCTGTGCGCCCTTCGTCCAACCGATTTTTGGTCGGATTCCATCGTGGTTGCTGCTCATACTACATCCACTGTTGTGGTTGGGAGTATGGCAGTGTTCATTGCAGTGCTGTTGATACGTTTCCTTTGTACATTCGAAGTGGAAATGATTGTCATCTTCGCGACTGTCATCGTAATTGGCTTTCCATTCTACTTCTTCTTCTTCCTTTTGTACTACTATTTCCTTTCTATCGCAATGGCAGACATGTTTGCCAGGTTGTGCGTCCGCCTTCGCGCCGACTTTTGGTCGAATTTCGTTGAAGTTGTTTTTCTTTAGACATCCACTGATGTGGTTAGGAGTTTGGCAGTGCTTATCGCAGTCCGTTCGCCACGTTTCTTCTGTACAGGCGAAGTGGAAGTTATTCTCATTTTCGCCACTGTCATCGTAATTGGCTTTTCCTTCTTCGTGGGCTTGTTCTCCTCCTCCCCGGGCTTGGTCTCCTCCTCCCCGGGCTTGTTCTCCTCCTCCCCGGGCTTGTTCTCCTCCTCCCCCTCCTCTTTCTGAAAGAAATCCATACAAAATTACCAATTTTTCATCATGTTTTAAGTTTGTTCGAAACGACATATATTTTAAATTAAAGTACGAGCGTATAATTCATTAAGAGGTTTCTTTTATTACTATATCGTTATGTAATGGTACTTACTGTACGGAGGGCGGTTCGCAATTGCCCGTAACGAGTTACTTCTATGACTGGGAATACGGGGCGAAGTACCAGGTGTGCCACAGTTCACTTCGGAAGAGGAAAACGAAAGAACGAAGACGAAAGCGACGACCAACGCCATAAACATTCCTACTTCCTTTGCAATCATTGTTACTTTTCACTTGCGTTTGCTGAGAAAGAAACGTAATTTCATTTTAAGAGAGTGACTTAACAGTTCTATTTAGCCCATTTAGGTACGATATAAAGCAGAAGACGTTCTTACCGAGAGAGAGAGAGAGAGAGAGAGGGTTTGTCAAGTCGATCGTAAGAAGCTCAAACCAGCCGATAAATAGAGAGGAGTGAAGAGGAGCCGGTGACTGATTGTGTGCAGAGACCGATCCGAAGTTCTCCATCCACTTATATACAGTTCGCCGTCATTTAATTCTTTAGTTTTGTGCACATCTGGTTCTATATCCGTGACATGGTTTGGCAACCAATTGTTGCTAATTTCAATTTGAATTGTTGTTACGAGGTGTATTAGGAGATCCTGGAATTATTTTTTCACGGAATCGATTCGTGTTCGACTAGTGGTGTGGTGTGTTAACAATTTACATATGGAATCTTCAAAATCCGCTTTTCGCTTATTGGCCACTTCTTGTGTTGACCAGCTGTTTCAATGAAAAGAAGGCAATTTCACCTTTTTCTTTTGTCAACTAGTTTCCGGCTTTGATTTTTTTTTTTTCTTCTTCTTCATCATCAGCGCAGAGAAAGTCTAGAAAAAGTCTTGGGACTTCTTGAAGTCGGCATGTTTCTTCGCGCTGTGCTGCACTTTTTTGTGCTTCTGCCCTAATGGACCAGTGAGTAGAGCGGAATTTATCAGCTTCCTTCCGTAGTCAACCGTACTTCCTCCTCTGCATTTCATCACTGCAGCCAAAAAAAAAAATACTTCCTCGTCACTACTCACGAGTCATCACTGTCACGGGCCGTCTAGCACCTTGGTGTGGCAAGTAAGAAAGTAGGTGAACGACGAGCCCTTATACCCCTCGGGGTGGGTGGGGCGTGTGAATGACCAGTGAACAAATGAACCAGTAAAGAGGCCGGCAGATGGATGTATTAAAAAGGTTTAATTTACTGAATTAAAAGTAAATAAGTGCAACTGCAGACCTATTCCATCCTTAAGTGGTAAAAAAAAACTATCCAGTTTTTCCTTCACCAAAGCAGACAGGGCCTGCAGGCGAAACCCAGAATTTGTAGAAAGTCTGCCTCTCGAGGCCTTTATTCCTAGATGACTGGTTCCCTAGGTGATGCTGTTCCTCCGCACGAACCTTCGAGAAGCAGCTACCCCTTCTAGTTTCTCTTCGTTTTACTTCTGAAAGAACCAAGAGTTCGAGCAACTTAAACACTTTCAAAGCAGCTTAAGGCTCGGCTTTATGCTTTGTTAAAACCTTTTTTTTTAAAGGGGGTTTAAAGTTTCGGTTGCAGAGAAAGAAAGACGTAATAGCTCAGTTTAAGAGTGCTACAATAGGTAAGGTAAAAGGACGGTGACATTCTTAACGTAATGGATCCGTAAAGAGAGAGAGAGAGAGAGGTGTACAAACATGGTGTGCTTTATCATATTGTTCTATTGTTAAAGGCGCCATATTAGTACTCCCATTTGCTTGGTAAATTTACTTCTTGAATATTCAGAGTGTATGAAAACTTCAGACGAATATTTGAAATATTTGGCGGCATTTTTTATATAAACTAACTTGTGTTGTTCTAAACATAAATAATTAATTGAAAAAAGAACAAATGGATCAATGGTAATTGAAAAGTTTATTGAAACTGAATGGGATTAATCGGATCATGTGGATGCTGCTTAAATCGCCTGTCTGTTGCAAAAGCAGACATATTTGCCAGGCTGTGCGCCCTTCGTCCAACCGATTTTTGGTCGGATTCCATTGTGGTTGCTGCTCATACTACATCCACTGCTGTGGTTGGGAGTATGGCAGTGTTCTTTGCAGCGCTGTTGATGCGTTTCCATTGTACATTCGAAGTGGAAATGATTGTCATCTTCGCCACTGTCATCGTAATTGGCTTTACCTTCTACTGCTTCTTCTTCCTCTTCCTTTTGTACTACTTTCTCTTTTCTATTGCAAAAGCAGACATGTTTGCCAGGTTGTGCGCCCTTCTTCCCGTCGATTTTTGGTAGGATTTCATCGAAGTTGCTTTTTATACTACATCCACTGATGTGGTTAGGAGTTTGGCAGTGTTTATCGCAGTCCGTTCGCCACGTTTCTTCTGTACAGGCGAAGTGGAAGTTATTCTCATCTTCGTCACTGTCATCGTAATTGGCTTTTCCTTCTTCGTCACTCAAATGGGCTCGTCCTCCTCCTCCTCCTCCTAAAAGAAATCCACGCTAAATTACCAATTTTTCATCACGTTTTAAGTTGGTTCGAAACGACATACATTTTAAATTAAAATATAATTCATGAAGAGGTTTCTTTTATTACTATCGTTATGTAATGGTACTTACTGTACGGAGTGTGGTGCGCAAGTGCCGATAACGAGTTACTTCTAGGACTGGGAATACGTGGCCGAGTACCAGGTGTGCCACAGTTCACTTCGGAAGTGGAAAACGAAAGAACGAAGACGAAAGCGACGACCAACGCCGTAAACATTCCTACTTTCTTTGCAATCATTGTTACTTTTCACTTTGGTTTGCTGAGAAAGAAACGTAATTTCATTTTGAGAGAGTGACTTAACAGTGCTGTTCAGCCTATTTAGGTATTCTGGTAAAAGGAAGGCGACGTTCTTACCGAGCTGGATCCGTAAAGAGAGAGAGAGAGAGAGAGAGAGAGACAGAGACGATGTGCCGAGAGTCGATCGTAAGAAGCGCAAACCAGCCGAGAGAGAGAGAGATGGGAGACGAGTGGAGTGGAGCCACGAGGAGGGTGTTTGGTGATACCGATCCGAAGTTCTCCCATCCACTTATATACAATTATCTCTCATTCTATTTCTAGACATTGAATTGTATGGCAAAGGTGGTTCCTACTTCCGTTACCATTGTTAGTAATTTCATCCCTAAAACTATGAATGACTTCGTTTTCAAGGAAAATTAACTTGTGATCGAGTACGGAGCAGGTTGTGCTGAGGTCGATTAGCCTATTTTCCTGGAGGAAAATCCGCTTTTCGCTTGAAATAGCCACTTGTGTGATAACCAGCCCTTTGAATTTCACTTAGCAACAAATGCATTCTTCTTCAACAACGTTCAAAACGATCGAACTATAGTTAAACACACAAATGGCCAAAATTGTCGTAAGTTAAGCAACGCACTGGGTTGAGCGTCGGCAAGGTTGAAAATGACGCCTTGCTGTGGCGGACGTTTTAGGCGCTGCTAGTGCGCCAGTCGTTCGCTTTTACGCAATGTTGGGTCATCTGGATGGATAATGATGACGATGACATCACGTCATAAAGGGGTATCTTGTTGAAAAAGTTAAGTATTTTAAAATTAAATATAAAAAATACTCGCTCGTGATTTTAGTTAATTGCTATCCTTTGAATAAAATATATAAAATTTGAACCATTTCATTAAAAAAATTGTAATTAACATTAATTAACGGGTAATTAACATTAAGAGTGCAAAGAGGCTCGACTAATTTAACGTTGAAGAGACATAATATCAGTTTAAAGAGTGCTAGTTAGATAAGGTAAATGGACGGTGGCATTCTTTCCGAACCGGATCGGTAGAGAGAGAGAGAGAGAGAGAGAGAGACGATGTCCAGTCGATCGTAAGAACTAAGAAGCTCAAACCAGCCGAGAGTGGAGTTTGGTTCCGATTTCGTGTTCTCCGTCCACTTTTATACAAGTTTCTCTATTGTTCAGAACACATACCGGTAAGATTTAGTTTCAGTTCTGCAAAAAAAAAAAAAGATTTTCTTCAGTAATTTTGGTTGCTTACCAAGAATCGCCCACTTTGACATCCGAATTTCTCTTTTAGATGATCCGGTTTTTACTTACTATGCTTATGGTTTATAAAGATATACAGTAGAAGCTCGATATTCCGGTTCCAGACAGTCAAGGAGAGAATTAAAATAATAAAAAAAAAAACTATTTTCTGAATTATCCGGAGTTTCGGTAATCCGAACCAGGTGCCGGTTCCATTTAGTCTGGATAACCGAGATGCTACGGTATTTAAAAATATATAAGATATTTTGATATATAGTTTATTTTTAAAAATGGTGATTGTTCTCAATCGTGTGTCTACGCTTTTTTATTGTTTCCTACGATAAGGCCCCAGAATTGCCTGGTTTCTTAGATGAATTGCATGCAAACCGAACACTTAGAACGACTCGTCGTCGTTACGATTTCGGTCTTACGTATTACAGGAGACGGATAATTAATTGTATAATTAGTTCCATTTTATTTAGTAAATTATTTTTTTTTTACTACAAAAGATTTCATTTTGTGGAGATAACATAATTAAAACGACTCTCAAAATTGGATTATTCTGTCTTTCAGAAGAGCAAAATTGAGAAGAAACAAGAAAGTGTTTTAGAAACTAGACGGGTTAGCTGATGTTTACTTAAGAGGGTTTTTTTTTATATGTTGGTATCCTTCAAAATTAACTTTTTATTCAAGTTTGAAAGTGACCCTGAAAGTGACCTTAAGCAGTAATTTATAGATTTTTGCTTTCTAAAAAGCTTATTTTGAAAGATATCATCCCTTCTAGTTTCTTCTCAATTTTGCTTTTCTGAAAGACAGAAAAAAAACAGCAGTTCAAAAATGAACTGTTGATAAAACATCTTAAAATGATTGGTGGTTAGAGGCTAATTTGGGAACTTCAGTGTTACAAAACTATAAGAACACCCTGTAATTATTGTAATATGCATATTTACAGGGTGTCTCTAAAATAATTTCGAACTGTTTTTCATCATTTCAAAAGCAAAAAGAAGAAACGACAAAATAACGAAACAATTTAGAAATTAACATTTAATTTAAAATGAATCTCCACACACTGAAATACTCTCGAATGGAATCAGTTCTCGGTTTTTCAGTTGCGTTTGCCGGTTTTTCCATTGCCACCTTTTCTGGTGCATTCTTTGGGGATTTTCTGTTTTGATAAGGAGCAACCGCAGATCCATTTGGGAACTTTTCTTTCTTCATCATCGTCATCATCATCATCATCATCGTCGTCGTTGTCGTCTTGCAGCGGCACGGTCTGCTTTTGGACCGCCACGTTCCACTCAATGTTGCACATGTGGTGGTAACCGCCGCGCTCCCGGCAATTCTTGTCACAGTCTTCGTCGTAAGAGTCTCGCGAACAGAAAAAGCGAAACTTCTCGATCTCGACGGTGCACCGGGTGTCTCCATTGCCACTCTTTTGGACATTGTTTTTTGGAGGCCCTCCTCTTCCTCCGCCTCCTCCTCCTCCTCCTACTACTACTCCTCTTCCTGCTTGTGCTCCTCCGCCTCCTCGTCCTGCTCCTCCTCCTCGACTAGGATTAGGACTAGGACTAGGACTGCGAGACCGGCTACCGTCTTTGGCACAGTTCACTCCGGAGAACGAGAATATGACGAAGGCGATGACAAATATCGTAAACATTCCTTCTTTGATTCCAATCATCGTGCGTTTGCTTTCGGTTGCTGAAAAGGAGACGTAATGCTATAGTATAAGAGTGTGACTTAAAAGTCACAGCGACGTTCTTACCGAACTGGATCTGTAGAGAGACGATTAGACGATGGGAGTCGATCGTAGAAGCTTGGCCTGAGTGTGGTTCCGATCCTAGTTATCCATCCATTTTATATACAAACCGTTCTCTTTCTCTGAAACATCTGGTTTCGGTTATGAAAGTGGTTCGTTTTTTGTTACTATTCTAAGAATTTCGATAGTATGTAATTTTTCCTAGGAATCGCTCATTTAATTATTAAAACATCTGCATTTCTATTCCAGATAATCCGGCTTTTTTGTGTAGGCCTACGCGGGGCCGGGCCACATGTGAGTGTTTATTAAAACATGTCAACTGAAGATGCTTGGTTTTATTATTTAAATGAGGTGCAAGCGTTGGTTTCATGTTAGAATATCAGTTTTTCCTAAACGGTTTTTTTTGGTAGTAGCAGTTTTTTTTTCCCGGAAGAAATCATGGCACACTTTACGAAACTCACGGCACCTTTTGGAAACCACTGGTTTAGTTCATACATGGAATGAGAAAGTTTTGTTTAGTTTTACAACACAGGTACAATTATTCAATTTAACGTTGAAAATTTTGTTTCAACAGCCCTTTGGGAATCACTGTGCTAGATGCTTCTGATTGGTATTGGGACCCAGAGGGCCTGCAACCTCCATGACTTGTTTTTTTTTTCCAGTAATTCATAAATTCTCCTCCTTAATTCTTTTGAAACTTCGTCATTTGTAAATTGTACTTCATTATTTTTTTTGTTATAAATTTATTTACTTTTATATTAATTTTGTTTTTGTAAAATGCCTGCATGATGTGTCAATGATAGGCCTAATAATTATTTAATCATTCAAGAGATATTGGTCTTTTTTTTCTAGAGTTATAAGACAATGGAACTATCTTTCTGAGGAAGAAGTGGTGAATGGGAATAATTTTGTTTTGTGGGATTCACATTTGTATATTCATTTTGTTTTTATATACTGTATGTAATTGGAAGGTATATGTGCTTGACAATGCTTAATGCTGCATGTGGACTCTTATGTCCCTCTGCCATAGGCCTATTTGGCTGCTAGCAGAGTACTAATTGTAATTGTAAGATAGGATTTTTGGACTCTTCCTTCTGAAGTTTCGAGAACTTGCCCATTTACGAGACAATGTTTAACAAAACGATGTTTAAATTTATTTCAGTGAATGTCTTTCTACCCTGGATTCTAGTCTTTAAAAATTAACTTCATAAATTAGTTACTTTTTATGACAAAATGCAACTTCGAAAACTGCGGATGAGCAACAATTGGAAATGTTGGGCGCCCAAGACATTCCTAGTTAAAGTCAGCAAGGCTGCAATTAAATACTACGCCTAATGGACGAATCAAACGTTAGATCAATTGGGAGTGGGCGTGGTTTACGTGTTTCTGTAGATGTTTATAAAAATGATAAAATAACCATTTTGAAAAGTAATTAAGTTATTTTCAGAAAAATGAGTTAATTGTAAATAATTTCTTTTTTTTTAAATGTGGTAATTCTGAGTGATTATTTTTATTAAGTAATTAGTAATTGTAATTAATTACTTTAAACCAACTGTTTTTTCTGTCTTTCAGAAGAGTAAAATTAAGAGAAACTAGGAAGTGTTTTAGAACCTAGAAAGGTAGCTTATAGTCATTTAACCTGTAGATGGCTCCATCATCTTCATTAATACAAATTTCATATTTCTGTCTACAGTTTATCACGATAAACGTTCATTGAATTCTATTATAACTGAAGCACTAAGTACAGTTTGCGCCCTCTATTGGCCACACTCAGCTATTGCACGAAATGCTCCATAGGAAACGCTCTTAACTGAGTTATCCTACCTCTGTATATTTATCTTGTTACAAATTTACATATAAGAAAAACCTGAGGTTAAGATGATGCAATAACTGGTATAGCCGTTTAAGATGGCGTGTATTTGCCGTGTTCCGTAACAGGCATCTGTAGACAGCTTCAGAATTTCTTTGGCTCCGCCCTTTTATGAGTGTCGTCGATTTCTAATTTGGTTTATTACTGGGTCTGATAATGTCACATGCTCCGCCCTTTTTATTTCTAATTGGTTGATGTTTGGTCTGACGCTCATAAAAAGGGCGGAGCCAAAGAAATTCTGAAGCTGTCTACAGATGCCTGTTCCCGTATACCGGCAATTAGAAATCGGGACGAACAGAAGTTGGCGCCGCCCTTTTTATGACGACCGGCCACTTCTAATTGGTTTGTTGTGTGGTTTGACGTTGAAAAGGGTGGAACATGTGACGTCAGACTACATAACCAACCAATTAGAAGTTGCGTTCGTCATAAAAAGGGTGGAACCAACTTTGGTTCGTCCCGATTTCTAAATGCCTGTGTCGTTTCGCATCAGTGGGCTCAAAGTATATATTTGAGTGCGTATTGTATTTTAAAAATTACGTTTAAAAAAAATAGCTATGTGCGAAACAGACAATACTATACCAGATATTGCATCATACTGATTTTATTCAGATTAGCTTCTGGGCGTAGCTATATTTCATGTTGATATATCTTGCAAAATAAACGTTTTATAGACAAAAAATAAAAAGTTTAAGTTTGAAGATATATCGACACTCTTTAAGAGTAGGCTAATTGAGCTACCCTTCTAGTTTCTAAAACACATTCAAAGTTTCTTCTTAAGAAGAAGAAAACTAGACGTAATCGTAAGCCTACTCAACAAACAAACAAAAAGAGACGAAAATTAGCCCAAATAGATGTTCATTTCAAAGTTTATTGAAAGTTTTAAACTCATTTTGTTTCTACACAAAAGAAAATCATTTAAAGAATATGATCATGTGCTGTTTTTGTGGCGGTGGGTGGCGGCAGCGGGGGCTGCGTTGCCGCCCGTTAAGGATTGGCGCCTTAAAGAGTTGCTGTTTGAAGCAGGGTTCCCCCTCCCTGATGAAGAGGATGCGTGGGCCGTCATTTCTTGGTCCTGCCCCTTCATGTGTTCATTCGCGATCTGAGCTGGTTCCTTTTCCTCGTCGCTTTTTATTGGTATTGGGATGTCGAACCACAAACAGGTGCAAGATTCTCCTGTTGCTTGGTCGCCGTTGTGGTGCTCGTGTTGCTGCTTATTATGTTTGCTGGCCACCCGTTCTTGTACCGGGCCATTGTACCTGCAGGCACTTACGAGACCTGGCTTTGGCTGGCAATGATTGTTACAATCCACGTTGGCACTGCATGCAAATGTAAGTTGTTGACTTGGTTCGTCACTATTGCCGGTTTGGTCACCGTGATGGGCACTTTGTCCTTCTCCTCCTCCTCTTCCAGCTTCTTCTCCTCCTCCTCCTCTTCCAGCTTCTTCTCCTCCTCCTCCTCCTCTTCCAGCTTCTTCTCCTTCCGTACTAGACTGTGAAACGGATTTGCTTCTTCCACGTTTATTTGGATGAGCTGTAAATTACGTTATGTTGTTAGTTAACGGTAATATAGTTAGTGTTAGCGTTTGGCACATGGACCACTTTTTTCTGGTCGAGTTCGGCTGCAAAATGATGTTCGTTGTGTGGTTCGTGTGCAAAGATCCGGCGTCTTTCCATCTGTCAATCCTTGCATTGTCCGCCGACCTAGTAAGTTTCCCCGTGAAACTCAACCACTCAAAAATGGTTCGTGTGCCAAGACACTCTTACAGCGACGACCGCGCTCATTAGTTAGTTATTTCAAAATTGCTTACTGCTGGTTGGAGAAGAGTCCACTTCGGCGAAGACGAAGATGATGACGAACACTGTGAGCACGATTCCTACTTTGCATCCAATCATTGTGTTTTGTGCGCGGGGCCGATGTTGCAACCTTAAATGAAAAGTGGTTTCTGTTTTAATCTCTTTTTACAGCTAGTGCATTTACGAGAAGGCAAAAGTGGCCGGCGAAACTTACCGAAGTGGAGTCTGTAGAGACAACGTTTTTCGATCGAAATGAGTTTCGAAGAAGATGTCGTTTTAAAGTTCTCGGTGCGAACTTTTTATATGTTTTTTTTTTCTCGACTCTGAATAATGGATAACGTGGAAAGGTGTTTCTATAGGATTTGAATTTTTTTCACCACATGTTTCGATTCGGAGCTAACCATTGTGTTTAAGTTAATGTCTTTTTTTTTCTTTTTTGACATAAAGGACATCCTATTCGTAATTATCAGGATGTTGCTTTCGTTATTATGCCGAACTACGTCACTTTACTCCAGGATGTGGTTGTGACACAGAATAGAGAATATTTCCTCTGTTTCGTGGATGTGGTTCGACTCATGGTTGACACGTTGGAAGGGGGGCTCCCGAGGGTAATACGCCACATGTTGATTCGTTTTAACTGTTGTTCGAATCCGTGGATTTCTCGATGACAAAACAAACTTAAAAGCCAAAATTATTGTCAAACGTGTAGGGCCTATATAACATGGGACACACTGGCAATGAGTTGAACTAACCTTTAGCAAGATGTTGCTGTTGTGGAGATAATATTCATTTTGTACTATTCTACTTTTGGTAAAAATCAACGCGGTCGAAAGTATCGAAAGGAAAATCAATGAAGATGGTTTTAAAATTTAAACTCGAACTCTTTATTATTCTAGTCCTTCAGCAGAGCAAAATGAAGAGAGAAACTAGAGAAATTGGTAACTGGTAACAGAAACTGGTAGCTTAATAAATAAAGCATATCTTCATGTTGACATCTTTCAAAATAAACTTTTTATGAGACGATTTATATATTTTAATTTTTATTCTATACAAAAGTGTATTTTGAAAGATATCAACATGAAAATATACACGTAAAGCCTGTCCCCAAATTCACTTGCGAGCCAGTCGGCAGACCGGCTTGTGACCTTGATTGACACGGACATGTTCGCAAGTGAATTTGTAGGAGGGAGTAGTTGCGCTCGCGATTAGAGTCTGGGTTGGTAGCTAGCTGTGCAAACCGTCAAGTCCCGACAGAACCTCCAACGCACTCGAACGGTTTTTTACAGTATGTTGGCACGAGCCCGACTGGTTCGGTGAACACTATTTACCACATCACATACGTTTTTTTTTAACCAGTTTTAAGCAGTTTTTTTATTAGGGCGAGCCATGAGGAACACAACTAGGAGTCTGGTTGTCTAATAAGTAAATAAGTTACTGCAAAAACCATTATCTGATTAAATATTATTTATTATTTGAATGTTTGATTTAATAATAAAAGTGAATTGTTAATTTGAAGAATAATTACATATACAAAAAAATATTGTAATGAAACTCATGATTGTGTTGCTATTTATTTTTAATCAGGAAGTTCATTTTTTAATTGAATAACTGTCATAGTTCGAAAATGTAACACATTTTTGGCAATTTTGTCAAGAAAAAAAGTTTTTTTTACAAACACCACCATATAGAAATATGTATAATAATAAATACAATTTCATATTATTCATTGAGAAATGTTTTCACCATGCAAATAATGCATCTAGCAAAGCAAAAAAGTAAAAAAAGCTAACATTTTAGAATAATTATATAATAATTAAGTGGTTAAGCAAAAGTTTAATTTACATCTGCAAAATATAATTTATAAAAAAAGTATTTCACCTTTCAGGGTCTTTAGGAAATCTGAAATATGAGACATTTTTTGTTTGTTTTTCACTGTTATTGCAGCCACCTGCAGAAAAAAACCTGCTACCTGGCATTTCAATTAACTGTGTAATAGCATAAAAAAAGAAAATTTAGATTGAGCATAAAGTGTAAATTTGGTTTCGCAAGTTGCATATACAATCTAATGTAATATTATAGATTGTCGTCTGCACCGCTCATCGGCCACTTGAAACGTTGGCGCTGATGCTAGAAAGGGAGGAGCTAATCGATGCACACAAACTTCAAAGTGCGGACAGTAGAGTGAACGCTGTTCCTCTTTACTCTCTTTGGTGACACTGTCACACTTAAGCATGCGGTGTGGACTGGAAGAGGGAGAGAGAGAGAGAAAAAATAATAAGAAACTCCAAAAATGCAATAGAACCTTAGACTATTACTTTACTTAAAGTAATAGTCTAAGATAGAACTAAACCCCATGTAATGAGCCATATGTCCAATAAACGCCTCTAGTCGCAGTCGGCTAAAAGATGGCCCCTAAGAAGTTAGCAGACAAAACTTTAACATAGAACTCTATTGAAAAAACCGCTGCACTCGTAAGTTTTTTTGCCGTTTTCTCGCAAATTACTCGCCCAATTTTCGTAAATTTTTGTAAAAATAAAGAAAAAAGTACGTAGTTTCACATCCATGCATTACTTTTTTAATATTTCACATTGTTTTATTTTTGATGTTTTATTCTGAACGTTGCTGTTAAACCGAAACTTTTAACATGGAAGCTAACGAAGATTTCGATAAGTCGATAAGTTCGTTTGCTTTTTTCTTGCAAATTACTTGTACAAATATCGTGAAATTTTAAAGAAATAAAGAAAAAAGTACGTAATTTTACAATCAGGCATTGGTTTCTTTCCAGTGGCGGATTTACCATTTTGCCGCCCCTAGGCAGCAACCATAGTGCTGCCCCCCCACCCAACTGCACAGTTTTCCTTTGATTTTGGTGCCTGGACAGTGTTCGTGGAGTGCAGAACTGAGTGAGAAAGACGGTGCTAAAACTGTGCATGTGGACACCCCTGAACTGCAACATTCTTTTTACACCGTTTTGCCTGCGGAGAGAAAACTGTAGAATAAAACCTTGCACACGCACCTTGAACACGCACAGTTTTCAGCAGCATCTTTCCCACTCAGTTCAGTGGAATCCATCGAAATCCTGCAAAGAAAAAAATAGTGCAGTTCGCTGATAACTGAGCTCTTTTCCTGTTTTGGTCTCCATGTACTGTCTCCGCCCAGTTCACAAAATTACACAATTTTCCTGTTCACAGACAACATTATGCATACAATGTCTTGAACTGCGCAGGCAAAACAGTACAAAATGTTGCGTGTGGACTGCACTTTACCGCTTGGACCGCTATTTTTAAAAATAGCTTCAGCTTCAGGAGGTTCTCTGCCTGACCCCCTTCTCATGAGGGCACTGGTTCCTGACAACCACTGTTGGATACCCCAGAATACCCTAACCTATGTCGCCCACCTTCCCTAATCTGTACTTGTGTTCAGGGCTATGTTGTCTACCCAAGTTACACACTATAGTATGCAGACATGTAGTTTGTTTTATACTTTTTATTACTCGCTTTTAACTGAAATATTTGAAAATAATTCACACTGCATGTGGATTGAACCCATGACCAACATTACCCGTGGGCTAAGAGTCCGCGACCCTAACCAGATGTTATTTTTCTTACTTTTTAGACCTTTTTTAATATAAACGTGAGTATCACAATAAAACATGTTTTTGTTTAATTTTCTTTTTTTTATATTCAGAAAGAATTTCAAAAAAAAATTCAATAAAACATTTTTTAAAATTTGCCGCCCTAAAAAAATTTGCCGCCCTAGGCAGCTGCCTACTTTGCCTATTGGTAAATCCGCCTCTGTTTCTTTCTGTCCCTCGTTGTTTGTTTGTTTTCAATGTTTTATTCTGAACCCTACACTGAATAATTGGAGTGAATTTTTTGAATAACACAAGAAAAACAAAAAAAAAAAACAGGAAGAATATTTAACTAAACAACGATTAATTATACAACTAACTATTTATCTTTATTTCTTTAAAATATCACGAAAATTGTGCAAGTAATTTGCAAGAAATAAGTAAAAGAACTTACCGACTTATTGAAATCTCCATTGGCTTCCATGTTAAAAGTTTCGGTTTAATAGCAACATTTCAGATCAAACATCGAAAACAACAAAACAATGTGAAATATTAAAAAAACTAATGCATGGATGTGAAACTACATACTTTTTCCTTTATTTTTTTCAAAAATTCACGAAAATTGGGCGAGTAATTTGCGAGAAAACGGCAAAAAAAACTTACCAGTGCAGCGATTTTTCCATAGAGGGCCATATTTAGGGGGCCATATTTTAGCCTACTGCCATTAGAGGCGCTTATTGGACATATGGCTCATTTTTTGTTAGCTAATTTTTATTAATGTTTAGGAAAAGATGATCCGCATTTGAATAACTTATAACCGGTGTTCTTAAGTTGATCTTAAACAAAATTGAAATAACAAAACGCCAAAAAAATATTCATTTCGAAATTTTATTGGAAGTGAGAATACACTGGAATTAAGTTTCGAATTTCTACACTGAAAATTCTCAGTCGAAGAAGTTTGCCAGTTTTCCATTTCTTTCATTACTTGCTTTGGATGTTGTCAGAGTTGCGGGTGTGATCATGATCTTGGCCGTTGCTACTGCGAGTGCGGCTAATGCTAGCACTTAACTGTGGTATTCTCATGCGAAAAATTGTACAAATGCAAGTTCTCTGTCTTTTCTCTTCTCGTTTGTCAGATGGGTTTTCGAGGCTGATAATCTGCATATCATGCAAGCTTCCCATTCTTTCTTGTGCATCGGCTTTGAAGCCACAGCTGCGCATGAGGCCGGAGTCTTTCGCGACCTTGCAATGTTCATCGCAGTCCTGATTGAACTTCTCGTGCGTGCATTGAAATTCAGTGGAACCTGTAAATCGTTGAAGTTTGTCAGTTATAGACCAGTAACTAGGGCAGCCTGGACAAGCTAGGGAATGAGGTAAAGGTCAGGGGTGCAAAATAACTAGAATGGTAATATTGAGAGGGTGCCAGTTTTATTCTTGCAGTCGGTGTAAAGCGTGTAATGGTTAAAGAGCAAAAATGTTAGAACGTGGTGGCCGCAATAAGTAATGCAGACCACGAGTCGTTCTTTATCTATTTCTAGTTGCTTACGATGGCCTTCACAGTCCACTTCGGAGAAAGAGACGAAGATGACGACGAACACCGTGAGCACGATTCCTCCTCCTACTTTGCAGGCGACCATGTCGTGAGTTCGAGATGTTGAAGAGTTTGTGAATGCAGTCTAAATAGCCTATTTTTCATAAATTTGACAAAAGACACTAATTAAGTGTTGAGTTAGCACTAAGCGACCACGATGTGTGGATCAGTGGCAAACTGTGCGATTAAAGGTGGCCATTAAGGCTATAGCTTCACAAGGGCCACTTTGTGGTGCGCCACACAGTTGTTGACACCACTTGCCTGCTGTCAGTGTGGAGACCACGTAGTATGGCCTTTTATCATCACTCACAAGCAAGGTGGTGGTGGTAGCCACATGTGGCAACTATGGTCTTAAACACTTATCGGCACTGTGGTGTGTATACAAAACGGTTTCAAGTCATAAGTGGCCTGCTAAAAAAAAACCACAAAGTCGTTCGTGTATTCACGCTGTACTTTGTGCAAAGTGGCAACTAATACTTTGTGCCACCTTTAGGCTTTAAGTACTCGCAAAAAAAGCCTTGCTATAGAGCTCAATGAAAAGAAACTGCTTGAAACGGAATGGTGGCAGCAGGAATGTTATAAAAACCTTGCTGCTGTCTGCACTAAGGCTCCACATTGTATTTTAGTTCAGTTTTTGGGAAGAAATAAACTTCCCAAAAACTCAAAACTTCATTGAGCTCTAGCAAACGTTTTTGCAATCGTATTATGTTTTCATTTTTATCGTAACAGGCCTCTAAGAGTGTTTAAGAAACGTGGCAACTTAAAGAAACATACTTATCGAATCAAACCGAGATCAGTGATTCAGTAGAGAGCAACTTCAAACTGGATTGTTTCGAAAGTGAGTATGTTGTTGTGTCTGTTTGGAAGTTTTTATATCATTGTATATATTCATATTTCTTGACATTGAAATACGGATTTTTTTAAGTCAACATGGCCAATGTTCATTGAACATTCGGTGAATTGGAGTGAATACACATGTGGATTCGGAGTTAAAGTCGTAATTCATTGGTTCTTTTTTTTATCGCGTGTACAAGCTACTTCTCGAAACGATTAATAATTTGATGACTAAAATTTATTGCAAAACACCCTTTATTATTTTAGACGTGTAATTAATTTCATTTTTTTTTTCTTCGCAATTACTATTATCATCTGGGTAGGTAGTTACTAAAGTTGAGCATGTGCTCGCGAATGGCTACTGAAAAACACGAAGACAATGAGCGAGGACAATGCACAAAAAATGAGCATACGGTGTGCCGCTTCAGGTAAGACATTTTTATAGCACCGATAGTAACGTCTCCGGCTCTTGTGCGAGTGGCCCGAATTCAATCGTCGGACCTCGTCTGATACAAACTGTTTTGTTTTTTTCATCATTTTCTAACAGTTACGGTTCTTATTGCGTATATTATAATTAGGTTTAGTTAGTTTAGGTTTGGTTAGTTTAGTTTTTTTTTTGGTTATGTTTAGTTTTAGATTTAGTTAAGTTAGGTTTTGTTAAAGTAAGCTTGTTGCAGGGGATTTTGGGTGTGCAGCCCCCAGTTTTTAAATAATTAATTTATTTTATTTTGTAATTAATATTTATTTAAAATAAAAAAAAGACTCAAACTCGGGCCAGAGGCGTAGCTGGGGCAGGGGGAGGGGGCAAGCGCCCCGGGCGCCGTCTCTGGCGGCGTTGATGGGACAGGACCGCCTTTGTGATGTCGTACTTCTTAGTGTAGAGAAGGATTCCGTTGATAAAATAGACTTTAGTAACATTCTAAATAAATTTGCTGGAGTAAAGGCCAGAAAAATTAATTTGTTATAATTTTTTAGATAAAAATTAAAATTAAAATGAGAAAATTTTAATTATATTGTATATCCTGTGTTGGCTCAATAATATTTTTTTAGATGTTTTATTAGCTAATTTTTTATTCTACATTTCAGGTGCAAACACTATAAGAAGGAATTGAAAGTGTTAGAAACTAGAACGGGTAGCTGTCGTATCACTTAAGAGTATTTTCTCATTGATATCTTTCAAAATAAGCTTTTTATCTCAAGTTTGAAACTTAACACAACTTTAAGTAGACGATATTTAAAAACGTTTACCTATAAAAAGTTTATTTTGAAAGATATCAACGTGAAAACATCTTTATGTTATTTAGTTACCCTTCTAGTTTATTAAGCATATACTGAAATGCAGAATAATCAATAGTTAGCTGGTATTCCTAAAATAAAAATGGCTGCCATTTGCATTGTCTTTATCAACTCAAGATTACTGGTTGCATTATTTCAATGATATTATTTTTCGTATTACAAAATGATGAAAAAAATAAACAAGAATGTTCATTTTAAAGTTTATTAAATCTCCAAATTCATTTGTATTTCTACACAAAAGAATTAATTGTAACAGAATGTAATCAGAAGGTGTTTCTACGATTAGGGCTTGCATTGCCTCTGCCGCCACCTCCGCCTCCTGAGCTTCGGCCACCGCCTCCGCCGCCGCCTCCTGGGCTTCGGCCTCCGCCGCCACCTCCGCCTCCTGAGCTTCGGCCACCGCCTTCGCCGCCGCCTCCTGGGCTTCGGACACCGCCGCCTCCTACGCTGTTCCTCTTGTTACCACCCGACTTGTTGTTTGCCTTCTGGACCCTTCTACAAACGCAGTGGCCACTTGACTCGTTGTTGTATTCGTCTTCGTCTTCTTCTTCATCGGACATTGAATTGTGTGGATGACCCCAATGTTGCTGCGGCTGACGTGGTTGCTGTTGATGTTGCGATTGCCTATTCGGCGATGCTGAAAATTGTTGCATTGACGGTGTTTGCGTATTTCTGCCTCCTCCTGCCCTTTCTTCCTGATCGTCAGTATCTTCATACAGACAGGAACTGATGTAACCAGGAACTGCTGGACATTCCTGTGCGCAGTCTGCACTCTGGGTTTCATAATGGCAATTGAAATGGCGTTCTAACTCTGGTCTATAGATGTTATCATGTCCACCTGGTCGACCACCTCCCTGTCTGAACTGGTTATTTCCCGTGTTTCCACCTGCAGAATGGTTGTCGTCTTCATGGTCTCCACCGAAATCGCCCATGTGTGCGAATGGAAAATCGGTTTCAGCTGGACCGTTATTTCCGTTCCTCATGCTGTTACCGTTCCTCGGTTGGCCACTATGTGTTGTTCTCTGTTGCTGTCCCTGTGGTTTTCGACCTGGTAATGTATAACAGGGATTAATCCGTAATGTCTTTTCAGTCGTTCGTTACTTACCATTAACAGTCTGAGTCATTGGAGGTGATTTGCTACCTCCACCTTGTCGTCTGTCACCGCCTCCTCCACCTCGTCCTCTGTCGTTGCCTCCTCCACCTCGTCCTCTGTCTCCACCACTGGGTGTGGTACGGCCACTGGATGATTTCGGATCTATCGTATTCAATCATATTTGTTGTTATTTGTTAATTAGTAAAGGTGTAGTGTTTTGTGTTTGGCATTTGGTGTTTCACCACCACCGTGACACCGACCCCAATTTCTTATTTTTTTTGTGTGTGTTTTTGTGCAATTTTCTTACTGTTATTTTGGGTGGTCTTTTTGGCACAGTTCACTTCAGAGAAGACAAAGATGACTACGAACACTGTGAACAAGGTCACGATTCCTCTTTTGGATCCGAACATCGTGTTGGATATTGTGGATCAACCTTAATTTTTTTTTAAAAAAAAAAGATATGGTTCTGTGTTATGCTTTATGGAACAGAACAAGACCACTTATGGACCACTTTACGACTGCAAAATGGAGTCAATCACGTTAGATTAGGCTGTGATATTGGCAATGTATTATTTTTTATGAAAATACTCAAAAGTGGTCGGTTTTTGACGACATCCCGACTTCATTTTGCAGTCGAAAAGTGGTCTTATGTGTGTGTGTTTGCCAAGGGGCTTAAGTAAGTATATGTGTTTTACGAGAAACACAAAGAGAGAGAGAGAGAGAGAATTTCATACTTATCGAAGTGGATCCGTAACCGTTTAAAGTGTTGAGAGAGATTGTCTTTGATAAGATATTTTATTTTTCACCGACTTTTATACAGTTCGACATTGAAAGATGGATGAAAAAGGTTGACGTGGACTTTTACGTGAGTGTGTGGGTTGTGCGGGTTGTTGGAGTTGAACACATGTGTGTTTTATTGAATCGGGTTTTGTAACTATACTTTCAAATTTCTCGTAACTACGTACAATTTCTCGTAACTAAATACAATTTCTCGTAACTACGTACATCAATTTATTTTCTTAAAATTTGATTCGTACGTTTTTTGTGTAAGTTTCGTATTTCTGAAATTACCACCGTCTGCCACATTTTAATTATATTCTGAGCAATAACTTTTCATTCAGAATTCTCATTTAAATACATCCAAGAGATAATAATTTTATTACAATTTATAATACAATTAAATAATTCTTGGGTTGAAATGTAATAAATAACTAATAATATAGACACGTATAAGCAATTTAATTACAAAGCCTATGAAAGACTGCAGAATTCAACAAATTAGGAAAAACAACAATTAAAATTAAACTTCGAATCAGGCACGGACTGGCCCGGCCGGCTGACCGGCGATCGCCGGTCAATTGGGTGCCAAAAGAGAATGGGGGCCAAAAATAAATAAATTAAAAAAATGGGGCCAACACAATTTCATAGCCGGTGGGGCCAACCACTAGCCAGTCCGGCCCTGCTTCGAATAGAAACATATATAAAATCTATACAATAAGACGGCTGAACAGTCGGTTAAAATAGTAGGAACAGGTTAGGTTTAGTTCAATTAAACTTTAATTATCATTGTTCTTTTTTTCTTCCTTTGTTGAATTCATGTCTTTCTAATCAATTTCCTTATTATGTGTGTCTTATGTTAGAATTTTATCCAAGTGAAACATGGATAGAAAAAGAGTAGGCGAAATTTGAAAGGTACTTAAAAACTAGAAGGGCAAATTAATCAATTAAGTATATTTCCCGATGGATGTATATTTTTTTAGAAATAAAAGTTTGCTAGGAAATAAAATTCAAAATTACCAAAAAAAAATATTTGATTATTTTTTCATTATAATTTCAATATAATTTTAATTAGTTTTAATTGATTTATGAATAAAATTTCAATTTCATTCCCAAGTAAAAAGGGGGCCAGGACCCCCTTCCCCCCCCCCCTTTTCTGTTGGGCTTTTTTTTGCTTCTTTTGCACCTGAATTTTTTTTTCTCCACAGGTGTTAGTTTATTTTTACATGAAGTAAATTATATTTCCAATTGAAAGGGAAGTGTTTAATATTTTAAAGAAATTATTCATGGTTTGAAATAAGTGTTTAAAAATAGTATTTTACTATTTTTTTTAAAAAAAAAAACTGGATATTTCATAAAATAATTACAAATTTACGAATATATCTATCAAGTTATCTTTTATTTTATATCAGTGCCTCAGAGGTAATGTATGTTAAGTCACATTTTTTTTAATTATAAAAACCCCATGATTTATTCATATTATGAATCAGCTAGTCAAGTTCTATTAGTGGTAAACAGTATTAAGTCCATAGTTTTTACACATCGGTTGCTATAGATCAGGGTTGGGTTGGGATCAGGTTTTTTTTAAAATCAGATTTAAAGCTTTAACGTGTGTAACAATGCACCTCAAAATTATTATTGTAATTATAATTATGGAATTATTGTGGTTAGAGGCTAGTGGTCATACTAGCGTCTAACCTTAGACTATTACTCTACGTAGAGTAATGCCGCAGTCACACTAGGCTGGTTTCCCAGCCGCTGGTTGCTGCTGGCTGGTTGTAGCGCTCTAGCAGCATAGTCTGAACTGCTACCAGCAGCTGCTTTTCCCAACATGCTAGTGTTTTTAACAGTGGCTGGTGAAGTTGGACATGTCCAACTTTAGCAGCTACCAGCTGGTCATGTGACTCCCTTCCTGCTGCTGCCATCTAGTGTGAACGTCTTGTTGCTAGTAGTGGCACTAGTGGTAGTTGAAACTCCACTGCTTGGGTTGGTTGTTGTTAGAGTTTGTGTTTTTGCAAGACGGTGATTGGATGACTTGCACTGCTAATACCAGCAGTGACTGGACAAGTGTGAACTCAAAGCAGCTGCTGCTTGCTGTTGCTGCTAATAGCCAGCAGCAACCAGCAGCTTGTAAACCAGCCTAGTGTGACCGCCGCTTAATAGTCAAAGGTTAAATCAAGCTTGCTGCAGGGGATTTTGGGTGTGCAGCTTCCAGTTTTTAAATAATTGATTTATTTTATTTTGTAATTGATATTTATTTAAAATAAAAAAGTCTCAAACTCGGGCCAGAGGCGTAGCTGGGGGGGGGGGGGGGGGGGGGGCAAGTGCTCCGGGCGCCGCCAAAATAGCGAAATAGGATTCGATGTTATGCAATTTTAATGTTGAAAATATACTTATAATAATTTGATATCAGCACACCTCTTACTTTACAAACCTTTATTCTAAATAATCCCCAACTGAGCATCTATTGCAACAAATATGAGTAGGTGCTCACCCTCAGTTTTATAGCTAATTCTATGAAAACTTTGAGAAGTTTATTTTTTGTCAAATAAACGTTTTTCTTCTTCTCAATAATATTTTTTTTAGATGTTTTATTAGCTAATTTTCAAATTTTTTTTATTCTACATTTCAGGTGCAAACACTATAAGAAAGAATTGAAAGCGTTAGAAACTGGAACTGGTAGCTGTCGTATCTCTTAATAGTATTTTCACGTTGATATCTTTCAAAATAAGCTTTTTATGTCAAGTTTGAAACTTAACACAACGTCTAGTTTCTTATATTGAATATCTAGTTTCTTATATTGCTTATATTGAAATGCAGAATAATCAATAGTTAGCTGGTATTCCTAAAATAAAAATGGCTGCCATTTGCATTGTCTTTATCAACTCAAGATTACTGGTTGCATTATTTCAATGATCTTATTGTTTTTCGTATTACAAAATGATGAAAAGAATAGACAAGAATGTTCATTTTAAAGTTTATTACATGTCAAAATTCATTTGTATTTCTACACAAAAGAATTAATTGTAACAGAATGTAATCAGAAGGCGTTTCTACCATTAGGGCCCGCCTGTGCCGCCGCCGCTGGCTGGGCTTCGGTCAACGTAGCCTCCGCCTCCGCCTCCTGGGCTTCGGCCACCGTAGCCTCCGCCTCCGCCTCCTGGGCTTCGGCCACCGCCGCCGCCGCCTTCTACGCTGTTCCTCTTGTTGCCACCCGACATGTTCTGAAGGTTGTTTGCTGTCTTGACCCTTCTACAAACGCAGTGGCCATTTGACTCGTTGGCGTCTTCGGACATTGAATTGTGTGGATGATCCCAATGCTGCTGCGGCTGCTGTCGTTGCTGTTGCGATTGCCTATTTTGCGACGCGTGCGTCAGTGATTGCGGATTTCTGCTTCTTGTCCTTTCTTCCTGATCGTGGATATCTTCGTACAGACAGGAACTGATGTAACCAAGAACCCTTGGACATTCTCGTGCGCAGTCTGCACTCTGCGTTTCAAACTGGCAATTGAAATGGCGTTCTAACTCTGGTCCACCTGGCCGACCACCTCCCTGTCTGAACTGGTTATTTCCCGTGTTTTCGTCTGCAAAATGGTTGTCTTCTTCATGGTCTCCACCGAAACCGCCCATGGGTGCGAATGGGAAAACAGGTTCAACTGGACGGTTATGTCCGTTCCTCATGCTGTTACCGTTCCTCGGTGGGCCACTATGTGTTGGTAGCTGTTGCTGTCCCTGTGGGTTTCGACCTGGTAATGTATAACAGTGATTAATCCGTAATGAATAATATATCGAAATAATCCGATTTCAGACCTATCGTATTCAATTCTATCAATTCTATCGTATTCATCGTTTTGTGTTTGGCATTTGGTGTTTCACCACCACCGTGTCACCGACGTGTTTGTGCAATTTTCTTACTGTTATTTTGGGTGGTCTTTTTGGCACAGTTCACTTCAGAAAAGACAAAGATGACTACGAACACTGTGAACAAGGTCACGATTCCTCTTTTGGATCCGAACATCGTGTTGGATATTGTGGATCAACCTTAATTTTTTTTTTTAAAAAAAGATATGGTTATGTGTTATCCTTTATGGAACAGAACAAGACCACTTATGGACCACTTTACGACTGCAAAATGGAGTCGATCACGTTAGATTAGGCTGTGATATTGGCAATGTATTATTTTTTATGAAAATACTCAAAAGTGGTCGGTTTTTGACGACATCCCGACTTCATTTTGCAGTCGAAAAGTGGTCTTATGTGTGTGTGTTTGCCAAGGGGCTTAAGTAAGTATATGTGTTTTACGAGAAACACAAAGAGAGAGAGAGAGAGAGAATTTCATACTTATCGAAGTGGATCCGTAACCGTGTTGAGAGTGTTGAGAAGTTGTCTTTGATAAGATATTTTATTTTTCACCGACTTTTATACAGTTCGGCATTGAAAGATGGATGAAAAGGTTGATGTGGACTTTTACGTGCGTGGGTTGTTGGAGTTGAACACATGTGTGTTTTATTGAATCCGGTTTCTTAAGGTCTCGTAACTATGTACAATTTCTTTTCTTAAAATTTGATTCGTACGTTTTTTTTGTGTGTGTGTTTAATTTGTGTAGGTTGCGTATTTCTGAAATTACCACTCTCTGTCACATTTTAATTATATTCTGGGCAATAACATTTCATTCAGAATTCTCATTTATTATATCCAGAGGGTTGAAATGGATTGGAATGTATTATAGAAACATATAAGCAATTTAATTACAAAGCCATGAAAGATTCAACAAATTAGGAAAAAACAACAATTAAAATTAAACTTCGAATAGAAACATATAGAATTTATACAATAAGACGGCGGAACAACGGTACGAACAGTCGGTTAAAATAGTAGGAACAGGTTAGGTTTAGTTAAATTAAGCTTGTTTCAGGTTTAATTTTCATTGTTCTTTTTTTCTTCCTTTGTTGAATTCATATCTTTGAAATCAATTCCCTTATTATGTGTCTATGTTAGAATTTTATCCAAATGAAACATGGATAGAAAAAGAGTAGGCGAAATTTGAAAGGTACTTAAAAACTAGAAGGGCAAAATTAAGAATATTTCCCGATGGATGTATATTTAAAAGTAAACGTTTTTCGCAGGTTTTTAGAAATTCGGAAAATTGCTTTTTGATATTTGATTATTTTTTCATTATAATTTCAATATAATTTTAATTAGTTTTAATTGATTTATGAATAAAATTTCAATTTCATTCCCAAGTAAAAAAGGGGGCCAGGACCCCCTTCCCCCCCCCCCCCCTTTTTCTGTTGGGACTTTTTTTGCTTCTTTTGCACCTGATTTTTTTTTTCTCACAGGTGTTAGTTTTTTACAGGAAGTAAATTAGATTTCCAATTGAAAGAAAAGGAGAAAGGGAAATGTTTAATATTTTAAAGAAATTATTCATGATTTATATTTTTCGTTGGTTTGAAATAAGTGTTTAAAAATCGTATTTTACTAGATTAAAAAAAAAACTGGATACTTCATAAAATAATTACAAATTTACGAATATATCTATCGAGTTAGCTCTATTTTATATCAGTGCCTCAGAGGTAAAGTGTGTTAAGTCACATTTTTTTTAATTATAAAAAACCCCACGATTTATTCATATTATGAATCAGCTAGTCAAGTTCTATCAGTGGTAAAAAGCGTTAAGTCCATACTTTTACACATCGGTTGCTAAAGAAGAAAAAAAACTTTCAAAAGTAGATTTTATGACTTAACACAGTTTACTTCTGAGTCACTTTTACCCCTTGGCTTTTAGGATCCTCAATTATGTTTTTAAACTAAGCGCTTAAAGATTTGGTGACGTCATCGATTATTAAAAGGATCTTGTACAAGGGGGACAACATCAGAGGGGAGCGGGGGGGGGGAAGAATCTCGTAGAATATAAGGCAAACCTGTTTTACTGTTTATCTGCGTTTTTACTGGACTTCCAGAATTTATTTCTATTCTGGGCATCCATTAAAATTCGAATAAAAAATAAAATACCATGTCATAATTACACTATGACGTGAATCTCGTATATGAATTTTTCATATGTCTTTCCCGTTGATAAGGATGTGGATGTCACTGTAACGATGAAGCTTATTTTTTTGTATGGTTGTCATCTCGAGGCGACATAGGGGAAAAGCATATAAGAGATTCAAAAAGATTCACCATGATATACAACACAACGTGTGTATAGCAAGGTATTTTGCTTTTTAACCGCGTTTTACGATATACTCAGAATTCAATTCTATTCTGAATATTCACTAAAAATGCGGATAAACAGTAAAACGGCGTGTCATACCAGACGAGATTCACGCCCGCTGTGTTGTCCCCTTCATCTCATATGTGACACTGCTTGATTACAGGTATTCGTTGTGGCTAAAACTTTTTAAACTAAAGCGCCTTAATTTTTTTCCCTCTTCTTTTTGGGGTGTTTTAGTTTGTTTATTGGCCGCAAGATGCGCTAGTTGTTTTGAAACGAGTGATTTTGTGGAAATTTTTCGACAATTTCGTTGCATTCTTTTTCAAAAAGAACGAAACATAGACGTTTTTCAGAAATTTAATGATTTTTTGGTGAAATTTGTTGATGCTCTGGCTTCTTTAGTAAGTTTACGTTTTTGTATTTTAAAAATGCTGTATTTTATTTAAAATTGTTTAATGAAAATGCATTTGAATGAAAATGATTGGACTATAATGTTATTTGCACGTTTTGGCGTATAGGAGCGCTGCAGTCATTTGCGCTGTTTGTTTCACAGTAAAGCCATCGTAATAGCTAAAAACGATTGCAGCGCCGCCTATTAGTCGTAATGTGCAACTATCGTGATTGTTCAGTGTCCATGGATATTTTGGTAATGTATTTTATGCGTTTTTTCGTATTTCTGATCTTGTTTTAGGACTATTTCAAATGGCTGAAGTGGAGGAGACGAATGCTCCCGAGCAGAAATTCGTGTTAAAGAGGTTAACAGTGAATTTAACTCGTTTGCCGCTTACGAAAACCGTTAATTTGACGAAAACGAAAGTCGAATCGTCGCCTTCATCTCGAAATGACACCGAACATGAATTGGAATCGAATTCACCGAGCTGCAGAAGCCGATCTTCACCTGTTCCTCGTGGGTCTCTCACCACCGGCCGATCTCGTTTTTATGCCTCTTCTCCTTCTTCGTCTTCTTCTCTTTCGCCAGCGCAAACTTCAGAAGTAAAGGACAAGAAAGAGAGGATTCAGACACCCGAAACGAAGACAAATTCAATTCCTCCACCAAAGAAACCCGTTCAAGTTGCGACGATACGAAGAGAAATCGCAAAAAAGCGTCCGATGAGCTATGGAGAATATTCCAGGACGACTTCGAAACCGATCGGAAACGAACGCGGTGCTGCTTCAAAAGGAACCGATTTCTTCGCACCGCTGCCGGTCAAATCGTCTTTCCGTATTCCGAAGAAACATCAAGTGCCTTACGTGCAGAATAGATACGAGAAGAATTCTCGAAGGAGAGATTACGACGATCGATACGGAGACAAGCGGAGGCGCGATCACAGTGGAAACAAGCGAAACGACGACAGAAGATCGGGTTCGGGACGATATTACAAGGGTCATTCTTCTTCTAAACCGTATGATCGATCCGGAACGAATTTGCGTCGTGATCTGAACGAGTACGATACGAATAGTTGTATTCAGTACGTGGTCGGAAGTGTGACGGAAGTCGAGAAGTGGCTCAACGAGAATCCGATTGGAGCCAAATCGAATTCGGCCGGCGAAGTGCCTTTCGTTAAGCCGCAAAAGAAAGTGGAACCGGTTGTTAACTACGGCAAGTGTCGTGTGACAGTGACTTCCGAAAATTATGAAAAGTAGAATTTGACCGTCTTTTCTTTTTTTTTTTTTTGTAGGGAGAGGCCTCAGTAGGTGTTCAGAAGATGAACCGGTTCCGATGTCAGTTGACACCGAGGAACTCGTCACAGGAGTTTGTTTTTTTGTCGTTTTTTTAACTGTTCTCGGACGTCGTTTTAAAAGTTGTGTTTTGGTTTGTTTTTTAAGATTCAACAGTTTCGAGGGCAGATGGATCGAGAAACCGATACGGTAAGAAATCTGGATTAGAAGAAATATTTATTAGTACTTTTTTTTATGAATAAACGTTTTGAGTCTTGAAAAGTGGTTAAATGATTGGAAAACCTTTTTAACTTTATTGAAAATGTTTAGTAAATTTTCAAGTTTCTAAAAAGATTTTATCAATTTTTTCGGAAATTTGAACAACCTTTTTAGCAGTTTGAGCAACTTTTTGAAAGTTTTTTTGCAACTTTTACTTAATATTGAAGTCGTTTTTTTGCAGTAATCTGAAAACGTTTGGCGCAAGTTCGGTTTTTGTTACAACAGAATTAAATCCTTTAAAAATTCTTCATATTTCTTGTTACCAGATCTGTGGTCAATTAACCCAACTTCGAAGTGAAATGAAAGAAGAAGCGATGTCCATTGATGAGGTTGACGTTCCGGTCACGTCTTTTCAGGTCTTTCGATCGATTGTGTTTTAGAAGAGAAGGTGTTTCGTGTTTTTCCCTCCACTAATTAGGCGCTTGTCTATGACGATATTGTAGAAGAGGATTTACGTCGTCCTCGACACTAACGTCTTGGTGAGCGACCTTTACACCGTGGACGACATAATGAAGACTCGTAGTGGAGAGAACGACACTTTTCAAGTCGTTTTGATCGTTCCGTGGGTCGTTCTTCAGGAACTCGACTGCATCAAAGACGACAGACGGAACCTGAATCCGAAACTGAAGGAGACAGCGTGCAAAGCAGTCCGTTACCTTCATGCTCATTTCACGAATTGTCATCCTCAGGTCAAAGGTCAAGCTGTGCAAGAGGTTAGAAGAAGAAGACGACTGGCCGAGGGAATTCGTGTCTCACGAGATTCATCGTTTCACTTTTTTCCTTTTGTTTTGTGTAGGCGAATGAGGACGGTGGATTAGTGATCGAATCGAACGACGATCGGATTCTTCAGTGCTGTTTGGCTTATCAAAAGAAGGGTCCGTTAAAGAGAAAATGATAATAACGATGAAAACTAGTTAATTAGGGAGAGACTTTTAAAGATTTATTCAAAACTTTACGAGTTAAACGGAGTTACAAAGATTATTTATTGTGAAAATAACGTTTTTGTGGTCAATTTTTCACTTTCAATTGAATTTTGAACACCGATTTATAAAGGTGTTTTTAAAATTGAAAGTGTTTTAGAAACTAGAAGTGTACAGTTCAATCATTTAAGTTTATTTTCATGTTGACATCTTTCAAAATAAACTTTTCATAGACATAAAATATCATCTGCTTAAAACATTGAATCATCTTTTCTAACTCGCATAAAAAACTTATTTTAAAAGATAACCTAAAAATATCCTTATGTGATGGAGTTACCATTCTAGTTTCTAAAATAATTCCATGATTGAAGAAGGGTTCGTTATTTATTTATTTATTTTTATTTTTTTGAAAGGTGTCGGTCAAGTGATGTTGTTTAGTAACGATCGTAATTTGTGCAACAAAGCGATCGTGAGCGGACTGAAGGCGTACACGAAGGAAACGATCAAGTTCGAGCTCGATAAGATCGATCCGTTAACGGGAGACATCGGAAAACGTAATCGTCTCGTTTTATCACAAGTTGATTACAAAGCGGAAAGTTTCACTTCTGCGGTTTTCTTTTTTCGCAGCTCAAACTCAGATGCAAGGTGCGGTTTTCGAAAAGTTACTACGAGAGTTCAAGAATGCTCTGGTCGGCGTTCTCGAAGTCATTTTGAAACACGAGATGGAAGCCGTTTACGAGGATTTATGGTGAAGTTGTGACGAAAAGAAAAGGAGAGGACAAAAATTCGATTTTGGTTTCATTGTTTTTTATCGTTTTCAGGATAAATGTTGTTCTGATCAAACCTCCATGGACGAGTATTTCGGATCTACTGAAGTGTTTCTCTAAGTATTCGATCGGACAGCATTTTGTCTTTTTCTGGTGGGTGAGTGAGTGGTTGTTTCATCGGGTTTTCTCTTTTTATTGAAGGCATTGGATTGCCGTTTTTGGAATGGTCGTCAGACGAGCAGCAAAAGTAAATCTCGACATGATGATACAAAAATTTAGAATTTTAAAGGGTAGGTTTGTTATTATTTTGGCCGAATTGAAGGACAGAAAAAGAAGAAGCTCTTGAAGTGAAACCTTCGAATTCAAAAATTAACTTTACAACAGTTCTAGTTTCTAAAACACTTTCAACTTTTCTCGTAATTTTCTTTTTGGTGAAATTACCTAATAAAACGAAAGTTCAGTAAACTTTTATTTAAAAAAAAATGGCTGTGAAAGTTTCGTTTTCTTAAAGCTTTTTAGTCAAGAAAATATTTCGAAATGGATTCACTTTTCTAGTTTCTAACGAAATATTTTTTTTCTGAATGTATAACGAATTTTGAAATTCCTTTTTTGTTGTTGTTGTTGTTTCATTTGTAAATAGAATCTAACAGTTACGACCACCTGAACTCTCTGATGAAGGAAACGTTGACTTTTTTGTCGTTTTTTGAGCCACGTCAGGCATATCTGAGCAAACTGAGAATAAGTAACGGCGTCATCCGTAATCTTTTGAATCAGGTGCGAGGAGTTCAACACAGTCTACGTACACAACAGAACCAACGGAAACCGCATCATCAGAGGACGGCGTTTGCAGCCGAAGAGATGGCGGCTGTGGCGCCGGAAGAAGCGCCACCTGTGATGATGGAAGAGGTAGTGGAAGAGGCGCCTCCTCTTGATCCAGTGGTTGTCGTCCAGAAGAAATTTCAGTCCGTCTGGTCTTCCATCAATCACATTTGGTTTTTATCTCTTAAATCAAGCTGTTTTTATGGCGTTTCCAGACATACGGATACTCATCTCTGTCTTTCTCGTTCTTAGTGGGTCGCTTTACGACAGTTTTGAAATTCCGAATCCTATCCGTTATTCTCGGCCGTCGACTCTACCGTCTCCAGTCGAGTCGTTTCATTTTATTCCTAGGTTTTATCCGCTCATAACTGACATCAGAGATATTATTCGAAGGTTGGTTTGTGTTTTGGTAATTATATTTTGGTCGGAATGTTGATGTGACGATGACGGTGGTGATTTTATGTTTTCTTCGACGCTCTTTTTTTGTTGTTGTTTTCGTTTAAGAATTTTACAATCGTCAACCGACGTTGGTCCTCAGGAAGAAGATTTTCAAAAACTCTGCTATAAGCTGGAGCATTATTTCGCAATTTTAAATCTAGATTCGGTACGTTCTTAATTTTTGATTTTCTCTTTGGTATTTGTTTTTGCAAACGAGAACCACTTTTTTAGTGGTCGGGTTTTAGTGGTTTGCGACGCAATGTCGCGACTGCAGCTACTTAAAATTGGCTCATTTTCAAAGATCCATTTGATCAGCTTGAAAAAAAAAATATCTTCTTTTAAGTGGTTCAGCTACCCTTCTAGTTTCTAAAACTCTTAAGTTTGTTTTTCTGAAAGATGATTAAGTGGTTTTCAGCAACAAGAGGTTATTTTTGTTTTTCAGGAAAGCAAAATCGAAGAACAATTGTCTCCAGAAATGTTACATTTCTTTTTGGAAATGGAAGAGAAACGGTTTGTCTTGAAATGCTTAATCAATAAAATGGATTATTTTAAGGATAATTTATATATTCGCAGTGAATTGTTGGGCCGTGGATTGGATCAACTGGAAGAATGCTGTGCTTATGTTTTCAGGTTGATCCTTATGACAAAAGATTTCGCCGACAGCGATCGTATCGACTTCTACGGCCGATGATAGATCTACTTTTGCCGCCTTACGACGTTGTCCGTACGAGACAACATGTGGTGGTGGCGGCGACCATAGGTCGTTTCGAATTTATTGCCGAAGTTTGTGTACAGTTATTAATTAATTCATTAAAATCATTAATTTGTAATTAATTTTTCATTTTTTATTCATCTTTATAGTGGACAAAAAAAAAAGCAATTTATTGCTATTTTGAGTCCAATCTAGTATTTATAGGTTTAAATTGCTCTGGAGGCTTCAAAGTTCAAGTGATTTAAGTTTGCGCCTTTTATACAGGGTGTCTCAACTGAAAGAGGCTCTGCTTATGGAACATTTTGTGCCATATCTGAGTGTCGCCAGTAGATGGCGCAAACTGTTCATAGTGCTTCAGTTAGTATACAAAAATGGGTGACATTCTAAGCAAGCTGTCTTCTAGCTTCAAAAGGCAGGCGATTATTCATTCGATTTTGGCGGTTTTTTTTGGAACGCCCTGTACAGTTTAGTTTGTTTTTTTGGCACTAGATGGAGTAGTGCTGTAAATGTAGTTTCATTTAGGCAGTAAAATGAAGGTAACTCAACTCCATATTAGATAAAACGCAGCGAGCGAGCGAGCTTTGATTGTTTAGCTTCTTCGAAAGTTTTCGATTGTTTTCATTTATTTTCGTTTGTCTATTTTTCTTCACAAAGAGAGCCATAAATTTGAATTTGTTTCACAAAGTTATCTATTGTTAGTGAAGTCATTGAATCATGTAACTTAAGAAAGAATTTAGCCATTAGTAATGGTGGCACCCTCTATTGGCTATCCTAAGCATAAATGCTCCATAAACAGATCTAAAGTTGAACTACGTCTATGTATTAGTCTTGATTTTTCCCGCCGCATTTGTAAGGTTTGTTTTTCCGGTGGTTTCGTTATTTTTTTTGACGTTTTCTCGGACTTTTTCTTCGTAAATGCCGTTGTTTAACATAAGAGACGTTCGTCCAACACCTGATATAATTCACTCTTATCCACCAGATGTACGAGAGGGGCGAATACCGATCGTAATCGACAACGGTAAAGGCGGAAAAAGAGCGTAAAATCCAAGTGGTGTCTCGCAAGCCGCTCGTTAAATTGTGTGTTTTCTTCTTCTAAAAGAAATTTTTTCGTAATTTATTCGCAGGTTCAAGTCAATGTCGTGTCGGATGGGCAACAGATGATCAACCGAAGTTACTTTTTAAGAACATTGTAGCGAAACAGAGAGGCAAAAAAGTAGTTGACAAAATGACGGTAAAAGTGCATTTCTTCCACCCGAATTTTGTCTTTCATGTACAAAATCAAGAGAGTCTGGAATATATTTTAGAAACTAGAAAGGTTACTCGATCAATTATTCATTGTTTTCTATGTTGATCTTTTAAAATAAGCTTTTTTTGTCAGTTTGAAATGTAAACAGGAAAATTACCTTCTTAAGTGATTGTCTTACCCTTCTAGTTTCTAAAACGCATTCAAGTTTTTCGTAATTTTGTTCCTAAAAAACAGAGTAATCGGAATTTGAAAATCAGCTGTTTATAAACCATTTTTAAATGACGGAAACTCTAACCGAATTTTTTTTCCGTTTTTTTTAGGAGATCGAACCACAAGTTGGTAACGATATCGGAAACATCGAAGTCGTACGATGGTTGTTGAAGACGCAGTTTGATCGCGATGTCGTGACTCAATACGACGTCCAGGTTAGAAATACCACCGATCTTTCGTTCGTTTTTCCGTATCTTCTATTCGATATTCGTCCGGTTTTTCTTTAATCGTTTCAGGAACAGATCTTTGATTACATCTTTGCTCATCTTGGAATCGACACTCAGGAATGTGTATCACATCCGATTGTCATCACGGAAACTCTCTGTAATCCGAGTTATTCAAGACAGCGTTAGTTTTATTGCGGGTTTTGTCTACGAGGCGTGGAAAACATTCTCATTGATTTTGTTCCTGTTTTTCAGTGATGTCCGAACTGTTGTTCGAAGGTTATCGCGTTCCAGGAATCGTGTATGGTGTCGATTCTCTTTTCTGTTTCAATCATAACGGTCATCGTGATGGCCTTATCGTCAAGTGCGGACACCACGTCACGCACGTGGTCCCCGTGCTCGACGGGAGTCCTCGTCTCGAACACGGACGAAGGATCAATGTCGGAGGAAGTCAACTCACGAGTTTTATGCATCGTCTTTTGCAGCTAAAGTATCCTGGACACTTTTCGGCTGTCACTCTCAGTCGCGCCGAGGTAAAATTACCGAGTTTTTTTTAATATTATCAGGGACTTCAACATTATTTTTTTTTTTATAGAGTTTCGTTCACGATCACAGTTACGTTTCGACCGATTACGCGGTTGTTTTGGCGAAATGGTGCGACGTCGATTATTACGAGGAAAACGTACATAAGATTCAGTTGCCGTTTAATCCGGTATGGACGACGACGACGGTGTATCTGTAGTTTGGTGGCGTGTTGTTAGTTTTGTGTTTGTTCGTAGCTTCCGAGCGTTACAACAGCGTCTTCGGAGGCGCTGAAGGAGAGACGACAGCAACAGATCAAAAGACTACAAGAAATGAACGCAAAAAGGAGAGAAGAAAAAGTATTTTAATTTTATCTGTTAACAACAGAACTCTAGCGAAAACGTCCTTCGAACTTTCGCCTTAGAGAAGAAGAAGAAAGAGAAAAAAACATTAATAAGAAATTTAAAAGTGGTTTAGAAAACTAGAAGAGCAACTTAAGGACACCTTTTTAAGTGATTCAATTACTATTCTAGTTTCTAAAATACTTTTCAAGTTTTTCTTAGCGTTGTTTTTTCTTCTTTTCGAGTAAATCTAGAGTTCAAATAATTGGCTTTATGTCTTTATATCAGTTGGCGGCTGACGAAGAGAAACTGCGACAACTGAACCTCGTTCTAGAAGTTCTGGAGGACGAAGACGAAGATGCGTTCAACGTACGGAAATCAGGAAGGGGGGGGTGTTGATACTTGTACGAGTGATCATTCTTTCTTTTCTTCTCCACCCTTATTACAGAGAGCATTGGAAGAATTCGGTCTGAGTTCGGAAAACGACCTTCACAACGCGATCGCAAAACTAAAGGTCGTCATAGGCCGCACTCGAAAGAAGATGTCGAACGACAACAAAGAAGTTGAATTCCAACCATCTGCAAATGTTGTGACTTAATGCGATACGTGCTTTTCTCACTTTAATCCTCGATGAATCTCTTTTTAAAAGGATGAGCCCAAAGCGAAACGTCTTTGTGACGAACTTGCAGCAAAGTCTCAAGGAGATCTCGATAGTTGGTTGGCGTTCATTCGACAGAAGCGACAGGTAGAAATGTGTCCATAGTCTCGTTGGGTGATTTTTGTATGTCAAACGATGTCTTTTGTTTTTTTTTGTGGCGCAGGAGTTACTCGACTCGAAAGCTCAACGTCGTCAGCGTAGATCGGACATGGCCAAGAGGAGGACTTTGGCAGCTCAAGAACGAATGAAGATTATTTCGGAGTTGGCAGCCGACAGTTCGGTTTTGATGGCTCACTTTTAGTTTCGATTTAGAATCGAAAATTGAAAAGAAAGACTTACTTTTTTTAAGGGAAAAAGGAGGACAATTTTGGACAGAATGAAGACGATTGGCAAGTTTACAAAACGATTGTAAGAGAATCGAAAGTTAAACATTTAGATGTCTGAAGATTTGATTTCTATCGTAAATGTTACAGAATAAAGAAGGTGGAGATTCGGATTCTGAAGAGGAACAGGAGAAGATTCAAGAACTGGAACAGATTTTACAAGAAAATGATCCTGCATTTGCAAAGTTATCTTTTTTATTTGATTATTATTTGGCTATTGTTTTGAGACAAATCGTTTGTTGTTGTTGTTGTTTGAAGGGAAAATGCGGCTCCGGATTTGTCTTTTGATCTTGCCGAATATTATCAGCTTCATCTGGCAGTGGAAAGAATTCGAGTTCCTGAACTTCTTTTTCAACCGTCGATGATGGGAGTCGATCAGGCAGGAATCGGCGAAACGATTGCTTTCGTGCTCTCGAAGTTCAATGCCGAAGAGCAAGAAAGGCTTGTCAAAGTGCGATTTTTCTTTTGTGGCTTTATAAAAAGGGTTTTATTGACTAATTTGGTGTCTTCTGTGTCTTTAGAACGTGTTTCTGTGTGGAGGATGTGCTAAAATCAGTGGATTGAAGGAACGGATCGAATCGTGTCTCTTGGAAATGAGACCGTTTCAATCCGAGTTTCTCGTCAACGTTTCGAGTTACAAGAGACAGTTGGATTATTATTATTATTATTAAGGCAACCATAAAAATGTGTTTTTCGGTCAAAGAACTTGTTCAGAGACTAGAAGTGAGAGAATAGCTGTCAAATGAGCCTCTAACCAGGTTCTTTGAACCAAAAACTTTTTTTGTTGCCTTAATAATGTTTTCGTGAGTTTTCTGCGGGTTTCTCGTGTAATTGTGTAAATGTGTTTTTCAGAGGATGTCGTGTTGGACAGTTGGTTGGGAGCTAGAGATTGGGCCAACCAAAAGGAGAATATGGAAAAGTATCTTTTATCAAAAAAGGATTACGACGAATTAGGTGGAGATTGCATTAAAGAGCATTCCTTGTCAAATCGATACACTTCGTATTCGTAATCGCCTTTTATACGTTTGTAGTCGTTTCAACATTTTTGCAAAATCAATTAAAATAATTTAATCTACTTCATTAATTTTGTTTGACTTAATATTTAAAAGCTAGGGACATTTTTTTAATTATTAAAATAAACATGAATTCGTAATACGGTAGCTCTCTTCTTGTGTCGGCTGCTCTTTAAACTGGAGTGAACAAATATGGCGCTTATACCTTACACATTTCAATGAGAATGCGCCATATTACGATTTCGATGGCTTTAATGATTGCCTTCAAGATTGTGACGACATGCTCCAATATGGGGTTGCGATCGATGTAACAATAATAAAACTTCTGATCGTGCAAACATGCTTTAGGCACGATTTACTATATAACATGTTACCTTTTGAGGTAGGCTAACGGGTTGTACTACATGTATAAGGATACTGGCGTACTAATATGGCGTTTTTGCCTTTAGAAATAGCCGTCTAATGCGCCATGTTAGTATACCCTTATTTGCCTTCAAATATTTGTCGTATTGTTCGTAATCAGTTTACATTTACTGTACTGTTATTGTGTCATCATTCGGCTGTCACGTGACGGTGGCCATGTGTTTCCTGTTTCAAGGCGGCGCATTTTTCTGATTGCTGTTACTTTGTTAAATTTCTTTTCGATGGTTCATTTATTTTTTCTACTATTTTAACTGAAGATGCAATCTAGTCAGGGAGTAATTCTTCTTAAAGAAGCGATGTTAAGTGAGATTCAACGACGAGGCGTTGACTTCAACGGCGAAGGTGCAACCGAAATTGGCCGATCGGGTTTTCGTTCTCTTGAGTGACACTCGCTTTTTCGAGATTTATCCATTTTCCAACTGCTTTTCTTTTATAGATTGTTCGTTGAGGGCTAAGATCGTGAAAGAAACAAGTCAATACGTTGATGAAATGATGAAAATAGACAATAAAACGTCTGCAGAAAGGATCGAAGAACATAAAACGATGAATTCGGTTCTTTTTCATAAAGCCCTTCAGTAGAAACCGACTTTTCGTTCATTTTGGACCAAATCTATTGAGTGGTTAAGTAGTTTTTCCCTTTTTTACAGGACTTCCGGTCAATTGGTGGATTCGGAGGGATTTTACGAACACGTTTGTTCTTCGCTTCCGGATGTAGGATGGCCTTTTTATGTTCGATGCGTCGTTTTGTGCGCTTGGCAAAATTACACTCTTGACGTAAGAACGCCGATTAAGACGTTTTCGTTTTCAGTAGGCCGAATGATAAATGCGGTTTTTTTATAATTTTCGTAAAGTGTTTGTCTGAATTGTCAGATGAAATCGTAGTTCTTGACGTTGCTGAAAGGCTGATTGAGAATTTGAAGTGTTTGGATTGCGATAAATCGGTTCTCCTCGTTCGCCTCGTTCTGAGTCACGTCACGAGTTTCTTAACGAACGAAAACTTAGATCGACTGTGCGTTCTCATTGATAAAGCGCTTGGTCTCGAATGCGATACATCGTTCGAGAAACGGAGAGCAGAAATTTTCGTCTCGCTTCTTGCGCAACTTTGTGGCGATCAAACTGAAGCATCAAAGAGAATAGAGGAGGTTTTACGTCGTGTTCTCGATGCAAGTCTCGTTTGGATCGAATGTCTGGACTTTGCCGATACCGAAAACGGATTAGGAGAATGTTATTTCGCCGTTCGTCATTTCTTGGAGGAACGGTCGGATCGAATTGACTCTGACGTCGTTTTAATGATGAGACACTGGATCAAAAAGGTTCAGACGTCGAATTTCAACAGCAGTAAGAACAGAGAGAGGATTCAGATGCACGTTCGAGCCGTTTACGGAAGTTCAAAGTTCACTAGCGGTGCGTTTGGAACTCTTCTGTTTTTCAGAAGAGAAATTTTTTAAGTGACCCAACTTTAAAGCAGTTTAGCAAAGTTTATTTAGAAAGATAACAATATGAATGTATTAAAGTGAATGAGTTCCCCTTTTAGGGGTAATTTTTTTTTAGAAATTTGCATAATTTCACTTATTTATTTTTTGGTTATAAAAAATTCAATCAGATTGTTTTGATTTTTCATTTTTTTAAAATTAATTAATTTGCATAAAATGAACAATTTCAAGAATTACATTTTTATTTGCGTAAATGTTTTGGCCTTATTTAACCCGCTTCTCATTACCCGGTCTCTTCTTATAAAACTATCTTTGAATCTCTAGAATGTATCGACCGATTGATTGATCATTTGGTCGAAAAGGAGGATTCAGAAATCGCAAAGTGCCTGTTTGAAAACTGCTGCAAGTTGAACGAGTCTCACGTGTCGAGGCTTCTCGCCATCGACACTTCCAACGTCGGAATCGAAACACGAGATGTGGTTCGATTGATCACACTTCGAAATCGAACGATCAATTTCATTTTTCTCTTTTTCTCGATCTAGATCTGTTCGAAAGCGTTTTCTTCGTGGAGTCTTGACGTTCAGGATGCGTTTTGCGGTGAATATCACGAGAGAATGAGCGTCGAAGACAGCCCTCCGCTGACGGAACAGTTAATTCAGGAACTGACGATTGTCTTCAATCGGTTATATGGCGGCGGAAACGTCGACGATGACGTAAATGCCTCGTTTATTACGAAAACCCACTGACTCGTTGCGACTGTTTTTTTTTTGTAAACTCTTTCTGCATACATGTTTCAGGTGATGAAGGCGATTTCTTTGGCCTGTCTAAAGTTTCCGATGGAAACGATTCGTAAGTTGTTGCAGCACGCAGTGAAGAACGGGCAATCGGATGACACCGTCAAGGTCACTCGCCGTTTCATGGGTGACGTTTGTTATCAGTGATGTTCATGGTTCTGCTTTTCCACCCACAGATTTTGGTTCACGTCCGGAGCACGTGCAACGCCGTCGTTAGATCGTGCAACGAATCTCTTCTAGTTTTTTCTTTGAGGTTGTTTCTCGTCGAGGAAGAACTCGGATCGAAACAGTGGAACAACTTTCTTGCGCTTGTTAAGGAATTGCTCAAAGTAAAAAGGGGTCTTTTTTGTTTTAATGAGTTAGTGGAAGTACTTTCGATTGATTATTGATAGAAAGAAACACTCGATCCGGATACATCTTAAAAACTAGAAGAATCGGTTTAGTCTTTTTACGATTTTTGAACTCTGATTATTCTTTTTTTACGATGCAATAATGTAGAAACTTGAATGTGTTTTAGAAACTAGAAGGGTAGCTCATTCACTTAAGGGTATTTTTCTTATTGATATCTTTCAAAATAAGCTTTTTGTAGAGCAAAATTATTTAAAAAAATATATTTGACGTAAAGTTAGGTGATTTTCTTAAACTGACATATAGTTTATTTTAAAAGATAATATTGCCACGTGAAAAAAACCTTTTAAGTGCTTGAGATACCCTGTTTCTAAAACACGTTCAAATTTTTTCTTAATTTTGTGTCCGCGAGACAGAAACAACTAGAGTTCAAAGGGCTGTTCCACTTTGAAACCAGCCTTAACTGGAGTCAGTTCGAAAGCTGCTTATCGTAACTTTGGTTTTTTCAGGTCGAGGTTCTGGATCTTTCTGAATTCGTTCGTAAATCGTTGCTCCGTCACCTGAGCCCTTCTCCTTACTGTTGGCGTGTCTTAAGCGTATTAAAGGCTAGAAACAAAACCTTCCACTCGATTGATATATATAAATGCAAGGAGGTCGATTAGCGATCTTGTTTTAATTAATTCCAGGTCGTTTTGGAGTTTTCAAACGAGGATCAGCTGAAAAGCGTCTTCGAGTCGTCGGCCGAATATTCGAACCTCTTCCTCCTCCTCCTCCTTCTCGTAGGTCAGATCGTGGACGATTGTTTGTGTCGCTACATCAGCGTTCCATTCGAAGATGTCGATTGGGAAGTCCTTCAATTGAAAAGCGAAGCAACGGACGTTCTTAAAGTTGCAAACGTCGTCGTTCTGAGGAATGAGTTCCTAAGAGATACGACGACCGACACTTGGAAAAGTAAAACCGCTTAACCTCCTTCCTTTTGTAATTGTGATTCCTCTTTTTTCTGTTTGAAGGTACGGATTTACAGTGGCTTCGTGAGAAGCTAGACGACTTACATCCGGTGATCGAATTCCATCTGCAGGACGTTCTTTATCGGCCGAAGAACTTCAAAGAATCTTGTACATTTATTTTTTCGGAGTTGATTTTGTAGTTTAACAAGAGTTTTGTCGTTTGTTAGGTTTCGAAGGAATGTCTTTAGATAATTTGCTGTTCGTCTGTTGCACTTCGAAGAAGAATTACGACGGTGTCATTTCTCACATGATCGAGAACGAAACCGATCTGTTTTCTAATGGCTTTGGAAACGGAATCCTGATCGTCTTCGTTAAGGTCCGATATTCTCTTTCTCGCGCCCGTTCTGATTTGAAATTCTGATCGAGTTTTTGGCCTCGTAACAAATTAAAAACTAGATTCTCGCTCGACTGACGGCGTCCGAATTGCAGACGGCGATGGAGTTGCTGTTGAAGTTCCACAGCTGCAGCTCCGAATTCTCCGGTTCTCTCCACGAAACCCTCCTCACCGTGGTGGTGCACGTGACGGACGCGTGCCTCGTTCTCTTCCCCTGCAACTCGGCCGTTCTCACTCATCCGCATATGATCAGAGTTATACAGAACGTGACGACGGCCTTCAAGGTTCCTTGTTCGATCGAGAGAAATTGTTTAAATTCACGATCTCACTCCTTATCTCTCTGTTCAGAATGTGATCGATTCGGTCGAGCGGTTACCGAACGAGGCCCTTTTCCGTGTTATCATGCACGTTGTTCGAATGATCCGTGGTATTTGCGACGCTTCTCAGACGGCTCCCAAGTTGCTCATTCTAAGTCTCCTCAAAGATTTCGCAGTCGATTCCAGCGATTCGTCTCCAAGTTACGATTCAGTTCAACGTGGAGCCGTTGAGTCGATTGTCGGTAATGTAAACGACGATGCTTTTGTGGGTCGTGTGAAACAAGTTTTAGGTTATCATTAAGACGTTTTGTATTTTCGTCTTTTTACTCGATCATTTTTCGAGCTTTTCGTAAAAAAATGCTTTTATAAAGCAAAAAATAATTTGTTTCTATTCTGAGAAATTTCATTTTGTACTCTTTGTTTATATTAAATATTAAAGCTTTCTTTTTTTTTTCGAGTTGTAATTGAACCAGCGAATCGTACATTTACGTGAAAGGAACGAATATCATCAATAGATGACTTGGAATTTGATAAATTTAATCAGTGACAAAAGTTTTAGCAACTCGAACGAGAGAAATTAAACTAAAATTAAGATGGTTTGTTTCTAAAAATGCAGCATAATCGGAAGTTCAATGAATAGAAAAAAAATATAAACTGCAACGTAAATTCCCGTGTCTTAAACTCCTTTTGTTTTCCTTTTATTGTCTTAATTAAGATCGTACATTTTGAAATGGAACAAAATAAACCAAATAATAAAAGGGATTAACGATTGGATTTTGCAACACGTTCCAATTCGTCCTTCTTCTTAATGGCGTAACTATTCGAAGATCCTTTTGCAGCGTTAATCAATTCGTCGGCCAAACATTCGGCAATCGATTTGATGTTTCTAAAAGCTGCTTCTCTGGCTCCAGTACAAAGTAACCAAATCGCCTGATTGACGCGACGCAACGGGGAAACGTCAACGGCTTGACGACGAACGGTTCCGGCACGTCCAATACGAGTCGAATCTTCTCTCGGTCCACTGTGGATTATGGCCGTCACCAGAACTTGCAACGGATTCTACGAAAAACAAAATCGCATTTCGTTAAAAGAACTTGACGCTTGCTTCCAGATTCTTTGAAACCTCTCCAGTCAGCAGATGAATGATTTCGAACGCGTGTTTCACAATTCGAACGGCCATCATTTTCTTTCCGCTGTTTCTTCCGTGCATCATCAAAGAATTGGTTAAACGTTCGACGATTGGACATTGAGCCTTACGAAACCGCTTTGCAGCGTAACGGCCGGCAGAATGAGGCAAATATTTCGCGTATTTCTCTTTAACGGCGATGTAATCCTGTCAAAAAAAACGGAAGACGATGAAATTGTGTGTTTTCAACTGCTTAAAAAGTTTGATTTGTAAATATAAATACGGTTAGAGACATGTCTCCAACTTCAACATCGTGAGAACTCCAACGTCCGAACAGTTTAATGTCCGGTAATTCAGTCGTTGCAGCCGAAACAACGGCTCCATCGTCCCAGGTTTCGGCCATCCTCTTCTTCTCCTTTAGTTATTTAATCTATATATAAACATAAAACGACGAAAAGGTAAGAAACTGTGGGGGGTAAAATGAAAAACTCGGGCGAGCAGGGAAGTGACAAAAATACACGTTTTAAAGAAAAACGTCCTTTTTTGACGTTTTAACCTTTTATTTTGCTCGATTAAGTTATAACTTAATAGAAGATTAACGTTAACACATTCTGAACGCACTTAATTGAAAATAATGACAAGAAATCGCTCAAAAACGGTTAAAAAATACAAACTTACCGCAAGATTTGAAACCCCTAAAGCGTGGAAAGGAAATGAACTCGTCTTCTTTTTGTTGTTCTACGGGGTCCTTCTGTGTTGATTCCCTAGCTCACTTCCGGCTGATTTAACAATAAAATCCGGCTCTATCACTTCGACATTTTGTGTCAATATACCGTTATAAGTTCAAAAGTTGTTAAAAAAAATATCAACAACTTTTTTACCATCAAAATGATAAATATTTGAATGGCTTAAGTTTACGTGTCATTATAGAGTAATTTCGTCTACAAAAAAAAATTCTAAATATTTCTGTCCTTTTAATTATTTTTTTCAATTATATACGGGTGTTATTAATGACACAAAATGGCTACGCCGCTACGAGTGAAATTGATGAATTAGAAGACATGGTTGAAAGTTTAAGTACAAGTTCAGATAGACAATTGTTAAATGTCGCCGCATCAATATTTTTATTAGGTAGCACGTTTTGAAACTCAACGATGATTGAACCGCGTTCACGTATTGTATGTTGATGTGACGTCACAGACAAGAGACCCTGACAAATTGCGTCATTTTTTAAATCGTAACCACGAGGAGTATACACAAGGGGAACGACATGAAAGGTCATGCACGAAATTCACTGGGATTCACAGTAAAACGTATGTATGACAAGCCGTTATACTTTTTATCCGCGTTTTACTGGACACCAAGAATTAGAACTAAATTCTATAAATCGAATAAAACGTGGTTAAAAAGTTAAACGAGCGAAACGGCTTGAAAATATGCCGTACGAGATTCTCCCCCCTTTGTGCCCCCCTTGTTTACAGGATCAGCTGCGTGTATTTGTTGCGTTTTTCAAATAGTATTACAGCGTTACAAATAACTTGTGACAAGACATGGCGTTTATGTGGAATTCTGACAATATTCTTTATTCATTGCAAATTTACATAAAACACTTTCAATAACAGTATTAAGATTTGTATTACAGCTGTGCACAAAATAGAAATAGTTACTAACTTACTATACAAACTTTACAAAGTGTACAAAAATCCAAAGGTTAATTATGTTTACATATAATGACCCTAACAAAAGTGTGTCACGCGTTGCATATCATTCGGCGCCATTATTAAATACCTCCCCCTCCTCTGTATTCGACTCTTGTTGCTGTTGACTGTGGCTACGCCTCTTTATTATAGCTAGCCAATGAGAGGCGGGCCACGGTCTCATGACGTAAGCGCCTAACCCCGCCCCAAACAGAATGCCCACTAGGATCCATACATTATACGTCATGACTGACAGCATGAGTAAATACCCAATGAACATCTGGATCATATGAAGCGCGCTCTGAGCCAAGTGATCTCTCGACCAATTGAATGGTAGGGGGAGGAGCGTCAAAGGGGCGTTTCCATTGCTATGAAGAGGGGAGGTCTCTCCGATCTGGAGCATCTGCGTTTGTCCGTTTCGAACGCTTAGACAATCTCGAAGCAGACGGATTCCCTCGTACAAGATGGCGACCAATGCGAGCACGAGACAGGCGCCGATGAGTCCTTTTTAAAATGACAAACAAAAAAGGGGGCGTGACAAACAAAACACTTAGCAAGTTTCTTAAAACAACTGTGACGTCATTCGTCTGTAGCAACACACACACACACACACAGCTTTACGTGACGTCACAGTTGACCTTGATTACTAATATAGAGGGGTCATATTACCAATGGAGGAATAAATATGAAAATTTTTAAAAAGAAGTTCATTGACGGTGGATGAAAACTCGAAGTGGTCAGAGTGGCCCATCGTTAATTTAATCAGAATTTAATAATCGAACTGTTGAAACGAAAAAAAGTTCATTTTACAAGACTACAAGTTACGTCATAGGGCGAATCTATTGATACATTAGCCGTATATTCCGTTATTTAAATAACGGAATATACGGCTAATTATCGATTAATCCAGCGGTGTGACGTCACACATCTAAATAAATCGATCTGATCAATAAGGCAAAAAGAATTGAGCTTTTTACAATCATAGAGGCTGGTTATAGAGGCTAGAGTTAAACTAAAACGATAATTCAGCTATATATTAAGTTATAGAAGAAATTTAGCCTCTAAACAGCCGCTTTGATTAAGAAGAGCATAATTATTCTTCTTGTCTTACTGATCAACGTTTTTAAACTCATCCGAGTAAGCAGTTATGTTGATCGTTGAGTTTAGAAACGTTCTATATTTATGCAAAATTAGACCGATTTCATTCCGTTCGATACCCTCGAATTATCATAGGGGGAAAAAAAAACAGGTCAGTGTAACTGTCATTGAAGGCATCACTGAATTCAGGACATTCAGGAAGGGAGAATGTCAACGCCCGCTAGCCCAGCCCCTCCCCCCAATATAGGGCCCCCTACTGCCCAACAACCGACAGGCAAAATGGGATGGCCAACACGTGGCCCTCCAGTGCCACACGACCCCTCTCCCTGTGTCAGTCAACGGTTGGTTCGCGAGCCGCACATAAAGTTTTTTTTCTTAGCTTACGTCAATGTGGGCCACGTGACTGTAAATTGACACTCTGGTAAATTGTAAACGATCTGAAAAATGTAAAAGAAAAACAATAGACAAAGGTTGTAAAGATGAAAAAAAAAAGTTAAAATGGACGCGTGAAAATGATAAAAAAAAAAATCACCTTGAAAGACATCCAGTTGAATACGTTTCATCTCAAAGTTATTATATGTTATTGTCAATATAAGTGAATAATACTATTTAATTCCCTGCAAAAGGTCTCGTTTGACATGTGACGAAATCGACAGGGAAAAACTTTTCTAACAAATCAGCTGTCAGGATTGTCATGTGACGTCACGGATGTAGTTGCGTTATTCTAATTGTTGTTTTCCTTTTTTAACACTAGATGGCAATGTCAATAATATTAGCAAATAGTATCAGACGAGGCTATGGACGAGCATTGCCTCCTATAGGAGGCTATTGGACGAGGCATGGACTGAAGCACAAGCGTGTCATTGCTTAGTGTAACCAGTAGATGGCGCTACCTATACTTAGAGCTAAAAAAATGTTTATGGTCAGTTTTCCACTATTTAGTATTTTATTAACGTAAACAGTTTGTTTATTATTATTATTATGAGAGATTCACTGATATAATTTGTTCTATTCGGAAATAGAATGTTAGAGTGGTGGCAATGGTAGGTTATTTTATAGCTTCTTACGTATTGTAAACACAATTTTAAATGGGTAGTGATAGAGGCTAGAATTTAGCATAAATGTCAGTGCAGACATAGCCTCTAAGCCTCTTTAGGATAAGCGGTTATATTTCCAAATAAGTGTCTTGTTTTTGTCTCTTCTAGTCTCGTTTGCTTGTTTATTTGTCAAAATGGAAGCGAATTTCAACTGGAAATTTTCATCTCTTTATCCAAGAATCGCCGATCCTCTTTGGTTTAATGCTGATCGTCCGTGTGACGAAGAGAGCGAACTCACACAATTGGAAACGGAATATCAAAGTTGGGTGAGTTGACATACACACAGAGATAGATGATGAGTATCAAAAGGGCTTCACGACCCAACGAGGGGCCCGCCTCTACTCCGCCGTCTCGTTCGGTACTAATAACTTAATAAGAAACTCATTTATCGTTTAGTTGACTGGAATCGCACAGAAAGACAGCGACATCGTACCCATAGGAAAAACCGCTTCTGAGGTTTCTGTTTTGTGATGGATCTCCGTTTTTCGCCAAAAGGGAGAAATTGCAGAATTCTGATATATAAAAAAAATATCTGCAAAGTTCTGCTAAATACATGCAGAATTCTGCAAGAAAATTCTACTAAAACAAATCAAATTTTTGTTCTTCGTTAAGAACTCAGCTAAAAGTTCATTTTCCTGCAATTTTCTTCATTTTTGTGATATTTCATATTTTCCAATGCGAAAACTAAAATAAAAGAATGGAATTCTTTTGTTTGTTTTGACAGCATTTTGATGACGAAGACGATGAAGAGGAAGAAGACGACAACGACGACGATGACGACAGCGAGAGTAACGAGGACGAAGACGACGACGAGTTAGATGCCGACGAAGTGACTTTCGATCACGATTCACCGATCGACGTCAGCGTCATCCATTGATCATCTCACCCCCCCCCCTTTGACGCCTCTTAAACGATGGACAGCAATTTTCGATATATAAAATACATTAAAAATATTTTAATTAAACCATTTTTTTTCTCTCTCTCTCTTTTATCTGATGAAACAATTTGGCAAAATGTTTTTCATTTTCATTCATTTGTATAAACCTTTCCCCTCCTTTTTAAATAGAATCTCGAACAAATAAAAAGCAACAAAAATCAGAAAACTCGACGACGAAAAAGTCAAAAAGAAACGTTTTCTCCGGAAAGAAAAGTTGTTTGGAAGTGATTTTTTTACGTTAGTTCTTCGAATCCAAGCGAATAATTAACCTTCGATTCTGATTAAAATCGTTTTTTTGTGTTTTAATAAAGCATAAAGTAAGAAATGAAGAGACCGAAGAAAAAGGGGCCAAGAGGTAAACAAAAACCCGAAATGGAGGAAAGACGACGAAGACGAAAGGGGAAACGGTATCGTTGTTTCTACCGTTCGGAACGTTTTCACCATTTCTTCTTGTGTTCATCCATCGAAACGCCACCGGGACCCAAAGAAACGACCATCAAAAGACCTCCGATGACGGACATTGTCTGGAAAAAATCGTACTTGAGGAAGTCTCTGACCGGTTTGTGCGAAGGAACGTTCCACCAATCGTTCTGATAGACGTTGAGACAGGCGAGACAAAGGACGAGGATCAGAGCCGAAAGTTTCGTCTTGTAACCAATGGAAACGAGAAGGACGAGAGCGGATCCAATCAGATTCTGAACGATCTGCAGCACGTTCAGATCGAAATGTAAGAGAGTGACGAACATCAGAATGATGAGGATACGGCCCGTCAGTTGAAGATACGTCTTGGGTCTGTTTTCACCTAGAGATGGAACTCCGGCAAACAGACTTCGACCTTCGACTCTCGCTTCTGCGAGGACCAAGAGGAGCGCACCGACCAAAGCCACGTTCCTAAAGTCAAGATTCGATTAAGAACTTTTCCGACAGAAACTTTAAAAGGATTTTCACCTCAACAGGAAATGCATGTCCCACAAGATGCTGTAAGCGATCGTCTGTAATAAAAAAAAGGCAACCAGATCGGGCCTAAGTTCATTTTGGCTGGAATTCGGTTCTGACCTGCAGAATGACGACTCCAAAGAGGATTCCACAGGCGATCGGAACTCTTAACCTGGCCAGGACCATGACACAACCTCCCAACTGACACGTCATGTTGAGAACGACGAAAAGGGTGGCTAAGAACCAACCGCAACCCCAGGACATGTCCATGTACTCGCGCTGCTCGCTCCACTGAACCCACATCCGGATTCCGTCCTCCAGGAACGTGCTGATCAGGCAGAGGCGAGCCGCGTGCGGAAGCACGTGCTTGCTGTGCCTCAGGACCTTGGATAAATACGGACGTCAAAGAGAAAGAGGTCAGTACGAGAATTGGAGCAAGTGTCTGACCTATTGTCCGGCGTTTGCCCCCAATTTGATTCAGAAAAAAAGATTCAATGACCGAGCCCCACTCTTTGTGGGCCCCCTTCTTATAGTTTTTGCTCTTTAAATAAACTCGAATAGAACGTAATATTAAAAGGATAAAGGTCAATATTTGTTGTTAAATTAGTAGAATGGGAGGAGAAGGAGAGTGGGCCGCATGTGCGTTTGGCCCCCCGTTCTTGATGTTCTCGAGTAGAAGTGGGCTGTAGGGGGGTCCCTTTTGGGTCTCGTTTTCTTAATCACCTGATCAGCAATATCCTCAGCTTTACTCAGAATCTCGTTCTGTGAAACCATCTTCTTCTTCTACGGCTGCTGCTACTTATATACAAGTTAATAAAACGGTGCCAAATCAAAAGACACGTCGACGTCGTCAGTCAGATTCTTTCAACTCTAGTTTACGGCGCTCGCTTCTTACTACATTAATATACGGTACAAACTTACGCGTTTGCGGATACCCTTATCATGTTTTCGTTGCATTTCATCTCGTTAAATCTTTCATGACGTCATTCTGTTGTCGTTAACAAGTGCAACGATATTCTGGGTGAATCTCGAACGCTCCGTTGTGAACCTATTGTCTCAGCGTAGAATGAAGCTTTTGACGTCATACTGGTTGATGTAAAATTTAATAGTGTTATTTAGTCCGATAGAAAAGAGTTTAATAGGAAATGTTCTTAACAAAAGGGTTCTTAAATTTCTATTGTTGTTAACCTTTTTTAATCAGTCAAAACGACACAATCTTAAATTTGTTGTCGACTCCCTTGACGTCACAAAGTTCATAAAGCAATCTGTGAATCTCGTACATGATTTTTCCTATGTCGTCTCCCTTGGTCATTGATACATGTATATGATTGTGACGTCACAGCTGATACAGATACTTGTTCATTTTGTAGCTACGTTATCAAGGCTGCGTATACGTAAACTTGTTTATGCCAAGGTTCTTTATATAAAGATGAAGCGTAAGCGGCCATTTTCGTTTGTCTCATGTGGCTTGTGCTAGAGCTCTTATAATGGAAATGACGTCACACAACAGAATAAAATTGACGAATAACAAAATACACAGTATTAGTGTGATTTATATCAGTGATATTAATTACATTATGACAAGCAATATAATATATGTGATTATATGCAAGAAAAGTTTTAAAACAAATATTTTCAATGATAGATTCAATGATTTCCATTGGAACAGCTGATTCTTTCTACAAACGAAAATGGCAGCAATGACGCCTATAGAATGCCTAACTTTTCTAAAGTGAACCTTTGATTACACGCGCTTTTCTAGGTGCTGCCATCTAGTGATTTTTATTTGTTCTGTAATATGGCGGTCGCCGGTTGGTAAGTTGGCGGGGTTTCTTTGTTTTTCTCGTTTTTTAAAGCAATTGCGGACTTTAGATAAATTTTCCAAAGACGTAATATTTGAGTCTGTTTTGATATTGATTTTGTTAATAAATGTAATGGTTTTTATCGATTTCAGTTCATTTTTCGCATCGAATTGAAAGGAGAGGGTCAAAAGGAGCAATGAGCTGTATAAAAGATTCATTTTGGACGATTCTCAATTGGAAGACTCGAAATAACGATGAAAACTATGACAAACAACGTAATTTGTAAGTAAAAATCCATTTTATTTGCTTTGTTTTATTTGTGAGTCTTTAATCTGCTGGAACGGCCGTTAGAAACGAGCAGACGCAAGATAAAGGAGAAGCGAAACTCACGAAAGTGTAGTTTATACGTCTTCACGTACAGGTGGCGCAGTATTCGTTCTGTGTTTTACGAGATAGCCAGATTGACGAGCGGTTGCAGCGTCACCTTATCGGCGAGACGTCGGGCTATCTATATAATTGAGTCGAAGCGCTTTGGCTCTAGGCTTTTTACGTTGACACTGAGTTATATGAACAGTTCATTTTCCAACTCTTGATTATACTTTTCAGAAGAGCCAAATTATGAGAAACTTGAATGTGTGTTAGAGACTAGACTGGGCAGCTCAATCCTTCCAAAATATATTTTCATGTTGATATCTTTGAAAATAAGCTTTTTATAGTCAAACTGACATAAAAAGCTTACTTTGAATGATATCAACTTGAAAATACTCTCTTAAGTGATTGAGTTAATTACCCTTCTAGTTTCTAAAGTACTTTCTAGCTTCTCTTAATTTTTCTCTTATGAAAAATAAGACATAATAAAGAGTTCAGAGGCCCCCTGTTTCTACTACACACCTGATAATTTAAATAATAAACGTGTTCTACAGAGCCCTGTGAAGGACAAACAATATGTCGAATTCAATTTATTCAGTAAATAATCTGAAAATATTGAGTTAATTAACTTAAAATATATTTAGAAACTATTGATTTATTATTTCAATTTAAAATATTAATAATTAAAGTCAATTTTTATTTGGTGTTCATGTCCTTAACTGGATTCCGTATAATTCACCTAAACACATTTAATTTGAATTCATTTAACTCATGTGAGTGTACAAGGTATTAGATTTTCTATTCGCTGTTGCTGTTTATGAACTTGTTCAGCAAACAGGATGCATGACAATGAGCGCCCTCTAGCGAACACGAAGCTGTACCACAGTTTATACCTGAACTATACATTTTAATATTATAAGATCAATACGAGGGAAACTATAAAAAAAATAAATAATTAACATTAAAATAGTCAAGAGTGGCTAAAGCCATCTGCAGCGCCGCCAAGTGGCTTGAGTTGTTTACATTAAAATGATGGTATCTTTTAAAATAAACGTTTGTTGCGTTGTTCATAGCAAAAGATAAATTTCCAGGTTGTAAGATGTTTATTTTAAACGTTAGGCCATAAAAATCCTTTAATTAAACCCGCATTAATTTGCTATTTCAATTTCTAGCATAATTTGAATTCTATTATTCCCCTTTTTTATCTTAAGTTTTTTTTTTTTGCGGCTGATTACTTAATTTGCTTTTGAGAAATCTCGTATTTTAAGCTTTTATAATAATTCTAAGTAAATGTAAGTTGTTTTTTTTTCTTTTCATTTCTGGAGTCAAGTTTCTTTTCTTCTTAAGTTTGATTAATGATCGGATTTAATTAAAAAAAAAACATGAACAATTTTCCTCTTATTGAAGAAACTCATTTCCATCCGAGTGAACCTTTTGTTTATTGGATTATAAATTAGAATAATAAAAGATTACAACATTTTTAAGTGCAGCGGGGTTTTTTTCCCCTTCTTTTTTAAGAATGTTTTAATAAAAAAAATAAGAGCGAAAGTAAATGGGAGGTGGAGGTGAACTGTGCATTAATTTCATTTTGATTTTTTCGCATTCTTTTCATATGGAATTTCACTTTAAAATTAGAAAGAAAAAAAAAAAGTTACAAAACGAGAGCTTCATTTTATTTTAGAAAAAAAAAAGATAGAAAGATAACGAGAGAGAGAGAGAGAGAGAATGAAAGATAAGATAGAGAGAAAGAGGTTTAGAGAGAGAATGAGGTTGAGAGAGAATGAAAGATATTAAGAGATAGAGAGCGAGAGAGTGAGAGAGAGAATGAACGATAAGAGATAGAGAGAAAGAGGTTTAGAGAGAGAGAGAGAGAGAATGAGGTTGAGAGAGAGAGAATGAGGTTGAGAGAGAGAGAATGAGGTTGAGAGAGAGAGAATGAAGGATGAGTAGCGAGAAAATGAAAGATAGAGATAGAGAGCGAGAGAGAGAATGAAAGATAAGAGATAGAGAGAAAGAGGTTTAGGGAAAGAGAATGAGGTTGAGAGAGAGAATGAAAGGTGAGTAGCGAGAAAATGAAAGATAAGAGATAGAGAGCGAGAGAGAGAGAGAGAATGAAAGATAAGAGATAGAGACAGAGAATGAAACTGAAATATAACAGAAAGAATGAAAGAGAGAGAGATAGATAATGAAAGAGAGAAAAGTGATTTACTGCGATAAAGGAGGGAAGAGGACCCAACTTCGAAAATTGTCTTTTTTTTTCATTTTCTTATATTTTTAGAAAGAGTGTAAAATGAACAAGAATGAATGAAGAAAATGGTTCGTTCGTTATTTATGAGTGAAGAGCAGAAAAGGAGGAGGACGTCCATTAATAAGACATATTTGTAATTTGGAAAACGTCTTTTCCTTTTTTTTTTCTCTCTTCATTTCTTTTCTGTTTTTCTTTGACGTTTTTCTTCATAATTTTCTTTTTCTCTTTCTGATGATGATGATGGTGATGTTTCAACTTTCTCTCTCTGTTTTATAAACGTGTTCAAGAGAAAACGAAACCAATTTGTTGGCCCTTTCTTTCTCTCTCATCACTGAAAACGACGTTTTGTCTCTCTCTCTCTCTCTCTCTCTCTCTCTCTCTATCTCTCTCTCTTTCTTTCTCTCTTTCTGACCTCTTTGACCCCCCAATCAGTTAGCATCAAACTTAAAAATGAAACTTTACACTTGAACTTGAACTTTTAATTTCAAGTCCCTCTGTCATATGCCCTCTGGGTTGCTTGCAGAGTAATTATTCAGAAATTCAACTTGAATTTTGTCTCTCAAAGCAGAGAGAATAAAACATTGTTATATTTATTACTATAAGCAAGAAACCACTTGAAAACGACTAATGAGAGGCTAGACTATTTAGCCACTAGCTAGACTAGATTTTATGAACTAGAAAACGTTAGCCTCTAAACAAGTCTTCTTGATTTAGAGGTTATTGGGCGGACGGAAATGCAGATTTTGTTGTTGGTTTTATTGATTATTCTTGAAAAAAAGGATGTTTTTTTCTACTCTCAGAGAGCTGAGAGAATACAAACCACTTTTAGTGGTCGAGTTCGACTACAAAATGTTGTCGCAGGTGGCTGAGCTGTGGTTGACAATATAATTGCTATTGAATGAAGCCGTTTTTTTTAATAACTTTTGAACTTCTGTCGCGCCGGAAGGTGGTTGAGCCCCAGTCACTGAGACGACAGCGTTTTCGCTTTGTACACAAACCACTTTCCGGTTGGCAAGTGGTTTGTGTGTAAAGCGAAAACGCTGTCGCGTTTTTATGATCTTGTTAAATTCCTAATATGGTGAAACAATAACAAAAATGTAAGACCACTTTTATTTTTTTTGCAGTTCACACAACTACACTAGAACCACTTTCTAACCACTGCAGTAAAATCGATTGCTCTTATTTTTGGGCGACAAGCCCAAACTTCATTTTTGCTGTCGAACCCAGACACTTAAAAGTGGGTCGTGTGTTAAGGCCCTAAGAGGCAGTAACTCACTCTGCCCCATATGAATCCCTTCAACTACTAGCGCCCTCTGAGAGAAGGTTCAGATTGGTCTTGAAAAGCATTCTGTCCTTTTGACAGGCAGTTAGAAATAAGAGAGAACTTCAGTTGGCTCCGCCCTTGTTATGACAACATTCAACTTCTAATTGGCTGGTTATATAGTCTGACGTTGAAAAGGTGGGAGCATGTGACGTCAGACTTCATAACCAGCCAATTAGAAGTTGCCGGTCGTCATAACAAGGGCGGAGCCAACTAAAGTTCTGACCGACTTCTAACTGCCTGTGTTCTTTTGTGTCCTTCTTTGTTGCATTGGCCTGTGTCAAAAGAAAAATCTTCTGATGTGAACCATCTAAAAGAGGGCGCTGCAATCGAAAGGAAGAAGAAAACTCTGGTTATGTCCAATGGAACATCGTTCTTCTTCTCCTCCTCCTCATCTAATATTCTTGTCAGAGAAATTCCTACTTGAATTTGGACCTAAATTGTGTCTTTTCTTCCATAAAGTGAACATTGTGACACCATTTTGAATGAACGCAACAAAGAAAAAGAACATTATGTCATTCCAATTATTCTTCTTTTTTTTCTATTCTTGAAAAGAAAGAAAGAATGAATGATAGAAAAAGGGGGATGGGGGCCCATTATGTTTCAAAGAGAGGAAAAGATGTTCTTTCTAGTTTTCTGTTTTCCAAACAGACACATATAGAAAATAAGAGAGAACATTTATGACGTTATTTGGGAACATATTTTAACATGTCAACGTGTGTGTGGGTGTCATATATATATTTATATATTTATATCCCCTTACCCTCATACAGAGTGATCTTGAATTTAAATTTGAAAAATTGCAGCCAAGAAAACGGTCTGTAGCAGAGGGACAAAAATCTTAATTGCAGCAATGTGAAATGTAGTTTTAAACCGCAAGAACCCCTTTGTAGAGGGTCTAATTCATCCCTCGATGCATTGCATCAGATGTGACGTCACGTCTCTTTAGCTGTATATACAATACATACATGACGTCACATACGATTGCAACTGGTTGTTTTCACTGAGAGAGATAAGTTTTATAACCAGATAGTTGCCCCTTGTAAGATGGCAATCACTGCATGCATATTAAGTGTATGCTTTTTTGCGAGGGTTGGGCTGGGCGGGGCTTTTGTTTGCCCCCTCCCCCTCCCTCCTCCCATGAAAATACACATATTGTGTGTGTTTGCGTTTATTCTGTTTCACTGACACTTTTAGTGTGTTTAACAATTTAAATTGTTTGAAGAAGACGACGACGATGCAAAAAAGTATGCAAACTATTTTTCGTTTGTTGAAAGAAGGAATTTCTTCTTCTTGTACTTATTATTATTATTATTATGCCAACATTTGTTGTGTATATACGTAACAATGGAATGGAAATTTATGTTCTGACCTAACGCTTTGCTCCTCTTCTTTTTTCATTCTTCACAGAGAAAGAAACAGATCAGAAGAGAATGAAGAATAATTCAACGAAAGAAAGAATGACAGAGATAGCAAGAAATAGAGAAGCAGAAAGAAAGAAAAAGAGAAAGATTGAAAAAGAGAGAGAGAGAGAGAGAGAGAGAGAGAGAGAGACAGAGAGAGAGAGCAGATAGAAAGAAAAAGATTGAGAGAGAGAGGCAGATAGAAAGAAAGAGAGAATGTAAGAGAGAGAGAGAGAGAGAAAGAGAGACAGAGAGATTGAAGGAGAGAGAGAGAGTCAGATAGAAAGAAAAAGAGATTTAAGGAGAGAGAGAGATATTTTGAGAGAGAGAGACTATATTGGTTTCAAGGCCTAATGTATTTCCTATGAGAATCATTTTTTAAGATATAATTTTAAAGTTTGTTTAAGAGGGCTTCATAGAAAAATACTTGTGTAAATGCAAGATAGATGGCGCACTGCAACCTCCATAGACGGCCAACTACACTCGCCACCAATTAGTTGAAATCGAATGCACCCTTTTAGCTCTAAAAGCGTCCAAAAACAACCTTAATTATCAGAGCACGTGGACAAACTTACCCCCAGAACATAATATATAAGTGAAGAGTGAGCACGGGTAGAGGTAAATAGCGATGACGCAATTAAAAGTTCACCACGTGCAAAAAAAAAGGAAGAAGGTGAGTCATAGAGTTGGAAGAGTGTCAGTACAGTTCTATAGGAGGAGGGCTAGTGGTGCCATCTAACGCTACACGGACAAAATAAATGATCTACTTGCATTTTTAAAACTAAAAAAAGAGTAAAAGTGAATCAGAAGAAATTTCAGGCATCTTTCAAAATAAACGTTTTAAAGGATGGTTTTGAAAAATGTAAATGACGGCCCTCCAACTCTGGTTTTCTGTCTTTAAGAAACAAATATTTTTCCGTTTGATATCTTTTAAAATAAGCTTTTTATGTCAGTGTGTCATCGGTGAATCCAACAGTTGGGATTTGTCTTTCTAAACTGGGACCCCCTCCTCCTACTTAGGCCCTTCTACTTCTGGCCCCTCCTCCTGTTCCGATAACCAACATCTTAACATGGAGGGCCACGCCTCTCCTAAATGAGACGTTGACCTTTGACCTGACGTCATTCTCAATCAAAATGTGAACCTGACGCTTAAGTTTTGTTTTTTTCTAGTTTTCTAATCTAATCTTTTGTTCTTTTCCGTCTCATTTCATTTTAATTTCTGGTTCGTTTGAGGTTTTTTTTATTAAATCATATTTTTATAAAATTGGATGTGGTAAGTTTTTTTTTAATAAGGTAACTATGGTAACTAAATTGTTAACTTAGTTACTTTGATCAGTGATCGGAAATCGCATCTCTAACTAGGTTTTTGCCTCTCTTCTTATTCAATCATTGCCACCAGATGGCGCTGATGATCAGCATTATAAATGATCACCGGTCTATCGGTTATTTTAAGTAAAAGTGATGCATTGTGGGAAATAATTGTCCCTGTTCGTTTTTTGTGTATGACTAAACGAACGAACATGGCCGAGATCCTTTTTCCCAGAATGCATCACTTTTAAATAACCTTTATAAGGAAAACCAAGATACATATATACAGAGGTAACTCAACTAAGAGCTATTCCTATGGAGCATTTCGTGCTGAAACTGAGTGTGGACAATAGATGGCGCAGACTGTACTTAGCGCTTCAGTCACAATAGAACACAAAAAAATGGATGACATTTTAAGCAAAGATGTCTTCCTTCTAACTTCAAAAAGCAGACGATTCTTCACTTATTTTTTGGCTTTTTTTTAAAGATGGTGTTGCTTTACTATTATAAATTTATCTTGAGGGAAACCTTTGAACCTTTATATTGACAAGCAGTTAGAAATAGGTCAAAACTTCAGTTGGCTCCGCCCTTGTTATGACGACTGGCAACTTCTAATTGGCTGGTTTTGAAGTCTGACGTTGAAAAGGGCGGAGCATGTGATGGCAGACTTCATAACCAGCCAATTAGAAGTTGACGGTCGTCATAACAAGGGCGGAGCCAACTGAAGTTTTGACCTATCTCTAACTGCCTGTTTATATTGTTGATTATCAGCGCCATCTTGTGAGAGGGGAAAATAAACTAAAATAAAACTTTTATGACTATTTTTATTGAATAGAGGAAATGGTCGTTAGTACATTTTAGCATAATGATGATGTTGATGTTATTTTGAGTGCAGAGAGAGAGAGAGAGAGAGAGAATGAAATGACCCATCAAAGGGTCAAAATGACCAGTGGTCATCGGTGGTCATGGTCATTTCTGTTCCATTTTCAGAACTTTTTTTTAGTTTTGACTTTTTATTGTTAAGGTGGGGTTAGAAAATGGGTTCTCTCCTCTGGTTCAACCTCCCCCTTGACCCTTTTCTCTTAAGTGCTAACCCATGTCCGAAATTTATTCCCACCTCATTAAATAACTCTTCGGAAAAGATTTTTTTTTCTAAGGATTTCTCTCTCTTGGTTAAGAATTTAAGGAGGTGAAATTGGTTTCACTTTTGGCTCCACAATTCAAGTTCAAGCAATTTGATTAGCCTTGAATTTGGATGTGTAATGTTCGCAGAAAGTGACCACTGGTCAGTTTAGTAGGACCCAAGTGTCGTGTTTATCTTCTCTTACAATCAATCAAGTGAATGGAGAAAACACGATTGTTTTTTTTTTGTCCAGTAAAGAAATTCTTACTTGAAGTAGCCCCAAGGGGATGGGCCCCACTCTTTGTTTTTTGCTGAGTGGGCCACTTAATATTGGAGGATGGGTCTCGCAATATTGGAGAGTGGGTCTCGGACCCTTGGTTCTTTTTATCAACTAAAAAGAGCAGAATAAAAACGACAGAAAAATAAGAGACTGGAAAAGACAAGAAAGAGATTTTTCCGGTCGTTTAACGACGACGGTGGTTGTGTGTTTTGAATGCGATACGAAGGAGGATTTCTACCGTGAACATTTTAGTTTTGGTCCGTTGATTTCTTTTGCATTTTACGTCCCAACCTGATGGACAAACATTTCCATAAAACACTTTTAAAGGGGGTTTTCAACTTTTTAAACGACTTTTATTTGACTATTTGTTATTTTAGGTCAAAAGGTCGAACCTTTTCGCGTTTAAGTTTGTTAGAAACTAGAAGAGATTTTTCGTATTAAACTTTTTTTCAGTGGATGTTTTTGAACTAAATAGTCCCTCTGTCACAGGGCCCTCTGAGGTGCATGCAGAGTAATTTATTCAAATTTCTTTTTTTCTTAAAATGGTTTATAAACAGCTGATTTTCGAACTCTTCAGTTAATATTCTGTCTTTTCAGTAGCCGTGAAACTAAAAAAGTGTTTTAGAAACTAGAAGAGTAGTTCTATTACTTAAGGATATTTTCATATTTGATATTTTTTAAAATAAACTTTTTATTGACGAAATTTAACAAACAATGTCGTCTGCTTAAAGTTGGATCATTTTCAAACTGATTTGTAAAAAGTTTATTTTGAAATATATCAAATAAGAAAATACCCGTGAGTGATTCTCAGTTACCCTTCTAGTTTCTAATAAACAATCAAGTTTTTTTTTTCATTTTGCATCTTGAAAGGAGTTTCCAACTAGTTTTTAAATTAAAACCAGCTTTTAATTGCGGTTTATTAGTTTTTTTTTGTGAGATTTTAGTGCGGTTCTTTTTTTACTCTTCTAGTTTTCTACTGTTGTGATGATTTATTTTTATTATTGAATGAAGGGGTGGGTGTTGGGTGGTGGTTGGGGGATTTAAATAAATAAAAGATAATGTTTAAAAATCGTCTTAAGTTTTCTGAATTGTGTGTGAATAACAAATGAAGTGACTTTCATTTTTAATAAGATTATGTGTGATTATTTTATTGACATAAATTGAGAAAAACATCTCTAAAAAAAAAAAAGATGGCGGAATTAAATCCGAATTAAGGAGATTTCTACAAAAAAAAATGACAAGTTTGTGACAGTTCTTCAAATTTAAGACACAAACAAAAACCTCAAAATCTAATTTAGATAATGGAGGAAAGATATCATATAATAATGTTATATATTGGATATTAATATCTATATACAATATTGATAGAATGAGAGTGAGTTGGTGTAGTTCAGGGAGAAAGGGGAATAAGGGGTGGGGGGATTCCTAATTGATTTTGTTTAGAAGAAAAAACTCTTGAAAAATGTTGTGAAACTCTGAAACCGTTTTAATAGAAGAAGAAACTCTTAAATTAAGTTTGGTTTTTTTTTTTTTGAAGGAAAAAAAAAATGAAATTGAAAACTTTCTAAAAAAGAAATTCTAACATTTTTTTTTAAGAAACTAGAAGAGTGATCACATAAAAAAAAAGTTACTTGATGACGAAAATTTTCAATTTGAATAGGTGTGAGTTTCTAAATCTATGGTTAATTTTTATACATTTCATAAGTGAAAACAATAAGGAGAAATTGAAAGCGTGTTAAAAACTAGAAAATGAAAATGTGTTAGAAACTAGAAGGTGACAGCGTTGTAGAAACCAGAAAATGAAAACGTGTTCGGAACTAGAAATTGAAAGCGTGTTAGAAACTAGAAAATGAAATTGTGTTCGAAACTAGAAAATGAAATGGTGTTAGAAAATAGAAATTGAAAGCGTTGTAGAAACTAGAAATCGAAAGTGTGTTAAAAACTAGAAAATGAAAGTGTGTTGGAAAGCGTGTTAGAAACTTGAAGTTGAAAGCGTTGTAGAAACTAGAAATTGAAAACGTGTTAGAAACTAGAAATCGAAAGCGTGTTAGAAACTAGATTCAGTTACCGTTTTATCTTTTAAAATAAACTTTTTAAAGACAAAAAAAATTAAAAGAAAATATAATTTAACTTAAAAGTTGGATAATTTTTCAAACTGCGATGAAAAGTTTATTTTGAAAGATGTCATCATGATAATACTACTGAGTGACTAAGGTTACCCTTCTAGTTTCTAAAACACAATCAAGTTTCTCTTTAATTTTGCACCTGAAAGCAGAATAACTATCTCTCTAGCTATCTATCTTTAGTAAACAGATCTATAATAATGATGGTTATTAATGATGGGGTCCTTTTTTTGGTCTTTGTTTATTTACTGAACCATTATTATTATTATTGTTCTTCTTTCTGATTGTTTGGAAACTTTTTTTTTCTCTCTCTATTTCTATTAAGAATGATGAATTTAATTGGGCTGATCCGATCTGAATGGATTTCAAAAGAGTCGCCATTCTAGCCTCCAGTCAATTTAGACACACATATGTGTGTGTCCTCTTCTTTCTCCCCTCTAATTTCCGCCCCTTATAACCTCTCCTCAATCTCTCTCTCTCTCTCTCTATCAGTCTGTATTTGTATGCCTGTGTGTGTGCCTGTGCCTGTTTTTCGTTTCCCCTTGATCTCATATTTGATGTTGATTTCCCAATGGACCAACAACATCAGAGAGAGAGAGAGAGAGAGAAAGAGACCAAAAACACAGAGAAAAACAGTTTTCGCTTTTTCTAGCCTCTTCCAAAGTTCCTTTTTTTCTAAATTTAGTCTTCACATTGTCTCATTTCGCCGCCAATGAGTCTCATCTCATCAATATAAGAGTAATATATACAGAACGGAAAGAGATACCCACTTTCAAAATGGTGTTATGCTTACTTTCAAAATGGCGGCCTTTTGGAAGTACTGGCATTTAGAAATCGGGAAAAACACAAGGAGCCAACTTCTGTTCATCCCGTTTTCTAATTGCCTGTATCATGTCTAGGATACCTTAATCACAGAATAAACAGGCAATTAGAAATCGAGAAAAACACAAGTTGGTTCCGCCCTTTTTATGACGACTGGCAACTTCTAATTGGTTGGTTATGTAGTCTGACGTCACATGCTCCGCCTTTGACAACGTCGAACCACACAACAAACCAATTAGAAATTCCTGGTCATCATAAAAAGGGCGGATCCAACTTGTGTTCTTCCCAATTTCTAAATGCCTGTCATGGAAGTGGCTTGAGTAACCGGTTAAAATGAAAACACGACCTGTCACTAACATCAATGGTGCAAAATTTAGGGTTCACCTTTTGTATATCCGTATCTCGGTAATCCGGACTTCCGGGTTTTATCATAATGTTTTTTTTTTTAAAAAGTTGATCACAAATTATCAGCGTTTTTAATTTTTAACTTCCGGATAACGAAGAAGATTATTAAAATGAAAACATGACGATTTTCCGGAGTATCCGGACTTTTGATAATCCGGACTATGTCGAGTCCCATTTCGTCCGCATAATCGAGATCCTACTGTATTGTCTGTTCCGTGTCTTATACCTTGTACTCACACATGAGTTAAATGAATTCAAATTAAATGTGTTTAGGTGAATTATACGGAATCCAGTTAAGGACACATGAACCAAATAAAAATTGACTTTATTATTATTTTTTTAATTGAAATACTAAATCAATATTTTGTCAATAGTTTATATTATTATATTTAAGTTAATTAACTCAATATTTTCAGATTAATTAACTGAATAAATTGAATTCGACATATTGTTTGTTTGTCCTTCACAAGGCTCTGTAGAACACGTTTATTATTTAAATGCATTTAAATTATGAAGTGTGTACTAGGTATAATCATGTATTGATCATTATACCTAGTACACACTTCATAATGATCCTACATGATGATCAATCAATACATAAGGTTGAGTATGGTGATGATTAGGGTTAGGATTTGTATGCAATATCAAGCAACTGTTTCTCAATATGTGCCCCAAGAGCTAGTTATGAAAGAACAATCCCGTTTAGATCCAACCAACAATTCTGATTTTTTTTTTCAATCAAAAACACTAGTTAGAGGCTAGAACTTTAGTTGACAACTGACAGTACGCAGACACCTAGCCTCTAATCAGCCTTTTGTGATTAGAAAAAACAAACATAATTTGCCAGTTGGTCTAACGATAATGATGATGAGTACTTCACAATTGGCTCGTGGGGCCACAGATTGAGAAACGTTTGCTTGATATTGCATAAAAATCCGAGCGCTAGTGAAGTGAAACAAGAAAAGGCGGCGAAATGGAATCCCATTTCTATGTGGTGTAAATGGACTATGGATATAGATTTCCCACCCACACAACCCACGCATTTAGATGACCACTCAATCGCCAGCCACCCACTTTTGACCACCACCATCACCGCCAATTAATGGTGAGACAACAACAACTCCCTCTTGTGGAGAATGTAATTACACGGTGAACAAAAACTGCCCAATTGTAAAAGTTTCCACTTAATTGTCTATTCTTCTTTTTGTTGTCTTACTAATAATTGTATTTGCTTTTTGGCAATGGAAACCCCCTTGAGGGATGGGGATGGGGGCAGACCCAGGCCCCCCTTCTCATAGACACGCTAACAAGACAGGCAGTTAGAAATAGGTCAGAACTTCAGTTGTCTCCGCCCTTGTTATGATGACCGGCAACTTCTAATTGGCTGGTTATGAAGTCTGACGTCACATGCTCCACCCTTTTCAACGTCAGACTACATAACCAGCCAATTAGAAGTTGCCAGTCGTTATAACAAGGGCGGAGCAAACTAAAGTTTTCACCTATTTCTAACTGCCTGTGCTAACAAGTTGTTTGTTAGTAAGACGTTCCAGACGAAAGGGGGCGCCACTTTTAAGATAGTAATTACTATGAAGAACATCTGTTTTTGATTAGAAAATGCAAATTAAGTTGTGTTTGTTTGAGTGGGATTTGATCTATTTTTTCTTTCTTAAAGAAGTGCGAAAAATAAGAAAGTGAAATGTTTATTGAGACGGAAATAAAAGTAAATTTCATTGTCAATTTGAACGCAAATTAATTAAGACAATAAGAAGAAGAAAAGTAAAAAAATTACTTCTTTTTATAGTTAGGAGTTTAATTCTTCACTTTTGTCTTTTTTAAATTGACTCAAGTGGAATGAAAGAAATGAAGAAGAGAGATTTCCGAGAAGGAGAGAGATTCGGAAATGTCTGAAATTTATGTAAGGACCCTTTTCTTTTCTTTAAAAAAGGTCCCTTCTTATTTGTTTTGTGATTTTCAGTCTTTATTTCTTATCTCGACTAATCTTATTATTCAGCCATTTGAAAACTTCTTCCATTAAAATCCTAATTTATATAATTATACAGAATTGGACTCAAGGCTCAAATTCAAGAAGAAAACTTCAAAATAACACTTGAACTCTCTCTGAGCAGGGTTCCAAATTATAAAAAAAACACTTGAACACTTTGAAAATAAAACAACTTACAGCAGATGATATTTAATTTTTTGTCAACATTAAAATATTATTGAAGTGATTCAGTTGCCATTCTAGTTTCTAAAACACTTTCAAATTCTCCTTATACCTTGTACACACAGTCATGAGTTAAATGAATTCAAATTAAATGTGTTTAGGTGAATTATACGGAATCCAGTTAAGGACATGAACACCAAATAAAAATGGACTTTTATTATTAATATTTTAAATTAAAATTAACTAAATCAATATTTTAATGTCAATAGTTCATATATTTAAGTTAATTAACTCAATATTTTCAGATTAATAAACTGAATAAATTGAATTCGACATATTGTTTGTTTGTCCTTCACGGGGCTCTGTAGAACACCGTTTATTATTTAAATGCAATAAAATTATCAGCTGTGTGTACTAGGTATTAGTGTTGTTCAATGAAACGCGTAAAATATAACGAGAATTTCCAATTCTTATTACACAAATCAATCTTTTTATAAAGTTTTTTGTTGTAAAATTAAAATCAGTAATGTTAAAAACTAGAAAAGTAGATAAACATGATATAAATGTATATTTTCATGTATTTTTTTTTACTGACATTTTATTCTAGTTTAGAAAAACCAACTTTAAAAGTGTCAAAAGGAAAAGTTGACGTTTGAAAACTACGATAAAATGTTGTATTTTACTAAATATTCAACATTTTATTTCTTCTAGTTTCTAACACTTTTAAATTTTCTAAAAAGTTAAGCTTGAAACTGTTAAAAAAAGGAGTTCACTTGAAAAGTGTGTTTTAAATTAACTGCACTTACTCCTCCTACCTACAAACATGCAAGTCTTAGTTTTATAGACTAGAAATGACGTGGGAGAGATGTTTCTAAATTGTAGAAAATTCTTCTCTTAGCCTTAAGATTTTGGCACCAAATGGAATCTGTTTTAAGTGCAGTCAATTAAGACTAGAATTGCAAATACAAAAATGATGATTGATCAAATAATAATAACAAATTCCGGGGTTTTTTTTCTCCTTCTAATGGTGAGGGCGTAAGGGGGGGAGGGCTAAGGGTCCAAAGGGGGCTTCTAAGTACTTGTAAGTACCTTAAAGGTATATAAAATACTAGAAACATCATGAAATAGTAATAAGATTTTCTTCTTCTGAAAGTTTACCAAAAATCCATTTTGAGTTTAAGGGGCAGTTTTAGGGGTGTTGGTGTGGAGGGGGTGGGGGGAGTGAAACTGTAATGGTCAAATGAATGAATGACTGAAAGGTCCATCTCTATTGGAAAATGAATGGCTTCTGTTTACATTTGGTCTCATTTTGGCTGAAATGACAACTGTCTAAATAGGAATCTTCTCAAGAGATGGATCGAAGAAGAACCTTTATTATAAGAGGAGGGGGGTTTAAGGGGGTTGGAGGGGTTAAGTGGGTCTTGAGGGTGGGGGAGGGTCTCCCTCCCGTGTGCCTATTTGCACCTGGAGCCAGTTGTAAACATGTTTTAGGTATACAGATGGACAGACTTGATTAACGCCTACAAATATATTTGATCTGCAGGTAGAAATTTAGAAACAAGGTGAAATTCTAGTCTAGAAGGAAGAAGAAACGTTGTATTTTGAACTTTCAACGTTTGAACTCTCTCTCTCAGAACAGGATTCTAACGTAGAAAAAGCTCAGTTTGCAATTTAAGAAGGCTCTATAGAAAAATACTTGTATAAATTGAAGCTAGATGGCGCCTGCAACCTCCATAGGAGTGGCCAACTACACTCGCCAATTAGTTGAAATCGAATGCACCCTTTTAGCTCTAAAAGCGCGTCCAAAAACAACCTTAATTATCAGCACGTGCACGAACTTACCCCCAGAACATAATATAATTGATGAGAGAGCACGTGTAGAGAAATAGCGATGACGCAATTAAAAGTGTGCCACGTGCAAAAAAAAAAGGAAGAAGGTGAGTCATAGAGTTGAAGAGTGTCCCGAAGTATATTTCACAGGCATTTAGAAATCGGGACGAACACAAGTTGGCTCCGCCCTTTTTATGACGACCGAGAACTTCTAATTGGTTTGTTGTGTGTTTCGACTTTGAAAAGGGCGGAGCATGTGACGTCAGACTACATAACCAACCAATTAGAAGTTGCCAGTCGTCATAAAAAGGGCGGAGCCAACTCGTATTCGTCCCGATTTCTAAATGCCTGTGTATATTTCTATGTAAGGAGGGCTAGTGGCGCCATCTAAAGGCTACACGCACAAAATAAATCATAAAAAGACATAATAAGTTTATTTTGAATGATATGAACATGTAAATACCCACTTAAGTGATTGATAGCTAGTTACTCTTCTAGTTTCTAAAGCACTTTCTGGTTTCTCTTGAAAATCAGTTGTTTATATAAATATAATATTTTATATTTATGTTTGGTGGTAAAAAAAATGACGGTGGCGCCACGAACGGTGGCCCATTGAGGACGTAATATCCATTCTTAATATGATTGATGATGTTTGGAGTTCAAGGGTCAGCGTGTGTCCATTTTCAACTCCCCCTCGTTTAGTACTGAGAGTGTTATTTCTGTGAATTTTAATTTAGTGGCTAATGAATAAAGAGCGATGGCGCGATGACCACTGGTCAGTTTGAATGGTCGTCAGTGTGGAAGTCTCGTTTTGCCTAATTTCCAAGAGATCTCTTCTCAGTTGTCCGTTTTTATCTGTGGTTTCAAATGCAACATGTTTCCATTTTAGACACAGGTTGTCCATTAGGCAAAAATGTTCTTTTGGCTCATCACCGAAAGGGGGCGTGATGGGCGTTTTGTCGCATTAGGCATGATTCAACTTTTAATCGTAAATAATTAAATTTAGATTTTATGTTCAGATGTGTGATTTCAAAATGGACTTTTTTTTTGGTCACTTCAGAACAAATTCACAGTTAGAGACTAGAAAGCATAAAAAACACATGTTTTCATCTTCAATATTGTTCAAAATGAACGTTTTTCAAAAAAAAAAAGTTTTATCAATGGCAAAAGATAAACTTGAAATTTTGTTCATTTTGTAACATTTATTTTAAGGTGGTTCACTTGACTTGATTAAATTTCAAAATGAAGAAAAATGTTTTAGAAACTAGAAGAGTCGTTCATATTTGACATTTTTCAAAATAAGCTTATTTTTTATGTGAAAAATGATCCAATTTTAAGCAAACAATATTATTTTTAATTTTTTTTGTGGTTTAAAAAAGTTTATTTTGAAAGATCGACTTCAAAAGACACACTTAAGTGAGTTGCACCCTTCTAGTTTCTAAAACACTTTCTAGTTTGTCTTAATTTCGCTCTACTGAAGCAAAAAATTTGGCGTTTCTTCTACTGATTTAACGCCTGAATAAACGAGTATTGTTCTTATGATGTATGTGTCAACTCAAGATGACTGATTAGAGTTATTCAAATGAGGAAAGAAGCAACCAATAAGACAACAAGCAAAAGAAACAACCAATGAGAGAAGAGGATGAAGGAGGAGAGTATTCTTAGAAATCGGGACAAATAGAAGTTGGCTCCGTCTTTTTTTATGACGAACACAACTTCTAATTGGCTGGTTATGTAGTCTGACGTCACATACTCCGCCCTTTTCAACGTCGAACGACACAACAAACCAGAATTAGAAGTTACCGGTCGTTATAAAAAGGGCGGAGCCAACTGAAGTTCGTCCCGATTTCTAACTGCCTGTTTCTTGAGTTGACATACAGAGTGTAATGGAGGGCGTGGGCGGCGGCCCACCACACATCCCCCCTAAATGTGCCTTAATTCCCTCGTTAGAACACACTTATTACTTAGCCCTAAAATAAACTTCTTAAAGACTTAATTAAATTAATTTAATTTTCTTAACCACACGACATATTTTAATGAAATTATCAACAAAAAGGAACTTCGCTTTTTTAAGAAGTCCTTTTGTTAAACTGATCCCAGATGGCGGCAGGTGTCTTTGATGACGTCTATGAGGGGGAGGTGGGTGTCAAACGGGTGGGGGGTCGGTTAGAGGGTTGAAGGGAGATTCGATGAAAACCTAAGAAAGTTTCTAGAACAAAATATATTAAAGAAACAAAAGATAGAGAGAGAGAGAGAGAGTTATAATTATTATAATGTTGTTGTTGCCATGAAAAGAAAACTTATAATAATAATATGAATTAAGACAAAGAGGAGGAGGAAGGTCGACCCTTGGCCCTTAAGGGCTCTTTATATGGCCCTTTCTAACTCTCTCTAACAAACTGAAAGTTGACTCTCTCTTTGAAACTGCTTTTCTAGTTTTTATTACCAAACTGAAACGACTCATTAAAATGACTCAAACTTCAAAACAACTTTCTTAACTTCTTAATTCCAATTGAAAGTTTTTATTTTGAAATGTCTTTTTTTTTGTGTGTTTCATTCACATTAAATTTGTGTCTCTCACTCTCTCTAATGACAATTTGTAATGATTTTCAGTGAAAAACAAGTAGGGAAATTCAGGGAACAAAAGGAGAACCTTTCTTTTTTTGTTAAATAAAAATGAAGGGTTTAAGTGTTCACCACGCACACTCAACACTTAAAGGGCAATTAAAGTTGGTTTTTATGAACAGCTGATTTTCGGAGGCGACTGATTAAGCGTCAAATATACAAAACGGCAAACTGAATAAGCGCCAAATTGAACAAACCTGATTAGGCGTGTAATATACCAAACGGCAAACTGAGTAAGCGCCAAATTGAACAAACTGATTAGGCGTCAAATATACCAAATGGCAAACTGAATAAGCGCCAAATTGAACAAACTGATTAGGCGCTAAATTGAACAAACTGATTAGGCGCCAAATATACCTTAAGACAAAATGAGTAAGCGCCAAATTCAACAAAGTGATTAGGCGTCAAATATACCAAATGGCAAACTGAATAAGCGCCAAATTAAACAAACGCGAAACTGAATAACTGCAAAATTCTTGGTGTTATTATAGTTCACATTGTAGTTTGTTCAGTTTGGCGCTTGATCAGCGCCCCCGATTTTCGAACTTCTTGATTATTTCTATAAAATAGTGTTTTAGAAACTAGAAGGGCAGCTCAATCTTTATAAGGATATTTTCATGTTATCTTTCAAAATAAGCTTTTTTTTATGTGAGTTTAAAATGATCCAACTTTAAAGCAAACGATGATTTTTAATATTTTTGTTTATAAAAAGTTTATTTTGAAATATATCAACAAGAAAATACAACTTTTAATATGATTGAGCTACCCTTCTAGTTTCTAAAACACTGACTAGTTTCTGTAAATTTTACTAATCTTAAAAAAACAGAATTAATCAGTTAGCTGTTCCTAAACCAATCCTAATTACATGAAAATTAATAAATTTTCAACACTCTGAAGTGAAGCTAGTAAAAGGGGCAAGGGGGTCGGAAGGGGGCCCCCTCTCTTAGCCCCCTTATTACGTGTGGGTTGAGGGTCGCATTAAGGTTATTTTTATTGTATAAATGTGAATATCGAATGAATTGGTTTTAGTAACAAGAGGTTGTTAGATACATGATAATAAGATTAGAAGAGGATTTCCCATTCAGTTTCAGTGTGTTTACTCTTCTAGTCTCATCTCATGCATAATAAATGAATGCATGAGTGAGTGAGGCACTTTTTTTCCAATAAGGACACACTTTAGTTGAGAAGTGGATCCACTTTTTAGAGAGAATGGTGCCAGTTAGTCGCCATTTATATGGCTGTTGTGTTATGTGGCCATGAACCGTTCTCAATCTTGAGGCCGGCTTCATAGGAACCACTTTGTGGCGCCACAAAAAAAGTGGTCGTCTTTAACAGACCACTGATTACATAGGAGGTGTTGCACTCAAGTCGCCGTTTTTTGTGCGCCACAGTGGCTACCACCGTCTTTTTTGTCGGTGATGATCAAAATCATACCAGTTAAAATTTGGTCATAAAACGGTCATAAAACTGGTCATAAAATTAATATTAAAGGTAGCTTTTAAAGCTCAAACACTTTAGTTATTTCTTTCAAGTTCAAAATTAAAGAGAAACTTGGAAAGTGTTTTAGAAACTAGAAGGGGTAGCTCAATCACTTAAGGGTTTTTTCATGTTATCGTTCAAATTAAGCTTTTTTATGTGAGTGAGTTTTAAAATAAATCCTTTGCTTTTAAGGAGAAGATATATTCTTTTATTTTTGTTTCTAAAAAAAAGTTTATTTTGAAAGATATTTGAAACATAATGATTTAGCTACCATTCCAGTTTCTAAAAGACTTTTCATAATTTCTCGACAGGCAAGTAAAAACAGTAAGATACAGTCGTTTGCCCCGACCCTTTTATGAGGACCGACAACTTCTAATTGGTTTGATATGTGGTCCGACGTCACATGCCCTGCCCTTTTCAACTTCTAATTGGTTGATATTTGGTCTGATGCTAATAAAAGGGCGGAGCAAACGACTGTATCTCCCTGTCTTTACATGTCTGTATTTTTTTTTTGCTCCTAAAAGACAGAATAACATCACACGAGCCACTTTGTGGCGCTATTTAGTGGCGGCTACTAAGTAATCTTATGTTAAAGTGAGAGATTGTGACTCTTGTTGTGTGAAACCCTAAAGAAACGAGGCAAGTTGAGAATCGAACAGCGGGTTAAATGACAGGCAAGTGTGTTCAACAGTAAAATTTTGTTTGCCCCGCCCTTTTATGAGCGTCTTAGACCAAATATCAACCAATTAGAAACTAAAGAGGGCGAGGCATATGTGACATCAGACCAAGTAACAAACCAATTAGAAATTGATGACGCTCATAAAAGGGCAGGGCAAAGAAAATTTTACTGCTGGGCACAATTGCCTGTGTTAAATGAGAAACAAACTCCACCGGTAGTCTGACGTCACATGCTCCACCTTCTTCAACGTTGAACCACACTACAAACCAATTAGAAGTTGCCGGTCGTCATAAAAAGGGCGGAGCCAACTGAAGTTCGTCCCGATTTCTAAATGTCTGTGGTTGCAACCACACTGCAACTACATTTTGCAGCCGAACTCGACCACAGGCAGTTAGAAATCGGGGAGAACTTCAGTTGGCTCCGCCCTTTTTATGACGACCGGCAACTTCTAATTGGTTGGTTATGTTGTTTGACGTCACATGCTCCGCCCTTTTCAACGTCGAACCACACAACAAACCAATTAGAAGTTGCCGGTCGTCATAAAAAGGGCGGAGCCAACTGATGTTCTTCTCGATTTCTAAATGCCTTTGCCCTCCCCCCCCACCCCTTAAAGGTGAGAATAAAAAGTAGAAGAAAAACAACAAACATTTGTTATATTTTGGTGTTTGTTCTAGTTTCGTTTTTTTTTTCACGCACTTTTGTTCTAATATGCAAATGATTCGTTTGTATTCAACTTTCCAATTGTGTGCTATGAATTCCAAATATAAAACATAGCCAAGAAAAAGGTGGGTGGATGGGTAGGGGAATTCTAGTTTATATGGCTAAAGGGGAGAGGGGGAGTTAGCCCTCCATCTCTTTATACCATTTCATATAGTATAAAGGGGGGCGACGCGGAGTCAGTGTAAAAGTGACTAAACAAACCCATTTCCAATTTGCATAAATTCAGAACGTGACTTAAAATGAAAGAAGAAAAAGCTGAAAACCGAAAAAAAAATTGAGAAGAAAAATATAAATATATAGAAAGAAATGGTTTTAAAGCAAAAGGATTAGAGGTTGAGAACACACACACAGAGAACCACTTTTTGTGGTCGATTTCGACTGCAAAATGTATAGAAAGAAATGGTTTTTAAAGCAAAAGGATTAGAGGTTGAGAACACACACAGAGAACCACTTTTTGTGGTCGATTTCGACTGCAAAATGTATAGAAATAAATGGTTTTTAAAGCAAAAGGATTAGAGGTTGAGAACACACACACAGAACCACTTTTTGTGGTCGATTTCGACTGCAAAATGAACCTTAAAATGAAAGTCGGGTTGTCGCCAAAATCGAACATGCACTTCGATTTCTTTCTATAAAGAATATATTACTACCACAGTCCTACCACAGCTCGACCACCTGCAACTTCATTTTGCAGTCAAACATTGGTTGGTATTAATAAAGCTGAGCATGTACTCACGAGTGGTTACTTAAAAAGAAGTGGAGTATGTGCTCAACTATTGAGTGTGTGTACTTAATTTTAATATGAATAGTTACTATGAGGGAAAAAATAAGAGCACCTACTTTGGCAATGTGAGCAGGTGCTCAAAAAGTAAGTAGGTGCTCAAAAAGTGAGTATATGGGCTCAATGTTTGTATAAATAAAATTGTCGTACTGAAACTGAGCACCTACTCCTACTCCTTGCGCATCTGATCTATGATCACTGATCAGATATAAGGACGATGGTTGTGAAATGTCAACTATAAACGCGGCATTTGCTTTCTCTTTCTCACTTCCTTAGCTCTTTGAATTTAGAGGAATAATAAATTGTTAATTTGGTGGTAGATTCTACCTAATTAATAATTTGAAAGAATGACTTTTGTTTTGTGCCGTAATGTTAAAAGACAACAAAAAAAACGAAGACATTTGTCACTTCCTCATCCATGTATAATGAATGGTGAATGGACACACGAAAAGGGAAGGGGACCTCAAGGCCCATGGAGGTTTACGGTTGGAGATGGATTTACATTTAGAGTATTCTGGAGACCAAATTAACATTCTTCATCCCCTTGCAGTGGAAGGGAACTGATGGGGGCCGAGCGAGCCGAGCCGAGGAGAACAAAAACAGATTATCTGACTTATTTTCTCCACAGCAACTCCAATGTCAAAACTTAAAAAAAGCATCGCTAGTCTCTACTTCCAACCCTCGTTGTTGTTTTAAGATGGAATCGGTTCGGAATTCGAACATCCTCCTCCCTCCTAATTAGGCCCCATTTCAAGTGGGATTTTGGAGAGAGAGAGAGAAAGAGGGAGGGAGGGAGGGGGGACCTCTGAAATTGTTATCGATCTTCTTATCTAATCAATCCCTTTAATCTCTTATTTTTCTTATCTTTTCTTCTCATTAAGAAGGGATTTAAATCTACCCTTATTATGTTTAAAGGGAGATGGCGGAGGCTAAAGGAGGTTCATTGCATATGTTACTGTCAATCTGCGGAAGCAGTCAATCTGCAGATTGCTTAGGCAATATGCACAACAACCTACCTGCTAGTGAATCTGCAAAATTAAATACCTAAAATATATTAAATTTTGTAGATTCACTAGCAGGTTGATTGTTGTGTAGATTGCCTAGGCAGTCTGCAGATTGACTGATTCCGCAGATTGACAGTAACATATTATAACAAACAAGAGAACAAGTGGTTTTCGTGAATTTCATTTTAATTGAGGAAACTAAAGCGGTAAATTTCATTTTTCAGATTTCTTATGTTATTTCGGATTTTTTTCTCTTAATCTAAAAAAAATATAGAACTTTTTGGATCAAATGACAACAAATAAAAGAGAAATGAAAAACCAAAATCCATAGATTTCTCAATAATTATTCAAATTCCAATCTCAGATGTTGTTTTAAAATCAAAGATTTCGTTTTTTTAAGAACTGAAAATCCAATTAAAATTGAGTTTGATTGAATATACACACACATTGGATTTTTGATATTCAGTTTTAATTTATTTATTCCCTTTTGGAAATAGGAGGAATTCAAGTCGCTCTTTTCAAACACACCACGCACTCAAACACATAATGTATTTTTTTGTAAATGATGTGAGAAAGAGGATGGACAAGTAATAACCCCCTGAAGATGTTTTCTTTTTGGTCGTTTTTGATGAATATATATATATATATATATATATATATATATATATATATATATATATATATATATATATGTATATATATTTTATTATGAGACTTTTATGAGGCTGCAAAATAGATGGATTCAGAGAGAGAGAGAGAGAGAGGGATGGATGGATGGATAGGAAGATGAAGGAGAGAATATGTAAAAGAAAGAGGGATAGATGAAGGAAATAGACAGGGCGAGAGAGAGAGAGAGACGGAGGCGACTGAATAAGTGCCAAACTGAACAACTTGGCTCTTTTTTTGATTAGTTTGGCGTTTGTTCAGTTTGGCGCTTAATCTATTTGGCGCATATTCAGCACCACCAGAGAGAGAGAGAGAGAGAGAGAAGAATGGATGGAAGAGTGTTATAAATACTATAGAGCAGCGGTTGCCAACCGGTGGTCTGCAAGAAATTTTTGGTGGTCGGCAGAAAAATCTGGACATTATTTGCATTTTTTTTTTGTTTTATTAATAATAAAATATTCTTAATAAATTCTTCTATTCAAAATGTCATTTTTCGCCTTTCTATTGCACTAAATTCACGAAATGTACTGAAGTCTCGTACAATTCTCGTGAAATATGGCGGCACGCGAGAAAGCTACATTTCTGTCAGTTTCCCCCCTAAGCATCAATTATTTTGTAATAATTAAACTAACTTTAGTAATTTTGTTACAATTAAACAACCTTTAAAGATTTTCTATTTATAAAATGGAAGTTCTCTCTGATCATTATTTCACAAACGTATTTATCTTTTTTTTTTAAAAAAATTCATATTAGTGGTCCGCGGGATTTAAAATTTTCAATTTAGTGGTCCGTGAGGTCCGAAGGGTTGGCGACCGCTGCTACAGAGAACTTGGAGAGAGATTGATGGGTAGATATTGGATAGCTAGAATTTGAATTTGGATTTGAAAAATTATTCTTCAATCAGCCGAGAGAAGGCCTGTGGCAGAGGGATAAAAGTTCAATTGCAACATGCGAAATTGCATTGTCAAAACTGAATAACAATTGACAATGTGTTCTGAGGGGATGAATAGATAGAAGGATAGAGAAAGAGATGGTTGAATGGATGAATGGATGGTAAAGTGAAATTTGGGGGAGGGGAGGGGGTGGTCTCGTATAATATCAAAACACAATTCCTTTCTCCCTTTCGTTCTATCTTTTTTTTTTCAATAATAATGAAAATAATAATAGTAAGAACGATTTTCATGAATAAAATATCTCAAGAGATTTTTTGAAAAGAGAAAAGTGAAAAGAAATTGAGATCATAATAATAATAATAATATGGCCCTTTCCTTTCTTTTTGTGTACCTTTCTAGTAGGGCCTATTATAATATTGGGTCTCTTTTTTATCTTTACTATTTCTGTATATATTTCACAATAGAAATTCAAAGGAATAAATAAACATCTTTTTTGCCCATAGTTCAATCAGTTGATAGATACCCCAGGAGACACCTGGTGGAGCTTCTTCTTATTATAGTATTTAATAATGAGAATTTTTTTGCATTATCGATTGTATAATACTATTTGTCAACTCAAGATTACTTGTTATTTGAATCAAGAATCTTATTTTCTTCTGGAGATGCAAAAGGTGCAATCGGAAAAAGGGGCTCAGATAGCAATCGAAGAAAGGGCAAGGCAATAGTAAAATGGGTATGGCAATATGAAAATGGGCAGGGCAATAATAAAATGGGTAGGGCAATATGAAAATGGGCAGGGCAATAGTAAAATGGGTAGGGCAATATGAAAATGGGCAGGGCAATATGAAAATGGGCAGGGCAACAGTAAAATGGGTAGGGCAATATAAAAATGGGCAGGGCAATATGAAAATGGGCAGGGCAACAGTAAAATGGGTAGGGCAATATGAAAATGGGCAGGGCAATATGAAAAAGGGCAGGGCAATAGTAAAATGGGCAGGGCAATAGTAAAATGTGCAAGGCAATAGTAAAATGGACAGAGCAATGGGGAAAAGGGGCTCACTTCCAAGTTCCAACAGTAAGCTGTTAACTTTCCTAAACCCAACAAATCGGAAAAATCGTTAAAAGAGAATTCCTTACATGACTCATATTTACATAATAAAACCGGTAATCTTAAGTTGACATCTAGTCTCTATTAGTTGTTAGCTCACGCACACTTATACCTTGTACACAGTCATGAGTTAAATGAATTCAAATTAAATGTGTTTAGGTGTGAATTATACGGAATCCAGTTAAGGACATTTGAACCAAATAAAAATTGACTTTAATTATTTATATTTTAAAATTGAAATACTAAATCAATATTTTGTCAATAGTTTATATTTAAGTATTAACTCAGTATTTTTAAGATTATTAACTGAATAAATTGAATTCGACATATTGTTTGTTTGTCCTTTACAGGGCTCTGTAGAATACGTTTATTATTTAAATGCATTTAAATTATCAGCTGTGTGTACTAGGTATTACCATATCCGATTATAGTTGTGGTAAGTGAATGAAGTCGTCGCATACTACGATGTGATTGGTCATTCAGAATAACCAGTGGTCATTTAATGGACAATATTCTGAACTAAAAACACGTTTTCAATTAGGAGACACTTTTTGATCTTCTTTTTTTTTTAAAAAAAGAAAACCATTTTTTTTAAGAAAAAAATAATTTTGAGGGGGTGGGGGAAGGTAAGAGAAGAGGGGCCATAAAAGGGCCGCATTCAGTTAGGTTTTTATTTTCAATAAGAATATTTTCAATAAAAAAAATCGAAATCAAGAAAATTAAATTGCAAGTCAATTTAATTCTAGTTTTTAATCAAAGTTACTTTTGTACTGATTAGTTTTTATTGTAAGTGATATTTTTTTAAAGAATCAAAACACGTTCTTAAACTCATCCTGTTAATGAACTTTCGGTTGAGTTTGTTGTTGAAGCGTGTGTGGCTCGCGAGCTGTTGTTTTTCAATGGATGATGTGCCACAGGTTGATCACCTGTGGCCCCTTCTCCTCCACCCTGAATCACTTTCCAAGAATACACTAGTGATGGTTTTTTTCGTTCTTTTTCCTGGTTACCATGGTAACGTGGTGGTGGTAACAGTTGGTTTATTAAACACTTTTGAGTAATCTTTTTCGTGTGCGCGAATTGGATGATTTTGATTCGTGATATGCCTTTGAAAAAAAGCATTGAGAGAAGGGCCCCTATGAGAGGGCTCATGTAGCCTTTGGGACCCTTCTAGAATTTAAGTCTCTCTCTCTCTCTCTCTCTCTCTCTCTCTCTCTCTCTCTCTCTCTCTCTCTCTCTCTCTGTTGGAGGTGCTCTGTAATACATTACCAGTAATGATTGTACCTCTTTTTTATTGTGCTTTATTGCGATTGCTGTCGCAGTTTGGATGCGGGTTTTTCTGACTTAAGATTACTTTCGTAAAACACCATTAAGGGCACCATATATACATGTATATGGACCCCCTAATATATCAACTTTACTCTCTCAACGACCCCTTCCCCCCACCCTCATCAAATCTCCCCCTCCTCAAATAGAAATGCAGTATTTTACAGTGTGACCCAAAAGTTCGTTAAGCCTTAGTCCTACATAATACAAGCTGGTTTTATACGGTTTTAATGCCGTTGGGCTTTTTAAAGCCGACTTCACACGGATCACAAAGTGGTTGATCCGGCTGGCTTCACACGGACTACTATTGATAACAGTAGCCCAGCCAAGAATTAAGAGAAACTAGAAAGTGTTTTAGAAACTAGAAGGGATAGCTCTATCACTTATAAATGGGATAATTTCATGATGATATTTTTCAAAATAAACTTCTTATATATAAAAATTTGAAAATAGTTACTTTAAAATTGGGCCATTTTTTTAAAACTGACATAAAAATGTTTATTTTGAAAGATATCAACATGATAATAGAATTAAGTGATTGAGCTTCCCTTCTAGTTTCTAACAAACTTTCAAGTTTCTCTTTATTTTAAGGGAAATTTTAAAAGAAATTGAAAAATATTTAAAAAAAAAAAAATAAACACTGTCTTGAGGGAAGATATCTTTCAAAATAAACGTTTTTTTGTGATAAGGTATCTTTCAAAAATAAACATTTTCTTGGGTGAAGATATGTTTCAAAATAAATATTTTTTGATAGAATATATCTTTCAAAATAAACGTTTTTTTGAGAGAAGATATATTTGAAAATAAACATTTTCTTGAGAGAAAATATCTTTCAAAATAAACATTTATTGGGAGAAGTTATATTTCAAAATAAACATTTTCTTGAATAAAATCTTTCAAAGTAAACATTTTCTTGAAAAAAATCTTTCAAAATAAACATTTTCTTGAAAAAAATCTTTCAAAATAAAGATTTTCTTAAAAAAAATCTTTCAAAATAAAGATTTTCTTGAAAAACATTTTTCAAAATAAAGATTTTCTTGGGAGAAGATATATTTCAAAATAAAGATTTTCTTGAGAGAAGATGATGTCTTTCAACGTAAACATTTTTTTGAAAAAAAAAGAGGATATTTTTCAAAATAAATATTGTCTTAAAAGAAGATGATATCTTTCAAAATACACATTTTTTGGAAATAAAGATGTCTTTCAAAATATATATTTTCTTAGAAAAGATTTTTGAAAAATTTTTGAAAAATGACGATTTAATATTTTCTTGCCAATAAAATTAATTAGAAATAAAAATGTTTGTCATTTTCAGTCTTATTTAATCAATAGTTTATTTTGTAAAAAAAATAAATCGGAAATAATAAAAAATGCAACCCACATCCAATTTTTTGAACTTTCTTTCAATTGTTCAAAAATCGTAATTTTTTTTATTAAAAAGAGATGCTTTAAAAAAAAGAGATAAAAAACTAGAATGTCTTTTTTCTGTGTGGTTCCTTCTTTATGTCTTTTAAGACAAAAAAATTGACGAAAAACAACTTGAGTTTCCATTATATAATTGAGTTGTGTTTGAGTTTTTTCTCGTGTTTTTTTTTCTGTCTATCTCTCTTTTTGTGTCTATTTCTCTCTATGTTTATATCTATCCTTCAATCCACTCTATTGTACA